>OV179156.1:8858714-10108714 GCA_921972225.1 Euplexia lucipara
TAAATAGCTGATTCCATATACGTCATTTTCTTTTTATTGTCGATTACGATAGTAAAACTAGAATTTGTAATATGGCTAGGCCTGCAGATCACCGTAGGAATCGTCAAAGTGACGGATTGTAGAAACCAATTTCTTCTGATTATCGTATAAATCACGCTCGACATTGTATGACTCTCGTCGACTGCACTCTTTTCTTCATTCTTGACACTGTCAGTCATGCTCAAAACGGAAGAAATGTTTCACAATCGGTCACTTTGTAGATTCTACCGTGGACAAAATCCGTTTTTGCGGTGATCATGCTACATGTGATGGAGGTTTGCGCTATTCAGGCAAGACAATGTCTACCGGGTCAGATAGCCCAGTATAAATTTGAATATCCATATACAGGGTTTTACAACAAGAACTTTGTTTTCTAAAACAAAGAATTTAGAAGAAAATGTTTTTTTTTTGTTGTATTTTAAAGAGAAAAGTTTGGCAATTATGAATGAAAAATGATATCTGGTAAATGTCCACCACGACCACGCTGACAAATGTTCTATGGGAAATGGGAATACCTTTGTGCTAAATGCATAGGTGCTCAAAAAATAGGTGCTCAAACGGGAATACTCCGTTGACGCACCCTGACAAATGAAAATGGGCTTCGTCTGAAAAATGTTTTTTTCAGAAAAACCAGCAGGTTGTTCCTGAATGAACTGAGCGAATCTACGGCGATTTGAATGGTCGGTCAGCTTCAATTCATAATCATTCATCATTTTTCATTCATAATTGCCAAACTTTTCTCTTTATAATACAAAAAACAAAAAAAAAATTTCTTCTAAATTCTTTGCTTTATTTTGTTTAAGAAAACAAAGTTCTTGTTGAAATACCCTTTATATACATGATATATTATGAAGCCACTTTTAGTCTAATCGATTTAACCGGCCGCAACTACCCAAAGCTAATGCAGTAGAAGAACAATCGACACAATTATAAATAATAAGCGATGGTAAAAAAAAAGATAAATATAAGGAAAAATCTGGTGCATTCATTGAACATATCATAATTATGTTCTATTTGTACTGCATCTGTTAGAGTACTAACATCTATTTCAAATCAGTCAATCCGTCAGCTTTTTCACAGTGATTGCCAAGGTCTACAAAAAAAAAACAATTCAGCCTAGTAAATGTCTAATAATGAAATGTGGAAGAATTAAAACTACTGGCCCTGAATATAGAGCATGAATCAATGTATTATTATCAACGGTTAGTTACTCTTTAGCATTGGACTTGTTTAGATTAAATCACACTAATTTTATACATGCGAAAGTTTGTCATGCTTGTTACTCAAACATGCTCAAACGGCTGAACGGATTTTGGGGCAGTGTTTATGAGGGCAGCTTATACCCTGGATTAATACACAGGCCATTTTTCTGGTTACAGAATGTTTCCTTTGCTATGGAGAATTAGGCATTTTTACGCTGTTCCTCACAACCCTACTATTTTTTACTATAGCCTGTGTTGCCCCACGGCAGGGCAAAGGCCACCCTTGCCTCTTTCTTCTTTTCCAGACTAATGCGATCGTAGGCCAAGAAGGGCTTTAAGAAGGAGTCTATATCATCCCACCATCTTCTATTAGGCCTGACGTTTCCATTTGGATCTATTATTTTCAATTGCCAGGATTCGCCTATTAAAGGCCTTCCCTACTTTTTTTCCAGTTTTCACTATCCAGGGTTATTTAAGGCCAAGTGTTTATCAAAGTAGTGCAGCTCATCCCATCAATTTTTTCTAATCGACGCGACGAAACAGATTCATACAGCTAAATGGGGTGAATCGTTATGCAGACTTGCGTAGAAATCGTGTCTCTTATTTTCCCTTTCTACAAAGAAATGGAAAAGCATTGTGTTATTTAATAAGCGATTAAATTATACTTGTGAAAATGTAACAAATGGAAATTAATGGTAATTCACACCAGCCGTAGCCGTACGTATACCGCATGAGTTCGCGCGTTATTAATAAGTACGTAGTAGAATACGTACTTACTGAGCCACTGATTAGTAGTCCGAACCGGAACAAAACAAAGTTTAATGTTAATCTTATGGTAAATAAACTGTTTATGTAGTAAATCCATCATACCTAGGGCTTCCAAAATTACGGAAATGTCAATTACGTAACTAATTACGCAACTTTTTTCTCCAATTCCGTAATTACGTAATTACGGAATTTTTCCTATTTTTTTTTATCGACTATGTTTTTGGTAAATATTGTAGATAGAGTATCTACAATTTTTACAATTGTCATTTACTATCTTATATTCAAGGAATTATCAAAATGAACACAATATTTAAACAAAAAAAAAATATTCAGGAACTTATCAGTTAAGTCAAAGTCAAACCATATTTTTTCGTCCCGAATGTAATCTTTCTTCTTGAAAATGTGATCTCTTAAATAACAATACATTTAAAGTTTTGTCACTCAGGTAACTTCTTATAGTTTATAACAAAATTATCCGGCTGATAATGCTTGATTTACTAATTATTTTGTATGAATTATGCATGCTTCAGGGGGTTTTTTATTCCCTTTTAATACTAAAAGACTGATCAAGCCTTTGGTTTAAGTACTTACATCTTTTAAGAGATTACACACATACAAAGTCACCCACGAAAAAGATGCAACTGCTACGTTAATATTTGCGCACATTGACCACCAACTTTCAATTTAGTAATCAAGTGTCAACTGTGTCCAGAGTCTAGCGATGCGAACTGAACAACCGACAAAATTGAGCAATGAAACTACACTTTCATTTTAGTAAAGAAAGTGAAGAGCATAGTAGGTAGTTCCCAGTGGTCGTAGGGACGCCAGGGACTCCCCGGCCCCACCTACTCGCCGAGTTGATAAATGTGAACTCAATTCTGTACGTCTTAAAACTATTTTTTGCAAGAATTTGGAGTTTTGGAGTAAGGCCATCGAGAAGCATGGGGAAGCGCTTGCCTTCTCCCTCGATATCTCGAAGGCTTTTGACAGGGTCTGGCACAAAAGTCTCATTGGTAAGCTTCCTTCTTTCGGTCTGCCCACTGGTCTATGTGACTGGATTGCTGACTTCCTGAGTGGTCGGTCCATCCGAGTTGTAATTGATGGCTGCTCATCCGGTCAGTTAGACATCAATGCCGGGGTCCCTCAGGGGTCGGTACTCTCGGCAACATTATTCTTGCTGCATATTTATGAACTGCTTAAGCCCGGTACCTTTGGGTATGCAGACGACAGCACTGTTGTCGAGAGCTACATGTCTGACGCACGGGCTAGTGGGTCACAGATCCAGTCTCTCCGAGAAGCTATGGTCGAGCGCTTGAACTTGTCCTTGAAGGCAGTCGCCGAGTGGGGTGATGTCAATTTGGTCAAGTTCAATGCTGCGAAAACCCAGGCGTGTCTGTTTTCATCTTTGGGACGGATCCGCCAAATACCAGCTTGACGCACTTGAGTCTATTGAGAAACGAGCCAAGAAGATCATCGGCAATGATGCACTCGTTGAGTCAAAACTTCAAAGTCTTGAGCATTGACGCCGAGTTGCTAGTCTGTCGGTTTTCTATCGGTTATATTTCGGAGAGTGTGCATCGGAATTGCACGATTTAATTCCACCAAGCCCTTTCCATCATAGGACCACCAGACGTACAGCACTGCGCCACCGGTACATGGTAGATATCCCAACCATACGTACGCTAACCGGTTTCCATAGGAAACACATTCATTGTGCGAACAGCCAAAGAGTGGAATTCCCTGCCGGTGTCGGTGTTTCCTGATAGCTACAACCTAGGGGTCTTCAAGTCAAGAGTGAACAGGTTGCTTCTAGGCAAGCGTGCTTCATCGTCGACCACATCATCGCTTACCATCAGGTGAGATAGTGGTCAAACGCGTGCCCATCAGTAATAATAAAAAAAAGATTTGATGAACGATGAAATAAACTGCGGAGAATCCCCGGTTTGTGTGTTTCAATGTACAGACGCCAGCACATCAAGTTACCCCAATGTGTCCAATTTTCCCAATTGCTTAAGAACCTTATTCCGTTTGACATAAAGTTGAAAAACGATCAAAGAAATTTGACACATTGGGGTAACTTGACGTGCTGGCGTCTGTACTTATATCGTATAGTGTGTCCACATTATAACTTTAATATGGTACGTATCTTGTTGCTTTTTTATTGGTTGACTATTTTGATTGATTTATGATACCAATAATTACGTAAGTACGGAATTGACATCTTCAGTTACGGAATTGAAAATACTTTAAAAAGAGTTCGTAATTACGTAATTGCGTATTTACGTAATTACGTAATGGAAGCCCTAATCATACCTACATCATTGTCGGGTCGGCGAACTAAATCACGAAGGTCAAAATGGATTTTAGTGATTCCTAAATAGTTTGATTTAGTTTAGCTCCCCGAGAATTATAGCTTGAGTGAAATTGATTATTTAATTTAGGTAAGAACTTAGTATTTGCAATGACTGCAAATACCGATTTGTTTATTGTTTAACGTGATCGATACATTTTTCTGATTGTGTGAGTTGGTTCCAGATAGTCGGAACATGGAACTTTCGTCTTAACAGGCTTCGAATCATCTAACCACGATGCCAAAACGACGAAAAACTATATCACTTACTCAAACATTTACCTCCAAAAAGAAAGACGTGGAAATTCCCCAAAAAACACGAACAAACTCGCAAGCCAAAATCTATCTATATGTATTATATGTATACAGAAAACTCTCGTGCGCCGAAACCACGTCAGAAAAAGTACTGCAGCATCACAGCCGCTAGTTGTAATGGCTAGACGGTAGGTACATTACTGATATAGCCATGGAATTAATCAAGCGATCGGTAGTCCCGTGCCAACAGATGTTTACGTTCATATCATACAAGTGGACGCCCTTTAAACATTATTAATTTTCGCCAGAGACTTCCTAATTAGCTGGGCAGAGAAACAAATGATTGTGGCCTTTTTAGCAAGTCTATTTGGGAGTGCAGTAAAAGAAGGAGAGCTCAAGGTATTCCGTGCAGAAGGCAGGAAGATTGATACAGGGCCATATGGGATTAGATTCTTTGATTGGTATTCATTAAAGCGATTATTGGCTGTCATTGTGCGAAGAATGTAGGACAGGAGTGGATATTAATGGGGTTAGATCAGTGCTGTATTCATTAATCTCTATTAGAACTGTCAGATTTCCTACTAAACTTCACTAAAATCTCTTTAGTATAAAATGGAGGTTCCTGACATCGTTTTCGAATACAGTCTGTTGCGTTCACTAGTTTTAGAGGTTTGCGTTTACAGTAAAACTACCTAATTAACAATAAGCACACAATGAATCAAGGGGAATGTCGACTCGTCACCGTGCGGCTTTTCAGATAAAAGATGTAAATCTGGAAAGTCATGTTACACTTCGCAAAAGAAAATAAATAAGGTAGAGAGTATATTAATTATGCTGATTAAATCATTGTTATTTTACCTAGTTCACGGCAGGATAAAAATAGTCCGATGACTCAATACCAATAGGAATAAGGTCGCAAATACTCTTTGACTCTATGGCCTTATTTATTGGTGGTAAACCACGGTTTCCGGTGCGACTGCCGTTAGTTAACACGTATCCGGTTTGTCAAGCTAAACTACAGCTACGTAAGTAAAAATATTTAAGGAAAAACAAATAAGTTTCCTAAACCTACTGACCGATTTCATTGATTATTTTTCGATGTACTGTTAATTAAAAAAAAGATTAGATCAAAGATGATCGCGGGAATATTTTGACCGATTAGCTAGAAGACTGTCTGGGTCGCTATTGTACCTACTAGTCGAACAAAATATGAGCAGACTTCCGTTTAGTCTATTTTTTAGGGATCCATAAGACCTTAACTGTGTGATTCTCGGAGAACGAGGAAGACTAACCTACAGTGATATCTAGATTTAACTAGTACAGAGGTCGGTGTGAATTACACTTGTCATGACTAGTCATGACTTCATGAGACTATATTTTTTTTGGCCTTTCCTTTTTTATGGTTGTTTGTAGTAGGTACCTCTAGAAATAAAAGTGCTTTTTTATTAATAAACAAGAGGTTCAATCGAGACTCAATTACTATTTACTAGCCATAGTTTTCCGCCCGCTTCCAGAGCCGTCTCCAGAGCGCCGAGCGGGTTGTATCTCATGAACCGTAACAGATAGATATTTATCATTATCTTGCGAATGGGACGGTATTACTTAGCCTTCGCTGTAGGTATATCCGTGTCTGTCAGCGCAGTAGGCTGTATCTAATGAACCAAACTTAATATAACGATACTTGACGTTATCACAGAGTGATTTTTTTACTGTTCGCTATAAACACAAGTAGGTACTCATTAAAAAATAAACTACTTCATTGATATTTTGGTCAACATAGTACGGAACTCTTCGTATACCAGTGCGATTCACACTTGACCAGTTTATTAATTGTCCAGTCATTAACGACGCATTATCGGTCCGTCTGATTTATTTAGATTGATTAGGCTTTGTTTGATAAAAAAAATACTTATTCGGGGTTTTAATTGGTCGTTTATACTCAAAAAACTAACTGTTGCAACATTTGTTTGATTTGGGGCCAGTTTTGGCCTTGTAAGTACTTTCATTGTATTCGGTGTGCATGTTTTCTTTTCTAATCTTAATTTAAACAGTCCAGTTCTTTTTGTACTATGGTGTCAGCACAAGGTAATGATAATGTTGGTTTGTGTCGTGATAAAAATAGTAGACAGATAACAGGTTGGTAGCACGGCTGACTGCCCAAGGTATGGACTGCCGGAAGAGCAACACCCGTAGAGGCTCTTTTATTTAAAAATAAAATTGTGCCAATCATCACATCGCTAAGCTAAAACCATTTTAAATTTACATTAGACCATTTGAAAGGCACTTTTGAATGTCAAACAAAAAAAAATAGGAATAATTCTAGTGGGGCAACTAAAATCATTTCTGTATTTTTTTTGTCTGACTTACAACAGTTATCTAGTTTCTTATGGAGAAGAAAGGACATTAGAACTCCATACTTATTATTTTAAAATACTTATAGTGTTACCAATATTTTGTATGATATATTCATCAGACAATCTTTATGTAAAGCCGATAAAACGATTGTGTTCACTTAGTGTATGAATAAAATGATGATGTTGATTCTAGATTATACATAAAAATGCACTAAATTGCAATGTACCTACTTGATTAGCTGTGATAAGCCTAATGGTGTGAACGTCGGACTGTCAAGTCTTAGGTCTCGCTCGAGTACATACCCAAGGTAAGCACCTCTGACTTTCCCATTGATGCAGGTGAATACCAGTATTTTGGGGTATTCCTCGAAGCGCAACTATCTTATTCCGCGAAGCGCAACCGTTAGTTGCGCTTCGAGGAACTAACGGTTGCGCTTCTTTCTGTTCATTTCTGATACCCTGGTACTTTCAAAACAACAGTCATAACTCAATTTAATGAACCTGTATGTCTCTTCGACATAATTGACCAAAAGTTGCTTAACACTTAGTTCCAGTTAATTTACGTTTGCTTGGTAATAAATTTGGACAGTCGATATAAAACTGTCTATCGATATATTTGATTACTCCATCATACTCTTCGCTCTCTAATTTTGATCATGATTGCGCTTTGCGGCATAAAAATTTATTATTTTTATTTTGTTTATGTGAGCGCAACTAACGGTTACGCTTCGCGGAATAAGGTAATTGCGCTTCGATGGTTGCGCTTAGAAAAGGTTACGCTTCGAGGAATACCCCAGTATTTTACATGGAGCGACTGCATTCAGACCTCCACAAGCCAGGGAACACTATATCCCTTGGTTAAACTGGTTGTCAGACTTTCAGACTTCTGACTACTTGTAACGACTGACAAAGATCTACGAATGACGGCCGGGACCAACGGCTTAACTTGCTTTTCGAGGCATGGACCTACATCGTCAAGCGTATCCTAACCTTCGATCGATCCAAACGGAAGTTATTATGTGGCCAGAACTTCTTCTGAACGAAAAAATAAATAACAGATATTGCGTGTGAGCTAAAATGATCACAGTTTCACCTGGGGACTAGCAGTATACGCCCGTATCATTTCGTAAGTCAGGTAGGTATTTACAATCGATGCCACGTCGACACGATGCTGTGTTCTAAAATAAGATGAAAACACGCATCGACCGCTCGTTCGTCTGCCATTGATATCATGTATTTTGATGAGTCATGCACTGTCTGCTAGATACACTGTCTCGTTTCTCACGTCCTAGTGGGCTAGTCAAGTTTCGGATGTCTTCTAAACAGATTTATGGTCTTGGCTCAATAAAAATTAGTACCTAATAGGGAATAAATATGAGTGGTAGTTTGGTTTTTATGTGATTTTTTTGTGGATGCGTGCAGTTGTGAACGTGGATTATTAAATTGTGTGAATATTTAATTAGAATTAAATTGTCTTTCCGTCTAGAAAAAATATGTAATAATACGCGATGGACAGTCATTGTTATCAATCCAAAAGTAGGTATTTATTAGAGAATGAAGTCTCAAAAGATAATTTACGACATAGAAACTCACACGATCAGTGTGTAATGTAATTAATTGTAATAATTTCATTACAGGGATCCTGGTAGGTACCTTAGTGTGTGTATCTTATAAGTTTTAACGATTTTGTTTTATGAATGTATATGTACCTACTAAATTGAGATGAAAGCCTTTTTCACTTCGCATAGTTAGGCTACCTACTTAAGGTTTTTTATTTAAATAAAGACTTAGAAAAAAAAAGAGGTAAACTTTAAAATAAAAAAAAAACAATTAGGTACATAAGTAGGTAGGTACCTATTTAAGTAATTCGATAACTATAATGGGGATGGGAATTACTTAGTGTTTTTTAATATTTCCTGTGCATGTCCCAAACAAATAATTTTGTGTTTTAATTCAAGTAGGTAATTTCAACTCTTCTATTCTTTGGAGAACGAGTTTTTATAGCTACTCAGTCATCCCGACTTTTTGTCAACGAATCAAGACATTAATTAAATAGACATCGCACACAGCAAACAATTCGCTCAAATATGATTCACATACCTACTTAAGCTATTAAATTGACTGGCCTGTTGTACTAGTAGTTAGTGTCCATGACTGCTCTGCCGGAGGTCGTGGGTTCGGTTCCCAGCCAGGACAAATGTTTGTGTGATGAGCACAATCATTAGTTCTGTGTCCGGGTGTAATTTATCTATAATATGTACATCATACTTATATTTGGAAATATATGTACTTATCAGTATTTTAGTAACCATAACACAAGCTCTACTTAGCTTGGGACTAGATGGCGTTGTGTGAAAGTTGTGTTATGTTATTATATTTTAACCATTGAATTAGAAAAGCTATGGAAACGTAATTCTCATACAAATAACGCTTCAATTTTGGTTCCATTTACGCAAACAACTGACACACTATAATAGACGAAGCTAGTGCGCGATTGGGTGCATCAAGGTCACTGGGCGGAGTCAAAATGACAGCGAGCCGAGCGTGGATGGTGTTATGCAGTAGATACTTAGCTAAATTAAATTATTTGTGTATATTTAACAATGACTTTTTTAATGAATTCCGACAGAATATAAATGTAAATTATCTATATACAATACATACATACAAATTATATTGATACTTCTATACTATTGTTTCTTTTTAATCAATACTCAATATATTTATTGCATTCCACAATGTGAACTTAGGTGGTAGGTACGTAAGGATATAATAATAATATGCATCATTGTGGGCCCTGTCGGGCATAACAATATAAAATTAGGAGAATTACGAGGAGGGCTATTATAAATATTTAAAATTTTTATATTAATCTCTACTACTATTTTAATTCACATTATTAAAGTGCTTGTGGAGTGTATTTTCAGCTTAGAGCTTGGTATGTTTAGTCTATTTTTGTGTCGTAGTGTGTAGTGAGTCTATATGTGTTCGCGTGTAGTAAACAGTTTTTGATTGTTTCTGACAAATTTGCACAATTCCAATATATATGTCGCGGCAAGCGATATTCTTGAATAATAAGTTGTGAAGTTGATTAACGTAGTACAGAGTCTATGGTGACCAGCGTGACGTTACTTGTCATTTGAAAATAGCGCGAATGTGTTTTCGGTAATGTCACGTGGACAGAGTCGTGCTCGTGCGTGGGAGCTGGGCGGAGCTCAGATTGATTTGAGGCACCGACGAAGACACACATCCAGTACGAAACTGTCAGTTACCTAGATTTGAGTTGTTTTGTGATTAAGATTGTTAAGTGAGGTTATTAATGCAATGCAATGAAGATTGCTATTCTACGTTATGAACTCTGTACCACGAAACCCCCATCGGTGTCAGCTCATCGCTCAGCCATCGCTGGCGGCGACATATATATACAAGGAAGTGTTCAAATTTTATGTTCTTGGAAATGGGGTATGCAGGTCTTCTTTGTAGTGTGAAGTGTTGGTGCATCTGTGCTATTTCCCCATAATATTACGCCATAGTTTAACCATGCGTATGCATAGGCATAATACGTAACCAGAGCAGTGGGGAGATTTGTTGTTTTTTTATTTCACTAATTAATATTACTATTTATTTAGCAAATCAACACGTCTTTTACATTTAAAAAAATATAGTCTATGTACCTAAATATTACTAGGCACATGTATATGTTATCACCTGGATAAGACCGTAGGACACCTTCTATCCCAAAATTCCTTAATCAGGTATTGGTACGAGTAATTAGGTATAAATGCAAGATATATCAAAATTGGTTTAGAAGTTTTCAAGATATCACTTTAAAGCGGTCGATGAAGATAAATAAAATTCGGATAAAGTAAAAATATATTTATTGACAAATTAAGAATTTTAACAATAGTAATTATTATTATTATGTGCCTGTTGTGTCCCATTACAGGGCAAAGGCTTCCCTTCCGTCCTCCCACTCATCGCGGTTTGTTGCAATGTTAGTTCAAACGAGTGTTAACAATAAGTGAAAGTGAAAATCATTTATTTCAATTTAATTTACAAAAAACAAGGTAGGTATTTTTGAAATTTCTAACAGTAATTAGTAAGAAAGGTGAAACTCAACGGACAACAGCCCATTCTAAATAGTCGCTTCTTATGGTTACTCTTTTTCAATAATAAATAGGTATATTTTGGTACAAACTTGATTCTAAAAATGACTTATAGTGACTTGAGAACCGTGTCACTACAATAAAAAAATACCTTCCTCGAAATTAATTAACTTGCTTATGTTTGTGAGCCTTAATATTCACGGAAATATTATTTGTTGATACTCCGTCTTGTCCTTCTTCTGGTTAAAATTGATACGTTAAAATTTTATTTAAACATTTAATGATAACCTGGTAAGTATACTGGAATTACACGCCTTACCATAGACTTGAACTTTAATACAATGTTAAATCTACTACTACTTTACTTCGTAAACTATTTTCTGATCTAAACAGAAGTTAATGACCATAATTTATTACCATTATTCTGTCTGCGGACGCAACCGTTCCTTCTTCTATGAACCATCTAAAAAGACCAAAAATAAGGTTAATGACGACACAAAAAATAATAATAATTAAAATTAAACCTTTGATATGAAAATTATTTACCGTGCAAATAGGTACTGCAGATTTATTCAACAAGCGATTACCCTTACTCGACAGATACATGTCTTGAGCATCAAAATGTATGGAGCACACCTTACTGAATCTATTTGGTGCCCAATCTTCCTGTCTTCTTTCTAAACGAACAGCTTTTATCCACAACAGTCGCTTTAGTTCATTTTTAGGAAAACTGAAAATATTACAACGACAATTAATCGGTAATTACTGTTTATATAATGTTCGTGTATTCAAAATAACCCACAAGCTTATGTTTGTCAAAAAATAAAATTTACTTATTTACAAAAACAAAAATCCAAAAAGAATAATTAATTGGGCTGGTTACGAGCACATATTGCATAACACCGGCCACAATGAATTACTCGTTAGTGTTTTAATCACATTTGTATTTATTAATATACATAATATTTAAATGCTATACTCTAACCGCTTAATAACTCGCCAATAAGGGAAAATCCAGACACAATTTAGAATTGCCTATTTTTAGGCTCACTAAATAAACCTATTTTTTGGTTATAGTGTCAATGTCATTCAAATATTTGTTAGAACTGGTAAAACAGTAAATAAAAGGATTTCTTTTTACTCACCAATGAAACTTATTCCAGTATCACTTTTCCGCCTTTCTTTGCATTTTTTGCACCACTTTACTACACAAGAAGTAATTTTTTTATAATTCCACCAATGTTTTTATCCAAATAATGAAACGTCAAACGCTTTGATCAATGCGACCTTCCGTCACTGAGTGCGCAGTAGACTAGTTCTCAAAAAAGACGTACTTTTAAAGCCCCGCCTACTTAGACGTACTAGTCGTGGTGCCACTTTTTGAGTGCAATGCTGTTTCCATAGCTTTTCTAATTCAATGATTTTAACAGAGAACAGAAGCACATGACTGTGTGGTCATAATAAAAAATAATTGACCATAATAAGGAAACTTCTGATAATGTAACGTTTTCCTCCTTATCTCCTTAGTTCATGTGGTTCAACAAATAATGATACTTGCATGTAATCTGATAAGCAAACATGCTTGTGGGCTAATTTATGCTACATATCTATGGGCACTATTACTGTAGTAAAGACGACCTTTTAAGCCTAAATTACTAGTACTACCCGCAGTAGCCATGACTACATTTCTGTGTAATTTTATGGGTTTCTTTTTTCAAAAATCCGTTATTTTTTTTTTATAAAAAAATACTAAGGTATTCCCTACAACACTAGCTAGCTGAAATTGCAAGTCCCCAGTTACAGAGCTGTTTATGAGTAAAGCCCAACCAAACACAGGTGAAGAAAATAAAAAACAGATGCTACAAATTTATAAATTTGTCCTAGGTACCTACATAAGTTAGTAAATTGATCAAAGTTCTATAAATTACTATTTAATCAGGGTGAATGTAGCTTTCCAATGGTGAAAGAATTTTTGAAATCAGCACAGTAGTTTTTGAGTTTATTCATTACAAATATACAAACACACATACATACACAGACATAAACTTTTCCTCTATAAAATATTAGTGTAGATTTCATGCTACGCACACAATAACAAAGGATTTACCTGGTAACACTGTGTACCTATATCAGGTCCTAAATATGAAAATAAACATTACACATACAAGGATAAAACCATTATATTATATTCTATTTTAAATTCTGTGTGCCTTTCTCATTACCGGCTACATGTTAGAATCGGTGATATCACACCTACACATTGTATAAATAGATAGATAAAACCCATATAAATAAATATTCCACAATTTTTCACACAATGCCATTTAGTCCCAAGTTAAGCTTGAGAGCTTGTGTTATGGGTACTAAACGGCTGGTAAACATACTTACATATTTCTAAATACATACATATTATAGATAAATTACACCCAGACACAGAACAAATGATCGCGCTCATCACACAAACATTTGTCCTGGGTGGGAATCGAACCCACGACCTCCGGAATAGCAGACAGGGTCACTAACTACTAGACCAACAGGCCCGTTGAAATGAATATCACAATCAAAATGTATGGGTTTTCCTAAAGCTACAAGTGCCATGGTTTCACCCATTTCTAAGGGTCGCTAGAGTAAGGTGTGTTAATTAGCCTTCCGTATTACTCATGAATTTGGCTATCCAATACAAAAAGAATAATCTAGATCCGGTAGGTTAATCAATTAGGGTGTATTAAACACAGAAACACACAAAACCATACGAAATTTATTTATATCTTGCATTAATACTTAAATGTTCGGAGCTTGTGGCTAAATTATAACAGCCGCATTCAATCAAAGTTTAAGCTACGCTTGACGAGGTCGGTCCGTGGATGGGTGACCATTTATTACACACCAAGACTCCTCCGTACCTCGGAAAGCACATTAAGCAGTTGGATCCGGCTGTCATTTGTAGATCTTTGATAGTCGTTACTAGTAGTCAGAAGCCCGTAAGTCTGACAACCAGTTTAACCAAGGGGTATCATGTTACCCAGTTACTGGATGGAGGTCTGAACGGCAGTCGCTCTTGTAAAACACTGGTATTCAGCTGCATCCGGGTAAACTGGAAGCCGACCCTAACATAGGTGGGAAAAGGCTAGGCAGATACAATGTTCGCCCTACTGAAATTTTGGTAGGTACCTACTATAAATTAAAATAAATATATTTATTATATTGTAAATTTTCTTACTGCATGTAATTTGATTAATATTAAAGTTACCATCACAGTTTATATATTTATTTTTTTATTGCAAATTGGGTACTTATTTCAATGTTTTTGTAAGTTTCTAACGTGAAGTTAACTTACACTGCTAAGTAATACAGGGTGTCTCATTCAAATGGGTCAGTATGGGAAAGTCTGAAACTATAAGACATACGAAGATCTGTTCTGAGGAACCATGTCATCGATTTTAATAAAAAGAGAAACTGCATTCATACATTTAAAAAAACATCTGTACTCCGTTCGGGAATCGAACCCGGTTATTTTGAAAAAAAAAACCTACACTATTTCTATTTAGATATCGATTGTGTCGGTCTTAAGCAGTAAATGTATGTATGTAACATGATGTCTAAAATGAATAAAATGCATTGTTTCCACATACCTACTTTAATTTACTTTAGTAGGTGCTCGAAGTGACCACCGCCTTTTTCAACACCGACTCTGGATTATTTCTTGTGGGCTTACGTTAAGGATGAAGTGTACAAAACAAGCTATGACACCGTTGTAGACCTAAAAGTAGCCATAGAGACAATTTTAACGCAAATTCACCACATGAAGATACAAAATGCAATAGTAAGAGAAAGGGGGTGGTCATTTCAAGCACCTACTAAAATAAATTAAAGTATGTGGAAACAATGCATTTTATTAATTTTAGACATCATGTTTCATATAAACATTTACTGCTTAAGACCTACACAATCGATATCTAAATAGAAATAGTGTAGGTTTTTTTTTCAAAATAACCGGGTTCGATTCCCGAACGGAGTACAGATGTTTTTAAAAAGGTATGAATGCAGTTTCTCTTTTTATTAAAATCGATGACATGGTTCCTCAGAACAGATCTTCGTATGTCTTATAGTTTCAGACTTTCCCACACTGACCTATTTGAATGAGACACCCTGTATATATATAGTATACTAACTGCTACTAATACAAGCCATATTAGTAGCAGTTAGTATAATTATTGATAATAGTTTTACCCTTCAGAGCAAAGACCTTTTCTAATGCAGAAAAGGGTGAGAACATTGGTAATCAGATTTCCGATTGCAGACAAGCTTCTGTTACAACAATTCCATTAAAATAGTTTGTATTATTGTAATGTGAACAATTCATTTGTACACCTTTGTTACTTTGTCTATGTTTGAATTTGCGCCAAATTGTAATTTCAAAATATCGTGAGCTATTATTTATGCATTTTTTATTTGAAACATGATAGGTTGACATTATATTTTTTGTGTTAATTGTACTTTGTAATTTATGGGAGCATACTTAGTAAGTAGGTAGTAATTTTATTTAAGCCTCTTATGTACTGTGAAACCATGGCTTAGAGACCATGTCAAGTCCTTGTAATTTTTGACAGTTGTTATGGGTAGTCCAAAGCCTGAAAGTCAGACAACCTTTTCAACCAAGGGGCATTAGAGAGGCCTGATCGGGAGTAGCTTCATGTAATAATGGTATTTAACTGTATACTGGAAGCTTACCCCACATGATTGGAAAAGGCTAGGCAAATGATGATATAAAGTGAGACTAAGGTGAATGTTCTTAATACTTCGAGTGCCAGACTACCAGACACAATAGAAATTCAATTGTTCGAGGTCACCGATGACCTACCTGGCATAGAAAGTGTTAAGATTCTTCTATAAGAAGAATGTAAGCAGTATAGTCATTTTTACTAGGATCTCTATTCAATAAAAGGAGCCTTAACTATCTTCAAAAACTACAGAGGTTTATTGTCTACCTTCCATTGAATGTTTCGAACTAACAACAAACTTATATAAACCAAAACCACAGCCAAAAAGCTCCATTTATTATTAGCTGATAAACCAGCTTGAAAAGACGAATTATTAAATACTTTTTAAACAAGTCTTTCAATGCTATTACTAGATTATTTGTTTATCAAGGAAGGCCTTCATTTTCATTACAATGAAGTTCTATTGTCTAGCAACTTGTTTTAAAATAATTGTCTCTCTCTTCATTTACTTACAGGTTGAATGCATAGTTTTTCTAGAATAAACCAATCCACACGTCAGCTGGGGAATTAGTTACGATTCTCCTACTTCCCAGCAAAAAAACTAGGAAGCAGGCGAAGGGTAGGCTTTTTGTGGGACTGTCTTTCGTAGGTTAATCGGACAAGTGTCCGCATCTCTACATCCTGGCGCGTATTTCGCGTATGAGTGTGATTATACCTATTTTGATCTATCTTAAGTCCTCGAAAAAGGCCAGCAGCCCTATGGAGGAGGCTTTTTAGAGAACTAAATGTAATTTTTTATTTCAAAAAGTGCTGATCCTCAGCCTTCTTAAGGCGGAGAAAACTTTTTCATGAAATAACCATTCAATGGGATTATAAATGAACTTAGAGCTTTGTCTTTATGGTTTTAATGTTTAAAATTCTGTAAATTCATATGTGCTACGGTTGCAAATCATATTTTGTTCAACATAGGTCTGGCACTGAATGGCAAATGGCAAAATGAACCTGTTAACCTGGCACACCCCCATAATTAGAATAAATGAATTTCGACTTTGTTTTGTTTTTTTGAGCTACAGCCTGACAACAACAAAAACACCATCATATTTATTTCATCAGCAAGCTAGTAGAAACATTCAAACATGTGGTCAGACAGTCAGACATAACTCTTACATCCACTATAACTGACAAGAGTGTAAGATTAAGTGTGCACTATAATAAAAGTACCTACCATACTAGTGGTCCATGAAAAACATCTGGTGTTTAAATGAGATTTTACAGATAAAATTGGATCTTAAGCTCGGGGAATAAGGTGCAGATTGGTTACTGATGTGGTCAAGCTTTGTTTTTGGTAACATAAACAATAAGACAAGGATTTTTAACTAATTAATTTATGGCTACAGGATGGGTTTAATAGTTGTGATACAGGATCCTGTATGAATTGCCTCTGGAAAATATTTTAAGACGGCAGGTTTGTATGTTATTCTTCATTGTGAACTGGAAGAGTATGGGAGAGGCTTTTACCCAAAAAAAAAGTTACTTAAATGTCTATTAATCATATTTAAAAATAAAATGGATTAGGGAACAGTTCAGGGATTCAGCATTAAATCTGGCATTTGACTAGTGGGTCACTAAATCAATTGTTAAGGTCAGAGGGCTTAAATGTTTGTACAATAAATATGTTTATTTGAATACCTAGTACATATAAAGAATATTTATCCAAAATTATGGATTAGGTACATTCAGATTACTTTTTGAAATAAAGGTTTAGTCTTTTATTTCTGCTCTTGCTAAGCAAAGTTTGTTTTTACGAAATTATTCAATTGTTATAATTATCTTGTTCATTATTTTACTTAATTTCATAATACATTATTAGAACTTATTGTTACCTGTTGCAAAATAATGTTTATAAACTTAATTACTTACAGGACAATCTCGAATTTCCCAATACGAAATATAATTGTGCCGCGAAATGCTACAAGATTACGATTTGTATCTTACCTACTATGTTTTGTAGATACTAATGTATAAAAATGAATAATTGGCATGTATTCTTGTAATTACGAATTGTTTCAGACATGACTCGAGTGAAGGACGTCAACAGGTGTCATGAGAAGTCAGAAAAAATGATCGAATTCAGGGTCATGAAAAACTTACTCTGTTCATTGGATGCTGTGACTGCAGGGTCGGTCATAAACGACCCGCTCCGAGACACAGGACCCCACTGCTGTCTTCTGCCACTATCTCTAGTCTCTGTCCTCTCCACATCTTCCGCTTTACACAGATGAAAAGCAAATACGCACCAATAAAACACGAAACCGATACGCATCGTGATCTCACAATGACACTAATGCATTAACCGCACATAAAAATACAAAACCACCTCCGTAACACCGCACTCTATACACATTCTAAAATAATATGCAGACAAAATGGTTCATAGTTATTACGGCCACATCACAAGTTCAATGAAAAAACATAAAAGCTACGATTTTTTTATCACAGAAAGAAAAACTAGCGAGGTCGAAAAACTTTGACGTTTGTTTTTAGTGTGTGGCAACATTGGTAAGAGCGGGAGTGCGGGAGCAGAAACTATTTGTCACAATGACGTTTATATAGTAGTCGATTATTCTACTATAGTTTTGAAGTGAAAAAGAGCAATATTCAAAATGAACGCACCCATATTATTTACCAAAATATGTCAAATGACCTTGCCAGTTTGTAAACAATACCTTGAAGAGCAACTTTTGATACAAATTATCTAATTTCCTTGTTGATTATTTCACATACATGTTTCGTGCTGAATTCGTTGTGTTGTTAAATTGTAAAGAAAAATGAACATCGATTTTGAAGCTATGGCTGTTTTGGAGGAGGAATCCCAGAACGTGAGTAGCTATTAATTTCCTTTGTTACGCTTGTTTACTACGCTATTAACTTCTATTTATGGTCTCTGCTAATATTTTTCGTGCAACAAAGTTGTTTTTGTGCCAGGATTGTATATTTGAAAAAAAAAAACTTTACTTCCGTATCGATGTGATAATGTATGACATGACATGGATTCATTAAATCTATTTTCTGTAAGAATCTATTGCACAACAAGATGTAGGGTTTCGTCATGTGTTTTGCTGGATATCATGATTATTAATGGCTGATATTACTAGTTGAATGGAAAGGCTGTGAAAAACAAACAAATGGTGGATGAAAACATTATTAACTGGTCTTATCAGCTGTGTTTACTATGAACATGTGGACTTGTAGAGTGCTTTATTTTGACATGCATCATACTCCTCACGTATTTGGCATTATTGCCTTTTAACAAAGTACCAAGGTCACTAGCCAATATTCATAAAGCACTACATACCTAGGTACCACTTCTTACCTTTAAGGTAAATCTAACAAAATGTATGAATACCTCCCATGAAACATAGAACAACTTACTAGTTATTGATTGTATTAGAAACAGAAATCATGTTTTATTTCAAAGAAATTTGCTTCCTACCAAGTAGTATGAGTTTCTGGGTACCTAAAAACCGTTATCAGCAGAATTAATATTCTACATTGCTGGCATTTGACCTTATATGTCTGACACACATAGATTATATTTGCAACTGAAATATTTAGTAGGTACTTAACTATTACTTGTATTTTATTTTTACTTTACTTTTGTTTCTTCATTTGTAACAAGTTATCTTAGCTCTGAATAAGAGAAACTGCGATAGTCTTGAATTTTATATCCATTTACAAACATATAAATTACCATTTCATCTAGGATTACCTTAGTAAGTATAAAACCTAAAAAGGTAAAACTTTTATCTCATTATAATCCCCATTGTTACATTGCTTAGTCCATATAAAATATGTTGACAGAATAGCAAGTGATTCAGAAACTAATATAAGTATTAATTGATCTATTTTTACATAACTTTTATTTGATTAGAAAAAAAAATGTGTTATCAAAGAAAACAACATTGTAACAATTACACACCCGATAGCGCCACCTAGTAACGCTACCGCACACTTGTTATAATCAGCTGGAGGCAAGCAGTTCCGTCAGAAGTAAATAGATGGCGCTGTACGCAAAATATGAGTAAAATTATATTTTTCCTTTTGCGTTGTTATCGAATTATAGCGGTCTCCAACTTCATCTGCCATGAATTAAAGTTCCTCGTTATACTGTCACATATGCTCATTTAAATGGCCCGAGATGCAGCCTTCCCGTCATCACACGTAGAGTTTGGACTCTAGCCGTTGACCGACTAACCTGAGTCCTGCTTTTTAATAATAATATTTTTTATTTGTTCAGATAAATAAGTAACAAAGATAAGTACAGAGTAATAAACAATACTGACCAAAGACTTTTTCCGTTGACCGCTCGCTGTGCAAATTTCCAAATGACGAGAGGACAATCGATGTCTATCAGATAATGGATATACCTAGGTGCTGTTGCGACTTCCACGCAACCGACTGATGAGTGATGCGGTGTTTTTACGTCCTGATAACAGCTTCGTCCTATCAAATCCATCGCCATAGTTCCCTCTGTGTTCCAGTTTCACCAACACAAAAGAGGCACCGATGCACCATGGATGCACCTTATTGTTACTCTTCTCAGCAGGGCTTTTGCGATCCGTTGACAGTTAATATGATGATCACTGGGCAAATATTCAACGATTAACTATCAATCAGCTAGTTTAGAACAGGGATGTTACGGTGGAAAATCCTCATGGATGTCCTCCGCCCGGGGAGGCGGAGGGGTCTGTCAGACTCTTACTGACTAAAAACACCCCGTGTTCCTTCTCGCACCTGCGCCGGGGTCATGGGAACGGAAGATACTTCCGCGACCCCCGACTGGTGCCGGCTCCGCGGGCCTCGTCAAGTCAGCGAGGGGAGTGAGGAGTTAGACTCCCCTCGCGACGTCTAAGAGGTGCGCGCGTGAACACGACGCGCCGCCACCTCGGGTCCATGTACGTGGGGCGTCGGACATCCCCGCGTCCGTCGCCCTGGACCCAAAGCCAAGCCAAGCCTGCACCAACTTCAGTGAAATAGTTCCAAATAACACTTGATTTTGGCTTCATTGTCCAACTCTAAATCAAAAACAGATAACATTAACACGCCGCACAAAACAAAAGAAACCACCGTCCGTAATTCCGTAATGTGTGACAACAAGTGGATTATGAATCGATGACAGAACGCGTGCTGTCGATGCGACATGCATAAGTCTGGTCGTACAAGTTGACTACAGCCGCCGCCCGCCCCTATCTGCTACCTTTGCTTCGACCTCCGATTAAAACCTCTGATTTAAAAGTATCGGAACCAAAGTCGGAACCGTAGGTGTAATATCAATCGGAAGTTCCGACATATCGGAGTCGGATTACAACAACGACGTCATACGCACTTGCAGAAATGTGACAAAACGCACGACGTCATCTTAGAATCACACTGATGATAGCCAATTCGAATCAAGCGGTTTGACAGTTAATAGTTCAAAATCAAAAGTCATTCAAATTAGGCTGAGGATCAGCACTTTTTGAACGTCAAAAATTACATAAGCTAGTCCCCCAAAACGCCCGCCCTTCGCCACTTCCTAGCGTTTTTGCTGGGAAGAAGAAGTGGCGGAACAAACTCCCCAGCAACACGTCTGTCTGATATGTTAGAAGAACAGTTTAAACAGCATTGGTAATTAATAAACTTACTCATTTAAATTAAATTAAATAATTTGCTACATGATAGCTAGCACACTATACAAGACAATATAACTAACTGAGTAACTAAGTTGAACACTTGCCCAGTGATCATCTTATTAACTGTCAACGGTGCCACGCAAAACCCTGCTGGTGCATTTGCAGTATTCAAATGTCAAAACGAATGTCATGGGACAAGTTTATTTATAGAATAGCAGTAGATAGTGTTTATTAAAGTGCTGTACGGTCTGCCTTCATCACATCCTGTATGGCTTGATAACAATACGTTGGTAGGTAGATATAATTATTCTTGCCATTGTGCCCTGCGGTGTGAACACACAATGACCTACGTGCACTGCGTTGGTGTTGTCCCCGTGTCGTTAATATTTTGGTGTTTATCAGAAACTCACTTTCTCTTCATAGTTATAATAAAATAAACATAACATAACTTAACATCTCGCCTGTACATCCTAAAGAGGGAGAGGTTTATCTTAGGACACCAAACCCCCCTAATAAAAAATAAAAAAACAATTTATTTTAGATTAGCGAAAGAAACCCATAGAACGTCAGCACAGTAGGTTTTTATTTAAGGTACAGTCAGCCTCATAATTCGATGAACATATCCATGTTTCCTAAACGCATGAACACCTTAGCTTACACAAATTGTTAAACAAGACTCGTGCCAGGATTTAATTAACTTCTTAAAGGTTCAAAATTCACTAGTCTTGTTTAGCAATTTGTGTAAGCTAAGGTGTTCATGAGTTTAGGAAATATGGATATATTATGTTCATCGACTTATGAGGCTGACTGTACCTTAAATAAAAACCTACTGTGCTGACGTTCTATGGATTTCTTTTGCTAATCTAAAATAAATTGTTTTTTTTTTTTATTCGGGGCTTTAGGACTCACGCCGAGTCACGCCACAGTGTTTCACCAGCTGGGGGCCAACGCACCTAATCAAACAGCCTTACTACCAAAAGTGTTAGCTATCTCACTATACCTTGTCTGTCTGTGTTCCCCCCTCCCACTTAACGTCAACGGCCCACCACTAGATAAGATAAGGTAATCGCCTCGAGGTACATCACTGCATAAGTATTGCTTATTCTTCTTTGCACTGAAATATCGTAAGTAACTTGCGTATTGTCTTCTGTAATTTGGGTTAGTTAATCTGTGGCTAAACTAGCTGACCTGGCAGTTATTGTCTTGCCAATTGTATTTTCAAAACATTCAGGGGCCCACTCTAAAATACAGACGAAGTTTTATTGAAATCGGTGTAGCCTTTAAGGAGTTAGGGTGGTGACAAACACACGTTTAGACTAATTGTTTAAAGAATAATAAGCCATACCGGCATTTAAGTGGTAAGAGCCCAATGGCTGAGGCATCGGCCTCTCGATTGAGAGGTCGGGAGTCGGGTCTGTCTGCCGTTGGCTGGACTGGTACCTTTTAGTTATTTATTTCCTCCAGGTACTGAGCAACTAACTTACCTCTCTGCCTAGTCTACACGAATCACTGACAGACACGCCGCATACTCAAATTGCGTAAGTTCAAACTAATTGCCTAACTTTTGAAACATTTTTGAAATAGAGCTTTTCATTACGCTATTTATACCAGTCTGTTGCGGTACCACTGCAGGGCAAAGGCCTCTTTTCGTACAGAGAAGGCACGCTCGTTGATCACCACGCTAGCTCAAGGCGAATAGGGTATATGCATGTATTTTTTTATATTTTTAATTCACTGTATACAACGTTTTAACATAGTAAAAAAATATAAACATATTTAAAAATGCAGTAAAGAAGATAGTCTATTTCTGTAAACTATTAAAAGTAAATAAAACTAATAAATGAATTCTAAGGTGGAGCGCAGTTTGCCGGGTAGTGTAACCTATATACACTTCTGGACACATCTATTGGCCCACCTTGTATTTTCAGTTTCGTTTGGTCCTAGCTAAAATTTTATATTAGGTCGAGCAAAAAGTTTTTATGCGGTTTTGAACCTGGCACATTCACAATTTCATTCAATAGTCTTTTTTTGAATTTCGAACACAGAATTTAAAGAAACAAAAGACAATTTGGAGCCTGTTTGTTGATATCAAACAATCGAATACTAAGAAAACTTGGTTTTATTGGTTTACTTGGATTAAATTCTTGAAAAAGTGATTGATATCTCTGGTTTTGCAACAAACATTACTTATTCTTAACATTAAGGTGAGGTTCTATCAATAATCTATGGATTCTTCACCTGAAGTCGCCGCCCAAGCTGTGGCACTTATTCAGGCCGGACACAGCCAAAGAAACGTGAGTGCTCAACTTAATTTGAGTCGATCTGCGGTCCGAAATGTTTATTGGAGGTACCTAGAGACTGGCGGCTTTGTTCGTCGCCAAGGAAGGCCACGATCTCGGGTCACAACTGAAAAGCAGGATCGATTCATCGTGACGACCAGCTTGAGAAATCGTCACCTTACCTCCATTGAGATACAAAACCAACTTCGCGACTTCCACGGAGTATCTGTGAGCGCTCGAACTGTTCGGAGAAGGTTAAAAGAACGCGATATGGTACCACACAAGCCAGCTAATGGGCCCAAACTAACGCGAGCACACCGAACAGCGCGCCTTCATTTCGCACGCAGTCATTTAAATTGACCACTGCAAGATTGGAGCCGTGTACTCTTTTCTGATGAGTCTAAAATTGTTTTACATGGCAATGATGGAAGGAAGAAGGTCTACCGACGTAAGGGAGAGCGTTTCGCACAATGCTGCTTTGAAGAGAGGGTTGCTTATGGCGGTGGCTCATGGACTGTCTGGGGCGGTATATCCGCGAGCGCCAAAACTCAACTTGAGGTTGTAACAGGACCACGGCTGCCAACATTAAATGCTGAAAGGTACATTCTTGAGTGCTCAGAACCTCACGTGATACCATACGCGGACTATGTGGGTCCAAATTTCCTCTTTATGCATGACATGATAATGCAAGAGCCCATGCGGCCGGCATCGTCAGGGAATATCTTCGGGATGTGAACATCACAGTTATAGACTGGCCAGCCAGAAGCCCAGATATGAACCCCATGAGCACATGTGGGACGAGCTAAAAAGACGTGTTAGGGCTCGTCAGCCAGTTGCCCAGACGATGCAGGAGTTGAAAACTCCTATAGAAGAGGAATGGGAGATGATCCCTCAAAATTTCACAGAGCGGTTGATAAACTCTATGCCTAATCGTATGAGAGCTGTGGTAGATGCCCATGGAGGCAACACGCGTTATTAAATTAAACCTTTATTTGATAAAACATGTTTTTTATTAAAAAATCAATTGCCTTTAACAAGGCGCATATACGACTTGTTAGGCGTAGCTCCATGTCGTATGGTATTCTGAATTCAAATTTAAAACAATACGATCGAAAAAAATGGTAAAATGTATCAGGTTTAAAACTGCATCAACAGTTTTTGTTCAATCTAGCAATCATATTTCGGTAGGGGCCATCGAAACCTAAACTCTAAGGTGGGCCAATAGATGTGTCCAGAAGTGTATATATAAAATTCATAAGCATACGTAAGACTTGATTTACCACAAGAAAGGACTTACAGTTAACGTTGACTAATATAATCCTCGATACTTAACTCTTTCTTTGACTTTGTTTGAAGTAAAAACTTTCTAAAGTGCACTCATAAAATTTATTGACCTTGTAAAACTAAGAAACTGCGTAGTTATTTAGTGTTGTACTTCGTAGCACGACCATGAAAGCATTCATTATAACTTTTGATGGTAAGTAATAAAATCCTTTTAATTTATTTTACTTTTTTAAATTATTGATAGGCGTTTGATCACTATCTCACCTGATGGTAAGCGATAATGTGGTCGACGATGAAGCACGCTTGCCTAGAAGCAACCTGTTCACTTGTGACTTAAAGATCCCTAGGTTGTAGCGATTAGGAAACTCCGCATCCGGGAAAATTAAATTAGAAATTTTATACCTCTCAATTATGTATAGATACGAGTATACAAGGTCGTGCTAGAAAGTTTCCTTCCCAGCATGACCACTCTAAAATTCTATTTAATCGTTTATTTTTTTTCCATGTTTATTTTCTTTTATTACGGGAACATATTCATACATTCTTTATAGCAAACGGTACATACTTTTTTGACAACATAACTGGCGAAATCATCTGCCTAGTCTTTTTAAAACTATATTACGGTCAGCTGTCATACCGGTATTTTACATGGAGCGACTGCCTGTTTGACGTCCACAACCCAGTTACTGGGTAACACGATACCCCATGGTTAAATAGGTTGTCAGATTTTCGGGAGTCATAGATCTACAAATGACAGCCGGAACCTACGGCTATACGGAGTCTTGAAGTGTAATTAATGCTTACCATTAATTACTTGCATTCATTGCAATTGCTTGCATCCACGGACCAACTTCGTCAAGCGTTGCTTAACCTTTCATCGACCTTGAGGCTGTTACTGTTTAGCCTGAAGCTCATCGTAAGTGACGAAATACGTGTGTTATATTGCTACACCTTTGGCTAACCCCTCGAGGAATACAGGCGTGATGTTCTGGTAGAAGTTATTTTTTAAGAATTAATATCAGCAAACGGTTGCCTATATCCCACCAAAAACATTTCATGTAAAATGTTGCTAAGACGACCACATAAGGTTTGCCCTGTGAACAAGATATCAGATCTCATGTAGAGCCAAGCTTCTGAATCTACACGGCCTCTGCCGACCCTAACTTCACAAATTCTACATAATCAGTAAAAATGTATGGCTTCGCCGTTTCGCTACCGTTGTGGAGGTGATGCGAATAATTAGTTTCTGAAGTAAGTACAGATTTTTCATAACGTAATACATAATTATTATATTTTTAAGATAACTATAGTTTTCCACAGTGTATTTCACCATGGTTTCTTATTTAATTTCTTTTTACTTTATTTTTGCATATTGTTTGAAGTCCGTTCGCATGGCATAAACAAATTAAGTTAAAAAGGGAAATCTTTAATTAGCTGTACTAAACTGTTTTATATTTATTTGTTATACATTATATGTATTGCTGTTGGTTTTCTAAATAAATAAATAAATTACTTACTGAAAAACACAAAAGAGTTAAGTCACCAAGCTGTTTTATCACATTTCATGCGAGTATTATTATCTATCGAATGAATTATGCACTGCGGTATGCGTTTTTGTTCATTGTCCTTCACGGTTGACCTAGGTTAGTTTCTGCGTAGTTTCGTTTCAAGAAACGCAGTACTTACTACGCCGCAACGTAGTCGCAGTGAACTACCATAAACTCCTTGCGTCGCAGCCACGGTCAACGTAAATGTCGGAATTTGGGATTTCTTTGAAATGTCTAGATGCAAAACTGAATCACTTCTCTTAACTGGCTCGTTGGTCTAGTGGTTGCTAGCGCTACTGACGAACAATGTGCTCTCGGGTTCGATCCCCAGGTAGGGCAAATTGTTATTGAGTTTTTCCATCTCGAACTTTTCAGTGGCAGCCCGGAGTCTGGATTTGTACCCAATTGATGGCAACAGGCTCGCCCCCTATTACATGGGACTTTAACATAATTGGCGAAATGTGGGTGTATTACAGCTAAACTTCTACCTAACCCTTAGGGAATTACGGACGTGATGTTTGGTATGTATGTCTAGATGCAAAAATAGATTGTCCATTTCTCGCTTCCGGCATAGCATACTTAGCCTAAATTATAAATATGGGTCAAGTTTAAGACGTTAAATTATATATTGTATTAGTATTTATATTAACGCTTATTTTGCTACGGGATAGGCAGGTACCATAGGTAGGATTGATGGAAGGGCTGTTTGTGGCCACTCAACGCCGGTGTGCGATGCACTATTTTTTATCTGTAGATATGTTGTTTTAACGATCTGTGTGTGAGAGATAGAATGTTTCGTATTCATTCCAACATCCAGAATAAAGTAGTTCGATATTCAAGCGCATGTCTGATGGAAATGGGTCTCCAATTAGTGAGCTGCGTTATTGGGTCCTGCCTCGATGCACCTAGCCCGGCCAGTTCCCCCTCGACCACCGACGTAACAGCTCGTCGAAATGTAGTCACAAATCCTGTCGCTTCTGTTGTTAAACTATCAAGTTAACTGTTAAGTAATCTTCTTAATGAGCCGTTGTGAAGGAGCTAGTGTTAAAAAAAAAACTGTAAGTAACTTTTCTCGCATTTTTTGTCTTAAGTTCAGCTTATGTCGGGACAAAGTCGCTCTTCCAGAATGCAAGCTCAGCAGTCTACAGTATTATTGGACGAAGCATTAATCTGTATTAGTGTCGCGACACAGCGCTGTAGTAGTAGGTAAGTGCGTCTTTATATTGCACTCACTGTTACTGAGTGCAGCTAAACGATAAGGTCACTTTGTCTTAGGTGGGGAGGGCTACAATACGAGTCGTTGCGACACGTCTCGTCCCCTGCTTCCACGACTCGCTGTAGTCTGTCTGTCTGTACCGATCCATTGCCGATTTAAAAAGTTGCTTTTTTAAAATAAGAAGAGCGAACGCGCTCGGTCGTTCCCACTGCGCAACCCGACGCGGCGCAGCCAGTGTGCGTTGAGGCAGTCGCTAGGGCGGACACGGCACTCCGACAATCACAATAAATCGTGAGTAGCGATACATTTATTTATCGATTCTTGTGTGAAAAATTATGTAGATTCGTGTTTTATTAACACCGGTATGTTTTAGTTGTGTGTTAGCAGTGTTTTGAGTGGTTGAATGCGAAACATTTTAGGTTAGACTCTGACAGTTACTACGCCGCATATATATAATGTACACCGTTTGACGCGAACGAACGACGCAGTTCGCTTGGTATCGGTCGGCCTTTTGTTGCTAACCGAGAAACAAAACTTACTGCGTATTTGCTTATTGTGATATTATAATGTACAACCTGGTTGCTGATAGCTAGTAACATGGTTGTTTATTAGGTAATTCTTACTCTTAAAGTTCTAATGTAAGGTCAAGGTTAAAAAGGACTTACTTAAGTGCGTGTTAATAGAAAGTTAACGATTTTACATATAAACACCGATATACATAGTAGTTCCAAATATTAGGTAGGTATGTTTGTTTAATTAGGTATAATAATGTACAAAATATTTATGCGATAATTTATAATTGTTTATCAACATAGTATAAATGTGATAACAAAACAAGTAAAGTAGTAACATTGACCAACTTTGTAATACAGTCCCACTCAAAGATACGTGGAAAATAGACATTGTTTATTAGATTTAGCTGTAAATATAATAAATTATATTTAGGTATATTATTAAACCTTGTCTCAATGCATTCTTTGAGATTTAGTTCAACGTGTTCAAGAGCGCTCTTTGTTTGTAGGATTTGAAAGAGATTTTGATGAACATTAAGACTGTTGATGATTAGGATGATATAGGCAATAATTATGCAAAAGGTATTATTTATTACTAAAATAAATGAACTGTTTTTATATGACACATAAGACAAATAAGCACATGAAAAAAAAACTTCTAATGATAGTGATATCTATATATATAAATGAATCCCTATTTTCCTTGGTCATGGCGTATCGCGTGAAAGGCTGACGAATTTTGCTAATTCTTTTTTGGTTTTGTTTACTATTGTCTGATGAAGGTTCTTATGAAAGAAACAAAATAGGTACCTATAAGAAAGTTGAGCGGAACATTAGAAAATTTAAGAAAACTACCGATTGGAAATTTTTAGCGCAATCTTTGACAAGACAGATGACAAATGTCTTCCGCATCAATTTTCAGGGGACAATGACATCTAAAATGACAGCTAATTAAAACTAAAAAGGTGACACGATATAATTAAATTGATTTTAAGGCTCAACGGAGTTTGTCGTTGCAGCTAGTGATATTAAAAAAATATCTGATTACCAAATCATCAACAAAAGCAATGTAAGAACTTCATCCAATGCCATGCTCCCATTCCTTAATCGTGGACTCAAAACATGTGTTGGCAATTGTTTGATCACATTGATTTTTAAAACGCAATACATCCAACACAACGTTACGTTACTAATAATAGCTAGCAGTTAGGATTACCAAGTATAGATTACAGTTTACACATCAATAGGCAATCGTTAAGTAGCTTACACTCATGTTTTATACAAATAACTAGCTTTTAACTGCGTCTTTGTCCTCGTGGAATTCCACAATTTATTTATTTGCGGGGAATTAGGTATTACTATTTTTCCAAAATGTAAAATACTCAAGATACTCCCAAGCTACTTTGCAGTAATAATCTCATAAAACATTTTTGTGTCTGGGTGAAATTTATGTATGGTCATAATATGTATTGTATAACTATGTTTATCAGCTGTTTAGTACCCATAACACAAGCTCTGCTTAGCTTGGGACTGGATGGCGTTGTGTGAAAAGTTGTGAAATATTATCTGCGAATGTTCTGATTGTACCAGCTGTCTGGGATTCTGCACAGATGGGGAGAGGGGTCAGGAAATATTACTATTGTTATAACGCCCTTAGCAACAATCTGTCGTCATGTCAGTTTGCGTTGGCAGACTTGTAAATAATTGCTCTTTATGCGTTGTATTGTATTACTATTCATATTTATTAAGTTTTGATAAAGTACATAGGAACTTATGGCCGTATTTAGTTCACTCTAACATTTTATTTGTTTAAACTAAAGATTCGATAGAATGTCACACATAGGGAATGCAATCTCGTACGAGATTTCCGCCTAGCGAGATCTCGCGAGACTCAAAACCCAGTCTCGCGAGATCTCGCAAATTACGGGATCTCGCGAGATTGGGAGAATCACAATTAAAACATATGCAAATGCTTGTTTTAAGAACTAGTAATTGACATGATATGTAATTAAATAGAAACTGCGTTGCTTAGTTATAAAAATAATGTAAGTTTTATTTTAAAAATCAACAGAGTACTTATTATTTTGTCTCTAACTCTAATAACATTTGTTTATGTCTATAATTATTATACCTACTGTAGCTAATCAGTTCAAATTCTTACAATATTGGTAACATAACAATAACTATCTATATTTAGTCTTTTTTAAATTATTACTTTAGTTTCAATAATTAAGAGTAATAGGAACATTACTTATGGTAAATAAATGCAACAAAACAAAAACTTAACTACACAAGTTCTTAAATAAATGTTGTGAGATCGTATTAATCAAATAAAAGAAGTTTAAAGTAGAAGTCAGATGAAGTTATCAAGGTACGGAAAGGCAAGTTAGTTTGTCTGAAAATGGCTTCTCAAAAATCACATCATGTCGAGAGTATCATCTGACAGACAGAAGTCTTCTGACAAAATCAGAAGTCGTCTGTCAGATGCGCCAGGCGCGGCCGCACGGCCGGCCAGGATTCAGTTCGCGCGCAGCCGCGCTATGAAATACACATCGTCACGCTGCATTTGTCGATCTCGTTATCTCGCGAGATCTCGTACGAAATTTGACGAGATCCAATCTCGTAAAATATGGCCGGGATCTCGCGAGATCGGGATCTCGGCGAGACGAGATTGCATTCCCTAGTCACACAAAACAAATAAAACGTAAAGAACTACCTATTCGTAATTTTTATCTTACCTAGCTCAAAAAGATTGAACGATTATTAATGAATGCATGCTAAAATAAACATTTTTTTTTATTAGCATGCAAAATAAAGTTACTTTATTGCCTAAAGTATCGGACAATTTCAGAAATTACCGATTTTAACATTTATCGCAACATTCAAAATCTTGAATTGTAAGTAGGTACCTACCTACCTGGGCACAATTAAAATACGATTAAATTAAAACTGAATTTTAATAAATTAAGTAATTTAGACGTAATTGTTTAATTAAATGGCCTAATGTTTAATTATAATGCAGCACTTTTCTAGCCCTTTTATTTCCCAATTAGGTGTTTTGTGGTTTCATTATTATTATCGTATACAGTACAGACGCCAGCACATCAACCTACCCCAAACTGTCTTATTTTCCCAATTGAACATGAACCTATAAAGTTGAAAACCTATCAAAGAAATTTGACACATTAAAACTAATACATTGAAAAGAAACACATACTAGGTATACAGCTACTTGTAAACTATAGTCAAAGTCAAATCATTTATAATCAATTAGTTCAATAAAATATAAAAAATATTCTATTTGTCCCGAGGTAGTTTCGTTAAAAAAAATCATGTAAGTATTTTATTTACCAAAAGGCTAGGCGCTAGCGCTAGTCAGCTGCGAACGACAATAATAATAAATTGAACTGATGTTTTGTTGTTAGGTCCTTAAACACAGTATTGCGAAAACGGTTAAAAAGCTCCCCCATGGCAACATTTTAATTGAAAGAACCTTGAAACACCCCATTTGTAACGTTTTTCTTTATATAATCACCCTTGAAACGTTCTGTATTTGATGCCAGAGGGGCATTTTGTAAGGGAAACCAACAAAATTCAATAGAAACTTTTGAATTTTTACCCGTCACGTTTACGGTCACGTTGAGGCAAGGGTGACGCCATGGCTAACTTTACATGAAAATAATATTGAAGGCTTCTCTAAAAGTAACCACAACTCAACAATTCCTTTGTCATAACATGGTATGATAGAAATGTGACTGCAGGGAAAATCGAGAATATTATACATTTATTGAATTATTTACACCAAAAACACTGTCATTAACGATATTCATATAAAAAAATACTTAACAAAACGGCATTACTAGCGGCATTTAGCTATGCAAATAACAGGTATGCATGACATAGGTACAATGAGAAATAATAGAGACACAAAATGAAAAAATTATAAGTAATTTAGTACCTAAAGAAGTAGTGTCAATAAATAAGTTTTTCGAGACAAAGTCAAAGCAAACCCATTAAAAGGCGCTTTTGGACGTTAAACTAAATAATCATTTCAGTGAAGGGAGCCCCATGGGCGGCATTATAACTCTGACACCAGGTTAGTTACTAACCACACGATAAGAAGAAGAAGAAGTGAAGGGAGCTTCCAAAAGGTAGGTAGTTTCGTGTGGACAGGAATCGGCAAGTAAGTCCATACTTACATGTAAGCTGATAATTTAGTTAGTGAAGAAATAATTTAGTAAATTACTGGTAATGAAAAGATAGGTAAGCCTAATAGCCCTGCCTTATGCCCTGCTAGACCGTCCCCGGTTGCGAGTAGGTACGCACGTAATCTTTCTGAACAAACTCAACCAATGAGGTCTGTATATGTCCTTCTAGTTAGGGCGTCACCTCCGGGCGTTTACACTTAACGATCCAAAATCCAAAGCATCAGACCATAGCCAAATATCGAATTACTACTAAACCACTCTCACTGCCAGCGATATATGTATAGCATGGTTCCAGTTCAGCAAGCCAAGGAGTTCGCCGGCGGGTGCCACCAAATCTGCTACGGTAGGCGTCCGGCCCTTTGCACTCAAAAATATGGGGCCCGCCAGCGGATTCGGAGTGATACAATGCACCTGTTCCATTCGTTTCTGCAGTTATTGATCGCAACATTGACCTTTTGAAGAAAATACTGGTAAACCCAATACATAAAGAATAAGGCTACCTGCATGGTGTTAAGGTCGAGCCGAACGCATAAAAAATGCATGGCGCCCATGATAGTATTGATTTTCAATTTTCCAACGTCAATGGCGTAGTTCAATAATATATTATATGAAAGTAGATAAGCCAAACCTTAACGTAACTTAAAATTCAACTATGCTCCTGCTGATGAGACAAGCGCATTTAATGTCACTTATTGGCTTAGACATGAATAAAGTCTTTAAAATTAATCACCACTGGTAAATCTTAGCCTTTTCCGAAGTACATATGTTGGGGTCGGCTTTCAGTTTATCCGAGTGCAACTAAATACTAATGTTTTACATGGAGCGGCTACCTCCACAACCCAGTTACTTAAAACTCTTGGTTGAACTAGCTGTTAGACTTTCGGGCGTCTAACCGGAACGACTATCAAAGATCTACAAATTACAACCGGGACCAAAGGCTTAACGTGCTTCCGAGGTACGGAGGAGTCTTGGTTTGTTATAAATGGCCACCCATCCCTGGAACGACCTCGTCAGTAGTAAATATTATAATCCAAACGAGTACTTTCCATTTTTATATCATTCGAATTGCGTTTACGTCAAGTGTTCGTGCTAGGCACACTGAAATCCCAATGCAGTACTGCACGTAGTCATATCAACAAAGATACTAATACCCAGACTGCCATATAGTTTAGTTTAATTTCCATTGCGTTTTTTTGTAGCACGCTGAGTATAAAAATGTATTGCGTAGTAAGTAATGGACGGTGAAATACTGAAACGGTCGTAATTTTTACGGTTTAATAGTAGTCTTTGGATTGAGGCCGACTACGCAGTTCCAATATTTTGAATTGCGATGATGTCATCAAAATATTTTCAACACGTGCTTTTAGTAGTAGAATTATTATGAAAAAATATTTGGGATAATGCCAATTTACGGCGAAACTTGAATAACTACTTAAAAGTTATTATGTACAGACGCCAGTACATCAAGTTACCCCAATGTGTAAAATTTTCCCAATTGAATATGAACCTTATTCTGTTTGACATAAAGTCGAAAAACGATCAAAGAAATTTGACACATTGGGGTAACTGGATGTGCTGGCGTCTGTACAATGCAATTTTTTACCTTTTTTAATATTTGTAAGTTAGTTTTTTGGTTTTTTTCAGGGGATTTAGTTCAAGCGTTCAGGTTTAATACAACATTTTATAGTAAAACAAACGCAACTGGCGAAACATGAGTGTGTGTACTACCAGGTACACTTCTGCCTCACCTTTTGGGGTTTACAGGCGTAAGTTAGTGAGGTGGTAATGGGTAATCCTGAACCGATTTAAAAAATTCTATAAGCCAATAGAAAAAGTCTACAAAAGTCTACAATATCGAGTAACTATGATAACTGCCTCAATCGAGAGTAATGTTTCTTCTATATTTTCTCGATTCTTTCGTCGACATCAAAGAGATTTAAAATACTATAGAGCGGGCATGTCAAGGAAATGTCATAGAAAAACTTTGATCCCATGTCTCAGTAACGCCATCTAGAATAATATATGAATATTGGAGCGACAGCGGAGCGTACTACAAAAAACTCATAGACTTGTATCCAGCAGGACACACTTTTTCGGACGAAAATTTTGTTCGTGATGTCCGGTCTATAGGTATTGAATGTCTTTGCTTACAAGTAACATTATTGCAGGTCGTTATTCTCTTTCTATATCAAAGGTGCAACATGCGTTGTATGATATTGGTAACTGATAAGGCGTGCAATCAATTGTAAGCCTATCGCATAGGTGGCTTGGTCGAGGCCCTCTTCCAAGTCATCTATATCTATACTTCTATCCAAAGACATTTAATACTTATAATACTTACTAAGTTACTGCAGACGGGACACACAAAAGTTTCATGCGATACTTGTGTCTTGGCGGACAGAAGTCGATTACTCTCGTTTAGTACGCTCCGCTGCCGCTCCAATATTGCTATATTATGCTAGATGGCGCTACTGAGAAATGGCATCACAGTTTTCCTATGACATTTCTTCGCATGTCCTCTTTAAGCATCTTAAATCCCTTTGCTTCTATCTATACTGATGTTATAAAGAGGAATGATGTTTGTTTGTAGTGATATAACTCAAAAACTGCTGAACCGATTTAAAAAAAATCTTTCACCATTAGAAAACTATACTATCACCACAGTATAAATATTAATACAGTAGGACGACGCCTTTGATCTCTGGTAAAATGCTGACAACGTCTACACGCGTAAGCCCTGAATAATAATACATCACGAACTACGAACATCGTTTTGTTCGCAGTTCGGGAGCGGCTTTCCCGCGACTCACACCCCGCACGATTGCCGTCTAGACTGCTTCGTCGGACGACTGTAGGTTTTTAGACTGTGCTATCACCTAGAAATATAGAGTATATTTTATTTTCAAAACCACTCTGGGGACTAGGGAATGCTAAATTTTAAAGGAAAAAGTATGAAATCCTCACGGACGAAGTCACAAGCAAAATGTTTGTATGAAATAAGTCAAAACGTGGACGCGAATTTTGTACATAACATGACGCCTGTAATCCTCGAAGGATTGGGCAGAGGTGTACCTACCTGTAGTACTCCCACATTTCGCTAGTTATGCTTATGTCCCATGTATTAGGGGGCAAGTCTATTGCCACGAATCTAGAAATTCATAGGACAAAGTTTCACAGAGTGAAATTTCCCATTTGGTCTCATCGTGAAATGAGGTTTCTCCTTTCACGATGAGACTAAATGGGAAATTTGTCCTGTAATTAAAAAGACAGCTTGTTGAAATACATCCTCTTGGGTCATCATCTCTGCGCTATTGCGTTTACATTAAGATGGAATTTACCTTGATTAAAAACAAGTTTTCAACGGCTTCCTCCGCAAATACTCAAACAAAGAGCACCAAACGAATATATTCCTTATCCAACCTCAATTAAAATCGTTTACGGACTTGACATCTCCCCCACCAAACACCCCTGTCTAGACATCAAAAACATTTAATATAATATTCCCATCTGCCGATCTAACCCCACCTCTGCCATGTCTACCTACAAAGTACTTGTATGTGTAACCGGTTTGCGACGGACCCCAGACGTCTAGCCTACGCAGCTTCGCCCCATCCCCTCTTGATCCAAAATAGCATTGCTGAATGCAGTATTGATCGGGAACGGTCCGGGCGAGGTCGCTCTCGGGAACGGGTGGTCTGGAGCTAGCTGCAGGGGGGTTAGGTAGCTTCGCCCGGGAACCGGAGACGACAAAGGCCTGCAGTCCTATTAAAGTTAATAGTCTGATTTGAGGTGCGGTGCTGGCAAGATGTGTGCTCTTTGCTTCTGCTTTGAAGGTAGTCTGCGGTTTTGAGGTGAGTTATTTGACGTTCTTAATTTGATTTCGGATGTTTTTTTTTTTATTAAAGGTTCGATTTTCGGAATATCGGTGCGGTGTTTTAATATTTATGATTAGATTTTCGGAAGTCTGGTTCGATGTTTTAATATTTTTGATTCGATTTTCGGAAATTCGGTGCGGTGTTTTAATATTACAGATTCGATTTTCGAAAATTCGGTTTAGTGTTTTAATGTTTACGTTCTTATGCATTTAGTCTCCAGTAACAATCTCTTTAAATTTTAAGTGAATACACGGTCCCTACCAGCTGGCTTATTCACAACCATTCGACTAGATTCCGTACCGAATCGAACGTCTAAGATGTCGAAGATGTCATCCAAACGCAATTCACAAATCCGAAACCGATTTTTTAGACAGTTCAAATTCGATAAGAAGACTCAAATCTTTCCGACAGCAGTTTGCTATCGGGAGCCATACCGACCAAAATTTAACGATTTATTTTTCATAAATCCAGGTTATTTCAGAGAAACATAAACACTGTAAACCTTTAAAACACTGCACTTTTACGTAAATGAAGTTTTATTATTGTATTGACCGTATTTCATTGATACTTTCGCATTTACATAAATTCAAAGTGTAATTATGTAGAACTACATAATTACACTTTGAATTACTTTATTCGTATAGTTGTACGTGTTATTGTTTGACAATAAGCAAATAGCAAGATTTGTGTATTGATATCAAATACTTACAGTCATTTAGCCTTTTTAAAGCAAAGTTATAATAAAAGAAATTTTAATCCATAGTTTTATTTCAAATAAAAACTTTTTCCACATTGCCAGACTGGCAATGCGGAAAAAGATTAAAAAGTAAAAAAGTCTGTCAAACTGGCAATGCCAGTTTGACAAACGGCTGTTTACAAAGCAAGTTTATTCGAAATAAAGTTTGTTTGATTAATAATAAAATGATTTTGTACCGTTTGCTGTCTATTAAATTACTAGCTGTATATTCTATAATTAAACGTATCGAAACATTCAAATAAACCAATTTTATTTACTACTTTAAATTTTCTACCACGCTGATCATTTACTACCATTTTGTAGCGTTCCCCATAAATACAATGATCAATCGTATAGAAAAAAAACGTATCCGTTCGGATCTGTGAATAGCGTTTTGGCAGTTCTTCGGCTCGGAAATGAGATTGTCGAAAACGGTTCCTTACCGACACGGAAACCAATCGAACGGTTTAGAATAAGGCAGCAGGTCCGATTCTGCATAGGAAAAGTAGAAAATTAAATTTTATAGAAGCTTACAGTTTTACAGAACCGGTTAAATCAAGGGTCGATCGAAGGTCATGCCTGCTAAGGTCGGTCTGTCGATGGGTGACTATCCACGCTTCCTATCCACTATCTGCGCTTCGTAAGCAGTGTTGTTGGACATAATCATTAATCGGTCATTGAGATTAGATACCTACATCATCAATTATACATTGTAATTACATGATTATCCACATTTACTGTCTGCTTCGTGGGTCTAATTGTCGCAAGCGCTAATGCTGAGCATGAGGTCCTCCCGGGTTCGAAATCAGGGTCGGGCAAAAGAGATATTGAGTTTTGCTACCAGGAATTTGTTAGTAACAGTCCGGGGTTTGAAATCGAGCCCGATTGATGGCAATAGGCCCTCCGCCTATTACATGGGACTTAATCATAACTGGCGAAATGTGATTGTAGGTAGTACAGGTACACCTGCCTAACCCTTGCGCCACTTCCCTTTTTCTTCTGCAAATATAATACTTAATTATAAAGTTTGTATAAGTTTAGTGAGTTTGTGACGCTGTATGAAGTAATCTCTGGATCTAGACTGAACCGATTTTGAGAATGGGCTTAAGAAAAATTGTTAGTAATTTTGATAAAAAATTTAGTAATAATGCGTGAATAGGACGTGGCTCAATTTATTTGCTCCCAAGTGTATTTGTCCTTCGTCACTCAACGCATCGCTGGCTCCACTTAGGAACTCCGGTCCCCTGTTAGAATGACAAATGCATAAATTGCATACACTTCCTGATTAACGATGATTCTACTACATGTCATGTAGATGGGTGGCGTGATCCTAAATTGTCCTCTGGGGTCTGAGATTTATTTGTTGAAAACCTACACTGTTTGTTCCGGATTGGCGATTATCTTCTTTATGGAATACCAACAGCTTTAAATTCATTTAGCAAAACGAGTTGGATGAGTTACATAAAGCCAATTACAGGTTCTCGCGGATGGAAATAAACTAATTTTATAGAGATCAGAAGCCTCAAACTGCATTTTTACTGCAAGTTTGCAGTTTGCGCGCAGTTTGTACGACTGCAATAAACCTAGCAACTGCTGTTTGTACTAAAATTTGCAGTCGTAGTGCAGTCCTTCTGTCTAGAGCCTTAGTATAATAAAGCAGTATAATAGTTGGGAAACTGAAATATACATGTTAACTCTAAATAAAAACAGTAGATACTTACTAGATAGAAAACAGTATAGATAAATGTTTTACAATCGGATGTTCAGTTTCAGAGATTAACTCCTACATCCAAGCTACCGCGTGAAGTGCATTTCTCTCTTTAATATAGGTACATAAGTGTAGATCAGAGTTTCCAAGATTTTTTCTTCTCATACATCGCTTTCAAAGTTGGCTGGTCCCGGTGGAATTACCCCATTAATATTATCTGCCTACATTTAAAGCAATTACATTTTCGTAGGCTTACAAATTGTTAACCTCCATTTGTTCGAACCTGGACCACTTTGGGAACTTATGGTTTAACACGTTGACTGCCAACTACCAGACACAATAGAAATTTAATTGTTCGCGGTCAACGTGTGTCCGCCGTGGCGTCCAAAGACTTAAATGATCTACGGCCTCAACACGCTTGATAGGTTACGTTCCATCATTCCATCTGCTATTACCACTTACAAAAAAGATAAACCCACACAAAAATATCTTGACAACACGCAAAGAAACTATGTTTTCTTAAATCAATTGTGTGTTTATGTCACCGCATCTCCACAACCTCGCACGCAGTGGAAACGTGCTTCTTAAAACAATTACCCCCATTCAGTACAGTCACGGTACTAAACAGAAGGGTTATTGTTTAATCATGCACTCAATTTTAAACCTTATCCCATTATTATAAGTACTACGTTCAATGTGCATTCAAGTATGTGTTTCCAATGAGGTTTCAGTGTCAACGACCCGCAGACACTGTATCGGTGTTCGCCTTGGTTTTTTTAAAGTGTTGTGGACAAATGTCACGCGAATTCGGTCAATACTACGCAGTTACATCTTCAAACAAGAATTGTTTACGTTTAGCTTCGATTTCCACGTGTTTTGTATGCAATTCTCTGTTGGGCAATTAAAAAGTTAGCGATAAGGAATAAAGGGCTGTATCAAGGACTTTAGTTGTTGGGTAGTCACAGCTGCCGTTTACAGTCACGTGCAAAATTACATCTTCTGTGCGTGTGTTTGTAATTAAAGTCCTCGTAAATAGCTGAACCGAGTTTGGTGTTTTTTTTTTGCGTGTGTTCAAATGGCTTCGAGAATGGTTTAGATTCACGATTGGATCCGGTAAAAGACGCTGTGATTGGGTTCGAAACCTTCGTTCGGGCAGGACAACGTTTACTGGATCCGCTAGTTAGACTAATATAATTTAAAACCTTTGTTCTCTTGAAAATATAGTTGGAGCTTCGAGCTCATTTATAGGGTTGGATGTCCGCGGGCTCAAGTGCGTAGAGGATTGTTATCACTTGCTTCAAAAACGGGAATAAAAGGCTAACATCGTGATGGCTAAGAGATATTTCTCAACAGCATGTGATGCCAAATCTGAAGCCCATGGGCGGCAATAAGACCCTGACACTAACCACACAATAGAAAGTAGTTCTGTAAATCATGTTGGCAAATAGCCCTTGTTGTGCGAATAATCCGGCTCGAAGGACCATAAGTTGTTGGGCCTTTAAAGATCTGTAGGCTAGTTCACTTGAGGATGAACAATTCCTTGGATAGAAAACACTTCTTGATTGCACTTTAATTTCTTTTATTTGTATATTTAACAAGGTAATAAATTGCAAGTGTGGCTGCTGACACCACCGTACTAGACCGACAAAAAAAAACAAAAGAAACCGTCATAGACAACTTTCTACAATAAATGTTGCCCGACATAAAATTTAATATCTGTGTTGGGACGCCAAAAAGCTCAATGGCTAAGATGTTGGACTGGCGATCGAGAGTTCGTGAGTTAGATACCCACCCATTGCACTATTGACCTGAACCCACTTCAGATACAAGTATATTTAGCTTTGTTAGAGGTGTTAACAAGACTGAAAAGTTATATGCTATGTTCCATTCACAATAGCATTAGGCAGAAGTTAAAAAATTGGTGAAGAAAAACTGATGAAGAAGACAGGCAAACACGAACTCTTCAACGCATAACAGCAAATTATTCGCGATTGCTATAGTCAGATGTCTATGCTGAGCTTTTGTATTTCCACAACATAACATTACGCCATTCTATTTTAAAAGGGGCCGGCAGAGATGTACAGATTAATGTTTAGAGATAGAACTTCTTTAGCAATTGTTATCCAATTTCAATGATTCTTTCAAGTTTTGAAAGACTTTTTTTACATACAAAGAAACTAAAAATTACAAAATAAAAACTTTTTTACAAAAAAAACAACCGATTTCTTAAAAAAAAAACTCGTGGAAAACTCCAGTTTTGGAAGTCGGTGGCCAATAATGAACAAAACAAAACCACCAAAGCCACAGACTTCCGAAACTGGAGTTATTTTTCACCTGTTAGTTTTTTTTTAAGAAGTCGGTTGTTTTTTTATTATTTCATTTTAGTTGAATATTATAATGATAAAAACCTCAAAGAAGCAGGGATGAACAATATTTGGACACGTTCTTCTTTCCCTTTTATTCTTCTAAATCCTACTAATATTATAAACGCGAAAGTTTGTGAGGATGGATGGATGGATGGATGGATGTTTGTTACTCTTTCACGTAAAAACTACTGAATGGATTTTAATAAAATTTGGTACGGAGTTAGCTGACACCCTGGATTAGCACATAGGCTGCTTTTTACCCCTGCATTCCCATGGGAACGGGACCTGCGCGGGTGAAACCGCGGGATGTCTGCTTTTAAAATAAAACAATGTGGATACAAATTGTTTTCACTTATCTTTCAAATAAAATGCTCTGCATTCCTGCTTCTACGAGCCTCTTCTTTTAATGCTATCTATTATAAACAGAGTATACTAAAATACACGATATACTAGTCTTTTCCATGCAGGAAGCGGCTGAATAGAGAGCCATAACACAATAATTAACTTTATAAAACCTTATTTTACTCCTATACAAAATTTAACAAAGCGATGTATGATTATTACTGAAATTTGCCTGAATTATTCATCTAGCAAATTACGTATAATTTACCCATGACACTAACAACATCCGTTGAGCTGATTTTAAAGAAATCGTGGATCATGCATAGTGTAGTTTGACATTGCATTGTACAAATGTACTGTACACTGAAAATATGGTGTCATACTTTCTAGCGGTGACATGACCTTGTACGAACTTCTGTCTTATGTCAAAATTATATAATATACGAGAAATGTACGAAATTGTACGCTTAATAAAAAAAATGAACTATAAAGACTTCGCAGAAAACAATAATCAACGTGTCACAGGCGCCAGGAAGTATTCTTTCTAGCGGGCGCTAAGTACATATTTCTTAACGCAATTTATTGATGACGATTTTTTGATGACAGAAGTGGTTTATTTATTTATTAAAGAAAAAAAAAATTAAGTAAGATAGAAGGATACTTTTATCATATATGATATAAAATTCTCCTGTTTGTAACAAAAGTTCTTCGAAACGACTTGTGTGCTATGTGTGTCTGGTAATAATAAGACTTAAACAATTTTTTTTGGACAAATTGAAGGAGAAATGTAGTTTGCTGGGTCTGCTAATAGTATTATATAGATTAAAAGTAAAAGTCAACATCAGGGAAAAATGTTATCACCCCGTATTGAACATGTGTGTGAGTATAACGACTGCCTATTTCTAACTGCGAAGCCGTCAAAAACTGTCTCACATGTTCATCACACATGTCTTTTTTTTAACCAAAAGCGGCTAGTAACACTATTTACAGCTTTTGTTAAAATGTTTCCCATACATACATATACATACATATTAAATAAGACGTATCTAGATGTGATATTGCGTCTCGTCTGTCGTGAGCTCATTGTAGGCACTGCCAAGCAGTAGTTTTTAATATGCGTAGTACATTTTTTTTGTTAGCAATGAACTTATAATCGAATTTTACTTTTTGGAATGGTTTTGTTAAGTTTGTCGTCTGTTTATTTTGTTGGTGAATTATGATTCTTTTGGATATTCAAGGTTGAGGTTGAGCTTTAGTTTTAAATATTAGGTTTTATTTTCATTATTTTGCTATTCACTGCTCATCAACGTCAATGATCGTTTTCGCGCAGCAAATTTTGATAAAATAGCAAACCTAATAGGTAATTATGTCCATCGGCGATTAAGTCCATCGGCATTCACACTCGATAACAATTTAAAGTTATGAATAAGGATATTTTAAATGCCTTTATAACAGAGAGAAAACGAGGATTTCAAACATTAATAATGTGCTTTTAAATTATTCAATAATTTTTATGATTATTATTTTTTATTTTTAACCGACTTTCAAAAAAGGAGGAGGTTCTATGTTCGTGTGTATGTATTTTTTTTTTTTTTTTTTTTTTTTATGTATGTTACCTGTTTTCCCCCCTTTTTGTGGACCGATTCTCAAAATTCTTTTTTTATTTGAAAGAGTATACTCCTGAGGTGGTCCCATTTTAATTTGGTGAAGATCTGGTGCTGATCTTCGGAGATATACAACGGAACTCTTCAAAAATCAACGGCAAATCTGTCGTGATTGCTGGAATCGCTTGGATGTTTATTGTTTATACAACATAATGACGTATCATCACGCCTGTATGCTCTGAGGGGTACGCAGGTGGGTACAATATACCTAGATTTCGTCAGTTAGGTATGTTAATTTTAATTTATTAGGGATTAGTGGAAAACCCTATTATGATGACATGTATTGTTAACAATTAACAATATAAAATAAATTCGTGGCAAATGTTTTTAAGGTAACAACTAAAAATGGAAAAATAAAAAACTTTTTTTCAAAAAATAAAACCGACTTCAAAAAAACATAAAATAACTCTAAATTCGGAAGTCGGTGGCCCATCATGAGTAAGACAAACCCACCAAAGCCACAGAATTCCGAATTTAGAGTTATTTTATGTTTTTTTGAAGTCGGTTTTATTTTTTGAAAAAAAGTTTTTTATTGTCTTTAGTTTTTTAAACTTTTCTTGTTTCTTTTTTATTATCTGTATTTTAGTTCTTTTGTTTTATGTTCTGTGCGTCCAAGTAAAATATTTTCTTTCTTTTCTTTCTTTCTTTTAAATGTACTTAGTTCTTTTATTTGTGTTAATTAATGAGTTGAAATCCTTAACCTTAACGCAATAGTTAGTTAATAATGTAGGTAACAATAAATTAATAATATCGAGGGTAATGTCAAAAAAATAAATGGAATTATAATAAACACAAAATATTTAAGGATAGTGAATTTGTTCATGATCTCAATATTTAAATTATTCTTCTAAATGTACATTGTTTGTATTATAATGAACTGATCTCGTTAAGCAAGGCTTCCTGTTCCTCTCTCCTACCATTTTTGCTGTGCCCTACAGGGTTCATAATTTTCTATGGAAAGCAATAAAGATATTGAGTATTGAGTATTAGTTTGAGGCAATCTTTTTGGGACAGACATTGCAATCAGTGTATACCTATGGCAAAAAGCCATCTACATATAATATATTATGTATGTGGGTACGGCAGTCAGCCTTCTTTTCGCGTGGCTACTGTGGCTAGTGACAAACATGGTGTCAGGGTATTTATGCCGCCCAAAGGCCTCTGACCTGGCTGCTCAAATCCTCTTCAAATATCTTATAGATATTCCACAAACAAACCGCTTACTCAAATAAAATTTCGATTTTTCCAGGAGTCGCTGGGTGGAGGGGTGTACGGCTCGGTGGGGGCGTCGGGTGCGGAGGGTGGGGAAAGACGCGAGAGTGGCAAGCGCGGGCGCAGGCCTGGCCGCAAAGCGCAGCTCGACAAACAGGACATGAAGGCGAAGCTAGGTAAGGATCTTTAAGACAGTTTTGAAGGTATTTTTGAAATGTATCAAGAGCAGAGCGTTTAAACTTAGTTCAGGCACCAGTCATCCAAAAATTAAATGTAAAATTCTATCTGTTGGCTAATGAAACTCTATATTGTAATTTGTGGTGAGATAATAAAAATCTATTCTATTCCATTAAACAAGAAACAGGGTGTAAAATTCCTCATTCACCATTGAAAAAAGAGGAACTTCCTACCAGACAGGCGTTGTAAATTGTGAACGACCGTTGTTGATGGGTTTTAGGGCATAGATTCAATCACGAGAATAACTGTTAAATGACGATCTATGATATCGCCAGTTTAGTTCGTATATACTATAGTGAGGAGATGGATAGCGCTACACAACCTTGACAAATGTAGCTGCAGGCATACTGCGTACTAACTGAAGACTCATGTATTAATGTAATCACATGGTATCAGGCATTGCATCGTTGTTTTTTTCACTGTGCTTAAAGGCTTTATGTCTACGAATAATTATCATGGAAAAAGCGGCAAGCGTTACAAAACATCACGTTTGTGATCCCCGTACGGTTACGAGAGGTGCGACAGGACTATGCGTTTCATATGAGAATAGGACCGACTTTGCGCCATATTGTGTCGTCTTAGCTGTCAATTCGAATCAATTGGGTAAGGTCAGCAAAACGAGGTATTTTCTGAATATAATTTACTAGCAGACGTCACGCGGTTTCACCCACGTAGTTCCCGTTCCCGTGGGAATACAGGGATAAAAAGTAGCCCATGTCACCCGGTTATAGTGGAGCTTCCCAACGGTGCAAGAATTTTTGAAATCTGTCCAGTAGTTTCAGAGCCTATTCAATGCAAACAAACAAACAATCATACTTTTGTTCTTTATAATATTAGTATAGATGTATAGATTTACGATTCATGAACGAATAATTTTCTAAATTGTGCTATCTCGCCCTCAAAGTATTTGTCTACATTGGACATAATTTCTCGAGCTGTCCCATGCAAAACAGCGCCTCGTTTACTCATTCTCGAGCAGTCAGCGAGACAAAAACAAATAACAACAACAACAGTAAACAACCGCGTAACAAACAGAATTAATAAATAAAATGTAAGCACTCCTCGCGACAAATTAATTTAAGACGTTTTATCATTTAGCATATCTGCGACTCGGTAAAATAAAAAAAATGGATACGCGAATAAGGTTTTGTTGTAGACCGTACTTTTGAAGTGAGATCTGACAGATAGAGGTCACTGACATTCCTATTCTTATTTGAAACGATATCCACATTTCGTCAGTTATTATGTTACATGTAATAGGGCGCCAATTGCCATAAATGAACAGGCCCGATACCAGGGGGTCGAGTCTGCTATTGCAATCGTGTCTCAATGACCGGTCAATGATCAATTTTTGACGTATAACGTCAAACTTATGACACATTTCCCTTACTGAAACTGTCAAAGTTGTCAAATATTCGATCAATGACCGGTCATTGACACACGATTGCAACAGCAGACTCGAACCCCACAGTCACAAGCGTAAAAAAAGCCTATTTACGTCCGCTGTCTTCGTCTACACGAGTTGTATAGCGTGACTTTCACCATTATGTTGAAAGGTATTTCGACATCGAGGATTTAGGGTCAATCTTATCTAATGTGGATCAATTGTTTGAATGGGAACACCATATGCGTGTTTGTGATGCTTGTTAATACATGTAATAACGGCATAATTATGCGCACCATTTGGGTCGAGCGAAGGTTAAGCTACGGTTGTCGAGGTTGGAGCGTGGATCGGTAGTCGTGCATAGCAAGACTTTTCCGTACTTCGATTGTTAAGCCGTTACTCCCGGATCTTATTTGTAGATCTCGGCAGTGGTCACGACTAGCCAGTAACCCGAAAGTCTGAGAACTGGTCTGACCGACGCGTATCGTTTAACGCAGTAACTGGGTGCTGAAGATCCAATCGACAGTAGCTTCATATTAATAATAAAGGTTACAAAGACCCATAGATAAATAAAAAATAAAATTCTGGGTGGTGGAATTCTGGTTTCTGTTAAATTCTGGTAGTCACCTGCATCCGGATAGACATACTAAGGGCAAACCAAATATTGACATAGTATGTAGGTAGTGGAAAGGCTAGGCAGATGTCATGTGGGTATCTAAGAGTACTTAATATAAGTTTAATTGCTGCCAGTTTATTACTGCACTTTTGACGTGTCTTTGCTTGTCGCACATAAAGGGGGTGGTTATTCCCGTTGTTTCTAACTACACCAGAGAGATACTATACCAGATCTAATAGACGTGTTGCTGGGGAGTTTCTTCCGCCACTTCTTCCCAGCAAAAACACTAGGCAGTGGCGAAGGGCGGGCGTTTTGGGGGACTGTCTTATGTAATTTTTAACGTTCAGCAAGTGCTGATCCTCATCCTAATTTGAAAGAATGGCTTTTTATTTAGTTTTTTTTATTCATGTGCGCAAAATTTCCCAACGGAAAAAAAAGGTGCGCTTTCACACTTTTACTTTTGATTTTTCGATTATTCAACAAATTAATAACTTAAGATATCATGAATTGATGAGACATACAGACAGATAATGACGTCATACGTTTATCCGAACAAAACAAATACTACTTATCGGTATATAAATCCATGTCTTATTATCGACGTAGTTTGCACTGATGCACGACTATCTTCGATAGTAATAAAGATTAATATAATGGGGTACGTTGCGTTTTATCAAGATAAAGTACTTTTCTATACATAACAAAATAATCATGAGAGTATTCCCGACGAGTTAGGCAGAAGATAACACACAGGGTGGAAGGAACATCGTCGCACATACTGATAGATACCACGAATACTGTAGATACATAATTCTGGACCCCCGACATTGAAATTTTTCGGCGGTTATTCCTAATTTTTGTGTTGATGTTAATTATGGTTAAAACTGTAAACAACCATGACAAAATTAACATTCCTGTCTAATCCTACGAGATTATACATAAATAAATCAAAACCATGGCATCGGCAAACTTTGGAGGAGTCAAAAATTTCTATAAGACAGAAATTTTTGAAGTTTAAAAAGACGTGCCTAATTATATGTAGGTATAAGGTGATTGATGATTTTGACTTTGTATTTGTTTTTTCAATAAAAGTAGAATAGATTTAGGAGTCCAGTTCGTGATGGGCCGCAAACCACAAACTGCACAAGTTTCTATGGATCTCTATTAAATTAATTCCGACCGCGGATACCTCGGCTGCAGATTGCGGTCTGCAGCACATCTCAGAATTGTACCTTTACCTTATTTTCGCTGAACGCGCCTTCTCGGTCTCAAGCCTAATGTCGGTCCTTCTTCATGTGTTCAAGCAGAACGTAGCCGGCAGTCAGCGCGGGAGTGTCGCGCGCGCAAGAAGCTCCGCTACCAATACCTGGAGGAGCTGGTGGCAGACCGGGAGCGGTCTGTGCTGACACTTCGCAAGGAACTGGATAAGGTTTGTACGTGATGTCTTTATAATTATCGTTTTGTGTGACGGCGATGGTTTATCAGAATGTCATGAAACACTTTCCGGTACTTTTGAGCTTAAAGTATGCACCAGTCATACTCAGCTCAAGTTTATCTACGGGAGCTCAACCACCCGGCACACAACACTATTGCTTTTTTTTTATAATGTAAACCAGTGCTTGTCTGCAATCCCACCTGATGGTAAGCAGTGATGCAATCAGTGATGGTGAAGCGCACTAGTTTATTAAGAGCCTATTTACTCTAGCCTTGAAGACACCTAAATTATAATTGGACGAAAAGACCGCAGCAAGCAAGTTGTTCCAGTCCTAAATTATATTAAAAAAAGTCACTATAATCCGCAAATAGTTGTTAACGAAGAATACAAAATACTAACACTGTAATATGTTTTTACGTTATTTTGATCTGGGTTTTAAATTAAAATAGTGTCATCTATTGTATAATAGGAGAAGAGTAAACTTTTTTTACCTTTTAAAACATTTTGCGCGTACAGAGGAGTGTGTGTAAGCATAGTTAAAGTTTTTACGAAGAAGAAAGAAAGCTCTACGGCGGCGGCGGCTCAAGCAGTTGAAGCACTTGAAGCCCAACCACTGGACTAGGTACAGTAAAAATCAGTTACCATTTATGTAGATATACTGATACTCTGTTGGACAAAAGCTCTTCCTAAACGGAATAGTGCTAGCAACAAGCCTACGACCCAAAGTCGACAATACGCGTCAAATATTAGATGTTAAAAATATTTATCTCTTCTTTTTCAGTATTACAAGTGGAACTTGGAGCTAGATCAGGGCAGGATGCCGGAAGGTCTGGAAGCCGTGCTCCAGGAGATGGGGATCGTCAAACAGGAGGAGAGTAAATCCTTTTTAACATAGCTTTTTTGTGTTTTTACTTTAATTGCACCCTAGCCGTAACTAAAATGTAAGAGGAATGAGGAATTGAAAATTCACATTATTGTGGGGTTCACTATGCTGCTTTGTTATCATCAAATAGACAACGAATGAAATTCGGAGACAAAATAACCAATATCTACTACTCGTCTGCTGCTACCGATATAACATTTAAAATGTCGACTATTAGATGTCTTCATTTCATACGAATGACCTGCAGAAGCCTAGAAACCAGGATAGTCATCACCACTTCGAACGACATCACTTAAACGGAACGATGTGTACTGTACAGTTTTTGGTTTAAAAAATACTGATGGACATTCGAATAAAAAACTTGTAAACGAAACAAAACAATAGTACTAAAAAAAGGGATTTGAATGCTTTTCGATAATGATTTTGAGCGTTGTCTACTGCGTAATGTTGAGCTATAATGGAGTCACCACCAATCTTTATTACTGTTAGAAGCGGTACAAAAAGCGTTGAAATTAAGTTCATTTACGTCGATTTCTATAAAGTACAAAATGACACCTGTATGTCACTATTTCACTACTTTATTGTACCGCTCAACTTTAGGACTTTTAAACGCCATAGCTCAACTTTGATCAGCATGACTACGCTTCTCATAGTTTTAATACTACAACCGGCTGTACTGTTTGTTTTGTCTCCGTTCGCCTGGTTTGTTGTGCCTACTCCTAAACCAACCACTATTGTAAACAAAAAACTAAAATGTTGATTTGTAAAAAAATATGTTGAAGAGTTATGTAGGTATCAGGAATAGTGTAAAATGTTAACCATACATATTTCAATTGAAAGCTATTTTAAACTAATACACGATCGTCGTCATCAGAACAACGGAAAAGGTTTCTATAAAAATGTGAAACGTTTCTGCTGAGTTAAGTTGAGCTACGAAAGTGTCACTTCTAACTTATGTTACTGTTTGAAGCGGCACACAGGATGTGTTGAAACTATTGTCATTTTATTTCTGTATCGAGTACAAATATCATCTGTACGCCACAGTTTCAACCCTTCTCTGTACTGCTCAACGTGAGGTCTATATTATAATGGTCGCTTCAGCTCAACTTCGCTCAGCTAATTTCGTTTCGCCTTTGATTAATTTCATTAAACCTCTCCTTTTTGTGTGCCTATTTGGTTCGTTTATTGAAATAATAGGCTTTAATTTAGATTAAAAGAAAGGTTAAACTGTAATGGTCTCTGAACTATATGATTTTTTTCGCCTACGGAATAAAAGAGAATAAGAAACTACTAAATTGACAACCAAATCTATTTTAAATATCATGGGGACACAAGGCACAGTCTCCTATAAATTTGTGGCGAGTTGTCTACTGAGTTAAGTTGAGCTATGATAGTGCCACTTCCAACTTATGTTACTGTTTGAAGCGATACTCAGAAGGTGTTGAAATTATGTTCCTTTATGTCTGTATCAAGTACAAGTGTCACCACTCCACCAGTACGCCACAGTTTCATCCCTTCTTTGTATCGCTCAATTTGAGGTCTAAATTATAATGAACGCTTCGGCTCAACTCCACCCAGCTGGACCCCATTCCCGCAACCTGGCCTTCCGTGTCTCCATTTTTGCTGGCGTTGTAAAAACAGACTTCAATTTAGATTTAATGGAACGGTTACAAAGTATCTGCTTGAAACCATCTGGATTTTTGTTACCAAAAGAGTAAGAGAAATATCAGAGCTTTTAAATTGACAACTAAGCAAATTTAAATAAAAGCTATTTTGAACATTCGACAAATAAGGGAATATCGTCTTGTATACACAGCACATTTCTCCAAATATGTGAGGAATCGTCTACTGAGTTAAGTTGAGCTAGTGTCACTTCCAACTTATGCTACTGTTTGAGGCGGTACTAAAAGCGTTGAAATCACGTTCCTATTTTAAACTATAAGTAACACCTCGAAGCCGTAGTTTCATGCCTTTTTTGTACGGCTCAAGTTGACTAATTCCATGGCGTTTAGCTCAACTTTGCGATTAGCGATTAGATATGATTTTTAACCTACTTTTTTGCCTCATTTCTATGGTCCTTTTTATTTGTTTACTTTGGCAAATATTTAATACCAAAATAATAGAAAGAATAAGATTGTTCCAAAATGTTGATTTTTTTGTTTGATAACACTAAAATAAATTACCATTATTTTCAAATGCCGTGAAAAACAACTCATAACAATCAAGAGTTAATATTTTTTTTGTAAAATTGGTAATTGTTAATGGTGAACAAAACAGTAGTGTGAAATAAAAGATGTTGGTAAATATTAAGAAAATATAATATTTTTATAAAATTCTGAAACAGAATGATTGATGTTGTTTTTAAACCAAAATATTTTATAAGGTATTTGGTTCGTTTTCAAAATTTCTAAAGTTTGAATTTGAAAGTTAAGTTTATGATTATTTTAGACTTTTAATATTTTTGTAAATAACCGCAAATATCATTGCGTAACGTTCGATATCGAATTTATATGACGTTCAGTCTCAATTAAGTTAGTTTTATTTTGTAATCGTGATTTATATTTTGGGTAGGGTTGGAGAGATTTTTTTGAGCGACAGTGTGACTTTGAATTGAATTATTTTTCTATTAATATTTTAAGGCAACTATTTTTATATGGCTGTATCCTAAATATTAACGTTAAGGAGAGGTCCTTTTAAGGAGTGTATATTAATCCTTTGCAATGTCGGAATTGTTTATCGTCATTAGATGCGCGTTTTGTTTTAATTTTATTATTTTTTCTTATCGTATCGTGATACCTTGGTTCATTTAGAAAGTACAATTTAATTTCGTATACTTTTAGGGTCTAAGAAGTCGAACAATAATTTATTTACGTTATTTAAAGCTTTTGGTGTTATATTTAAGAGTACGTGGTTAAATTATTCAATTTTAATCGTATATTTACGGGGAGCTGTGACGAAAAATGCAAGCTGTCTAACCACTCTTTTGAAGTCTTTTTAAACATCATAAAATCAATATTAAATTTAATCATATTATGTACCTACACAAAATTTTTTAAATGGCCGTTAGCTTTATTTAAAAAAAAACAAGGCTTGGAACATTAATCTTCTAATAATACCCGCATTATTTTATATTTCTATGTATGATTGTGATTTGGCAAAAAGTTTTAGGATTTAAGTAAGTATAATATAAAAGTTATAAGTTGTGTATACATTTATGTTATGACGGAGTATAGGTAGTTGTAACACTAAGTATCTGTAAATATAATTGAAAATAAAAATGCGCCAAATCTGTCTAATAGGATTAAGTACGTATTATTATTAATATAAGAGTTTTTTGGGTGATGATAATATGATTAGTAGTACCTAGCATAAGTAATATTCGAATAATACCTACTTAGTATGGATGAAATTTTGATGTAATTTCGTCGAAACGAAATCACATCAAACTTTCATACATACTACGTCCAATTGCTTGTTTCAATGATGTGTAAAATAACGCAGTGCGCGCGTTTTTACTGGATAACTTAATATAAAATTAATAAATATAATTATTGTATTATACATATTTAAAACTATTGCTTCACGATTTTTTAGATATTTCATTGTATCAAATCTATTTTTATTTTCAGAGTATTTTATGTGAAATTTGTTATTTTATCGTATTATCGTTTGTCATTTATCGAATTCATTTTCATGTTTCATTATATTTCATCCATATTTTTTTTTTTCTTTGTTCAAAAATACTGTTTCTTTAAGAGTACGCGCACACTTATGACATATTTAATTAGCACGTAGCAGTTATTAATTATAACAGTTATTTTTTAAATAGCTGATATTTTCTTTCATATTTTTTTTTATTAATTAAGGTTTATGATTAAAGTCGTAAACGGCTACTCGTCAACTGAGTGATAAAATCATAGAATTTTTCTTTTAAATGCCATTTTCAATATGGCGTCTTATTGTTACGTGTACCTACTGACGAATATGTACATAAAATGCAGATTATACATAGTTGCTACATAGTTTTTAGATTGAGTTTACATTTTTGTTAAATTATCATTTCATTCATAGTCTCTGATTTATTAATTGAGTAAGTACTGTAATGTATAATTATATTCTATTGGTGAAGAAATAAATCTTTAAGGAAGCATACGGCATATATTAGACATAATTAGATGTAGGTAAAAAAAAAATAGGTAATTCTGATCCCCGAGACTAATAATGCCGGAAAATATGAAAAGACAAAAAATTACACTAAAACACAATATAAGTAAAATCAAAACTTTTAAAGATTATTTTAGTTTTTATTAGGTATGTAATACCGTTTTAAAGTATAAGTTTGTTTATTTGAAAAAGAAAACACTCTTTACCGTTCAATTATTAGTTTTAATTTGATTTAGTTTTCGATATATTTTGACGTGGCTGAATAGTCTTATATAGTACGCTTTTACTTTATAATCTTTATTTTTATCAGGAATGAGTAATATTAATATAAATTTAAGTTTACAGTTGACCCGTATATTCAAAAATATTGAGATCAAAATAATCGAGATTGAAACTATCCTATCTTTGAAGTTAAATAACAAAGCAAGTAAAATTTCATAATAATAGTTTTAAAAGTAGTTTCCGAGTCTATATTGGACAAACATCGTGACGCAATAATTAAAAAATATATGTTTTTAAAAGATCAAATTACACATTAAAGTTTATGAAAAAATTATGTGTTTTACAACTGATACCGACATTAATTTCATTCCTTTCGCAACAAACATTAATGTTTGTCATGTTTTTATTTTTTTGACCCCTCATTCCTGATAATTAAAATAATTTAGTTAAATGTCATATGTCGGCAATCCGCCTTAAGGTAATTATTTTAATTTTCATACTATACTTATTTAAGCTAAGTACTTTAATTCGTGATCTGCGTTAGTTTTAAACATTCATTGATTTTAGTACGTTTGTCTTTAATTCGTTTTTTTTCGTGTCAAATAAGAGTTAATATAGGAAATAGTTTTATAATTGCAACAACTATTGAGTACGCAACAGGATTTATTAAGTTTTTTTTTAATATCAGGTTTGTTTAGTATTTAGTTAAGAACGATTTTATTGTAGGCGTATTCTGATATTACTTTATTTTGTATGTCTTTTCGTAACGTTAATTTTACTATTATATATCTGTGAAATATTAAACATCTTATGTTTTGTGTTTCACAATGTGTGATTTGCAAAATAGAAATGGAAATACTTCATACAACCAAAAGGAAATCCACCTCAACTAAGTTATTTTATTATAAGTTTTGCACCCCTCATACACGAAAACTGATATACGACCCATTTAGACCATGTAATCAGATAAAAAAGAGATTTTTTTAAATATTTTGTAGAAATAGCAGACATGTTTTCGAAATCTAAGCTTACATTAATTCCACCTCTATACATTAGTGGTACTTTAAATATTTAATAAATACATTATTTTAAACGGGAAATTGCGGCAAAATTAAAAATAAAATATAAATGTGAAATTCTTAACTGCAAAATAACAATAATAACAATATATTTTATTTATTTAGTTCATAAATATTTAAACTAACAACAGTTTAGTTTTGGAACTTAAAAAGCTAAATATAATTATTGTTTTTAACTCAAAGCTTTTGTGCAATGAAACTCAAAATAGGAACTACCACCGGTGAAAACCGTGTTCATATAATAAGGTTTAAATAGTAAAAACTTTGGATAAAACTGCTCATAAACCAAAAAAAATCTTGCACATTAAGCATCAAAATACCATTTCATAAACGCAAAGCATATTTTTTATGTATGAAACATACATCATCTCATCAACATTTTAATAATAATGATCATCTTCATTAAATATTTAATGTATAAAATCATTTCAATTTTAAACTACTTTTATTTTATTTTTAATAAAAACATGTTATACTTGCTTTGATTTAAAAACCTACTTTGTTTTATTTTATATTTTCCAAACATTTTTACGTCCAACTAAACAACTATTATTATTTAATATTTACAACTTTCGGTTTTTTGTCAACTTACATAAAAGGCTATATTAGACACACAAATGAAATTTAAGTAAAAACAAAAATATCCTAATTTCGAAATCTTAACAAAAGAACATCTCAAGAATAAGAATCATTTTAAAAAGCTAAAAATGTATTCAATTACAATACCAAAGGAGCAGTTACTTAAGAACGTAAGAAGCTTTCGTGTATGGGGTTAAATACTAATAAGGTTTATAGTAAGAATCTTGTTCTAAGATAGTATCCTAAATTTAATTAAGGTACCCGAGGTGACTCCAACTTTGTGAAAAAGTAGATCTCATCAAAAAATGTAGACCCATAAATTCATTATTTTTTCGAACACAAATAATACGTATAATTGTGTATGAAAAAAAAAACCATCTCTAGTAATCGTCACTATAAGTTTGATTACGAATAAGTGTAAATATCCTTACGCGTTTTGTGACATGTGAACAAAAAAGAACCTAAAGAAAAAGTATCTCGATTAGAAATAGTAATCTTTAATGTATTGTTAATAGATAAAGTAAAGTAAAATGCACAGACAGAAGTAGAATGAACACAGACGAATTCAGTCATTAGGTAGGAACTATTTGCATTGCATCCCTTACAGTCATCATAAATACAATTTATAATCCACTAATTGTAATTGAAACTACATGAAGGACAGAATATACATATTAAACTGCAGTAACGAACATAAAATAGAAAAACATAACTTTCTTGCCTTTAGCAAAACTTTAATGAAACTATAATGTAACATATTCGAGATTTTCAAGACAGCAAAGCCATAATTTGTAAAGCCACAGTTTTGGGAAAATAATGTTCTTTTTAATAAAATAAATAAGATTACCATAAAGACTGAAATAGAAGAAAATTTAATAAAAAAAGAATAAGAACAAAACATTTTTTTGAAAACTTCGGGGAACCCATCTATTATACGAAGAAAGTAAAAACGGTAGAAGTTCACTTTGTGGTCACTAGTAAAGTATAAATGAACAATAAATAATATTGATCATAAGACCACCGATTGCGATAGTAGGTATTGAAAAATAATAAGTTCCAAAGCATAAACAACATTTTGTAAATGAGTAGGTACTGTACTGAACATAAAACTGCCATCTAGTGAAATGGAAGAGAAAGAAAAATAAAAAAACAACCACACTGATGTGGCGAAATCCAATAAAGATCGTAACAATAGAAAAAGTACTTAATTATGTTTCATTAGTCACAGTTTAACTCTTGTAGATCATAACATCTCATACATGAACAATGCTCAATATACAACACAAGGCAGCCATGGACTGCAATTAAGCGGAAGAAAAATAATAAGAAACAGAACGTAATATCTTAGTAATAAACATTGATCAATATTATACATAAAGTTGCCATATACTGCAATAGAAGACTTAAAAAAAAAATAGTAATAAAAAATGGTCAATAACAAACATAAAGCCATTTGCCACAGATTGTAATAAATAGAAAACAAAGAAAAAAAGACATGCAGAGCATAAACTTGCCATGGACTGTAATAGAACATATAGAAAAGTAATATTATACCTACAGAGTGTAACATCTTAATAAATAACAATGATACATAATTGAACACAAGGTTACTGTATATTGCAATAGAAGGCGAGGAAAAATAATAAGATAGAGAACTTAACATCTTAGTGATCAATATTTAACGCAAGGTTGCCATATGAATTGCAATAAAAGACAAAGAAAAGAATAATCGTACCATCTCAGTTAGGAACAATAATCAATGTTAAGCATATTAATACCATAGACTGCAATAAAAGAAGAAAATAAGTAAAAGAGCTAGGTATCTTTGAAATATTAAAGTTGAGGCTGTCATGGACTTCAAGAAAATAGAATGGAAGCCAGAAAAATAAACGTAAAACCGTACAAAATCATTGAAAATAAAGACAATACCGCGACATCTTATGGAAGCATTATCTGATGTGTGATGATCTATTACTAAAAAAAAGTAATCACTGGTTCAATAGTTACTTAACCCTTTTGGAAACTCTTTTACCAATAGGAAGCCTCATTATTTTTGCAATATTTTATTTTCAAAACTAAAAAAGGGGGCGGAGGGTATGTTAACGTATGAAAAGCACGAGCCTTAATCACCAGTCTTGCTTAAGATGGACTAGCGATTTCAGATATAACTTTGCGATTGGTCTTCCAACATTAATACAACAAAAACATGGTCAATGATACACGTTGGTTCATAAATATACTTAAAGTATAATATTTGGTAACATTAAAACAACATTTACCGAAGCTATCACTATTAGAATTTATTTTTAGAAAGATTGGAAATCATTTTTGGCAACAGATTGAAACACGCACGGGAATAGATATAAAAATAAAAGAAGATGGCGAATCTCACGGCTGCGCCAAAAAAGTCCAATTCAGCGGCAATGGCGGACTAAATCTGTCTGAATTTAGTTTTTAAATGCATCTGTATTCTAAACAGCGCACGGTCTATCCCACTGTAATGGTTTTCTAACCCAAACCATGGTCCATCCAGTTATTGATTACCACTGCTTTTGTATTATTTCCACAATCTGACGACACTTCTCCTAAAACGTTTAGTGCACTGTAGCAGAATCTATCTCACCACATATGGACTAAAACTAACGAAAAAAAAAACATATATTTAGCACAAAAGGCAATAGGCAATGTTAAACTGACATTTATCCTACATCGCGATGTTAAAGTTATCCGCGCGATTGAACATTATATACAAGGTCTCGACAATAACCATCTGGCAGTAGGCTTCCAGACACAACACCCGTCTGGTCGGAGAATCCTCCCTTTTCAATGGGGTTGTGGGTGGAACCATACAATCGGTTCTTCATACTCCTAAATAACAAAAAAAAAAAAAAAAATGGCACTGACCCTCAAAATACAGATCCAGACTTTGTTTGAGAGATACCATCAGATTTTTTTGAGATACACAACACATTTACAATGTAAAATTAACTCTCATTTCGAGAGTCTCAAATGTTACGTTTCTAATATTGTGGTTCTTCTGTCGTTCACTGTAGTCCAATTAACAATCAAGTTAAAAGCATCTATGTATTATTAGTAATAATATAGATATGGCTACGTTCATGTAAGTTATCCGGACCGGGACGCGTCAATTTTCACCAATAAATATGTAGTATTTTGTATGAAACTGAATTAGTTGTAGGATTTCTAATGTGTGAATTGGTTGTAAGTTAGTGTACAGACGCCAGCACATGAAGCTACCCCAATACATCAACTTTCTTTCATACCTTTTCAACTTTATTTTAAACAGAAGACCTTACCTTCTGTTTCAAATAAAGTGAAATTAAATTCATGTTCAATTGGGAAAATCTGGCAGTTTGTGGCAGCTTAATGTGCTGGCATCTGTACATTAATATCAAGTGTTCTATTAGGTAAGGCTAGACAGTTTGGAAGTGAGATTGAAACTTATGTGTAAAATTAAAATGTAGGATAGTTTTTTTATGCTAATTTAAATAGGTCAGAGTTAAGCAAGCCGTAGTAAAAATAGTGATCTTTGCAAAGAAGAAACTGATAATATTAATGAAATACTGACTTGTAGAGGTTCTGCACCTTTAATTTTTTTTTACACACACAGTATTTTGTTTTTGAGTTTTGCTTACTGGTATTTTTTTTGGTTTATTGCTTATTTTTAAACTGATTGTTGTTTTACAATAACAATAACCTCTTTAAATTATTCCAAATATTCAATTTATTAACTTTTTATTTCAATTATAACTATGATCATAAGTGAGCATTATAATAAATAAAAAAATGCAATGTGTGTAAGGTTCATAAGTACCTACGGTACCTACTGTATTAACAAACTACATTATTTTTTAAAGAAATTCTGTGTGTGAAAAAAATGCGTGTGTGTGCAAATGAAAAAAAATATTTACTATGTAACTAAGTTGACGTAAACTCATTTTTTCATCTTCTAATCACCACAAAAAATATATTATCTTTTTCTACATCGCATAACACTTACAAACATTTGATCATACATCTCATCTACTTTAAAATTCATTTTAAAAAAGTAATCTGCGTATATTTATTCTGATATAATTCCTAAAATAGTTATCACTTGGGACTCTAAGTACATATACGTTGGTACTAACAAAATATTTTGAGTTAACAGAAGTTCAGTGAATCTTGCCCTCAATACAATTGCATCATAAAATAACTATTCCCGAAAAACTAATATCTATTGTAGAAAATGTATGCAAAATTGATGAATTTTGCAATATGTGTCTATGTTAAATATTTGTTTACTATAAATCCGGAATTAAATCATTTAGACATTAGAATTTACTATCATAACAATATGAGTTATGATAGAAAATTCTAATGTCTAAATGATGACAAGTATTTACTTATTGACCTTCTTTAATAACATTTTTCATAACATAATTTTCATTACAGTAGGTACACTTTCTCATTAATAGCAAACTCCAGCAATTTACTGGTTTAATAAATGAATGAAACGCAAAAAAATAAGGTTGCTTTGCATTCGAACCGTTTTCGATAAGCAGGACACTGTTGTCTCTGAATTCCAACCAGATTTTAAACTTGGTCTACGTGAGTAGGTCAAATATTGCAACTATATTTTATAAAAAAGATATTAACCTGCAACTTAATAGACATAAAGATTCAGAATGTGCACTTTGTTTATAACAATTATAACACATGTTTTTCATTTCATTTACAACACATTGTTTATAACAATCATAACACACATTCTTCATTACATTCATAACACATTGTTTGAAGCAATCATACCACATGTTCTACATTACATTCATAACAACCAACATACAATAATGTATAACAATCATAACACATGTTCTACTTTAAATTCATAACAATCAACATACATTAATGTATAACAATCATAACACATGTTCTACTTTACATTCATAACAATCAACATACATTAATGTATAACAATCATAACACATGTTCTAGATTACATTCATAACAATCAACATACATTAATGTATAACAATCATAACACATGTTCTACATTACATTCATAACAATCAACATACATTAATGTATAACAATCATATCACGTGTCCTACATTACAACTATAACACAGTCATGTTCTACACTACATATATAACAATCAACCTCCATTCATTTATATCAATCGTAACACAATCATGTTCTTCATTACATTAATAACATAATGAACTCTTTCATACACATGATCCATTGAATACTTATTTTTCATAATACATATATTTCATAAAGTTCATTTTAATTTTATTATCTCTACCCTAAGCTGCTGTCTGTTTGTGTGATCGTTGAATATTCTAAACTAGGCTTAGATTTTGTTTTTTTTTACTGTTATTTAGAGTATTTATTTAGGATGATTTATGTGTACAATATTTTATGGTTCAACTGCAAAAATATGTCTATTTATGTTGAAATTGCACAGTATGAAGAAGTGGCGGATCGCTAATCGAAGATTACTTGATTTCTCTTTGATTTGAGTTTTGTGTTTTTAATCTTCATATTAACACCTAGTGGTTAAGTTAATTAATAATAATGTGCAGGGTGGAAGGGACGTCGACGGACAACCTGATAATATAAGTTCCATACATCAATACATTATAACAGAATACTCTTTATTGTACCTACTTACACCATAAAAACTTACAAATAATAACTTTAAGAGCTACATAGGCTGTAATAATAGGCGACCTTATTGCTAAAAACGATCACTATAAGTCAACCTGCAGATAGGCTTTATAGAGAAGCGGAAAAGATTAATGTAGGTGTCTAGTATAATTCAAGATGTCTGGACTCTAATTAACTATGAATGGTCATTATTTATATCTAACCCGATGAGAATTTAAAAGCAGTAAGTGAATTATTTGCTGTAAGCTGTAAGAATCATATATTAAACTTATGCTTAGTATCAGGTTGTGCATCGATCCCCCTTCTACCCTGTATGATTCATGTAAATACTCGGGTAAATCCGAATCGTGGCGTTGAAATGAATATAGATAAGTCAAGAAATGCAAGTCGTCTAATCCCAGTGATAGTTAAGAAAGATGCTAAAAACGTAGTAATTAAGTATTAATTAAATTTTGTTGTTTATTAAGTATTAGTTTAAGAAGCGTGAAAAAGTGTGTTAATGGCAATATGCAAATAGTTTACTAAAACCACGTTTAAACTGGTAAACGAAGCGGAATTCTGAAAAAGGAAATACTTTTTTTAAACTACGTTCTGGACCGCGGTTTCATTTATAACAGGCATTTCTTAAACCTAGTTAACCTCTGTTAATCTTATTAAAATCAAATAGTCGCGCTAAAAATATATTTTATCAAAACTAAGCTAAGCGATGCCAAAATTGGTTACATGGGAAAAAAGACATAAAAATGTCAGTAAATAGCTATTCAAAACGTAGGTATATTGCTCAGAGATATAATCATGAAACCAAGTAAAACTAGTATAAAAATAAGTAAGTATTAGATACTGTTTTAGGGTGAGATAAAATATTTTCGAAATTATATTCTTGGTTTAGAAAAAAACACCCTATAGGTACGCAGTTCAAGCGCTTAAACCTGTCATACAGTCTCCGTACCTTACTGCAACCCGCCCTCAAAAGACCAATTAAAAAGGCACTTTTAACGTAAAATCCTACCAATATTATAAACGAAAAAGTTTGTGAGTATGGATAGATAGATGGATGGAAGGAAGGATGGATGGATGTTTGTTACTCTTTCACGTAAAAACTACTGACTGGATTTCAATAAAAATTTGGTACGGAGTTAGCTGACACCCTGGATTAACACATAGGCTTTTATCCATGTGTTCCCACGGGAACGGAACTAACGTGGATGAAACCGCGGGACGTCTGCTAGTAAATACATAAAAATTAAAAGAATATTTTATTAAGTTCCCCCACCTTATTAATGGTATTTTCGTATGAAAAAGAAATTTGCGAGAAACTCCAAACTTGCTCTTTTAAAACAGGTGTAGATAAACCCATTTCAAACCGTTGCGGTACGTGATTCCGGATGTCGGACATAAGGGAACTTGATAATAGAAGTGGAAAAGGCATAATATGCACGCTATAATTCATCTTGCGATCCGAATAAGTGGCGATCTTTTGGACTTGACTTGAAAAACGAGTAGTCCGCACAATAGCGGTAGTGTCGGCAAACTCCCATCTATGCTCACGAAACCACAAGACCTGTAAATTGTTATAATACGAATACCGACTACAATAATAATAACAACGCGAGTATACCGACACAATCTACTACTGAGCGAACTGCGCGTGCATAACTATTAACACTAACGCCCTTATTAATGAACGTGGAGTTAAGTTATACCAATCTCAATCCTCGAAAAACATTTGGTGAATCCGGAGATCACACTATTAGTAATGTTACTCCGCGTTCATTAATAAGGGCGTAAGAGTTTAAAGAGTAAGAAACTTCTTTGAGAGTTGCGCTTGGACGAAAGGTATTGCCTAATATGTACTACAACATGAAGTGATGATGACCGCAACTCTCAAAGGCTATCTTATTCTTGACTGACTAACTCGAAAGCTTTTGATGAATCATCATCATCAATAAATTCATCCAAAAGATGTTCACTTCTGGACAAATGCCTTTTCCTATAATGTTCACAATGATCGATTCTGCGCTACGCATCCACCATCTTTAATAGATTGTCAGTTTACCTAAACATCTAATAATCCTTGGTTCAGAATCAAAAAAATACTAGTACCAGGACAGATAGACCACTTCAAGTCCATTAAATAACTTTCTCCGAATGCAATCGCGAAAATACAATGAAAAATATACAACAGGTACTAACTAATATACCGCAACTAATTGAACTGTAAAACATTCCTAACAAACTCATTAGAAAAGACCGTTTGTCTCCAATCAATTAACTTCGCCGTCCGCTGATGAACTTACGCGTTTCCCTAGTTACACCTGGTTGTTCCATCTTTTGCTTTCAGTCTGTCCCTGCCGACTTTAGAGGACCATATAATCCACACTAAACTTGACGAAACATGGTACTGTTTGACTCATCATATTCTGTCTAGCCTTTTCCCAACTATGTTGGTCAGCAGGATCCAGCTGAATCACCAGAGCTATTCTACTATTCAAGAGCAGTTTAAGTATTTTTCTGATTATAGAGATGCACTCGTATTACCTGTGTTATATTTTTGTACATTACAATCAAAACATTTTGAAACTAAACTGTGGGTCCTTTAAACCCTATTATTGGTTTTGTTTGTGGCTTTTCCGTTTCCGCCCCGCTTCGTTTTCTTGAGCGTCGTGCCTTCGAAACATTATGTATATTTAAACAATGAGGAAGAAACTGACAACTATTGCCACGGGTGTCGCTAGTGTAATTTGACTCACATAGAATTACAGTGTTTTATTGTTATCGCTTGCGACAGCATAAAAAATAATTATTTAATTAAAAAAATTAAGAATGACAGTTTTGTTGTAACTAACGCTCTGGATGTAGAAAACCCATCGTCAGCTTCATGCTGCTAAGTTTAAATAACGAGCACTTTCTTTGATGATTCGTAGCTCAGCTTGGAATATGTAATAACGATAATACGGTTATTTTTATTTAACATCAAACTATTTTTGATCAAGACAATAAGCTGTATAAACCTACTAATCACATCCAGATTTTGGTATTACAACTGAAAGAACTTTTACATTGCTTGTTGACGTAACAAAAACACATGCCAGTTCCTGCTGTAATGATTGAAAAGCCTAAAAACATTGAGTGATAAAAAGTAACAATTAAAGTGAAAATTTAAATTTCTCTGTGAAGTCAGTTAAAAACCGAAAGTGCGATTATAATGAGTCAAATAGCAAGCAGCGCCACCTGTCGATTACTTTGCGTTTTCTTCCCCATTTCTATTATGTAATGGCATCTATGTTTCCGCCGAATCCTTACATTATTTATACAAAATATTTTGTCGACTAACTGAATATACTTTGAATAATCACAAAATTCGATAAAGGAATCATGGATAAAGTAGTAAAAGTAAAGTACACTTTCTGTTATTAATTTATGAAATAAATTATTTATGTTCAATGGAAAACGTGTCGACATTCAAAGAGCATTTTACAAATGCGACAAGTTATAGCTCTGAAACAAGGTAAATTACTATTTTGTTTCTTATTAATAATATGAAGTTTCAGTAAAAATATCGTTTCAAGATTAGTAAAAACATGGTTCAATGCAATTTTTACTTGGGGGAAATATTTATACCTTTAACATTAGTAATATAATAATATCTTACTTTATACATCGGGGTGTCCTTTCGGAATTAGATTTTAAAAAATACATACAATAGTTATGGTAAGTGTATATTAAATAATAGAGATATGCCATGTATTAATTAAATAGTTTCTAGGTTATGTGTTGACAATGTACATTATTCACAAACACGAGGTCAGGTGCCAAATGGAAAATAGTTTCTTAAGTAAATAGGCTAAGAACGTACTTATAAGAATATAATATAATAGCGTAACACTTTAGTAGGTACATACCTTAAGAGTACTTTTGAATTCTATAAATTTACTATTGAAACAATAACTCTAAAGCATGTTTTATAAAGTGATTATGTTAGTTTCAGACATAACAATAAAAAAAAACACCATCGTTAATTTGTTTCACGGTTATCATCTATAGAAACCATATGTTATAAATAATATATTATACAAATATGTATAAAAAATGCTCAATTACTCTAAAATCATTATCAAATTAATCAAAACTCATTTAAAAATCATTAACCCGTAAATAAATCAACTAGTAAAAACTGTTTCTTCTTTAGATTACCTATTGCAATTCCTTATTTTATACACTTTTGCAAATTCACAATTCAAATGTCCCGTGCAAAAAAGTCTCAAACGATACTACGTTTTAAGGCCATCAAAATAAAGTTTAAAATTTGTATGACACTGAAACTACTCGCCGCTTTTCCGTGTGACTCGGCCCTAAGTCTTAAATATTTTTGATGGAATATATTGAATTCACTAGTACCTACTTTTGGTATTTTTAAATGCGAAACCGCAAAATATTTTTAAAAATGTAGTTTGTATATAGGTATAATTCCAGATAAAGAAAAGTCGGGATCGAAGTCGTTTGTATTGTCATAATTATATTATATAGTAGATACTACTGTTTATTATAAACACACATGTAGTCGACTATTAAATTAGAAACACTAATGACGTGTTTTAGTATTGCATGTTAAAGAACGCAATTATTAGCTTAAATAGGTATTTACTAAAATAAGATTATAATTACTATTGTTTGTAAAATGTGTATAACGTAATCGTAACAACCTCACTGTGTTAAAAAAATACGCAGTTCGAGCACTCGAAGAGGCCATATTGATGATCCCATACCTGATAATAGCATGCAGGAACAAAATAAAAAGTTGCAGCAAAAGTACGAAATTACTATTAATAACATCATTTTGAAACATAAACCAAAATAGGTAAAAAGGCAAATAGTTTATTTCAAAAGACGTCCGACGATCATTAATGATGTGTTACAATATATTGAAAGAAAAGAAAGAAAATATTTTATTTGGACGCACAGAACATAAAACAAAAGAACAGCAATACAGATAAAAAAGGAAAGATTAAAACACTAAAGACAAAAATAAAAAAAAGTAATAATAATAAAAAGACCTGTGCGAGACCAAAAAGGCGCCTATCTCAGGATTAGCTGCGACAGAACGATATTAAGTGTTCTTTTCTTTAACTATTTGGATTTTAACCTTTTATATCTACGTGTCAATTAAAGACACCATAATAGAAAGACAATGACAGCGAGGACACCGGTGTCGTCTTAGGGTTTAATAAATTCTTAGATAATATACCTCTAGATCAAGCCATCGCGTGGCCGCTCATGAGACAGCAATATAAAAGTTCAGTGTTGCTATTCCTTAGAAAAGTCCCAAAATACGACCAAAATTCTACTTAACTGCGGGTTCCAATTTTAGCATTATAAATTATAATTGACGTATTCAACGTGGTAATATGAGTGTAGAAGTATCAATGTGTGGGAAAATATCATTTCACGAAAAATACCTAGGTTCTTTCCATCTTAACTTGATTCTCACAAATAATATACACTAGGTACTACCAAGTAAAGCTTGATGTGTGTAGGTACATAGAAGGGACTCTTTAAAAGAAAACATTATTTTTCGCGTTTTATGTATCATTAAAATATACTTAGGTATGGCTGGCATCCAGTGTGACATTGAAATTGCTGTATAATAACTATTGTCCTTTAAACAAAACCATTTTATTATGAAAATTTCTGATTTCTAAATTCTAAATCTTTATTGTTACTTAACATTTATTTATAAAATGAATTCTTACTTCCAAATATCTATAAGTACCTACGCGATTGCCTTCAAGAGTAAAACTTAATGATTGTCGAAAGGGCTCTGTTCGTTCGTAAGGGTTCGCCCACAAATTTGTGTGTGTTTAGCCACCATAGATTTATTTGATTATTATGCCTACCTTTTGAACATTAGGCCTGACAGTGAAAAAGATTTGAAACGTGTAGCAACACTGTAAGTAAGTATTCCTAGGTTATGTGATATAAGAAATCAAGTTTACTTTAAGAAATCTTCCATATTTTGGTCTGAAACCCATGACAATAAAAGCGCACAAATGTATAAATTCAATAATCATACTATAACACTAACAGTATTGAAAACTTTCGAATGAAAAGTGATTTCGTTAATATCCTTTTCTGTGCGGCTTTTACAGCCTATTATACTGCATCCTCCCATCGTAGAGCATACACCATACATTAAACACTTAACTAATGGAGTCCATTTCTCATTAAATTACTCAAACTATTACAACAATTGCAAAAACCATCCGGAAACTTAAATTAAATCGCCCATAATAATATACGTGACAGTGACAGCACTTTGTTTGGCTAACATTCAAAAGTTACCCATGCAAAAATACGGCACGCCGTAAGGGACAGAAGATACGATGCTTTGTCTCAATTTTCCTACGAACTTTGTATTAATGCGTCTCACTTCCACACTTCACACTGTAAATTGGGCTACGTCTAGAGGTATATAGTCTAAGAATAAATTAAAGGGAAGTGAGACAAAACAAGATGAGAGTACTTCAAAAAAATCACCATTTAAACTTAATCCGGCCGATGTGTACTAACACAATATCCATGTCTGACGATATGAATGTGTGTGTGTATGTTTGTTACTCTTTCACGCTGAAATGGCTGAACAGATTTAGATGAACCTAAAAAATGCAGGAAGCTCGTACCCTGGATTAAAACATAGGCTACTTTTAACAAAAAAAAAATCGAGTCGTCTCCTGTCGACTTTTTACTCGCGGGTAACATAATGTTCAAATAACACATTGCTGTCTTTGCACATTTTACAAATAATTATATTAGATACCTAATTAAGATTTTTGGTTAGTTACGCTTTAGTTTTTTTGTTTTGCCCAGTCCTTTTAAAGGCTATTCTCACTGCTAAGACGTGTTTTCCAGATTAGTTTTAAGTCATGTAAAGTGAAGCATGCTCCTCTCTTGGGATTAAACTATGTATTAATATTAAGAAAATTAACCGTAACAAAATGTTACTGTATTTACTAGTTTTTTAGCTTTTAATTGTCATCTCATTCATATATCTAAGACCGCGTATATTAATAATAATAATAATAATAAAAATGTTTATTTCCAGTAAAAATGATTACATAAGTTACAAGTACAGTAGTATAGTACAACAAAAGGTGCATTGGGTATTATCTCCTGGCTCCCAAACTAGGTTTATAGCCTGTGACTTGGGGACCAGTGATTCCATAAGGGTAGGTAAGCATAGTTGATAAAATGTTATTAGTACAAAAACTGTTTTCACCAGTAACATAGTGAACATAGCAAAACAATTATTATTTATATGTATTTAAGCAAGAAAAATAAAAACTGGAAAGTGTGTGTTTGAGTGAGAGTAAGTTTGTCGTGTTAAAGTGTTGTGTATGAGTAAGTAATGTGTAAGTGCTGAGTGTGTATGGCGTGGTGTGTATTGGTAGTTGTAGGTGTGTAAAAGTGGACGGTGCGTACGAGTGTTTGTGTTTATAGATAGGTACTTGAAAAAGAGGAGATCTGACTTAAGTATGTGGGAAGAGAAGTTTTTCGGTCTCATCATATGATTTCTCAAGTAGCCATTCTTTAACTATGTTTTTGCATTTGTAATAATTTAAACTGTGTATATGGAGAAATTTATTTATTTTATTGTACAGAATATAGCTGAGGTAGGCGAATTGGTGTTTTGCGAAGGTAGTTTTATGTCTAACTGGAGGAAGGGCAATATCTGCGCGACGTTTAGTACTTATTGTGTACGGCAGCCGATGTTTCCTTAATACACACTGTAGCACATATAATCCTCTCACTGTCAAAACCTTGCTTTCTCTAAAAAGTTCAAAAGTGGGGTGTCTATAGGGCTTGCAGAACATAACTTTGAGGACTGCTCGCTGAGCTCTCTCTAATTTCAGTAAGTATGTTTTGCAGGCGCCACCCCAAGCTGGCAAACAATATAGAAGGAGAGACTGACAGAGTGAACAGTAGACCATCATAAGAGTTTGCGAGTCAGCTGAACAGCGGAGTTTCTTAAAGATGGAGATGAGTTTGCGCGTTCGGGTGACGAGATTATCTATGTGACTGTACCAGTTCAGGTGTTTATCAATTTGCACGCCCAAGTATTTTATGCAAGATGTGGTTGCCAGCGTGGGACAGGTACAGCTGGAGTTTGGAGAACAACTATGTACCTTGATAATAGGTGATATGCTAGGCTGAGTTCTATTACTTAAGGAGAAAGAGATAAGCTTCGTTTTTTCTGCATTCAAGGTTAATAAATTATTATTTAACCAGTTCATGACAATGTCCAACACCATCTGAGCATATTTTTCTGTTTCACTCCAATCATTCCCATGAACAAGCAGGGCTGTATCATCAGCATAGGTAAATATGAAACAGTTAGTTAAGGGGAGTGAACACAGATCGTTAATGTAGATGAGGAACAAGGTTGGACCTAGAATGCTGCCTTGCGGCACGCCGTATTCTATTCTTGTTTTATCACTTGTTACCTCATCTAATTGGACATGCTGGAAACGATTTTCCAAATAACTTGAGAAGATGTCAAGTGCAGGACCGCGAATTCCCATGCGCTCCAGTTTCGACAGAAGTATGGGCGCAGAGACAGTGTCAAAAGCTTTCGAGATATCTAGAAATAAACCCATGCACCGCTGCTTCTTATCCATGAGCTGAGTCACTTTTTCAGAGAGTGCAATAACTGCATCCTCTGTTGCGATTCCGGCTCTGAAGCCATATTGGTTTACGGAGAGAAGATGATGAGCATTTAAAAATTTAAGCAAACGGTTGTTCAGTATCTTCTCCAGAATCTTCGAAATGGTTGGTAGAATAGATATAGGTCTATAATTCTTGACACTGCCTCTGTCCCCTCCTTTATGAATAGGGTGTACTAGAGCTATTTTGAAACTGTCAGGGAAAACACCAGTAGTTATCGCTAGATTGCAGATATGAGTGATGTAGGGGATTAGAATATAGCGTGTTAACTTCAATATATGTCCAGAAATCCCGTCAATTCCAGCCACAGAACTTGATTTCAGGTTGATTATAATTCGCTCTACTTCCGAATCGTCGGTTTCCAGGACACACATTGAGTTACAAGTTGAAGCTGAACTTGATGGGTGAACAGTTATATTCACACCCTGCCGTATATTTGTAGCTAGGTCTTTACCTACATTTACAAAGTAACTGTTGACTCTGTTTGCTGATGCTAGTTTCTCAGGTTCGAGTTGTTGCAGTTCTTTCAATGGAGGGGGTGTGGATTTTGAATGCGTTATGGATTTAATTAGATCCCATGTAGCTTTGGAGTTGTTTTTTCTTTTCTTAAATTCAGTTTTCTCGTAATTTATTTTCAGTTTCCGGAGCAAAGAATTACAGAAGTTGCGATAGCGGGAATACGTTACTTTGAGGATAGGGTTATCTGGATGTATTTTTAAAGTAAGATGCATTTTATCCCTGTTTCTAATGCAGCGAAGTAAGCCAGGCGTGATCCAGGGCTTGATGTTACGGTTCTTACGAGAGACTTTGGAGAGGCGAGTGTTCTTGTCAATAATTTGAGTCAATAAAGTTGTTAACGTGTCCGCTGCTTCATTAGCATCATTAGAAAAAAGGATTTGGGAGAAATCAGTACTCTCAATATCTTTTTGTATGTTTGAGATATCAACAACTTTGGCCGTGTAGGTAGGCTTGGGCCTAGGAACGTCTAGGTTAATACTTAGGAATACAGGTAGATGATCGGTAATAGGTGAGTCTATGACAATGGATATTCCTGGTTGGTTTGTTTTTAAAAGAACGTGATCTAAACAGTTATTTACTCGTGTAGGATATAAATGCGCCGGTAATAAACCATGAGAAGCAGTGAACGTGAGGTAGTCGTACGAATGTCTATCATTATTGTTCGGTTTGATATCGATGTTGATATCACCGACTAAGGCAACGTGTTTAAGTTTTGCTAGAGGTTTTAAAATGGAATCTAAGCTGCTAAGAAAATCATCAACGTGGACGAAGGAAGGTGATCTATATAGGGCTAAGATGCCAACATTATTGTCAATTTTGCAAAGCAGACAGTTTGCGTCAGTTATGTCAGGTTCAGAAACGATGCAGTGTAATGAAGACTTAATAAACATAACCACACCATCATTCTGGTTTTTTGTATTCCTTGTGAAGTGGACATTGTAACCATTCATGTTGGGAATTACAGCAGACTTTAGCCAGCACTCGGTCAATACAATGATATCACAATCAATTTTAAGGAGATGTAAGAATGCTATAAAGCTGTCGAAGTTCTTGTTTAAACTGCGGATATTAAGTTGAAGTATGGATAAATTTCTTTGTGTCTTCGGTATTTTAGTTATGCATTCACTTAATGGCAATTTATAAGATTTTGATACCTCGTAGGCATCTAATTCTAATTCAAGGGCATTAATGTGGTTAGCCATTGATAGATAATAATTTATTCCAAAATAAAGTGATGCACATATTTAGGCATGGAAAAATGAGGCAGACTGTAACTGTATCAGGTACATTTACCGAGTAGAGGCGTTCATTGTCAACCGAAAAGTTCAAGTTAATATTAAAAATAAATGTGATGTACGCGTGGATATAAATAGTTAGGAATGGTATTGAGAGCGAAAATAAGGGTGTGAGGGATGAGGAGTGTTCGTATTGAGGGTTATGTGTGTGTGGAGGGTGCTTGTAGTGGTGTGTAGTTCTTAATATATAAGCAAAACAAACAGTGTTAATAATAATAATTAACATACGGGTATAACAACTTATTACAAAGTAGGAGTTAGCTATTATTAAACCTGTATAAAAAAACAATAATGTATAGCAGGTTAATAGTCATTGATTAGTTTGTGCTAGATCCCGTAGCGTCTGCTCGGATTTGACCCGTATTGGTTTGACTCCCTCTTCCTTCCGCAAAAGTATGTTACCGTTTGCTGTCCAACAAAATTTATAATCCTTAAGTTTTGCAAACTCGCGTGCAGCAAAAAATAGTTTTCTTGAGCTGGCCGGGAGGTACTCACTTACATATAGCGGACGGTGGTCTCCAAGAACTCCTATGTTTGTAGTGCTGAGTCGGGACTCCTTTGGTAGCTTGTTGTTGTAGCTGCGCACCGAACTTAGCAACACGTTCTTAGTCTCCATAGTGGTAAATTCAGCAACAACCGGCCTGACGGTACCAGGTTTCCCAGGCAGTCGATAAATATCGCGGATATCGTTGTCTTTAAGAGGCACGTTAACGGCAGCACTCACACGAGCAACTATCGCAGTTAGATCTTTAGCACGCTCATTTTCTTTGAGTGGTATATTGCGAATCTCGATGCAAGAAGAGCGTGATAATTGTTGCAAATCTACGACTTTCATCTCTAAATTTTGTATGCAATCCCAGTAGATTTGTTTTTCTTTTTGTAATAAATTAATTTGTTTTATCATGTCGTCGTATTGATTATTGATGAAATTTATCGACTTCTCTATTTCACTGTTAGCTTTTTGAATGGCTAAGTTTTGCGATTTAAGCTCTGCTACTTCCGAGAATAGTTTCGCGAGGGATGAGCTTTGTTCTTGTGAAAACTTTAGAAAATTAGCTTGTTCCTCCGCCTTCCATGAATTGAGCATATCCAAAATTTCCTGCTTGAAGTCTAGCAGTTCGCTACCAGGTGAAAAAGCTTGACGTGGACGTTTATATCGCGAGGTGGTGTTGACACTTTCATGGGGGGTGCTTGTGGTAGCCTGAGGAATGTCCGAATCAGACATTGACTGAACCATGCTACTAGCTGTAGACGCAGGAGTAGCTGGGGGAGTGCGTTTTAAACGAGGCATTTCGAAGCGCCAGCCGATACTCAACCTTAGCAAACAGGAAATATGAAGCAATATGCGTGGTCTCAGGGAATTACGTAGCAGCGCTGCGCGTAGCCGGTGCGCAGGATCGTAGGCTCGTAGCAGTCACGCACGCTCGTAGCCCTCTCGATGACGTTAGCTCGTAGCACTGTTCACACACGGGCACCGCAGTTTCGCCGCTCGATGACTAGTTCAGATGGTTCGGGGCGACAGCGCGCGGCCGCCAATGCACCGGTCACGAGTTCAAATCCACCGCGCTCGGGAGCAAATCAGAGCGCCACAATTTTAAATGACACGATAAAAATCTATTTGTTTCACTCTATGACCGCCCAAAAGGCGGAGCCAGTCCATAAGAACACTTAAGGTGTAAAAAGGAATTAGAATTTTAAAAAACACCCAATCAGACGAGGGCACAAAAGTCACTGAGTTACTGGGGAACACAGTCACTGCACACGACCGCACGGCGTCGCGACTCGCGTGGGAATCGATATTAGATTTATAGTTAGTAGGTAAGATAAGATTAAGGTTGAGTACCCACGGGCAATTATTTTATAAAAGAAAGTGTATGCATTAATGTGGTTGAGACAGCTTGCTTAAAACATAATTTATAAATTAGGTAGTGTTTACCATAGTAACTATACACCTACGCCTTTTCAATACAAAATAAGCTTCATTCGAAAATGACAGATAAAATTACTCCATAAAATTCTCGACAAACCTTATTTATAGGCTTCATTTTAGTACCTCCTACATATTATTTATAGACCATATATTATACATATTTTAGAGTTGAATATTATAAAATCCTACTTAGTCCTTAAAATACTTACCACTATTACTACCGAAGGAAATTAGAGTTAGTAGACGATAGGCATCATCCTTTCAAATTCATACCTTTCAAAATTAATCATGAATTGTTTATCTCGTGAATATTGTACTTAGAGTAGTTTTAAAACTTTAATGTTAATTAGATAAGAAACTATTTAGGAATATAAAATAATAAATGTATGATTAATGAGTAAAGATGTGAATGTAATTCAAACAATTAATTTGAAATGGTTTTCTTACACTTTCAAAGTTTAGATGTTAAAAACACCTTTGAATTTATTATATTCTACCACTTCTAAGTTACGGTATTATTTTTAATTTTCTACTTATAGAAAAAAAGCTCTCCTTACCCTATGTAAATCAATAATAAATGAATGCCTTATATTGCTTTAAGTTTTATTTAAAAAAATACTGTTTTTGTGCCATGGCGTATCCGTATTTTATCATTTTGTTAAACAAAATTGTGTGTTGGCATTTTTTTTTGAATAAATTAATGTTTAATTTACTTCATGAGTTTTATTTTACTTCTTAGAATCCTTGACGGGTTTCCGCAAACTACGTTACATATCAACATAAGTAATTAAGACGTAGGTATAGAAGCAACATTTACGTAATAAAATAGTGTCTTACGTTTTACGATATTGGATGACCCTGATTTTGCTACTAACCAAACTATAATATAATCGTAATGACCCAGAGGTTTTTTCGATTGTGGTTCAAATCTGGGCAAGTACCTTATCATGTGACTTATTCAATTTTAAAGTTTATTTAAGACATTATCACAGCTTTGACGAGCTTTCCGAGGCAAGGACGAGACTAGATATGCAATGAACGGTTACCCATCGAAGGACCGACCTCGACTAGGGTAGTGTAACCTTTAATTGACCTTGAAAGGTGTATTTTGTATTGGATGATGCTGATTTTGTTTTGATTCAATTTTATTATTCGGTCAAAACTAGATAATAAACAGTGCAGTCAAAGTTGGCGAAATGAAAAAATAAACGTAAGTAGTCAGATTTGCTTTATATGAATTAATATGACTCAAATGTTAACCTGGTAGGAAGTGTTTTTCTACATCAATTTAGTTCCTCAATGTTTGTACACGCATTGTTCACACATCTGAAACTGCCGAAAATCAGATTACGCAATGTAATTAAATTCCTCCGCAGCATATTAAAAGCGAACAAATCGTGAAGTATTCAACGTGTGATGTTCAACTATGTGGTAACCATGGAAGCGTTCAGGGCCGGAGTAGGGCAGCGTAGGGATCTGTAGCAGACGCTTCCAAGGGGCCTGGGTAGCAAGTTGGAAAACTTCCTGCATCCCGTTTTTCCCTGATTGCACATTCCTGTAATGCAACACAATCTCCATGCAGGTGTGCTCGTTTAAGTCGCACAGATAATATTAAATATTTGGGTGTCCAGATAGATGACTCTTTATTGGTTTTTTAACCATATAGATCTACTTACCTCCCGACTCCGTAAATTAATTTTTATTTATAAGCAACTCCGCCATGTGGCTGATAAAGACGTGCTCAGACGAGTTTTTCTAGCCCTCGGCCAGTCAGTTGCCCATATTGTATAGTTGTTTGGGGTGGGTCAGCAAAAACGCATATGATAAAACTGGAACGTGCCCAAAGAGCGATCCTTAAAGTTGGCTGGTCCTTCCCTTATCAGTTTCCTACCACAGAACTATATAAATGCTGCAAGGTTCTTTCCATTCGAAAATTGTTTATTCTAAATTTAATCCTAACAGTCCACTCGCGCAGTACCTATAACCGTGAAAAGTTTAAATCACTGAGACGGAAGCATACAGTTTGTCAATCCGTCCCAACTCATTCGAGGTTAGCTCAAAGGTTCTTTAATTTCCTTGGTCCTTATGCTTACAACAGAGTGAATAAAACCCTACATATGTACGAAATGGCCAAATATAAATGTAAGAGTACAGTAACGAACTGGCTTCTTGATTTGGACTATGAAGATACAGAAAGTATTGTACAAATCATAAAATAAATTTAATTGCACACAAACAAACACCCACACTGACACATGCACACGAACAAAAACACACAAACAAACACATTCATGCACAAACACACACATATACTTACACACATTACACATTTACTTTACACTTCACATAAATATTTCCAAAATCTAACAAAATCATTAATACTACCTCTATTTAAAAAAAAAATGTTTTATTACTAGTCTTTTAGATAATAATTAATAGGGTGAGCCTGGAGATCTGTCATACAGGTCCCGAACCTAGTTCAGACTCCAGCTCTCACAAAGGTTCTAGATTAAGGCAGAATTATACCATAGTGTTACACTGTACCTTTATGAGAGAAATAAATGATATTGTTATTATTGTTATTTGATTTGTTAAAGATTCAGGATAATAACTACACATCACTCGATATAACTGGATGTAACTACAACACTACCAAACGGGAAGAAAAAGGTTTTAATGGTTTTTATTTTAAAGCTAGCTATAGACTAGACATTTAAGTAGAGATAACTTTTTTCTGCAAAGGAAACATTTTGTAGGCAGCGCATAGCGGTAATTTCAACATCGCCATGTAGGATGTCAGTCGTTAGTTCGTATGTGATGACATAGATGTCGCTGCAAGAACATCTACTTGGACGAGTGCCTGGAAGAGCTACTGATCCATGCAAGAGCTATTAAAGGCCACTTTGCATGTACCACTGAGGCGTAACATAATGGGCATGTGTATTCTCCGCATCTTGACCTATATTGCACAGCTTAAATTAGTCTTTGTCTAACATCCGTTCATTCTCAAGGGTTGTCAACGTGCTAAACGTAGCGGTATCGTAGATCATGTTAAATTGACAAATTTTAATGAAGTTTGAAATACTACAACGGCAATTAGTAGGTACCTAGATTTGCTTAAAATGCTGGTAGGTGTATTTAAATGGGAGCAAGCAGGACACGTCTTTCACTTTTTGTCTGGTTTAAGCACACGCAGCAACCCCCAGGAAGGGCGAATTGCGAGGCGTCCCTAACAAAAAGATGACACGTCTTCCGCATGCGAAACGAGTTGCACCCCTGTAGTAGGTACAAAAGATTGGGTTAGTTTGGCGAGATGGGTCCGCGGCAGACCATGATGGAGATAACGGGTCTTGGACACCTTTTTTTTTAGGGGTGGAAAATCCTTATGGATGTCCCCCGCCTGTCAGACTCTTACTGACTAAAAACCACCCCATGTTACTTCTCACACCTGCACCGAGGGTCATGGGAACAGAAGATACTTCCGCAACCCCCGACTTGTGCCGGCCCCGAGGGCCTCGCGAAGTCAGCGAGCGGAGTGAGTTGTTGGACTCCCCTCGCGACGTCTAAGAGGGGTGCGCGTGAACACGACGCGCCGCCACCTCGGGTTCATGTACGTGGGGGGCGGCGGACGTCCACGTGTCCGTCGCCCCTGGACCCATTCAGGGGGGCATGGCAGAGGGCGTTGTCCGCCCTCCGCCTGCGCTCGGTGCGTCTGCTGCGGGCCGGGTGAGTGTAATTGATCTAACTCTCCCTTTCCGCAGCCTCCTTCTGCGAGACGACCGTTTCGCAGAAGGACACCACCGCGTCCCAGGACTCGACGCTACCGACCATCCTCTCGACCACGGAGGGCGGGTCTTGGATACCTTCCTTAACCAATTGTATTTATGGTAGGTTTAAGCTTGTGAGACAGACAACTGTTAGTGTCTATTTGCTACACTGCTTCACTGGTAATCCGGCCCTGGATCCGTTCCAGATGTTCACTTCCGTGAGAACTATGAAAAGTATGTGTAGGTGCTTACAAAGTTTGTTACAAAGTAACATCATACATTATGGTGCCGTTTTTAGATGTATTTTTTATTTGAATATTGTTAGTGACTGTGTTGTTGGAGTGCTTATAGTAAATAATTAAATATATAAGTAACACACATTTAGGTAGATATTTACATAATAATAACAAATTTATTTCAAACAAACTTTACAATAGCAGTGTGGCAATAATTTCTATTTAGGCAAAGAGATTAGCGTCTGTAGCCAAACTAGGTAAATAGTATTTCGGCTATCAACACAATACAATAAACTTAACATACATTTAGCAGACATTTAGGTAATCTATATTATTTCGACTAAAAGACTTTGTGTGGTCATGAAACAAACTAAAAAAAACAACATACATAACATTACGCTTGTTATCCACGAAGGGTTGGGCTGAGGTGTACCACTAGAAGGTACACCCACATTTCGCTAGTTATGTTTAAGTCCCATAGTATGGAAGGCGAGCCTATTGCCATCAATGGGGCACAAATCCAGACTCCGGGCTGCTACTGAGAAATTCCAGATAGAAAAACTCAATAGCACTTTGTCCGACCCGGGGATCGTTCCCGGGACCGCTTCCTATGCAGCAATAGAGCTTGCGACCACTAGACCAACTAGGCGGTCAGGAGAGGCGAGTCAGACATTTTAAAGAAATCCCAAATTCTTTGTCTGACCCGGGGATTGAACCCGGGACATCATTGTTCAGCAGTAGCGCTAGCAACCACTAGACAAACGAGGCAGTCAGAAGAGGCGAGTCAGTTTTACATCTAGACATTTTAAAGGAATCCCAAATTCTTTGTCCGACCCGGGGATTGAACCCGGGACCACATTGTTCAGCAGTAGCGCTAGGAACCACTAGACCGTCGAGGCAGTATATAGATATACAATAAATATGAACTAAGCAGAACTTCTAGCTCGTGGAATTTTATCCAATAATACGCTGTCCAATCTAGAAAATCTAGTTGGCATCGGGCAGAGACAATAAAGAATTTACAATAAAGATTATATTTTATCTGTAGGTAAGCAAAAGAAGATATTACAACACTGTCAAAAGCAGCGTTTGTCAGTCAAGTGTGAACGATTCCTTTGTGCCTTCAGTAGCACGTGCGACCAACCGTCAAACGTGATCAAACCTTTATTCAATTTATTGAAAAAGACTTGCATAAGAAATAAGATACGGCTTAGGTACTTATACATTTTTGAAAATTGTAACTTAGATCAAGATTTCTCTATATAGGAATAGAAACACATTGCTCGATTAGCCAGATTTTGCTTTTAAAAATTTGATATTTAACTATTCTTAATTCAAAAAGATATAAATATAATTATTAACACTGTCTATCATCATAGAAAAACTAAGAATAAAATCACTTAATTCGAAAAAAGAATAACAATATATGGATTCGAAAATTAAAACAATTGAGCAATTGGATTAAAAGCACGTTTGTATTTGGTGGTTAGTTATTCTATATTTTTGAAATGTCAATATCACCTGACTTATTTTGGCACAATAGTTTTCGGTTGCCGCAAACATTGGTAAGCATTACTTTAAATTCATAATTTATTTTAGTCTAGCTTTACAAAAAATCTTCGTTTTACATTAATATTTGCATTGAATATATATTTATTTGAATCAAAAACTTAAAATAAATAAATAACTAAAACTAACAATAAATAACTACAAAGCGTCAAAAAATTCTTCTGCATCGCTGCCAGATTTGCATTTGTTATAAACCTAATAAATATTCATACAATATTTTGTTGGTACAGACCGAGCTGCAAGCGGACAGTAGGAAACGTGACTGTAGTATTGCATTAAATAAATTAACTACAATCATTCTATGCAAAATGGGTCCCGACTTTACCGTCAATATGTTCTTACTTCTTCATTGAACTTGTTTTTTCTTTTTTTTATATTCTTAAGTATTTTTTTACGCAGTCGGGTTTCTTTTTTATTACAAAGTGTTGTGTAGTGTAAAGTCTATTATAAGATTATCATTGTCATTTACTTAATTTTTTTTTGTTCTTTATTTTTAATTGAGGCTTTTGTCTACAATGGCAAGTCAGCCTCATCATAACTTAAACTAATCTAAACTAAATGTATGCTTAATTTTAATGTTGACTGGCCTGTTGGTCTAGTACTTAGTTGGTGACCCTGACTGCTATGCCGAAGGTCGTGGGTGCGATTCCCACCCCGGACAAATGTTTGTGTGTTGAGCACGATAATTTGTTCTGTGTCTGGGTGTAATTTATCTATAATATGTATGTATTTAGAAATATATATATGTCGTGGCGAACGATATTCAGGGAAAAACGGGGTGGAAAGATCTGAAGGGGAGTTATTCATCAAATCGCCCTCAATAAACTCGCCCGATCGGGGGAGACAGCACACTTTTTAATTTACCTATTCTTATATTCGTCAACTCGCACGACTGTGTAAAGTACAGTCAAATATAAAATACATTTCACACAGAATCGATTATTTATATAATATGTTGACAAGAGCAAAGAGGTCTACAAAGAGACTTTTATACAGAGACTTTTATTGTTGACTGTACCATGATTTACAATGTCGTGCGAGTTGACGAAAAGAAAAATAAATTAAATTATTTTGTGCCATCTCCCCCGCTCGGGCGAGATTTGGTCGGGTGAGATGACGAATAACCCTTGAAGGGTAGAAACAAACCTTTGAGAGGGATATTCGCGTGAGTTAATAGTTGTTTGTTACATAAGAGGACTGTAGTGCTTTTAAATAATTGAGATAAATAGTTTCGAAACTTTGTTAGTATCAGACAATATTATTAGCGTAAAAATCCTCCTCAAACTTTCGTTTCTATTGACCCTTGAGTTTTTATCCACCCCGTTTTACGGTAATGTATCTAATAATACTAACTTATACAAAAACCATTCAATCATGAATAGGGCCTTTAAAAGTTTGAACATTCGCTTGGAATTTCCTAATAAAATACTCAAGATGGTAACGAACCCTTTCAAATGGGGACCCTTTTGTCAATAAACAATGAAAAGTGAATAATTGCGGTTAAGATTGACTCGATCGTAAATTATTGGCAAAAGTTTATACTTCCTTTACCGACTTGAAAGGTTCTGTTTAGATGTAGATTTTAGATTGGACAGATTAATGTACAATGCTTAGAATAATTTATCTAGTAGGTTAGGGCGTTAGTGTGCCTTTTTTGAAGATCGAATGTTGTTTAGGTGACCCATCTACACCTTTTTACTTGTAATATCATTGGTGTGAGCACAAACAAAAACTTTATGACAACATTAACACAATAATGACACATAGAAGCCGCGGTTAGTAAAAAACACGAGCGAAATCGTGTGTCCACTTTATTATCTTTGTGTGCGTGAGCCGAATGAGCTTACTCGCGAGCTGTGTTTGACGGAACTTGACTTTTAGTACCTACCTACCAGTGTTGTGCAAAATTTAGTTTGATTGATGATTGAAAACTAAGACTAAATTATTTAATCATGACTAATGAGTAATGACTAAAAAAATTCAATCATGTACGGTGATTGAAGATTGATTAGTGTTAGTGTTAGTTGTTTAATCATGCCTAAATTTCTCATGACTAATTTAATATCTAAAATTACGCCGTTGCCAGTTACACGAACAGATGCGTGTGCGGCGCACGCTACCTATTGCGTGTGTCATGTGATCAATGTGCAAGAATCTCCTTCACCCTTTTTTTGCCTTTTATCTACATTCAACTTTTTACCGTAGTAGCAGTTATAATGAAAAAAAAATGACGTGTGGGACTCGGAGACTGCCGCGCCGCGGTAAAGCTATTGCATAGCATTTTTTATCAACTCCTCTCCTCTCCCCCTCCCCATTCCACTCCTCCCCCTCTCCCCATTCCTCTCCTCCCCCTCTCCCCTTCCCCATTCCTCTCCTCCCCCTCTCCCCATTCCTCTCCTCCCCCTTACCCCTTCCCCATTCCTCTCATCCCCCTCCCTCCCATTCCCCCACACCTCCCACGCCCCTCCCATCGCCCATCCCTCACCCCTCCCCCTTCCCTCACCCCTCCCCCCTTCCCTCACCCCTCCCTCTGTTCCCCGTCCCTAACCCCTCCCGACCCATGCCTCTACCCGTCCCCCTCCCCCCTCCCCCTCACCTCCCCCTCCCCTCCCACAAAGATAAGCGATTAAATCTTCTCACATAATCAACACTACTAAACTCGCTTTTATTATGTGTTAGTAAATATTATAAAACAGATTATCGGAAACTAATCACGTTCGAAAACCACATAGGTATTCCATATTTAAATCCTTCATTTCAATGGAAGTTATTTTTGCATAGCTCGTCAACTACCGGAATTTCACTATCGTTCGAGGAAGCGGGCTTTCGCTCATTAATTAATGACACAAATATTTTTTTCAAATTGATGTACAAAGGTCCAATTAAAAGCAGATCGCGATAAGTCGGTTTAGAATTCTTCGGTCTAAACCTTACGAACAGTAAACTTACAAATATGAAATTGGAACTTTTTCAGTCTTATTTGAAAACTAATCAAAACGTACTTCGGTTTATTCCGAAACAAGGCTGTGGTAAAAAGTTTGTCGTTCCAGAAAGTAATTTAACTTGTCTATAGCAATGTTTTAAATAAACTTCCAACAGCATGTTTAGTTACAGTTTAATTAAACTAAAGACTGTTTGCAGACAAGACGGGCCGTTTTGAACAAATCGTGTAACCACATGTGTTTAACATTAAGCGACTGCCTATTTGCGCTCCACATCCAATGATATTGGATATAAGGAAAAAGGTGTAGATAGGTTATAAGTGCTACAGCAAGCCACACGTTAAAATGTGGCTAACTAGCCACACTTGACCTCAGTGTAGCGTCGCGCCGTCAACGGACGCGTGAGTGCGTTGGGCTAAGCGCGCACTACGAAAATAAATCGTTGCGAAAAAAAATTGTCAATCTGTGAACAACAGAAACGTACTACAACCCTCGTACTGCGAAAATAAAATCGTTTGCGATTTAAAATAGCTGATGCGAAATCGTGCGAATATTTTGTACCCATGAAGCGGTACCTATTAGCTAGCCTTAATGCTGTCAAAGGATGTACCCAGTAACGTTTAGTTATCTTCTTCTTCTTATTTAAACTTCTTTTACGTAAAATTAAGTAGTATACTATATAATGGTTATTATCTTTTTCAAATCCATGTTTGGATCTTAGACGCCAGCACATCAAGTTACCCCAATGTGTCAAATTTTCCCAATTGAATATGAACCTTATTCTTTCACATAAAGTTGAAAAATTATCAAAGAAATTTGACAAATCTACATGGGACCAACCAATGATATTATAAGTAAAAAGGTGTAGATAGGCTAAAAGCGCTCAGCAAGCCATATGTTAAAATGTGGCTAACTAGCCACACTTGACTTCAGTGTAGTGTCGCGCCTTCAACGGACGCGTGCGTGCGAACGACCTTGTCCAGAAGGACTAACGAACGAATTCGCTACGAATTGACACGCGATTTTAATTTCAATGCTATTGAATGTTACATTCATTATTTATATACCTTCTAGCCAAAGACATTCAATACCAAAGACCGGACATCACGAACAAAATTTTCGTCCAAAAAAGTGTGTCCTGCTGGATACAAGTCTACGAGTTTTTTGTAGTACGCTCCGCTGCCGCTCCAATATTCATATATTATTCTAGATGGCGTTACTGAGACATGGGATCAAAGTTTTTCTATGACATTTCCTTGACATTCCCGCTCTATAGTATTTTAAATCTCTTTGCTTCTAGCTGAAGAGCAATGTATTACAAAACGCATCAAACTCGCGCGTATATCTGGACAAGGCCGTTGTGTGCCGATTTTGAATATCGAATGTTGTTTAGGTAACCTATCTACACTTTTTTACTTATAAATATCATTGGGACCAACGCCTTAACACGCTTTCCGAGGCACGAAGGAGTCTTGATACGTACCTAATGAATGGTCAGCTGTCCGTGGTCCAACCTCGGCAAGCGTTGCTTAACTTTCGATCGACCTGTGCGTCTGTTATGACTCAGACACAAACCCCAAGCCCATGGCAAGACTAACTTGTATCTACGTATTTTTTTTAATTATTTATCCTCACATTACAACGCCGTACATCAAGAACGCCAATGAAGAAAAAAAAATAAAAAATGAAATAATTTCGTCTGATTCCTTCCATCATTCTATCCTGTGCGGACATCGAACGGGCGATGGCGGCTGTAGACCACACACGCAGCATGGGTCTCAACATAATAAATGTGGTAAAAATGTCCCAGGTGATGTCAGGCTCGCAGTATAATAACGAAAGCAGGATCTCCATGTCATGACGAAGCAGGAAGCGTAAATACTAATAATAATAAAGTAATGTCATGAGACATTACTAAAGAATATTTATTTATTATTAGGTACAGGTTTATTTACATATATTATGGAACGAAGTATTCTCGGGGTTAAAAGAACAGACCGCATAAGGAACAGTATACTTCGTTCCAAAACACAAATCGCAGACGTAGGCAACTCAGCCGCTAAACTAAAATGAGACTGGTCAGGCCACATCTGCCGCATGTCGCCACGAAATTGGGCGAAGGCATCAACCGACTGGATCCCGGACAGCAGGACAGAAGGAGATGGCGTGACGAGTTGGACTCCTTTCTGAAGGATTGGCCAAAAGTGGCTGAAGACAGAAAGGAGTGGAAGAATGGAAGGGAGGCCTTTGCCCTGCGGTGGGACACCTCAGCTCATAATAATTAAAAAATAAAATATTATGTACAGACGCCAGCACATCAAGTTACCCCAATGTGTCAAATTTTCCCAATTGAATATGAACCTTATTCTGTTTGATATAAAGTTGAAAAACGATCAAATTTGACACATTGGGGTAACTTGATGTGCTGGCGTCTGTACATAGCGCTTTTACTTAAACATTACGTTTAAATGATAATGCGAGCAAAAACGAAATCGTTACGTAACGCTAAGTAGCGTAAGTGAAAATGTGACTAAAGTCACAGTCTAACTTGTTACCATTGTTAACTAAGGCGATTATCACACTGCCCCGCACCACGCTGCATGTTGCGTGTCTCTGAACTGAATTGAACGCGCGTGGATGCATTTTCTGTGTGTTGGACTGTGCGTGTTTTCCATACAAACGGAGATACTTACAAGCAACGGAAGAACACGCATCCACGCGCTACGCTGCATCATGCGGGGCAGTGTGTTAATCGCCTAAGTTACCCTTTTCAAAGACAGTCCGATAGACCGAACCTATGATGCCAGTTTAGACTCCGAGTCATTGACCGCTTACAGTCTAAAGTTCACGAACGTTATTAAGTTATCTAGTATTTCAGCTTTTATATTTTATTATTGTTAGTATCTGTGTACATAAAGCACTCCAAATCTAAATTATATTCCGTTGTCAGAACTACGTGATTCTGAAATAAAATATGTTTACGGTAAATCCGCAGAGAAATCATGTCGGTTCATTAAGTTTATTATAGAAAAATAATCCTGGGAGCGTGTGTCATAAATAGGCGCAGGGTGGGGTAGATATTTTATTTTTTAGTTATTTTGTTCAAACCAACGATGTTTACATCCCATCCGCATCGGTTGTGTTGGAAATGATGATGGGGAATGTACCTATTACGATTTACGCTCAAACGCATGCACAGTGTAAATGCTATTATGTATGTAAATTGGATTTTACAAGTCAAACAAGCTAAATAAAGCTAAATACTTATGGTGTTTTCCGTTTAGTTGTGTAGGGACCGACCTAATACACAATGACCGAATAGTCTGAAAGATGCTATTTTCGGCAAACGCCAAAACACTGGGATGATATCTGATAAACATGACCCCAAATAACTCGGGTTGGAGGCATTGGGTCAATAACTCAATATATAAAATAACTTAATAATAAGTACTTACCGAGTAACGCTGCGCAGGACATTGCATTAACGGACACCACCACGATCGCACTTAATTTTAGAACTAGTAATCAGGAATCTTTATAAAATACAGTCCACTTCCCTCTTAGTTTACCTAGGCATTGTATATTGGCACAATTGTTAAGCCAACAGGTAGCCCTAACACGTATTTTAAACACGAGCGTAACGCCGATTCCAAGCCGATTCGAACGTTTTTGTAATTTAAAATACAACTACCCTGCCGCCCGGCTACATAATAAAAGTCACCTCAAAAAGTCAACACTGTCAATGTCCAGCATTGATATTCTTTAAGAATCACGCCGTAAAAATTAAGATGAAATGGAGGCGAATCGAGCCGTCATTCCGCCTTGTCAAAGAACCTTAAACCTTGGGCCTGATCGTGATTAACGAAGCATAGGTAAATATTATCTATAGCTTTTGCCCGCGGCTTCGCCCGCGTGGATGTCGAACTTCCGTCCCCTATTTTTCCCTTTAAGGGTTGAATTTCCAAACATTGTTTCTTAGTTGATACTTACTCTTCACAAAGAACACCCCTTCAAGTTTCATGTCTCTAATATCAGCGGTTTAGGCTGTGCGTTGATATATCAACGTAATATTTTTTTCCGGATGTATACATAAATATTTCTGGAACTACTGACCCGGGAAAAAGCGACGTACAATTGACCATGTGACACAACTAAGACTAAGATCAACCTGCCCAGGCGTATTGATAATAATCGCACCAAGTTTGGTCAAAATCCCTTTAGTAGTATTTAAACAACGCGTGCACATACAGACAGACGGACAAAAAAATTACTGATTGCATTTTTGGCATCAGTAACGATCACCAATCATCCTCCAATATTAATTTTGAATATATTATATTCAATGTACAGAATTGACTTCTCTACAGTTTTATAATTACTTAGATATTATTTATTATCTTCGTAGTTTGTGATAGTCCATTGAATTGTATGGCGAGCTATAAATGTTGTAGTATTTTAGCCGTGTGCAGCGCCCCTTAGTGAACTCCACCGCGGGTGACGTAACCTTCGACAAACTTATTATTTGCGGTTGGTAAAGTAGACAGGTCTAGGGATTGAACCGCGATATTATAGATAAAAAGTACCTAGTGTGGTGCCCAGGATAATAAAGAATAAGTATACCAAGTTTCATCGTAATTAAACCAAATTACCGGTTCATTTTCGTAACGCCTGAACATACAGACAGACAAAAAAAAAATTAAACACATTTTGGGTTCGGCGTCGGTCTAGTAACACCCCCACCATTTTTTTTGATAATATTTTCAATGTACAGTATTTTTACTTCTACAGATTTATTATAAGTATATAGATTCTCGCTACGCAAATCTTCTAGGCAAGTAGCAATGTAATTATGATTTCACTAGCTGACCCGGCAGACTTCGTACTGCCTAATTAAATTGCAATAAATTCCTGTCAAAATGATTTGTAATGTGACATTTTTTTGTTCCAACATATTTTATAGATGGGGCAAAAAAATCTCCTGAACAGAACCAGGGTGACCCCTGGTGATAGGGCGTTGTGAATAAGAAATATAATTAAATAAAACTTATATAAGCATTTAAAAATAAGTAATCCCTTTATTGTTAATCATGTGAATCATAATTATTAACAAAAATCAGTTTTATTTTCATTGTAGTGCTTTGTGATAATATACGATGTTTTTTGTTTGATTATCTGGCGCATATAGACAAACAAATCTGATGGTTTTCCAACACGGGAACAGGCAACATACAATTGACCATGTGAGAAACATGGGTTTTCCAGATTAATACCACAAACAATGATTGCCCTGATCTGGAAACTGTAGTAGTTTAGAGTCAAACGGCACATCATTCGGAATAATTGAGATGTGCGGTATGAGAACGTCTTCTCCTTTATACTTTCCTTTCAGTATAGTTGCTTCTATCACGTTGTTTAGTAATTTTTTTATAGCTAACCGTGTGCCGTTGCAAAGACGCGGTTGGTTGATATTTCGCAATATTATAACTACCGATCCAACCTTTAATTGAAGATTGAGGTGGCAATCCTGGCAAATCCAGCGAGTTTAAAAATTCTGGTGGATAGTTCACTACATCATCTTGGTTAGTAGTCGAATCTTTTCTTGCATTTTTAAATTTAATTCATTTACATCTATGTTTTTTGCAGCCAATATAGCTCGTGCGCTCAACCAATCATGGTTCCTGTAATATTGGGAAACATCTGGAAACACCTTCTGGATAAGTTCATCTTTTGATCGAGTTAACTGACAAAAACTTTGAGAAATGTTAATGCAGCCAGTCAACATGTTTATAGGAAATTTGCCACTACCAATTTCAAAGAGTTGTATATTTTATGAGAATATGTTTCCAGATTGGTCATTTTGCAATTCGACATGCATATTCTTGCTTAAATGAAGTGCTTTGACATGTTTCCACAATTGGAGGACTTTAGACATGCATTGAGTTCATCAGCTGGCTATGTTTGACGAAAATCTCCTGCTCATAAAATCTTTGCACCACCAAATTGGTTATGATTGCTCCGTATATCTTTTAATGTGCAAATTGACTCTTTGACGTTAGGAACATACCTACATTGTTTAAACAACAGTGAGTGCTTGTAATTCAATATGAACTTTATGTAATAGCAATTAAGCTCATTTTAGTTAGAAAACGTTTGTAGGGAAAAAGAAAAGGGCTGTTTTCCGGCAACTATTCAAATTTTTCTCGCCGTAAATACCATCTTTAAACTTCAACGAACAATTTAAAAAAAATTGGCCAAATTGGTCCAGGCGTTGTTGAGTTATGCGCTTACCAACACATTTTGCGATTCATTAAACAGACACATGGAGGGGATAACTTACCAAGTGATAATAATTGATGTTATCGAACGGGATAGAAAATGACTATTAAAAAGCAAGGGTTGGTGATAAAAAAGTGCAAATTTAGAGTTGTATGTATTTTTTGATGCCACATAATAAAAATATATCAAAAAAAAAAAAAAAAATGACGTGTGGCACTCGGACACTGCCGCGGTAAAGCTATTGCACAGCATTTTTATCAACTCCTCTCCTCTCCCCCTCCCCATTCCTCCCCTCCCTCTCTCCCCCTCCCTCCCTCTCCCCCACATCTCCCCCGCCCCTCCCTCATTTTCCCTCCCGTCCCCTGCCTCTTCCCTCCACATCCCTCCCCTGCCCCTCCGTCCTCTCTCACAATACCCTCTTCCCTCTCTCACAATCTCCCTACTCCCCCTCCCCTCCCCCCTCCCCCCCTCCCCTTTCCCCTCCCCACTATCCAATACGTCTATACAATACGTCTAATCGCACACAACGCCCCGTGTCGAAGACTGCCGAACTGAAACGACGTTAGACGATGCACGGCCTTCAAGCCACACCTCCTTGTCTGTCGGAGTGGGGAGCGTGAGGTTTTTTCGTTACGGAATTTCTGGATTCGGTCCCCGCGCTCAAGGCCCGCGATAGAAGCTATGCAATAGCTTAATAAAAATTTGGGGTGAACACCCCTTATCACTTAGAGGTTAGGAAAATAGATAGTAGCCGATTCTCAGGCTTACTGAATATGCATAAAAAATTTCATGAGAATCGGTCAAGCCGATTCGGAGGAGTATGGGAACGAACATTGTGACACGAAAATTTTATATATTAGAAAGAACATTATTAATATTATTTCTATTACCTAAGCACGATCCACATAATTTACACAGTTCAACTTACCACCTTAAAGACAAATGCCTGCTGTTGAAATTCAATAAAAATTTGCACAATACACGTTATTGATTTGATGGTTTCCAATTTAAATGTTAGGAGACGAATAACTTATTTTTTTTACTTTTTTTTTCACAATTCCACAGTAAACACAATGCTTTTCAATATTTACTTTTTGCCTGACATTATGTCAGTTGTCAATCATTCTGTCATTTACTTTTCTCTAATTTTGTGTCTTAGTTTTTCTTAGTGACTATGAAGGTTGCATCTGATTTAAGTAATTTAATTTATTTTTATTAGCTCTAATAATGTAATTTATTGTTATTTTTCCTGAATTTTCTTTGCTATAAACCTAACGGAGCCCGAGACCTTTCCAACGAATGCAAAACCGTGGAAATCGGTTCGTGCGTTCTGGAGTTATATCGTCAGGAAGGAAAACCCGACTTATTTTTATATAGTAGATAATGTAGGTTAGGTACCAAACCTCACAAAAGAAGCAAATCCGTAACTATAACGACAAGGTATTTGAAATAAGGAAGTCAAATATTTTGAAGTTTCCACGCAGCCACCGTTTAGACGCTCTGGAATATTTTAAGGCACATAATATGCTTACGAAATATGAAAACAATGAAGATGCTTGTTTACGGAATTTGTTCTTGTTGAGTAGAACATATAATATTTTACTGAATTATGCCAGTATTTTATTCTAAATAATGTGTTATGTATTTTTTTGACATATTTTTATTTAGGTATATATTTTCAGAATTACTGTTCACTATCTGTGCCTAAAGGTTTCGCCGAATATTCGTGTAACTCGTGCCTAACTCAGAACAGAAGACGCAGACTACTCAGAACAGAACTCAGACAAAAGAAAATGGCATATGTGGAATCAGCTGTTTGTCAACTGTTAAGTGTATTTCATTTTCAGCCATCTTACAAATTCTACTCGTTAACATTTGACAGTTGACAAACAGCTGATTCCATATACGCCATTTTCTTTCTATTGTCGCCTTATCGATTACGATAATAGAAATAGAATTTGTAATATGGCTAGGCCTGCCAGGTCTTCAAATTAAAATGTTTTACCTTTACGTCAATAAAACGTTTTATTGTTTATTATAGAAATCTTTAGTTTTTTTGTATTGGTAGATTTCGTGGTTTTATTGTTCTTGTAGCACAGATTTTAAATACCAATTTTACTACTAACACACGGCCTTGGACGTCTGTAAAATATAAATGTTGTTTCTATTTAATTTCAATACCTACCCAATGTTATTTCAACAAAATTAATCTGTTGAGCGTTAGGTTGTCGTCCTGATTTCCTCCGTTGAATATTTAAGATTGGTTTTTTTTCAGGGTATTTGTCGTTCAATCTCTTATATTTGGGCGTCGGTAAATCTGTTTTAAATAAATACATTACTTGGGTTGTATTCAAATATGTTAACAGCATATTCCTTGTGCTTCTACCCTAAACAGATATAGCCTAATTACTAGTAAATATCGTGATATCCTAGTGGTTATGATGTTGCCTTTCATGCACGCAGTTATGGGCTCAAATCCTAAGTCTATTTTATACATTACTGACATCGGTGAAGAAAAACATTCTAAGATAACTTGGACTTATCATTAAAGTCTAAATCGCCAAGCCTCCTTGGGTAAACGTAGTGATTAACTTGTTTCGTTTTTGCATGAGAAGAGGCCTTTTTCCTGCAATAGTCACAGGTTGATTTTAATTATTAGATAGGTACTAGTGATAGGTTGGTTTCCTTAAAAAATCTGTATGGCTCGACAGTTACAATAGGTACAGACGCCAGCACATCCAGTTACCCCAATGTGTCAAATTTCTTTGACCGATTTTCTACTTTATGTTAAACAGAATAAGGTTCATATTCAATTGGGAAAATTTGAAACATTGGGGTAACTTGATGTGCTGGCGTCTGTACCTAAAAAAATACATACTTACACGATTTTTTTTATGTAAATAAAGTTATTTGATATTTTTCGTGACCTCATGCCTCGATACACTTTTTACCTAGAAGTGACGTCACAGGCATTCCTGATTCTTTTTGGGATAAAGCCCTATAATATTAATGTTCTTTTAAATAATATAAAACTATTACGTGTTCAATTTAGTATAGTTTTATTGAGTTTGTAGCTAAGTATGTTTTATTTTTTTAAGAGGAGCTTGTAGGTAAATAGTAACAGCCACACGAGTTTTCAAAGGTTAAACTACGCTTGACGAGGTTGGTCCGTGGATGGGTGACCATTCATTACATATCAAGACTCTTCCGTGACTCGGAAATCACGTAAAGCCGTTGGTCCCGGCTGTCATTAGTAGATCTATGACAGTCGGTACAGATAGTCAGAAGCCCGAAAATCTGACAACCAGGTTAACTAAGGGATATCGTTGTTACCCAGTTACTGGGTTGTGAAGGTCCGACAGGCAGTCCCTTCATGTAAAACACTGGTATTCAGCTACATCCGGTTAAACTGGAAGCCGACACCAACATAGTTGGGAAAAAGCTAGGCAGATGATGAGCTATGTGTTAAATTTCGCAACAGAATTTTGAAACAGTTATTCTGAACCATATTTCATTTGACGGTATTGTATCTGAATGCACGCCTGGCGCTGTGGCTGGGTCGTTATTGGAGTTTGGCTATTTGTTTATGTGAACTTAAATATTTGTAAGCACACCCTTCGAGTCCACGACACATGAGGAAGGAATCTCCTTTTGTGGGGCAATGTTTTTTCCTAAAACTTACTTTAGAAAAAAAATTGTTTAGTATTCACATTTAAGAGAAATCAATCGCAATTCTCTTCTTAAGACTCCTTCGATAAGGGCTAGTTCTAAAAAGCCCTAAACAGAGAAAAAGTGATAAGAAAGTAGGAAGGCCTTTCTCTTACTGTGAGAAATAATAAAAATAATTGCAAAATTTTGCCCAGTGGTAAGGTAAGTACCCCTGACTGCTGTGCAGGTCGTTTAGTTCCCACCCAAGACAAATATTTGTGTGATGAGCACTATCATTTGTTCTGTGCCTGGGTGTAAAATTTATCTATCATAAGCGTGTATTTAGAAATATATAAGTAGGTATGTTTATCAGTTGACTAGTGGCACATTATATGAATATTAATAACATAGTCGATATCCGTGATTAATACAGTAGGACGACGCCTTCGATCTCTGAAAAAATGCCGACTACGTCTACACGCGTTAGCCCTGAATAATAAATACCTCACGAACTACGAACATCGTTTTGTTCGCAGTTCGGGAGCGCCTTTACCGCCCCTCACACCCCGCACGATTGCCCTCAAGGGCTTCGTCGGACGACTGTAGGTTTTTAGACTGTGCTAGTTGTCATAGCACAAGCTCTGCTTAGTTTGGTTTGGAACTGTAGATGTGTAGATTACGTTGTGTGAAAGATTTGGAATATTATTATTATTTTCTGTTTTCGTATAAAGTTCTATTTGATCAGATTTGCCTGTCAGTTCGCTCTTAACATCACGGTTTCCAATAAGAGGCAACCCTCGTCACGGCTATACCGTACCGTCATTTACATACGTTATATATAAAGTGTAGTTGTTGATCCTAAGCAATCTTGATCGTAGTGTACAATACTGATCTTTCACTTTACCCTTAAAACCTTTAACCCTGATCCCTCGTTCACGGGTTACCCTTCAACGCTATGGGTAATTGATGGGAGGACCGATGGTTTTATTTACGGAATGCGTTCAAGTTGTTTGACTTTTGAACACACCCTATTAAGGGTGTGTACGGTCTCATCGCCGTATATTTTTCTGCTTACTCTGAAACCTACCTTAGACCAACGATGTGCGTCATAATATGTTTAAAAATCTAATATTGTTTTTTTAAATTAAAAATAAGAACACAAGTAATAGTAATAGTGTGGACACAAATCACGGTTCTGTGCAGTTTAAATTGGAAATTAGGGGAAGCCGACGTCAAGAATCATATACAAGACTAATGATACCCAGAAAATCAAGGGATACCCAGAAAATTGTCGGCAGTTGCACGTCGTGATGAAAAAGGACTCAGCAAGGTGATGCTTGCTGAGTCTTTTTTCATCACGACGTGCAACTGCCTAACAGTAGGCTATATTCCTAAATAGTATATTCTATATTGTAGGTACACCATAAAAACTTACAAATTATAACTAAAAAATGATTCTTATAATCCAATCAAATCAAAATTTAATTATTCAAATTAGGTGGAGGATCAGCACTTTTTAAAGCTCAATAATACACAAGGCAGTCCTCCAAGAAGCCCACCCTTCGCCACATCCTAGTGTTTCTGCTGCGAAGAAGAAGTGGCAGAACAAACTCACCAACAACACGTCTGTCTGAGAAGCTGAAAGAATTTGAATGTATACAGTATAATTAAATAATATTCTAAATCAACCATTAAAATTAAAATAACAAGCTTATTAGATTAATTCCATCATCTGTCTTAGGTAACTATAAATTGATTAACGTCCTTAATTAGTTCTATACAAAACACCCTCTTAGACAGGAAGGGTTTGATCCATTCAATATCAGGAAAGCCCTTATCCAATATTAAATAATGGAGACAGATGCCTGTTCGTTTCAATTATACCTAGTAATCCGGCCTAAATTAATACAATAGGTACCTATCGATATGTGGTTAATCAAAGGAGATCTGCGTTTGACTTACCCTTTCTCAAATCTCTTGTAGGTGTGTTACTTTAACATTAATCACACACACAGTCAACGTCGCAAAAAATATTCTCCTTTATTCTCAACACGCAAGGAAAAAGTAAATAAATGTACGAATAGCCTTGTGGGTTGGTTTTCGAGTTCTCGCTGACGGTAGGACCCTGACTCAAATCCGCCAAACATTTATTATTAAAAACCACCAGCGGGGGAGGCGACATTGCGCATCGGTATATCTTTTCCCATTAGGGTGTGAAAAATATTTTTCCATTTTCAAAGTTATTTCGATCGCAGAGTCAAAGTTTGGACTCAAAAACTTTGCTAGTTAGAGGCATTGTTATATTTTTCCTGTTAAATTTACATAAATCTCCAATTCTCTATCTTTTAGATTTAACTCGGATTCTAATTTCAGCAAAAAAAACGAATTCATGACATGACGCCTGTATTTCCCGAAGAGTTAGTCATAGATGAACCTATAATACACTTACTTTTCGCTTGCACATGCTATCATCCGGGATAGGATGCAGACTCCAGATTGCTACTCAGCAATTTAAGATGAGAAAGAAAAACACTTTTACCGATTCAGGAACTGAACCCAGGATCTCATGCTCAGCAGTAGGGCTTGCAACCACTAGCCCCACAAAGCACCTTACTATGTACAGACGCCAGCACGTCAAGTTACTCCAATGTGTCAAATTTCTTTGATCGTTTTTCAACTTTATGTCAAACCGAATAAGTTTCATATTGAACTGGGAAAATTTGACACATTGGGGTAACTTGATGTGCTGGCGTCTGTACATACTTAAGTACTGTAGATTTATCTCAGATGTTACACTCTTCGGGAAAAAACATTGCAACAAGAACCACTTTTTAAGTAAATGTGTTCAGTACGAATTAGTTTACAGCAAATATTGCTTTAAAAACTATCTTCTAGCTAGAAAAATACTGTAAAATTCTCTTAGCGCGTAAAGGCAATTTATTGCTTGAAAAGTAAAGTCGCTGTCGCTGCCATCTTTCATCTATTTCGTTCGGAAATAAAATTCAAAAGACATTGGCCGTAGCTTTCAGAGTAAAATGGAGCTTTTATAAAAGGTTTTTCTTGTGAACAGTTTGTTTTATCAGTAATGTTGATGAGATAAACGATCGCCAGAGTTAAGTGGCTGTGGGGGCAGGGCACATTGCTCGCAGAAAAAATGGTCGTTGGGGCTTCAACGTTCTGGAGTGGCGACCACATACCGGAAGACGCAACGTTGGAAAGCCTTCCACAAGGTAGACTAACGACTTGGTGAGCCTGCGGGATCCAATGGATGAAAGGCGCACGGACTGGTTCTTGTATACTTGGGGTTGGGGAAGGCCCATATCTAGCAGTGGAAGTTTTTCGGTTGAAATGATATGAAAAAAAAAATATATATCCCACAACTTTTTCTCACAACGCCATTTAGTTCCAAGTTAAGCTTGAAAGCTCGTGTCATGGGTACTAAACAGCTGATAAACATACTTATATATTTCTAAATACATACATATTATAGATAAATTATACCCAGACACAGAACAAATGATCGTGCTCATCACACTAATATTTGTCCTGGGTGGGAATCGAATCCACGACCTCCGGCTACTAGACCAACAGGCCAGTCAAAATGATGAAGTGATAATCAGAATTAGTAAGTAAGTAATTTATTTCATAACAATATAGGTATATATTGTGTTGTATATTTAAAATATGTTCTTCTTCACATGCCGAGACCTCCTTGCTTCGCCTTTGACAATCAGACACAGAACAGAAGACTTTACCTAGAAGACCTTAAGTCTGAAAACCAGTCTTGCCAAATAATTTAGTATTATCCAGTACTACGGTTCACGAGGTCAAATAGGAGGTAACTCTATGTAAAATGCTGGTATTCAGCTGCATCCATCTAGGCTGGAAGCCGACCACAACAATGCTGGGTAAAGGCTAGGCAGAAGAAAAGTTCCGAAAAACAGATTAGTCAAATAGCGTTTGGGTCTATAATAAAATTATAATGACGACGCCTGAAATATTCATACCGCGTTAATAAACGTCAAGTTTCATAAATAATGGCGTTCAAAAGTAATTAAATACTTTCATTAAGATGTAAATCAGGTAGTTAAACCACCTTTTATTTAATTATCTACATTTGGGATTTATTAACTTAACTGAACCCAGTTAAGGACAGCGACTTTGTCCGCGAAAAGTTAAAGTAATAGGGTTGCTAGATGTCTAAATTTAGCCAGAGATGATATACTTTTTACCATTGTGTTCTTCAAAATATACACAGTACGTCAGTATAGCCTGTTAGGTTTTAGGTGAGCCCCACCCCACCAAAACAATTATGCCAATTGAAAGCACATGTTCATACATAAATCAAACTCAAATCAAAACTCATTCATTCAAATCAGGCTAAGAACTAGCACTTTTTGAACGTTACAATTACATATGACAGTGCCCTCAAAATGCCCACCCTTCTCCATTTCCTAGTGTTTTGCTGTGAAAGAACAATGATTACGTTTCAAAATGATTGTCACGTGTTAGCCGGCACACTATAAAATACCAAAAATTACATTGAAAACTTAATTCAAGCAAAAGCTGGAGTAGAGCTTTTGATAATTTTTATTCTAATCTCCTAATTTTAAACTAATCAAATTAGTATAGCCTATTACGTTTTAATTGGTGCGATATATCATACAGGGTGTTAGTGTAGACACCGTTATCACTAAAACCATAGGTAGTTGACATAATTATAACAATGTTTATCTAAATTTAAAAATATATAAACGTTATTTTCATTCAAAAATGTAAGAAAGTTTCTGTCCGACACCGTCCATAAATTCATGGATACTACGCGTAAAGGGCGCTGACCTGCTGCACTGGCCGTCCGTTTTAACTACCTACACAATATTCCAATCAAAACACAATACACATAACCTGTGATGTAACTTTCCTTCATACTTTTCCTGGCTTAGGACAGGCAAAAATACCTACTACCTTCTGTTGCGTGACGGGTCCTAATGTAAGTTAGATTTAACAACAACGAAAATGAAAGAAAGGCAACAACTGGGTAGGGTTTTTATCTACAGTTTCATTAAAAAATACTGGTTAAATTTACACTGATTGAATATCTACACTGATTGAATTAAGTACTTACATTAGTCTTAAAAGATGTTCAAAATGGGATCCACTCCACACGTTTTCGCACATTGTTTCGCACTCTAGGAAGCACAATAGTGTCACTTTGTATGTCTCTGAACGCACTACGAATCCGCATTTTGAGTTCCGACGTATTATGAAACTCAGTGGTATACACCCGGCGCTTCATTTCCCCCCAAAGATAAAAGTCCAGAGGTGTAAGGTCTGGCGAGCGCGCGGGCCACGCCATTTGCCCTCCACGTCCAATCCATCGCCCAGGTTATCACCAGCCGCGGCGTAAAGCCGTACCAATTTCGTCCACTGTACGTTTGTGTACGACATAATTACTTTTATCTAACTACCCACTTTTGCGAAAAACGTGTCTAAACCGACGTGCGCTCGATAGCAAGGCTATAGTCAGACTGAGGTGTGTGTGCAGACGCTCAGCTTATGGTGTCTGATCAAGCGCAGTTACCCGCGCCGCTCCGTCTACGTGCAGTTGTATAGGGTGAAACAATTTAAAGGAAAAATTGAGACTTTACTTAAAAATTTAAAAATTTATTGAATTTACGTTCTATAAGTGAAACCAAACCACCGGTTTCAAGGTTATCCTTACACATACATACATAAACTCACATGTTCACACTAACATCCTGTATAAAGAAATTAAAATATTCGTCAAAAACCTAACAACGACATGGGTCGCTAACAGAAATAAAATTGAGATTGTTATTTCGCTAACAGAAATAAAATTTAGATTGTTATTCCTATTACCGCCACATTTTAATATTGAAGTCTTCATAACATTTGTTATTATTTGGGTTTAAGAAAGTATTAAGAAGGCATCAAAATGGTCAGAAGGTTCATTAGAATTCTGTACAATTATATTTCTGCTAAAAAGAAAAAAAAAAAATTTTTTATTCAGGAGTAGGATAATACTAAATATGCACAATCTCAATCAATGTCCGACGACAAACTGTGTTGATTCGTTTGTTTAGACACACAAGCAAGTAATAAAATATTTGCATTACAACATCTATGTTTTCTGCCAAGCAACAACTTCTCTAACTTTAATGCAACTCTTTAAAATAATCATTTTATGAAACGGGTGGTAACTGGTGCCGATTTTGAGGGGTCGTTACGTAAGTTGCACAAACATTTGTCTTAAGTAGGTTCGCCATGACCTCCGGCACAGCAGTCAGGGACACTAACCACTAGACCAATACGGCAGTCCACATGAATGTAGCTATTGCCTGGAAATCCAATCAAATATAAACTTTACACCCAACGGATACAATCAGACAAACACATACGATAAAACCTAAATAGGAAAGTATCTTCTCAAGTTTCTTTCATCTGTAACTTAGTATCAAACTTCAGTGTTGTCTAACGGTCAGTCAAACAAATTCTGAACTGCTGTTGTCTGACGTCCTTAACCTAAAATGAATTTGCTCATAAACAACAACAACAAACTTTTGTGGTACTACTAAACTGTGTTGCTCTCTAGTGCAAGTATTTATTTGAGGTGGCAACACTAACAAGTCTCCCACACGTTATAAGCAAAGTTACTGTTGTCAATGTGACGTTTATTAAAGCCTGGCGGACTCAACTGTAGGTAGCTATAGGTATAATGCTGACCAGCATTAAACTTAATGTAACTGTGTCAATCGTTTTATGGTTCCAGAATTGTAAATAAAGGTCAGGTGCGTAGTACTCGCAACCGGCGTGTGTGTATGACAACATGTATGAATGTAAACGAAACAAAAGAAGTATGTAAGAATCGTTGCATATGGCGCTCTGTAGTTTCTGCCTGTAACCCCATGGGAAAAAGGCGTGAGTTTATGTATGTATGTTTGTATGTAATAGTAAATACCAAAACACTTTATAACAAGTACCTCATGATTAATAATATGTAATGATAATAAATTGTTTTAAAGAAACTGACTGAATACAATGAGTATTATTATAACAAAGTTTAGAGCACAAAAATTCATAAAGTATTAAAGTCTACAACAAAAAACCTATGAAAATAACATAATTTTAAATTAACCCTATCTTTTAAACTATAGCAGAGACAAGCGTGGATCTACAACCCTAATTGAGGTCGATAGGCCAATGTTTATATCCAATAGGTATAAAAAAGCATTGTATAAGTCCATATGCTGTAGATTTTCCGTTTAGACGTCTGAATAATACATATTGTAGCACTTTGTATTGTTGTATTTATGCGTGTTGCTCCATAATGATAAATTTACTGCCTGCTTTGGTTTGTAGAAGGCGCCCTGGGTGGTCGCTAAGGGTGCCTTCTTCGAACCTGTTTGAGGTGTAACGCTAAAAAAATACAAGCTCGCGTCGCCATTCAGACTTTTTACGATTAAATTATTACCTCCTACTATTTCTACTTCATATACTAATACCTACTCTAGTATTGTATGTGACATAGAAACACGCAGCGCAGTAGTTCAGTTAAAAATGATGGATTTTGTATCATTCAAAATCAATGCATTTCAGTAAGGTAGTTAGGTTAGGTAGTTAGGTTAGCTATAGAATAGGTATGGTGGGTTAGGTTAGGTTATACATATACGTTGTCATTCTAATGCTATCTAACACAAAAAGTTTGAAGAGCACATTAGAGACTCGCTAAATAAAAGTAGTAGTATAGTAGTTATTCTTGTTTTGTTTCAATTTATTGTCATCTTACGAAAAAGTATGTTTATCTCTTATGTATAAAATTTTCGTCTTAAAAGAATCATGTAGATACTGCACTTAGTAATCAGCAGGCCTAGCCGTGTTACAAATTCTATTTTTATTCTATTTCTATTATAGAATGAAAATGGCAATATATGGAATCAGCTGTTTGTTGTATTTCATTTTTAGCCATACCTATTACAAATTCTACTCATTAACACTTGACAGTTGACAAACAGCAGTTTCCATATACGCCATTTTCTTTCTATTGTCGCCTTATAGATTACGATAATAGAAATAGAATGTGTAGAACGTGTATGTGTGTGTGTGTGTGTGTGTGTGTGTGATGTGTGTGTGTGTGTGTGAATGTGTGTATGTGTGTGTGTTTATAAATAAATAATAATAATAAATAGTATGGCTAGGCCTGCAGGTCCCTTCCACATTGAGTATACCGATAGGCATATAACAAAGACATACAATATTTACCAGAGACGGGACATCACGACCAAAGTTTTCATCCGGTTCTAGTGTCCTAGTGGACACAAGTTTATGAGTTTCGTTTAGTACGCTCCGCTGCCGCTCCAATATTGCTATATTATTCTAGATGGCGTTACTGACACATGGGATCAAAGTTTTGACATATCCTCGCATATCCTCCCCTATATTTCAAATCTCTTTGGCCGATAATAATCATCGGGTGACAATGTCGTCTATTGCTTTGATGCATTTTTTGCTTTATTAAACTGAAATTGTCTAAATACTAAAACAAACTGAAATAAATAATTGTGTCGTATTGTCAGTAATATTAACAATGGCCCAGGAAATTCATATTAATTACCCAAGTTTCAGTCGTTAATTATACCAACCCCTTATATAACAGACACAGTGGTCTCAAGATCGCAATTAATTTGAAATATCTTTACGGCATTTTCAGGGTTTGATCTTGTCGAAGGAGATACGCGGATGTGTGAACGACTTTTTTCCAAGACCGATCCGTGCCTCGAGAAGCAAGTTAAGACGTTGGTTCCGGCTGTCATTTGTAGAACTTTGACGGTCGTTACGGGTGTAGTCAGAAGCCCGAAGATCAGGGTTGTGGAGGTCGAGAAAGCAGCATTTATAATGCATGGCTGGAAGTAGACGCCACTTTACTTCGCTAGGCAGATGATGACTGACGAAACATCCTAAATTATACAGATGTAAGTTACCTAAATTATACAGAATAAGTAAAAATCTTAGCGAATGTAGGTATTCAGTCGATAAATACCTACTTTGACTTTAAAAGAATAATTAGTTGGAGATTATGTTGTACTTTTAACCGACTTCAAAAAAAGGAGGAGGTTCTCAATTCGGTAGTTTTTTTTTTAGGATTTGTTACCTCAGTAAGTACTCCGTCATTTATGGTCTACTAACAGATTGGTCCCATTTGTATCAAAACTCATATCAGATGAGCGATCCTCGAGGAATTCAGGGAACTCCTCAAAAATGAAAAATCAAATCAAATTTTGTTTTATCAATTGTCTTCCTTAAAATGTTTTAAATTTAATTCTGATTATTTGTCGATAACTTAGTTATTAATTTTATTATGCATGCTGTGGTCTCCTGTAAGTGAAGGATACATAATACTTTTTTCGTCAATATTTTCTTTTTTCATGTATCTGTGTATATCCTTTATTGGAGATCCTAAATGAATGAATAAATAAATAAAAATGTAAAAATTGGTATGTGTGTAATTCATACACATACCAATTTTTACATTTTTAGTAACAAATGAAGCATTTTCGTTTAGAAAGTATAATTTTGTGAAGAATAACTGATGAAGAAGAAAGACGACGGAACTCTTCAACGCATAACAGCAAATTATTCGCGATTGCTATAGTCAGATGTTTCCTCTTCCCGTCAGATTCCGCAACTATTAGTCGTGAATATACTACTAATATTATAAACGCGAAAGTTTGTGAGTTTGGATGGATGAATGTTTGTTACTCTTTCACGTAAAAACTACAAAATGGATTTAAAAAAAAATTGGTATGGCGTTAGCTGACACCATTAACACATAGGCTACTTTACATTCCTGTATTCCCACGGGAACGGGATATACGCGGGTGAAACCGCGGGACGTCTGCTAGTTCATTATATTACTCGTAAATATTGTGGGTGCTCTTAATATTAACTCATACTAGGTAACTTATGTATGTTGAATGCCAACCAATCGGCGCCCGGCCTCAAATAAATTGTACAACTTCGCTTCGCGGTATTTTGCGTATAATTTTCCTGAAATTGATATTACTTTGATACTGGAAAGCCATATTAAGGAACGAAAAAGACATTTATATGTATTGGGCACAAAGTTCAAGCGAAATGAAAAAGAAAAATAAAATTAGATACAAAGTGATGGGACCCTATTTGAGACATACCTACTCTTATTATTAAAAAAAGAATGATTGAAATCGGAGCACGCTGTAAAAAGTTGTGCGTGGCCAAAACATCAAAAACTTGCCTAGTTGCGAATCCCCTCCGTTCTTTCGTCGGGTAAAAAAAATAAATTATAATTACTGTTATTAGACTGCGTTGCGGCTGCGCACAAATAACATAACAGCAATAAAGCCCGACACGCTGATATTGGTGGGCGGTATACGCTTTCTAGCTTTTAGGTCTGTTAATTTGTTTCTAAAGTCCGAGTCGAATACTTTTGGCAATTAAAGAAAGCTTTGATAGTTTCTCAACTTTATAACAATTGTAATAAGGCTCATGTTCAATTGGGAAAATTTAACAGATAGGGGTAGCTCGATGTGCTGGCTAAATAATTATCTTAAAATCTATCTTAAATATCTTTGATATAGTACAGAACTTTAGCGAAAACATCCGAATTTGATTGTCCATTGATGTATTAGCGACTTTAAACAGGATTCTTTTTACAAGGAAGGGAAGACAAGCCAAAAGCTGGGAAGATGACCTGGTGCTAACGCTGGGACCTAGATGGTCCAGAGTGGCAGCTGACAGGCAACACCGGAGAGAGTTGGAAGAGGCCTATGCCGAAAGGCAGAAGTAAAGTAGAAGTTGAAACCATTATTGTATAAAATAATACGGAAAAAAGGCTATTTTTTATTTTTATTTTGTTTCAGCATATTATATATTTATACCTACCGGTTAATATGATGACGCATTTCTGAACAATCCAAAAATCACATTAAATAAATTCCTTAGCTGCTAATAACATATCAAAAATATAACGGATAACCTCTTCAGAAACTATTAGATTACCCGTATTATGAGAATGCCAAGTGTCTCGATAGAATACAATAAAGACTGTATTTCACTTTCAATATTTTTAGAGATAGCTTCAGCATAGTAATGCGGATTTAAGTTCGCAAAGGTTTATCCTTATCTGGATGGGCTGATGTGTGATAAAAGAATTATTTTATTTTCAACATAATACACCACTAATTTTTAATTAGTACAAATACTTAAAGGTCTTATTCTAGACGGTCTTCTCATTATATTTTTAAAGTATCAATAATTAATAATATTCATAAACAGCAAAGTTCATATCCCAAAAAGTCACCCATTTTATGGAAATATTGTACATAGGCTATTCACGACACAGTAGTATTCATTAATCGTTATCTCTCGCTCACGTTCGTGTGATCTCGAGCATTCCTCGCCTCCAACAGCTGTTTTCGTTATTTAAGTTTAACTAAATAGTGGCATATTTAAAAATTGAATTTCGTTTTTACACTTTTGATTACGCAAATATGATTAGGTACGGATATAGCCCAATTTTTTTTGTACTAATTAATAAATAGAGGTGTATAATATGTTAACTGCTAGAGGAGCTTGTGGCTAAATAATAACAATCTCACGGGTCGATCGAAGGTTAAGCTACGCTTGACGAGGTTGATCCGTGGATGGGTGACCATTCAATACATATCAAGACTCCTCCGTGACTCAGAAAGCACATACAGACAACCTAATTTTAAAAACTTCATACACCCGGTACAGGAATTTCTGCTGCTCCATTCTAAAAAAAGTTAAGCGCAGTTATGATAGAGAACTAGTTCAAAAAGCAGGTAATGACCCCAAAAAATTGTGGAGTACAATCAAAACCATCACGAACTCAGCTAAACATGTAAATTATCCTAAAGAAATACTTGAACTATTGGAGACTCCTCAAGCTTCTGTTAATCACATTAATCATTATTTTTCAAACGTGGGCAAATACCTCGCTGAAAAAATAAAAACCCAGACAGGCAACCCAACGGATGGGGTTAGTTCTTTTGAGCAAAGCCCCAATTCATTTGCTCTCTCTGCCACAGATGAGGACGAAGTTGGGAGCCTTTTATCTACTCTCAAGAGTGAATGTTCGGTGGGTTGGGACAATGTGTCTAATAGGTTATTGAAAGAGCATAAAGATATTCTTGTTCCACATCTCACTTATATTTTTAACATGTGTTTGACGAGAGGTGTCTTCCCCAAAGCGCTTAAAAAATCCCGAATTTGCCCAATTCATAAGGGAGGTGACAGAGATCGTATCGAAAATTACAGGCCAATTTCAATATTACCCTCAATTTCTAAAATTCTCGAAAAAATTATTAACAAAAGACTAACTAACTATCTCGAATCCAAAAACATTTTATCTGAACATCAATATGGCTTTCGCCGTGGCAAATCTACAGATGATGCAGTTAGTGCTCTCACTAATTACATCACTACCCATCTCGACAAGGGTAATAAAGTTATTTCTATATTTTTAGATTTCGCTAAGGCATTCGATACGGTCTCTGTTCCAATCCTTCTACACAAATTGGAAAAAATTGGAATAAGGGGAACACAACTAAACCTTTTGGTGGATTATCTATCTGACAGAACCCAGTGTGTTAAGATTGGTACTCACATAAGTACGGACCTTCCTGTTACCTATGGCGTCCCACAAGGTAGTATTATTGGGCCTACCTTGTTTCTCGTTTATATAAACGATCTCCTACGTCTAGACTCATTCCAGGGAAAAATAATCTCATACGCAGATGATACGGCACTTATTTTCGCTGCAAAGACATGGAGTGAGACTTACCAACTGGCCCAAACGGGATTGGACAGGGTTAAAACATGGCTTGACAACAACATACTCACCTTAAACATTGACAAGACGTCCTACCTTGCCCTCTCGATTCGTGCCTCTGCTTGCACAAACCTGGACTTGATCGCGCATGGTTGTTCACCTAGCTCACCGGATACCCTGAATTGTTCTTGTAAACCATTAAAAAGATCATCTATTGTTAAGTATCTGGGTATAATAATTGACGAAAATTGTAGTTTTAAATGTCACATCCAAACACTAGGTAAAAGATTACGTAAACTCACCTACCTTTTTAAAACTCTGAGACACGTAGTCACTCCTATAGTTTTAAAACAGATCTACTATGCACTATGTCAGTCATTACTTACGTATTGCATAGCATCTTGGGGAGGAGCACCTAAAACGACACTAATACATCTAGAGGTTGCTCAGCGAACCATTTTGAAGATTTGCTCCTTCAAGCCTTTTCGCTACCCGACAGGACTACTTTATGAATATTGTGAGGTTTTGACTGTACGACAGCTTTTTCTACTCAGTGTCATTCTTAAACAGCATTCTCAGTTAGAGTATAATCCGCGCCTAGTAACGAGACGAAGAGGCTTTGCTGTGTGCGATCGGTTGCATAAACCCAAAACTGCTTTTATACGAAGATTCTATCCCTTCATAAGCTCATATTTATACAATAAAATTAACCAGAATATTGAAATCTACTCCAAAACGAAAGTTAATGTTAAAAAAGTGGTGTCTAATTGGCTCTGGAATCAATTTATGATCAAACTGAAAAAATATTAATAATTCCACAATAATTACTGATGGATTACAATTTAATAGCTATATGAATAAAAATTTGAATCTATGATTTTACTTAGGTGACCTCTTACACACCCTCTCACATACATACACTCATCTTACACTGTACACACCCAGAGGACAGAAACCCTTTATCACTAAGTAATTGTATATCTCCTATACGTAAGTTTGATAAATGTTTGTAAACCCAACTCCGAAGGCTTGAGGCGCTGCTTGCTGAAGCACAGGCTATAAACCTAGTTCGGCAGCAGATGCTAATTTACTGTCGCAATTATGCAATACTGTTAAGCTTACTTATGCACTAGCTCATAGAAAATTGTGTACCTTATCATGTATTTTTATTGGTTCAAATAAATATTAATATTATTATTATTCCGTTTATTCATTGTTATTTCTTACTTAATACATTTTTAAATATTTAAATATAAAAAAAAAACATTTAAAAATATAAAAAATAGTAGCCCACCGGTATCGGGAACAGGGTCCAAGCTACCGGCGGTCAGGGCTAACAATGCGAGCCGTGTCCAGAAGCACTGCTTTCTGAATCAAACGCTTGATCCAGCCGCCCAACGAGAGCCTCTTCAGGTATTGGTCGAGGCTCTTTGCTATTAAGCCATTGGCAGACACGACTATCGGCACAATGATTGCTGAGTCCACATCCCACATGTCGACAACCTCGCGAGCCAAATCAATATACTTGATTTTTTTATCTTGTTCGGCTTTCACGAGGTTCCCGTCATGTGGGACCGTTATGGCAACAAGCATTGCGCGCCTCTCGGTTCGATCCATCACCACTATATCGGGCTTATTAGCCATGATAGTCCTATCAGTGATGATGGATCGATCCCAATACAGTGTGATATGACCATTTTCGAGAAATGGGTCAGGCACATACTTGTAGTACGGCACTTCCGAATCCACGAGGTTGTATTTCAGAGCTAGTTGCTGATGGATAATCCTGGCGACAAGGTTGTGTCTATGCAAGTACTCTTCGTTAGCTAAGCGAGAACACCCAGAGATAATGTGTCGGATTGATTCTCCTGGACGGTGGCATGCCCGACAGATGTCAACCGTGCCATCTTTCACAATAAATCTCCGGTAGTTTCTCGTCATAATAACTTCATCCATAATTGCACAGACAAAACCTTCGGTTTCCCCAAAGAGGTCACCGAAACGCAGCCAGGACACGGACGCTAATTGGTCTACATCAGGCCCATGAAGGGCCCGGAAAAAACGTCCGTGAAGCTCCTTGCTCTGCCACACTTCCCTGCGATCGTTAGTGTCAAGTACTACAGGTTTGCGCCAGTTCTCTTTCGCCAAGGAGAGCGGTGTGAGGCCCTTGTCTACCGCGACCACATCTCGATGCATCCCCACTTCGGCTTTTAGGAAATATTCCCTGAGACTGTATATCTCGCGATTGTGGAGAGTCTTGGCATTTAAAAAGCCTCGACCTCCACATTTTCGCGGGATATACAGTCTCATAACCGACGATCGTGGATGATGCATTCGATATGCGGTCAGCATTGTGCGGACCCTCCTATCCAGGGTGTCAAGCTCTGTTTGAGTCCATTTGAGTATGCCGAAGGAGTACATCAAGACTGGCATGACCCAACCGTTGAAGGCGCGCACCTTGTTCCCGCCCGACAAAAGACTATTAAATACTTTTTTCAGGCGGCCAAAGAAACGCTCCCTCAACGATTGCTTCATATCAGCAGTGTTAATGCCTAACGCCTCCGACATACCCAAATACTTATAGGTTTCGATCGGAGAGAGGGCTCTAAGGTTTATGGAATCCGAGAGTTGGGTTCCCACGGATTCCACAATCTCCCCTTTCTTTACATGCATAACCGCACATTTGTCCACACCAAAATCCATCCTGATGGCGCTACTAAAGGTTTCAGTTACCTTTAGTAGCTCCATCAGTTGTAAATTGTTGGGGGCAAAGAGCTTTAGGTCATCCATGTAAAGAAGGTGGGATATAACCTGACCACCTCTCTTCAATCGATAGCCTAGACCTGAATTCTCCAGCAGTGTGCTTAGAGGATTCAAGGCTAGGCAGAACCAAAGTGGACTCAAACTGTCACCCTGGAATATGCCTCGCTCAATCCTAATCGGTTCGCTGTTCCCCCGGATCTGTCGACATCCTGGATAGCGAAGAACCGTCCTCCACTGCCCCATACACGTTTTCAGGAAGGTGCGTAGAGTTGCATCAACTTTATACAATTCCAGCACCCTCGTGAGCCATGTATGCGGCACGGAGTCATAGGCCTTCTTATAGTCTATCCAACATGTTGACAGATCCCTTCGGGAACGGCGTACCTGTTGGCTAATGGTCATATCAATGAGGAGCAGCTCCTTAGTACCACGGGACCCGTTCCTACATCCATTCTGAGAGGCAGACATGACAGAGTTGTTGTCTATATGTTGATTAATTTTAGTTCTCAGAATGGATGTAAGAACCTTATAGACCGTCGGTAAACAAGTTATTGGTCTATAGTTTTTGGGTTCCGCAGTACTACCTGATTTGTGGAGCAGGTGGGTTTTTCCTGTCGTTAGAAACTGGGGCAACGACCCTGTCTCTAAGGCTGACTGGAATCGAGATGCCAAACAAGCGTGGGACCTTTGCAGCCATTTTATCCAAAAATTGTGCAGTCCGTCCGGCCCTGGAGATTTCCAATTGGGCAACGGACGAACTGCACGGGCCACATCTTGGGGGCTGATGATTATTGCCTCCATTTCTGGTATTGGATCACACGCTTGCTCGACCTCCCGAGTCCAATCACCCTCAGTGTGACTGACAGGCACCGACCAGATGTCGCGCCAGTACGAACACATGGCGTTGTCATCAGGTAGGCGCGTATCAGTCACACTTGGCTCTGGTTGCTCCCAAGCCCTATAAACCCACCTTTCATTGCTTTGGAATGTGCGATTCTGAGTGTACCGCTCCACCCGCCGTTTATACCTACGAATACGGCTTGCCCATGCATACACCTTCTGCTTCAGGAGGTCGATGCGCTCTGTGACACGGGACATGTAGTCTTGGGGACTGATATTAGTCCCCGAAAATGCCCGTCGCACAAAGCGCATTACTCTTGGGCAAGTGTTATCTTCTCTGAAGCAGATTAGTTTGCCGATTACTGCTCTGGCCTCACCGATACGACGCTCAATCCTGCACTGCCAAGCCGCTACAGCTGTCTTTGGTCGCGTAGTTCTGTCATTAGAGAATTTGACGTGAGCTACGCGACATGCCGCTACGGCTGCGCAGTACAAGATTGAATGAGCATCAGCGAGGTCATCACAGTCGTCAAAATACTTTGACAACTGCGAATCCAGAGCAGCCACCAGCGCCCTATTTTTATTATGCATGGGCAAACGAGGTAAGCGTGGTCTAAGGTTGAGCGGTATGAAGCGATATTCCCGAAGCGCACTCTCCAAAGCGCTCCTCAATTCCTCACTGCATTGTGTACTTACATTTGTAACCCTGTCATCAGCCTTCAACGGTTGGGTCATGCCAGTCTTGATGTACTCCTTCGTCAACACAATTGGATGTTAAAATGGACTGTGGTGGTACCACAGTCTGTGACGGATGAGCAATGACACGGTTACCTTGCATTTCTGTGCGGAGGCGATCAAGCGCAACGTCATCCAACATACGATTACGTTGTATGACCCGCACCTGATCCGACAGTCGTTGTGCCGATACGTTGACAGCTGGTTCAAGCACCCGAAACAGAGCGAGCATCCGGACACGGTACGCGGTCAGATTACTTCCTCCCTCTGTAGCCCCATAGAATGAGCGCATGACATTTTCGTTAATGGATTGCGTCCATTTCATGCGCTGCACACTTCCGCCGGGAGCTGGGACCCTGTCAGAGGCCGGTGGGCCTCGAGGTCCTAAACCGTCCGGCGGCCGGTGTCCTCTTCGTCGACGTGTAGGTGTTGGTGACGTCGGCGGGGAAAAATACTCGTCGCTGGAGCTCGACGCGGCTGCAACCGCCGGTGGCACAGATGATCCGGTGTCCGGCGGCGGCGAGGCGGAGCTAAGCGACGAGTCCGGGGTTGGTAGGCGTGCACGTCGTGAAGCAGCTCTGGTTATCATTTTAAATCACTCATTTTTCCTGTAAATTTGTTGTATTATGTGACATGTGTCACTTTTCCTTCTGGTTTTTCCAATATTTTGCATCTTGTATATTTTGTTGATCGCGGAGTTCTAAATATATTTTCTCTGAATATTATTTTTTTTGTAAATTTTGAGTTTTGGTTTGTTTGTAGTAATTTTGCGTGTAAAACAGTTATATCAAATATTATTGAAGATTTATTATTATTATTATTACAGACGTCTCGGCTGTAATTTGTAGATCTATGACATTCGACACAGATAGCCAGAAGCTTGATAATCTGACAACCATTTTAATCAATTTTAACCAAGGGGTATCGTGTTACCCAGTTACTGGGTTGTGGAAGTCAGACAGGCAGTCGCTTCATGTAAAACACCATGGTATTCAGCTGTATCCAGTTAAACTTGAAGACGACCGTAACATAGTTGGGAAAAGCCTAGGCTAGATGATGATGTTGACTGCTAACATAACATAATAATATGATGCCCTAATTTTGAATATGATTATAAAAACACCACCCATGTAACCGTAAAAAGCAAGCATAGTAAAGCTGGAGCATTCTTCGTCGATTAAAGTAATTAATAACGAATTAAAGTCCAAATTGAATATAATACAAAATGGGTACTATTTTTACATGCGTGTCGAGCATGCCCGCAGCAGTCGTTTCGTTTGCGCCGACCCTTACACACATTTGCAAACAGTGAACGCGAGCGCTTTCCATATGTTAGAACAAAGATTTTCATTTCCCTGATTTTCATTTTAAGCTGGGTATGCGCCAAACAGTATCGCAAACATTTTGTGTGTTATGAGATTTTTTTCACAAAAAGGAATTTAGACGTATCTACAAGTAGGTACTTACTGCATTCAAAGGGGAAGAGGGGCTTCTCGCTAAATAATAACAGCTGCACGAGTCGATGGGAGGTTAAGCTACGTTTGCCGAGGCCATTCTGTGGATGTGTGAACATAATTTAAGGCTGCAGATGCAGTTATTGTTTTAGAATGTAGTCAATGATTAAGGTCCCATGCACATTCATAAAATAAATAAAAAAACATTAATTTGGACGGAAGTCACGATTTTATACGGTAGTTAGGGACAAAAAACATTTAATAACTAAACATAAATAAAAATCAAAACATCTGGTTAGTTAGGGATAAATGGTGTGAAAATATCAGAGGTGTGACAACCGAGGAAAAAGAACCTGTTTGTCATACTGGTGTCATAATCTGATGTGAAAAGAAGTCGGCAAGGGGAAAACCTTAACATAACATACGCAACATAGCACAACGCTGGTTATTCCCGAAGGGTAAGGCAGAAGTGTACCAGTACCTATAATAGTAGGTGGTGGTGGTGGTGGTGGTGCAATAATTGTTTAAACCTATAATTAATAATACTGCTGACTCAAATTTTATTCGCGAAACAAGTGCTAACAACAATTATTCGTAAATTATGATGATATTATCTAGATGTTTAAGACCGTACTTAGTTATAAGAGTTTTTATGTAGGTATTCTATAGCGTACTAAAACAACGAAGTCAATTTTCTCAAATCTGTTAAATATTGTTATAAAACCAGTTGTCCTTATAAAAAAAATAACTATAAGAACTCATGTCGCCTGTGATTCTGTGATACAGGTTTATCCTAGTATAGGTATAATAATTTTGTAATACCCATATTATTTCTAAGACTAAATACTGTATTTTACCAATTTTATTTTTCAAATAAAGATTATAGAGAAATAAATTATAAAAGAAAGAAATGAATTAATTGATTTATTTTTATTTAGGTACACCGACATTCCGCCGTAGTTATCTAATAGGGGACGAGCCTATTGCCAATAATCGGGCACAAATGCAGACTCCGGGCTGATACTGAGAAATTTCAGATAGAAAAACTCAATAACGCTTTGGCCGACCTGGGGATCGAACCCAGGACCTCATGCTCAGCAATAGCGCTTGCGACCGTGGCTAGACCAACGAGGCAAACGGAAAAACCTTTGAAACTAGATAAAGCCTGGACTTTGGACTGATAGAGGGTGAAGGGGCCACTGTCGCCCATCTGTACAGTACAGCACCATATAATGTGGACTAAATACAACATCGGAAGAAGAAACTAAGCCAATAAGATTGATTGATAGTGATGTAGTAGGTATTGTTTATGATATTACTTAGTAACCTTTGGTACTTGTTGGCCTACTTACGTGATTGATGTCTGCCCGTGTTTAGCTAGTTACGTATGTAAATAGGACGAGGTTGGAGGTAAACAATGTGTTCTGTGAGTGAACCAGGTTACCAATATGTTATCTGAGTAAATAAATGTTATTTTGTTGACTTTGGGAGTAAGGAAATGGGTCACTAATGTAAGCAAGAAATTGGTTTAGATTACGAGGATATTGTTTAGAAAGTGGATGTTGCAGAGAGGAAAAAGTTAAAACTGCTTTTTATTTTGTAAAACAACACGAAGAGCAAATAGCGATTATTAGGTAGTATTTTTAACCGAGTTTCAAAAAAGGAGGAGGTTCTATGTTCGTGTGTATGTATTTTTTTTTTTTTTTTATGTATGTTACCTGATTTCTCCCCCATTTGTGGACCGATTCTCAAAATTCTTTTTTTATTTGAAAAAGTATACTACTGAGGTGGTCCCATTTTAATTTGGTTAAGATCTGGTGCTGATCTTCGGAGATATACAACGGAACTCTTCAAAAATAGACGGCAAATCTGTCGTGATTGCTGGAATCGCTTGGATGTTTATTGTTTATACAACATCATGACGTATCATCACGCCTGTATGCTCTGAGGGGTACGCAGGTGGGTACAATATACCTAGATTTCGTCAGTTAGGTATGTTAATTTTAATTTATTAGGGATTAGTGAAAAACCCTATTATCATGACATTTATTGTTAACAATTAACAATTTAAAATAAATTCATGGCAAATATTTTTATGGTAACAACTAAAAATGGAAAAATAAAAACTTTTTTGCAAAAAATAAAACCGACTTCACAAAAATCACTAAACGGTGTAAAATAACTCTAAATTCGGAAGTCGGTGGCCCATCATGAGTAAGACCAACCCACCAAAGCCACAGACTTCCGAATTTAGAGTTATTTTACACCGTTTAGTGATTTTTTTGAAGTCGGTTTTATTTTTTGCAAAAAAGTTTTTTATGGTAAGAATAAACCTATCAAAAATATAAATGTAAAATAAGAGCCAAGTTCAATATTATGATGTATGCCATGTTGACTTCAACAACAAAAGAGTTAAGATCTAAATGAGTGCCAAGTTGAATATTCTGTCCTGAAATTTATTTATAACAACGTAAAATATTACAACTTAAAATATCATTCCTTCCTATAACTTAGAATAACGTATTGAAGCCTGCGGTCTTACATTCGACATGTTCATGTGAAATAGTTTGATGCGCGGGGGTCAAAAGTTGCTCCAAGACACATGCCAGAGTTTACTTGTCTTTGATTTTTTTGGCGCCATTAAATGCTTCTGGCCATCTAATGTCAACGTGACTTTCTGTCATATTTGCATAATTGACATGATTTTAAATTGAAACACAACTTTTGAAAAAAAAAACAATAAGTACATGAAAGTCTATCCTTCGTCCGCTCTACATGCATCCATCCATTCATAAGAAGTAAAGTCTAAAATGTAGGGTGACGATGATTATTCTAATTCCCCTTTATCACTTACTCATACCAGGACAACCGACACACAAGATATACAAGCTCTCGATCAACGGCGCCATTTTTAACACTTCAGTGAAAACAAAAAAACGTAAACAAACCTGAGGTAAATAACAGTATTTCTTAAATTGTTTTCAAACCTTTTAATCCTGAGAGCGTAAACGTTGTTACGTAGAGCGTAGTGCCGAGCAGCAATTCAATTTTAGTTAAACTTCGCTTTGAATAGAAAACGTTTTTATGTAGGTGAATGTTGCCACCTACATTCTACATTATACCGCCTTTAAACTTGAAAGTAAAAGTATTGTGTGGGATGATACATTTAATATCTTCTTTTGTTTTTCTTGTTATTAGTGAGTAATCAGCAGGCCTAGCCATATTACAAATTCTATTTCTATTATCGTAATCGATAAGGCGACTATAGTAAGAAAATGGCGTACCTATATGGAATCAGCTGTTTGTCAACTGTCAAGTGTTAACGAGTAGAATTTGTAATAATATGGCTGAAAATGAAATACACTTGACAGTTGACAAACAGCTGATTCCATATACGCCATTTTCTTTCTTTAATAGAAATAGAATAGAAATAGAATTTGTAATATGGCTAGGACTGCCTGCCTGGTGTCAGAGTTTTTTGCCGCCCACGGGCCTTTGAGTAAGCTTCTAATGCAGTTGAGAAATGTATCTCAGGCATCAGGTTTCTTTACGATGTATTCCTTCACCATTTTTGAGAAAAGTGACAATTAAACAATACGCACATGGATTTGAAAAGACACGAGGTGCTTGGGTTCGAACTTTAGACTTATGAATTGGTAGTCCACCGGTCACATCACTAAGTTCAGTGCTTAAAGTCAGAACCCCAAGAACCAGACGAACCCTCTAATTTGGGACTCACTGACAAAAATGCCTGTAGTTATAGTGACATTAGTTGCACGATAAGTACGTTTGTAGCAAGATTGGTGGCTCAGTGAAACTCGCAATACATTTTTCGTACACCTAAAGGTTCAGTCACATACACACACAATATCTACTTTCTTCTTGGAAATAACTCACATAGGCGATAATTTTACCAGAACTTGATGACCGTTGCTTTAATATTAAGTAAAAGAACTTTTTACTAAGAAGTGACAATCATTATTACAAATAATTAGTCCATACGGTAGATATAAAAAAAATCATCTTCAAGAATAGTAGCAAAAAGTAAAAGCTGTAATAGTTAAGTAGGTACTCGTACTTCAAGTTGAAAACAAAGTCGTTGTGTTTGTAAACTGTAGTTTCAGTTCCACTTGTATGTTAAAGTTAAAACATGCAGTAGGTACTTGGTAAAAATAGACAGGCGAGTGCTTACCCCATGTTTATTGCTGGTTTTATTTTCTTTTCTTAAGTCGACCTAGGTTTTACAGTTGACGATCCAGGTTTACAATCCACATGCCGCCTGTTTCAGTTAAAGTTTTAAGCGTACTTTAAGTTCTTTTTTCTTTGACTATGTTTACAAAAATATTTGTAGGTGGGTATTTGGTAACATCGTCGTCTCAATAACATCGTCCTCTAGCGTAGACTATATCAGGCTCAGGGTATTAACAAAATTACTTGAACACTTCTTATCATAATACCGGTTACCTGCGTTGATAATCTTTCGTACAGTTTTCTTTACACTACCTACCTCCTCTTTAAAAAAAAAAACAAAATCATTTGTTTCTAGTTACTCTCCAAAGGGTTTACAAAATAAAATTAAGAGTAAGTTTCACCGGTAATTATGACATAATATTACAATTATTTACCTAAAGGTGATGTCGATAAAGAATATGGCAGATGCAACAGGATATAATAATTTGAAAATAAATAGGTTAAATGCACACCCTAAATACAATACACGAATAAATGCTTAAGATATATGCATACATGTTATAATAATAATACACATAAGTACACATACAAAAGACGAAAAATCAATCCAAAAAAACAACTTTGAGCTGAATCTGCAAACTTCCTGCGTATGTGTCTACGTGCCTTCAATTAAATTGCGACCCGCCCGACTAGTTATTTATAGACAAAAAAAATAGGTAAAATGATTGGTAACTGGTACGCAAGCCAGCACATCAAACTATCCCAATCTGTCATTTTTTTCCAATTGAACAGAACCTTACTTTATTTGTAATAAAGTTGAAAAACACTTGACACATTGGGGTAGCTTGATTTGCTGGCCTCTGTACTAGCAACCTTACCTGTATTGTAGACACCAATCGCCCTCGGCTCAGCCTATGAAGCAATCAAGTCAAATTCAATTGGGAACAGGAAAGTTTTCACCTAAATACACATATCTTCTATACTTATAATAAATCTGTAGAAGTAAAATTTCTGTACATTGAAAATATCAAAAAAATAAATAGCAGGGGCTGTTACTAGATCGACACCGAACCCAAAAATATGATTAAAAAAATTTTTGTCTGTCTGTCTGTCTGTCTGTCTGTCTGTCTGTCTGTCTGTATGTTCAGGTATCACGCAAAAACTACCGGTTCGATTACGATGAAACTTGGTATACTTATTCTTTAATATCCTGGGCACCACACTGGGTACTTTTTATCCCGGAAAAACAAACTTAATTTTGCGGTTCGATCCCTAGACCCGACTACTGTACCAACCGCAAATAATAAGTTTGTCGTAGGTTACTTCACCCGCAGTGGAGTTCACCAAGGGGCGCTGCACACGGCTAAGATATTATAATATTTTATCTTAAGATACAACATAGTTCGCCATACAATTCAGTGGACTATCACACACTGCGAAGATAATAATTACGAGTATGTACATTGAATATATTTTCAAAATTAATATTGGAGGATGATTAGTGATCGATACTGATGCCAAAAATGCAATCAGTAAATGTTTTGTCTGTCTGTCTGTTTGTCTGTATGCGCACGCATGAATGTTAACCAAACTGGTACGGTTGCTGCGCAGGTTGATCTTAGTCTCAGTTGTTTTACACATGGTCAGTTGTACGGCGCTGTTTACCGGGTCAGTAGTTCCAGAAATCTTTATGCACACATACCGGAAGGATCAACTTTGAAAGTAGTCAATCCGGAAGTGTTATGCTAAAATTATTACGTTTATATATCCACTCACAGCCCAAACTGCTGGTATTAGAGACATGAAACTTGAAGGGGTGTTCTTAGTCAAAAGTAACCAAAACGATCACTAAAAAACGATTTTTGGAAATCCAACCCTTAAAGGGAAAACATAGGGGACGGAAGTTCGACATCCACGCGGGCGAAGCCGCGGGCAAAAGCTAGTTCTTACTATATTTATTTAGGCTTCTACTCAAGTGATGTAGCCGTCACGAGCCTACAAATAAAAGTAGAAACAGCAAACATGAAATGTGTGCTTGCCAATATCGTTTGAATAACGTTTTAGTAGCACACAGATAAAGTTTCACTGAATATGTTTATGACATTCAAGCGTATGTTTACTTACTTTTATATTTCAGAAGAGTTTGAATTTATAACATGACAATACGCCTGTATTCTGAAGGGCTAGGCAGAGGTAGGTCCTAAGTACAAGTAGGCACATTTCACCAGTTATATTTAAGTCCCATGTAATAAATCTTGGCTCCAGGTTCCATTTCCAGATGGCTACTGCGAAATTGCTGATGGAAAAAGCCTAATACAATCCCAGGCCTTCATGCCCATCAGTAGCGCTTACAACCTTTACTCCGACAAAGTTTGTTTTAGTAGGGCTTAAAAACTTGCAGAGGCAGATGAAGAGGTACGATTGCTTGTAGAAATTTGCATTTGCTAAGTCGGGGGCGAAGTTTAGTTAAAAGTCTAGTACAAAACACAACTTATCAATGTTTAATAACTTTACACGAAGATGTCAGAAACCAACACCTAAACAGAAACAGGATAGTGCCAATGATTCTACCCTGTGGGATTCCAGACTCATAACAACATACATTATAATACCAATAATATGTTGACTAGGCACTCTAAATTTAGTTGTTTATAATACTAAAATATAACGTAGAACACCTTAAATGGTGTTTCATGGAATTCGTAGTAGATTAGGTACTTACAGAAAGTCGAAGATACGTAGTAGTCGTCGAGAAAAAATAAGGAAATGTAAAAGAATATCCGAGGAGAATTCAATTATCCTTTATATAAGAAATAGAAATTGTTCGACGGAAATGCCTTCGCATTTGGCAGACCAAAGACAAAGATTTCGACTAATATATTATACATTCGAATTATTTATCGTACATACGAAATTCGCTGAATATTTTGTTACATTTTATTTGTAATTTGATGAAAATAGAGCGTTGGTGGTAGCTTATCTTTTACTGAGTGGTTCATATTAAATGTTATGGTCCCATTATAGTGATAAATGTTGATGTTTAAAATGAATACTCTAGTCCCTATTGTCGAAAATGAGGGATCGAATAGTCACAAAGAAGCAACTGAAGCTTCTGAACCAGGAAACTTGTAAAGAAATGGTTGTTGGCAGCTTTTTGTGATAAACATTTAAATATTTGAGAGATCTCTTTGACGTAAAATTTTATAAAAGTTATTCACCTCACGATATTTAACTCCGCACGTGTAAGTTATATGCTTGTGTGTCTCTGGTTGACATTCCGTTTGCCGTAGTTTAAAAGTTTCTTGATCCTGAAATTATCTCTGAGAAATATCTTATCTGTCGTATCCTAGTTTAAGATTAAGGGAAAACTCGTAAAATAGACGATAGAAGACATTTTGAAATATATTTATAATGTTAAGGGATCGAATAGTCACAAAGAAGCTTGTGAACCAGGAAACTTGTAAATGGTTGTTGGCAGCTTTTTGTGATAAACATTAAAATATTTGAGAAATCTCTTTGACGCAAAATTTTATAAAAGTTATTCACCTCACAATATTTAACTCCGCACGTGTAAGTTATATGCTTGTGTGTCTCTGGTTGAAATTCCGATCGCCGTTGTTGGAGACAAAACGTCATCACTTGACCAGCCGCCATTGCGATGACGCGAGCGGTCTAGCGGCGAGCGGGACGAGGTGCCGATGGCCGCTGACATGCGACCAGATTCATTGAAGCCAAGCTCGGAACCAAAGCGCGCGTTTCTTCCGTTCAATATAAAACCACACCAATTGATACAGTCCGCTATTTTATTTAATTACCATCGAAGGATCCCCAACACCGTAGTTTTAAAGTTTCTTGATCCTGAAATAATTTCCGAGAAATATCTTAGCTGTCGTATCTTAGTTCAAGATTAAAGAAAACATCGTAAATTAAACGATAGAAGACATTTTATAGTATATTTCTATAGACAATTTACAATTATATCAAAATTAGTAGTATCTTAGATAGCTTATATATACTCTTAAGTATTACAGAATTCAATTGTAGAATCTCAAGAAAGATCTATTACAACAAATTTAAGGGTTCCTTAGAAATCCTTCCTTTTGCGAACATTATTCGGACTTTGATGTCTTTGTCGTCTGTAACTCTAAATGTACATTAACATCATTCAACGTCTTGTCATGTCTGCCTTTCTAGACTCAAAACCGCAGCTACAACCTAAGAAATTTGATACAAGTTACTGCAAACGACTTAAATATATTTTGAACTTGTGGAGTTTCTACCTTGATCACTATTATGTTTACAAGTTTTAATGTGATCACTTCATTTGCAGTATTATTATTATATTATAAACCCAATATTATATCCTGTAAAAATAATCCCATTTCCCATTTTATTGTAGGAAGTTGTATTGTTGCATGTAAATTTGCACGCTTTTTTGTATGAAGCAAAACATGTATGTTCCACAATTGTATAGGTACCATGTTTTATGGAAATAAATTGTATTCTATTCTTTTCTATTAAAACGTAGGTGAAGTGAAAGTGAATTGAGCTGTAATTCCATGATAATGCATTTATGGCATCGACAGTTCACTTAACTCAAATTTTCAATTTTATTTGGGGATGAAACACTTCGGTCAGAGAATCAACATTGGCATACAACGAGGCAATGCGGTTAGTCTTCTGGGCACTTTTCCCGTTGACAGCGATGCGAATGATTTTTTTGATGCCCTATAATTGTTTTACAGTTCTCTTAATTGTTTATTTTTAGGTGTGTACATAATAGTTACTAATTTTCACGGGTTATTTTTACTGCATAGACTGGATGTACAAACTGTTATGTTCCTCACCTAATTTTGTATTGTACACCATAAAAACTTACAAATTATAATTTTAAGGGTTACAAACGGTGATACAATGGGCAGCCTTGGTTTACTTCTTAAGTTAAATCTTTCATGATTTACGGTAACATTTTTTTAACATAACACCTGTATTCCGCGAAGGCTTAGGCAGAGGTTTACGTATAGTACACGCACATTTCATTAGTTATGTTTAAGACCTATGAAAACATCAATAAATGTTTGACCCACTCGTAGATCGAAACACTTGATAAGCATAAATACTCACCAACACTAGACCAACCAGGTACTAACATTATTGTTAATAAAAAAAGGTACAAACTAGTACAATATTATTTTTGAGACAACAATATAGAACAGCTTAAGCCAACGAGATCGTAAGTTAACACCGAAAAATTACTTACAGAAACCGCTTGAGGGTCTTGGTCTTACAATACACATACAATATTTTTCAACAGAAAATATTAAACCATAATTGTATACGAATAAATTATATGACCTTACTATTGATTGATAAGGATAAAATGCCAGTTTCGTACTCACACTTAATAGGTTTAGTTCCGTATTTTACAATACACAGTCTTAAGAACAATAAATTTGAATTTGTTTTAAAGTTAGAACTAACAAAGAGATTTGCAGAATTCTACTTAAATCCTAGTTTAACAATTAATGAACTAGACCAGAGTTCTACTAGCTTTCACATTATATATTCTCTCCATCAATTACTGTCGGCAGAATGAGTTACATTTCTAGGCTAGCATTTCACCATCTTGTAGTCTTGATCTTAATTTTAATCTTAATGTTAAGTTTTATATTACTTTTTGAAACTTCTAACCATTTAAGTTATTTGTTAACACTTTTACAATAAAATTGTATAATCGACCTTTATGAAAAAATAACTACGTCTATTAAAAATCGTGATAGTGTTATTTGTAGCGTTGTTTAAGCTGTGGTTCAGTTTGTACTGGGTAATACACCGAATATTTAATTGAAACTCATATAAACGTACCTATACCTAAATCTTTAATTAAACTACAGGATAAATCCTCAAAAAGTACTTTTTAATAAAACTTTTTTTATGAAGTAATATGGTAAAAGTTTTAATTAACAAGATAAACAAAAAATATTCTTCCTGGAGAGTATAAATAACTGAAGTTGGAAGAAATATTTACCCAATTAAAATTCAACTTGAAACTTCGTTTGAAGTTGTCTTAATTAGTTTAGGTATAAGAGTTTTTCATCGCTTCCAAATTTACTTTTTTACTATATAAATTCACTATATTACAACTTAAACAATACAAATTATTTACTAACTTACAATATATGTTTTTATGTTTTTATACCTCTTATATTATTATGATAATTATGATAAGTGAATTTTTTGTTTTTTTTTTAAGTTTAGCTGAATTTCACAACTAAATTGAAAATACAAAAAGATTTATTTACAGAGTTAGTTTTATACATTTATCTCATTACCCTTGACGTAATGAAAATAAGTTCACGTTTTAGAAAAACTTTTGAAGACCGGTTCTTCGCAATCCTTATCTTCGACGTCCCCAACGCGATAGGGTGCTGGATCCTTCACGAAATCGACTTTACTAATAAATGATATTCTCGATTCTCGCTTGATGCTAGTGGAGTTGACGCTTGGTAGGGTTGTCACCTCCCTACAGACAGTGTGATCTAAATTAATGATGCGGGAATCTCGACGACCACGGACCTTTCTGCAGAGAAGCGTCTCCTGGAAAGCGATGCGGTATCTGAAACAATATTTGTGTTCTTTAGAAAATTAGAATAAGATTCGTTAGTAAATATTATAGGGGTAAAAGAATGACGATATGGTAAAGTCAAGACTATAAAGACTATATTATGGTAAAGTTAGACAAACAAGTTGGAAGGGATATTGACGCACATCTGTTTAAGTTCTATTTATTCAACACATGATCCAGGTCTTTCCAGCGTTGAAATTTTTCGTAATCCAATGAGGTATTAAAAAAACCGGCCAAGAGAGTGTCGGGCCACGCTCAGTGTAGGGTTCCGTAGTTTCTCGTCCGTCACAATAAGTGTTCTAAATGCTTGCATATACGATTATACTACAAACTTAGTTCAAAAATTATTTTGTACAACTTTCTGTCTTTTTTGTACAAAAACTGTTGTTTCCATCCAAGTTCAAAATAATTTTCCTAGAAAGTCCTTATAAAGTTCTACATTTCAGTTTTTTATCATATTTTCTAAAGTTATGGTTCAAAAGTTAGTAAACCCCTATTCATTTTTAAATACTTTTCCAAAAATATATCACACGTTAAGGTTAAAATTATTTTTTTTTTACCACTTTGTTGGCGTGAGTAATATACATATTGGTACCAAATTTCAGCTTCCTAGTGCTAACGGTCACAGAGATTAAGCGAGGACGGACGGACGGACGGACAGTCAGTCAGACATGGCGAAACTTTAAGGTTTCCTAGTTGACTACGGAACCCTAAAAACTAACTAATTTACTTTTTAAGGAAAAATCTTATGTAACTAGAAGGGAATGAGGATTTCTTTACGGTATTTTACATTTCTAAATAAACATTTTAAAAACGTTAAAGTTTAAAACCACACCGAGAATATATTTCAACGCAGTAGATTTAATGGTATCTGAATTGACACTGTATAGGTACTATAAGTTCTTGGAGATCACCATTTTAGCCTATTTACTAAGAATCTATATTAAAATGACTTTTTATTATACATTCTTGTTAAACTATTCTACGTCAAAAACGAAAATGGTAGCAAATAAATGTATTTTTATTATTATCAAATTACGCAGAATCGTCTTTTGATGTTCAACGGCAAAAAAATACGTGCCGTTTGAGTAATATAATAGATGAGAATAGAATAATCTTTAATGTGTGCATTGAAACTTATAACTTTAAGAGCTACGCAGGGCTACACATCAAGCTATTCATTTCCAATATAAGCTGGTCTTGTATTATTACCGTCCTACTATGAAATGTCAGCGTAAACTGCAATTGGCGCAGTTGGCGCTCTGCAGTTTCTGTCTTCACCTCCGTGAGAAATAAACACATACGAGTGTCACACCTGCGTAAATATGATCATATCTCTGAACAGCGTTCGCTGCTAAAGTGGTTACCCATTCGCCTTCGTAGAGAACAAAGAGCACTAACCACTCTGTTTTCATTTCTTTACTGTTCTAATTCCCCTAGTTACCTATCTCCTCACTTTCACTACATCTGTGCCAACCACAATAAAAACCTTTGCTCATCGCATAACCGTCTTCTCCTATGTCCCACTCACCGTACTGACTTTGTTCATAGTTCTTTTTTTGTGCAGTCTGTTTCTCTGTAGAACGCTCTCCTCCGGGAAATCAGGATGGCAAGCAAGCGTTTATCTTAGGTTAAGGTTCGCGAGCATATTCGTAAGAAGTTGGCAGTAGTATCTTCACAGCGCTAATGTTTCCTCTTCTTTCTATCTCTTCGTAATTTAATTTATTATATATATTATATTTATAGTGTACGTGTTTATGTATTTATATTCTTAGTATGTTAATTCCTTTTATTTTCAGTTTTAATTGCACCTACCACTGTTTTTCTCTGCTTCACCTAAAGGTTGACTGGTAGAAAATGCCTATGGCATTAAGTCCGCCTCTGTACATTAGTGTGCTTGAAGTATTAAATAAATAAATAAATAAATAGACGCCGGAGTAAGTAGATAGTTTTCTTCGAAGTTACGAAAATACATAGTTATTAAAGATTTTTCAATCTATTTGTGTAAAGGTCAAGTGCGCAATACTCGCAACCTGCGGCTGGTTACAATCTAAAAAAAAGGTGTAACCCACAATCACATTTCTATGAATACATCTAGAATAGATGGTAAAACCCAATAACAATGTATCCAATCCGGGAATGGAACACACGAAACCTCCCTAATAATAATAATTTTGATCCCGGCATCATATTTTTTAATAAAAATGTTGCCCCACTCTTGGAATTTCTCAAACTCGCATACACAAATAACCAGACCCGAAACAACTAACTGTAGACCTTATGGTCTACAGGTAAATTTTTGTTCCGTGCGGGAATAGAACCCGAGCCATAATGTGTCGCAGCGGAAAATCACTCAACCACTGCGCCATCCGTGCCGTCAAAGTTGATACCTAATGCCAAAATTATATTACTTATTTAATGCTAAAAAACATGAAAAAAAAACAAGTGTTTATTTTTGTAAAAAACATACAATTGTCAAGAACATTCTTAAAGATATGGGCGGCAAAAATAGACCAATCAAATTACCAGTAACAGAAGCCGTCTATTGAAATTCCTAAAAGTTAGGATAAAGAAAAAGCGCCTAAAACAAGATATCCTTTCGACATTATCTACAGGTCAAAGTTACGCGGGAGTTTAATAGAATTTACCTGTTGATAAGATTATTCAGTTGAAACAAGTGTCTACTTACTTTGATCTTCTAAATTAAACGAGATTTTTTCCTTTAAAGGTTTTCTTTAAACCAAGAGTGTGTCAGTGCGTTCTTGTAACATTTATTTTTTGTATAAGTACAGCAAAGGGAAAAGGAAGAGGTGGGATATAAATCACATTTATTAAAAAGGGTACATATCAGAATTTCGAACATTATCCTATTTTTACATGGAACGAAAACATGCAAAATGTGAGACGTATAAACTTCTGCCTCCTCGTAATGTTGTTTAGCGTGATGTTGTTTATAAAGGTTAAGAGAAATTAAAATCTTTGTCGGGACAGTTTAAATACGTTACAAAAGACACGTCGTGCGTGTACATTAAATAGCTATACTAACTGGGGCTTTTGTGTAGAAATATTTTTTTGGTATCTTCCAGACTTGAAAGGAATATTCTTAGTCTCGGAAACAAGAGACTTTCTAGACTTTTTGAAAAGCTTAAAGTTCTTTAAAGAGGTCAAGCGGGTAGTATTTGAAACGACTTAGGTGACTACTTACTCAAAGACTTACTCGCGTCGGCGTGTGTGTATGTAAACAAGCAAAAGAAGTAAGTATGTAAGGATCGTAGCCGGTGGCGTTCTGTAGTTTCAGCTTACCCCCATAGGAACAAGGCGTGAATTTATAAATGTATTTACATGTTTAGTCTAGGTTATTAAGGCAGTCAAACCAAGACATTTAGCCATTAAAAGACCGCATCAAGTCCCGATTTTGAATCCCGGGACTCTCAGAGACTGAAAGCTGTATGCTAACGTAATAGGGATGTTTGTGGTTGCATGACCTTGTCGCAAGAATTTGAAGATTTCAGAGAATTCAAAGGCATTTCAAAGCCCTCACAATCGAGGCGAGGCAAATACAATGACATGTGTCGTGGGTAGCTTTATATATAATATTTCGCACGTCTTTTAATCCGGTCCCCGACCTTTTTATTTATAACCTAGATTCTCGAATGGCTACCTTAGTTCTATTGAAATTTATAATAAAAGACCAATATTTAGGTCTGAAAATATCTTTTATATTTCAAAAATAAGGTTCCAATCCAGAATATCAATCATCTGTAGGTTCTAATGGGTAGATCCTTTAGTATTGAAACTGACATGTCAACGACTCGACGGATTTCAAAGAAAAGCACAGGATTAAAAAACGCTAGGTACATAGAAGGACATAGGAACTTTTTGTTGAAATGTACCTAAATGTGGAACCTGGAAAATTTTGCCATAGCTGATTTTAAATAAACCATTATTAGCTTAGCCTTTACCGAATGTAGTGGTCAGACTTTCAGGCTCTTGACTACGTGTAACGACTGTCCAAGATCTACTAATGAAAGCCGGGACCCACAACTTAAAGTACTTTCTTAGGCATGAAAGATCTTGATATGTAATAAATGACTGGCCTGTTGGTCTAGTAGTTAGTGACCCTGACTGCTATGCCGGAGGTCGTGGTCGTGGGTTCGATTCCCACCTAGGACAAATGTTTGTGTGACGAGCACAATCATTTGTTCTGTGTCTGGGTGTAATTTATCTATCATATGTATGTATTTCGAAATGTATAAGTATGTTTATCAGCTATGGGTACTAAACCCATAACACAAGCTCTCAAGCTTAACGTGGGACTAAATGGCGTTGTGTGAAAAGTTGTGTAAATAAAAATAAATAAATGGTCGCGCATTCACGGACCGACTTCGGCAAGCGTATTAATTAGCCACCAGCCCCTCTAAAATTCGTTATAAAAGATGGAAGAGTCGCACATACTGATACCATAAGCTTGGTTCATGAAAAAGTTATTTAAAGTACTATAGAGCGGGCATGTCAAGAAATAGAAATTGAAAAGAATAAATTTGAATAAATTTGTTGGAATAGATATTGTATTATGAATATAGGAGCGGCAGTGTAGCTTACTAAAAAAAACTCATAGACTTGTATCCACCAGGACAATTTTGTTCGTGATGTCCTGTCTATACTAAGTATTGATGTCTTTGGTTTGTGATAATGAACCCTGCAACACTAATATTTGTCGTCTGTTTGCCACAAAAACCTACAAACAGTCGGTTTCGCCGGAAAATACTATTTTGAATATTAAAGTGTGATGGCCGCCCAAATGTACCAGTAAGAAAAAGATTTGTCTTAACCAAAACCCACTCTTGACAATCCCAATTGAAACCACGCTCACGAAAATCATGATTTTTCTAGCTTCGTTAAATCTCGTTAGGTTTATGCAAACGTTAAATATGTACCGACATGCCCCTGATTTTCCCGGTTTTCATTTTAAACCCTTTTTCCATTAATTCAATTAACTAAGCTTGTCTCGGTCCATTGAGGTCGCCTCTGTTAATTTTGTTAAAGGGATTTCACCATTTCAGCCACAACGTTTTGAATGTTGTCCCTTATTAGGTATTTATTTTGTAAGTACAGACGCCAGCACATCAAGTTACCCCAATGTGTCAAATTTCTTTGATCGTTTTTTAACTTTATGGCAAACATAATAAGGTTCATATTCAATTGGGAAAATTTGACACATTGGGGTAACTTGATGTGCTGGCGTCTGTACCTACAGAAGTGTCCCGTCTTAGATCACTGACTATTGGTATAGGGGGCTTTTTTTTCGTTTTAATAATCCTACTACTTAATATTATAAACGCGAAAGTTTGTGAGGATTGATGGAGGGATGGATGTTTGTTACTCTTTCGCGTAAAAACTACTAAATGGATTTTAATAAAATTTGTTATGGAGTTAGCTAATACCCTGGATTAACACATAGGCTAATTTTTATCCCTGTATTCCCACGGACACGGGACCTACGCGGGTAAAACCGCAGGACGTCTGTTAGTACATAAAGCTCAGTAAATGAAGTAATAAATCCAGTGGTTTAATTGTTTTCTATACTAATATTATAAAGAGGTAAAATTTGTAAGTTTGTATGTTTGTAAGTTTGTATGTAGGGGATAATCTTCGGAACTAATGATCCAATTTTAAAAATTATTGTACTGGTGGAAAGCTACACTATTCCCGGTGGACATAGGCTACTTTTTATCCCCGTATTCCCACGGGAACGGAAACCACGCGGGTGAAACAGCGTGACGTCTGCTAGTAATATATAACTTTATGACTGAACTTTCTGACTTAATTGGCTTTGAAGTAGGTACTGCATGCCAACCGGGTGTCAAAAATTTCAGTCCTATAACTCTGTAACTTGTATGTTACAAAAATATTTGGTACACGTATCAATTTTATTATATGTATAAACTGATGATATGAAAAATAAGAACATTCCCAATTATTGCTAATTTCGGAAACATCGAGTTTTTTACCTGTCCGCTTCGCGTGAAATGCCCCATAGGGTAAACATTACATTATAAATCAACGACCTTAAACAATGACAATGGTCTCGATTTTCATGTTTAAAAACTAAACTAAAATTACATTTTTGACCTTGTCCATGAGGCAGAGAGTGACGGGGACAAATGGGGACTAAGCAAGAGTAAAAATACGGTATTTATTTGAATACGTTTTTTTTTAAATTAGGGTTCGGTATGAGTGGCTACAGTTTTGATAATTCAACAATATTATATTCATTATGTTATTTACAGCAAATAATTTTTAAAGATGTTTTAGAAATCGATGAATGTTATGATTTTAAATCTTTACTGTATGTTAGTCAAACAGGGTACAGAACCTATTGAACTTCCTGATCGTTTTGTAGTTGTCAGTGTTCGTTACTTCTCTGGGTGAGAAGAGAGATTTTATAAGCCAATTAATTTAACGAACAATTCAACTTACTATAAAGGAAACTTTACAATTATTACAAACTTAAAATTATACCAGTTGGGCACTCTTAGAAGTAATAACATATCCATTGGGTTGTTTTCGGTGTTTCATCTCAGAGTAGGTAGTCAGTTTGGATAGACAGAGATAATCTACTTCTAATTTACAGAAATAAACGTTATTTATCATCATTTAACATAACATAACATAACATAACGTCACGCCTGTAATCCCCGAAGGGCTAGGCAGAGATGTACCTGGTATTACATCCACATTTCGCCAGTTATGTTTAAGTCCCATGTAATAGGGGGCGAGCCTATTGCCATTAATCGGGCACAAATCCAGACTCCGGGCTGCTACTGATAAATTCCATATTGAAAAACTCAATAACACTTTGCCCGACCCGGGGATCGAACCCGAGACCTCAAGCATCATTTATCTTAGTAAATTGGAGATAATTAATATCTTTGTATTGTTTGGGGGTGAAATGCTGGTCATGTGGATCGTTTTCTTTTTCTAGGAGATTTCTCGCTGACTGATCACATTGAGCTACCTCTGGCTGACTCATTCAGCAAAAACAAAACACACAAAAAATAAAAAAAAACATACACACGCACATATAAATTCTTCGAGCTGAGAACTGTTCGAAGAATTTTCATGTTGAATAGCGATGTTGCTAATTCAATGTGGCAAGGCTGAAGTCTTTCTAGGTCATCATCATCTGCCTAGCCTTTTCCCAACTATGTTGGGGTCGGCTTCCAGTTTAACCGGATGCAGCTGAATACCAGTGTTTTACATGGAGCGACTGCCTGTCTGACCTCCACAACCCAGTCACTGGGTAACATGATACCCCTTGGTTAAACTGGTTGTCAGACTTTCGGGCTTCTGACTATAAGTAACGACTGTCAAAGATCTACAAATGACAGCCGGGACCAACGGCTTAACGTGCTTTCCGAGGCACGGAGGAGTCTTGGTATGTAATAAATGGTCACCCATCCACGGACCGACCTCGTCAAGCGTAGCTTAACCTTCGATCGACCCATGCGGCTGTTATAATTTAGCCACAAGCTCCTCTTTCTCGCTGAAGTCTTTCTAGGTATGTTTTGGTATAACAGCAATGTGAAGAATATCAACTTTGCACACACACATATAAATTCTTCGAGCTGAGAACTGTTCGAAGAATTTTCATGTTGAATAGCGATGTTGCTAATTCAATGTGGCAAGGCTGAAGTCTTTCTAGGTATGTTTTGGTATAACAGCAATGTGAAGAATACCAACTTTGACGCCTCAGATCGTACGCTTAAACAATGTCAAGGAGTTCTAGGCGTAGTATTTCTCTCTTGATTTTATGGTTGAGCCATGTCCGACTGACCGTCCGTGAATAAACAAACACATTGTACAAATTCCATTGAAAATTACTTGTATAACGATGTTAGTTGTGTAAAACAGGTAGTACTGTATAAGTTATACAAGATTATCATATTGTGACCGGCATCTACGGAACCATACACTGTGCGTAGTCCGACACTTGGTCAGTTGTTAGCATATTTATTTTGTATTATTAGGAATAAATAGTTGTATTAAAAATAACTTATGTACTGCAAATGGTAGATAGATAGATAAAAATTTATTCAGTGCACACAAAAGACATAGACCAACGCACAATACAAAATAGGTATGAAATAAAATAATCCTTGTAAGTAGGTTCTTAATACTAAAAGCAAAAAGATGTTTCTACTCCGAAGATTTTTATAAATTCCAAATATAACTTCGTAATAGCTTTCCTTCCTTTGAATATGTTGATTTTTTTTGTACATATGTATGATACAAAATATTTGAATAAAAGTCTTCATAAAATTAGTAGGTACTATCCTTTATCAAGGTAGTCTTTTGTGAACCGAGTTTGTAAGAAAAATACACAAGTAGATACAATACGATGCCATATCATGAAAATAAATTGCTATCACCGCTATTGCTATGCCGAAATAGATTTGAGAATAACACAAAATTTAATTTAAAATTTAATTTAATAATTTATTGATGCTAATAAATAATACAAAGATATTTGTAGTACATGGATGAGCTTATACATTATAAAAGAAATACAGAACTACAGAAAAAAAAAACATGTTGTACTAACAAATAAATGGGTGAAGCCCTGTTCTCCTAGCTAAATTACGAAGTAATCTGTGTTAAGGAGAAGCAGAAAACCACTCCCTAGTGGAGTAACAATAACACTGCATGTTTTAGAGCCCACAATATAGGCGTATAAGCGCCAATAAAACAGCCAAAAGTTTATTTGTGTAAAATGAAACAAAACAAACAAAAATAAAATAATTGGTAAAAGAAAACATAAATATTCAGGGATTTTAAAGGGAAAAAAGCATTAAAACAATGAAAGAATGGATGAATGAACAACTTGTAAAACGAGTATGTGTGGGCTATGAAAGAGGTATGTAGTGTGATGGGGTGTGGTATAGTGCAGTGTGATGTGGTGTGGTGTGGTGTGGTGTGGTGTGGTGTGGTGTGGTGTGGTGTGGTGTGGTGTGGTGTGGTGTGGTGTGGTGTGGTGTGGTGTGGTGTGGTGTGGTGTGGTGTGGTGTGGTGTGGTGTGGTGTGGTGTGGTGTGGTGTGGTGTGGTGTGGTGTGGTGTGGTGTGTAGTGTAAGTATGTGTATAAACAACAATCAAATGGTCGGAAGATATCCCTCTGTTTCGTCGTAGGTTTTATCTAGGAGGAACGTACGAAGGGCAGATTTGCATTTAGTGTAGGGTAAATTGTAAATAGGTAAGTACTTATTAATTTTATTATATAAATATGGGCCGAGATATATGAAAGATCTTTTTGTGAAAGAGAACTTAGGTGGCGGAACAGAACAAATAATATCTTTCCGACGCTTAGTAATTGTAGTAAAAGGTGTCTTGTAAGTGTTGGCGGAGAGTGGTTTGAAGAATGAAGTGCTGTCTTACATTAAGGACGTTGCAGTCATGGTAGAGTTGTGTGGTTGGATACAGAATGGGTCGGAATGTTGCGATTTTCAGTATAGCTCTGTGGGACACTTCCAATGGTCTGAGAGTAGTTTTGGCTGCGCCACCCCAGCAGCTAATGCAGTAAATAATTAACGATTGACATAAAGCGTAATAAACATTGCGTATAACAGATTGTTTAGCGACATGCCGTAGGTTTTTAAAAATATGCATAAGTTTTCTGACTCGACCAATGAGAATGCCAATGTGTGTTTTGTAGTTGAGATGCTGATCTAAGGTAATGCCTAAGTATTTAGTATGTTCAACAGCAACAGTACAAGGACACTGACATGTCAAATTTGATTTTGGGTTGTGACAGGAATGCGCCTTAAGGCTGATTGGAATGGTTGGTTGGGTGGTAGAAGAGACAGAAAATGTAATCAACTTAGTTTTGGATGTGTTAAGTGTGAGTGTGTGGGAGCGAAGCCAATCAAAGGCAGAATTAAAGCCATTTTGTGCAACAGTCTGAAGCTCTGACCAAGAGTTAGCGAAAAATGTAAGGGCTGTGTCATCTGCAAAGGACACAATTTTCGAATTACTGATATTGAGATTGCATAGGTCATTTATAAAGATGAGAAAGAGTGTGGGGCCAAGGATACTGCCTTGCGGCACTCCGTAACAAGTTGGGAGTTTGTTGCTAATGTTGTCACCAATTTTAACCATTTGTACTCTATTTGAAAGATAGCTGGCAAAAAGATTAAGTTGTAGCCCTCTGACGCCTGCTCTTTCTAATTTCAATAAAAGGGTAGAAATAGGAATGGTGTCGAATTCCTTGGCGAGGTCAAGAAATATTGTCAGAACCTTTTTACGATCGTTGATTTTCTCCACAATGAAATTAGTAACTTCATGTACAGCATCACATGTAGATTTATTTTATCTAAAACCGAATTGCTGGGGAGATATGAATTTATTTTTCTCGAGAAAAGCTACCAATCTTTTGTTGATTAAGCGCTCAAGTACCTTCGACAGGGCAGGGAGTATAGCAATGGGACGGTAGTTATTAAATGAACTCCCATCACCACCCTTGAAAATAGGGTGAATGATAGCCCTTTTAAGGATGCATGGAAAAATAGCAGTCTGGAAGCAGAGATTGAAGATGTAAGCCAAAATGGGCGCCAGAGTACTACGGTATCTTTTTAGCATAGAAGGAGAGATGCCATCACATCCAGTGGCGGCACCGGATCTAAGAGAATTAATTACTGTTTCTATCTCATCGGTGTCCGTGTGTTCGAGTACAAATGAAGTTGATGGAGTAGTAGTGAATGTGTGTGTGCTGGATGTAGTGTGATCGCTGATTACATTTTCTGCAAGCCTTTTACCTACGTTAACGAAGAATTCGTTTAAATCATTGCAAGACTGAAGCGGAGTATCTGAGTGTGAAAGTAGATGTGTAGATGGATGTTGTTGTTTTTGTGTGTTAGTGATTCTCTTAATAGATTTCCAGAGTACTTTTAAGTTATTTCCAGCTTTATCAAGCTCCTGAGTGTCGTATTGTCTCTTAACTTTTTTTAGGACTTTATTGCAAAAATTTCGGTAACGCTTGTAGGTGATTTCGTGTGTAGTATTATTCGGTGATTGTTTGAATTTTTTGTGTAGCATGTCCCTGTGTTTCATACATCGTAACAAACCTGGAGTGATCCACGGCTTAATTATCCTCTTTTTTGATGGTAATTTCTTCGTGTAGGTGTTGTCGGATATTGCTTTACTCATGAGACTAATCAGGGAGTTCATAGCAACATTAGGGTCAGACAAAGAGTAGATAGGTGTAAAATCAAGTTCCCCCATAGTTTTATCCATGGTGTCGAAGTTAGTTTTGGTGATATGTGTAATCATATTGTTATGTTTAATTTTATTAGGAAAGCAAAGCAGAGAGGAACAATGGTCAGTTATAGTGGTATCAAAAATTAGTGAGATAGATGAGGTGGAAGATTTTAATAACAAATGATCTAGGCAGTTATTTCCCCTCGTAGGAAGAGTATGTGCAGGGAGAAATCCATGATATGCAGCCGTGTTCAGGTAGTCATGTGATCGTGTGTCAAGTGAAAGTGGTTTAATGTCTATGTTTATGTCACCAGTTATAGCCACAGTTTTAAATTTAGAAAAAGTGGGAAGGAATTGATTTAGGGCGTTAAGAAAATTACCAACGTTACTATTCGACGGTGACCGGTATACACACAGCACGGCAAGGTCCGATGCTATCTCAATTGCCAGTCCAGTAGCAGAACCCCCAAAAGAAAGTTCCTTGCACGTGACAAGAAGTGAGGACTTTATATAGACTACAACACCATCACTTTGGTTTAGATTTTTTGACGTGCTGTATATCACATAGTTTTGTATAGTAGGCAAAATGTGGTTACTGGAACACAACAACCAACATTCCGTCAGGACTAAAATATCGCAATCAAATGAGATTCTTTTTAGTAGCGTTTCCAGGTTGTTAAAGTTGCAATTGATAGACCTAATGTTTTGTGTTAAGATTTTTAAATAATTATTAGGTTTTTTAATAAGACAAATTGCATGCTCGGGTGTGCAAGCGTGTGATTCGGATACGGATATCTTGTCAATATTATTAGTTAGGTCAATTATGTCACTGAATTTTGAAAAAGAGTATATTTATATAAAGTATTATTTTCGGGGTATGAACTTAACTTAAGACAATCATCTGTAAGTATAGTGTGGTGTGTACTAAGTGTGTGAGTTAAGGGAGTGGAGTGGTGGTAATTGTGAGGCATTAAAGTGTTTATGATTGTGACGTGGATGTTGTGTGGAGCATTTGTGAGAGAATATCTGTGCAAAACAAGAAGCTGTGTGCGTGAATAAGTTATTTTAAAGTTGTAAATTATTTCAATTTTGATAAAAGTGTAAATAGTTAGTGGTAAATAGTGTGTATATTGTGAGTATATTTGGTATATAATGTTACAGAATGCATAAATGTAACTTAAACTACTATAAAAAACAACATGGATTAAAAAAATTACAAGTAATAGATAACTATTATTTTTAACAAAAAATAGTCATATAGTATTTCTCAATTTATCTATATCTGCGACATGGTTTATGCGAATGTGAGGTGAGCCTTCGATTTTTTTGAGATATACCAAACCGTTAGCTGTCCAACAAAATTTGTAGCCATGGCTAATTTTAAATTGTCGCGCCAAAAAGTATAACTTCTGGGTTCGGTGTGTGAGCGTTTCTGCTATGTAAAGTGGTTTGGCTTGGTAGTTGATGTTCAGATGAGTGGTATTTAACTTGCTTTCTTTGGTTTTGTTTTTGTTATAGCTCTTGACAGCCCTGAGAACTTTCTCTTTTAGCGGTACAGTAGTGAGGTCCACGATGACCGGGTTTGAATCGTCTTTAGATTTTAGCCGGTAGATGTCTCTAATGTTGGATTCTTGGATGTTGACATTAAGAGTCTTTCCTAACTGTAAGATTTCGGCGCACAGGGTTTCTTTTGTCTCATCTTTTTGCTTTGGTAAGTTTCTGATTTCAATACCAGATCCACGGGATTTTCGCTCAATAGTCTCAAGCTTTTCTTCTAACTCATTAATCCGTGATTTATCCGCCTGCCTTTCTTTCTCAAGAGTATTTATCTTTGAGAGAAAATCGTCATTTTTATTTGATAATACATCCATACTAGTTTTTAATTCTGAAAGCGCTTTTCTTGTTCTTTCGAAAAGGATGCAAACATTTCTTTAATGAGTGCCTTAATATCGGTACTTTCCTCCTCCAACTTGCGTTTTTTTCGCTCCGTAACATTCTCCGTGAGTGAGTGAAGGTCGGGCACGGACTCACTATGCTGCAGAGGTGAGTCATTTTTTGGTCTAGAAAACAATAACTCGGTGGCGGAGTTCAGTACCGCCTCAGGTGCAACAACCATCGATGAGGGTGCGGGAGAAGCGGGGGGCGTTCGTTTCAGTGGCATGGTATCAATGCAGTGTTATGTACGCGGCGTACAGTGCAGTAAGTACTTTGGTAGATAGATGTAGTGGAATATTTATTCTTTAGAGTTGCAAAATCCAAGTTAATTTATTTACTGTAGACGAGCTTTATCCAGTATTTAAAGATCTCTGCGATAAGTAGTAAATAGGTGCTTGTAGACTACTGCAGTATCACGCCGCGCCGTGTTGATCAACAAAAATTATGACTCACCCGCAAGCGCTCGCGCAGCGAAGAAACTTGTTTCACTCGTTTCTAATAGTTGTGAGGGGACGTACGTTACTCCATCGACGACGTCAGCGATGATTAGGTGCCGAGAGCCGAACGGTAGCCGATCGTGTCGTCCTTGCGGTCCCGATGTGTTCCGAAGGTCGGTCGCTGACCCGATGTTGACACGATGCGCTTCACAGGTGATTCAAATTTTTGCAAAACGATATTTTGACGAACTGGGAAAGCTTTATTTATTCGTTTTCCTCTTAGTAGAATCAGGAATACGTGTGTGTATAATGAAGCCTGTTCAAGTGGCTATTAAAATGTAAATAAGTTTGCACAATAGGTGAACTTTCACGACTATTAAACTATTTAAAATAGGAGTACACGGAATAACTTGTGCACGCTCGCGCGGTGACGGGGGGAGTGATGTGAGTGAAAATGATAATATACCTACATGTCTGAAGTTGAGTATTGATTTTTTTTATTTCTGTCTTGTACTGATGTAACCTGAACCTTGTCATTTCAATTCAATTCAAATCATTTATAAAATCAGACAAATGAAATATCCATAGTTATACACATTTTTTTTTATCTCCCCCATGCCCTGAATATCGGCGTAAGTAGGGTCAACCAATGCCGCATGAATGCGGCGACGACGCCGACGCGGACGGCGCCGGCGAGGAGACCGTTTGCTCTGGCCGTCACTCTGCTCGCTATCGAGGCCGCCCTCCCGCGCATAGTTCATATAGGTATACATTGTTATTGTATTATTATAGCTATAGCTCAGATAATTAATTCAGGATGAAAGACACATCAACGTAAGTCCTGATATGTGAGTCCAATACCTACACGATTCTGGACCCCTAACGTTGTGTTTTTCTTGTCGATAACCTAACGGGATGATTTCTCTCATTGACATTATCATCATCATCTGCCTAGCCTTTTCCCAACTATGTTGGGACTGGTTTCTAGTTTAACTGGATAAAGCTCAATATCAGTGTTTTACATTTACATGGAGCGTGGATCCCTAAGCCGGGCAAAGCGGTATTCGAGTTTTTCCATCTGGAATTGATGACAATGTAAATGCGAGAACCATTCACTAAATTCATGATATTCTAAATTGTTGTAACTATTGTACTTATTCCAAAGTAGGCACTTATAACCGTTAATAAATTTAAGCAACCAGTAGTAACTTAATAAAAACTTAAACCACATTACAAAGGAAATATTGTTATCTAAATAGTCTTTGTAACTATGGAGATGACTTATTTTTGTTCTAACAATAAAATCGTAGGAACAAAGGGTTGGAACAAAGGGTTGGAACAAAACAACGGTAATTTCTATAGATACTCATCATCTGCCTATAGCCTTTCCCCAACTATGTTGCTGTCGTCATCCAGTTTAATCGGATGCTGTTGAATACCAGTGTATTACATGTAGTAACTGCCTGTCTTACCTCCCCAGTTACTGGATAACACTATATACCCCTGTCAAACTGGTTGTCAGATCTTCGGGCTTTTGACGTCTGTAACGACTGCCAAAGATTCGCAACTGACAGCCGAGACCAAACGGCTTAAAGTGATTTCCGAGGCATGGTGGGGTTATATATGTAATGAATTGTCGACCAACCAAGGACCGACCTCAGTAAGCATTCCTTAACCTTTAATCTATCTGAGCGGCTGTAAATATTTAGAAATGAGTCCATGGTAGTAAGTGGCTCAGACATGCTGGCTAGTGAAGAAAACATCAAGATGAACTTAGGTATATAAAAAGGTCTGGAATTGCCAACACGTGTGAGTTAGAATAGTAATCTGTGTTTGACCCTTTTCTTCATGAGAGGATGTGGAGAGATCTAAGGAACTGTGGTGAAACACTTGTAGATCAATATTATAAGATCACTTGTAATCTGACTGGCCTGTTGGTCTAGTAGTTAGTGACCCTGACTGCTATGCCGGAGGTCGTGGGTTCGATTCCCACCCAGGACATGTTTGTGTGATGAGCACAATCATTTGTTCTGTGTCTGGGTATAATTTATCTATAATATGTAAGTATTTAGAAATATATAAGTATGTTTATCAGCTGTTTAGTACCCATAACTAACAAAAGGTAAACACAGACAGACAAACATGTTACTTATTTATACAGTTTATACCTGTATAAACTTAAACCAAGCAAAAGTAAGATTTGTAAGGATCGTAGCAGATGGCGCTCTGGAACTTCTGCCCACCCTTATGGGAAAAAGGCGTAAGTTTATGTATGTATGTTTAATGTGACAGTAACTGAGATGTTAATGGTACAATTATACAGCACACAGACTAATCTATAAATCACTCTAGCTCTAATTACTAGATCAGAAACAATCCGAATCCAGTTGCCTAAGCCTCTGTCAATAATTTACTGCTTACATTAGCATTGCCTGTCTATGATGCCTGCTCCGTTTAAGTTGTTGCGAGTTAAGAGCAGGTATAAATTACAATCGTCATTCGTAAATTAGATTTCATGTTTTTGTCTCGATCAGAACTTTTAATTGTAGGTATGAACTAAATAATAATTAACCATTAAAAAAATCACAACGGGATTGCACTGCATAAAGTTGTACGTGATTAAACTTAAAACAAATAATTATGGTGAATGTCGAATTGAGGGAACCTTTTCCAACGTTATGTTTGGTTAAAAATGAGTAAATTGATTTCATTATGACAGAGGTACTCTCATATCAAGGAATTTCTTCTATTTTTGTATTTTTTACGGTATACAGCTTTCGGGGAGGACATCAACTTTTAACTACGACTTTAGTGAAACTACACACATCAAAAGTGTCTAGGGATCAAGCATTTTTATGCGGATTTCTTGAGATTGAGATGTGGCTTTGTAATAAATTTATGATTTTATAAATTTATATGGATCCTTTTTGGTGCATTTCATAATTTGAATCAGGAACTGTGAATCAAATTCGAGTAAAAGATGAAAATCAGCTGTCAATATTTTCCCTATAAAAACATACAACGCATTGAAGACATTATTAGTGCTACTGTTTCCCTACTACTACTGATTAAAACCAACGTTATTATGGAGCGGCGACGTCATTTAAGCAGGGAAGAAATGCTCAGAGCCGTGGGAATGATAGAAGCTGGTTCCCGGCAACGTACTGTGGCTTTAGCTCTGAATACAAGTCAGAGTGTTATCAGTCGACTTTGGACACGTTACCGAAGCACTGGTACCGTGGCTGAGCGCCATGGAGGACGGTATCGCTGCACCACACGGAGACAAGACCGATACATTCAAATCTTAACTCGAAGAGCTCCAACAATAACCGCCATGATGTTAGCCGTGAGGCTTCATCACTCTTCAGGGAACTTAATTAGCGACCAAACAGTCAGAAACCGCTTGCATGAAGTGAACCTTCATTCCCGAAGACCGCTACGGGTACCACCTATAGCAATGCACAATCGTAGGATTCGATATCAATGGGCTCTTGAACACAGAAATTGGGCAGAACAACAATGGCGTTTCGTGTGCTTTTCTGATGAGTCTCGTTTTGGTATGAGACCGGATACAAGACGTATACGACACTGGAGAACCCCTGGACGCCAACAGCGATTAAAATCCTGCCAGGAAGTCCATCCTTATAGTGGTGGAACCATCATGGTATGGGCGGGTATTTGGATCGGCGGAAGAACTGAGTTGATTTGGATCAGAGGCAACCTCAACGCTCAAATTTATGCTGAGACGATTGTATCAGACGTCATCGTTCCTCTACAAGTGCAAATCGGTCCCTTATTTCAGTTAATGCATGATAATGCACGACCGCACACCGCAAGAGTTGTAAGACAGACTCTCGCCGCTGCTAACATCAATGTCCTGCCCTGGCCTGCTCAGTCGCCAGACTTGAACCCGATTGAGCATGCATGGGATATGCTACAGAGAAGAGCTCTGCCGAATATGGAGGGTATCCAGTCGCAAGAAGACCTTTTTTTGTTGTTGCAACGAACATGGGCGGCCATTCCACAGCGTGATTTGGATGAACTCATTTTGAGTATGCCAAACCGATGTTCTTGTGTTGTTAGTGTTCGCGGTAGAAACACGGATTATTAATTGTTTAAGTTACCCAATAAAATTTTAAAGAAAACTGTTATTTCAGTCTTTTTTTCGAACTTTAATGTTAGTGGTTCAAATGTCAAAAATCCCTTTATTAGGAAAATGGCAAATTTCTTTATTAATGCAAAGGTGACTTGGTTTATCGTTACTGTGACAAACGAAAACACTTTATTTGATGAATCCTTAAAGAAAATTTTAATTAATATCAATCAGGAGAAAAGTTATTGCAAAAATATATGTTGATCCCTAGACACTTTTGATGTGTGTACATGGAAGCCCATATTCATTTTAATAGACCTCTCATTTGCACCTTCTTTTCCCTTTCTTTGCACGCTCACTCTTTAGACGATTGCGTGTCTGTAATTAGGTACTCATCAAATCTCTAATCGATATGGAACGTGATCCGAGGTTTGTTATGGTGAGTCTAACTAACCACTAAAGGTTATTCCTAATTTCCTAGATGTTAAGCTAACTGAAAGCTACGTTTTCACAGCAAAACTGAGAATCTAGATCAGAAAATTACTATAATTCAACAAGAGGAAAAGCAAAGATGTTTAGAAATTAAGTACCACGTAATTTTCATCGATTTATTAGGTAGTAGGTTGAAGAAAAGTTCACATCTGACAGAAGATTTCCGACTAAAAAGATGGTCAGAATAATGGGTTAAAAGGCTGAACATAAGTTAAGACCCTGAAATTGTCGTTATTATGTATCTAAGAATTAATCTTTTGTAATTTTATTATGATCTGGCCCGCATCCCTATTTTCCTTCGAAATTAAGTATCAATAAAGGACTGCCTATGAACAGTTCGCCTATGTTCGTACTTACCACTCTTCCATGAGGAGACTTTTGGATCCACCCTCGACCTTTGTTTTCGTCATCAATCACTTTTTTGTATTATGTAAAGATCGATCGAACGATAAAACATTCGCTCTGTATAGTCGGTAGTTAAAGCTCACAGGATAGATAAATTCTATTTTCGTCTTGAGATGCCTTATAGGTAAAACGATAATACATTTTATTTTAATCTTTGGGTATATGTAAATTCTCTTTTAGAAAAATATAGCCATCCTCATGTCTCACGCTAAGCAGATCAATTTCATATTTAACCTAACGACTCGCCTTGGTTTCGCACGAGTGCAAACATCTTTTGTATTGAGATGTGTTCACAAAGCTATCATCCAAATTTTAGAATTTTTCGGTGTATTTAAAAAAACACTTCATACCAACCTTGTTCTGACAAGTACAAATGCAAAATTGGTCAAATAGGTGCCGCCACTTTGAAGTGATGTGCGCGGACATACATTATAAGTTATTTTTTACATAGCAAACTAACTCTATAGACAGGAACAGGATTACAAGTTCGCCGCTATTGTAATGAAAATCTATATATATAAAAGAAAGTCATGTTAGTTACTTCACTTATAACTCAAGAACGGCTGAACCGATTTAGCTGAAAATTGGCAGGGAGGTAGTTTAGAGCCAGGAGAAGGACATAGGATACTTTTTATCCCGTTCGACATCATAAAAATAAATATCAAGAATATCGGTTGTCTCAAACATTTTTCAAACGCAGCGCCATCTTGGATGACATGACAGGAGTCAAACTTCCCAGTTCATTATCAGGTGACAATTTGAAATTGACAAGTCTTAAGCTAAACCCAAGAAGGTAAGGTTGTCAATTTATAATACGCACCTACGTTCTGAAATTTATTTTGTTACTAAACTTAGAGGTTTTATGTAGCATAAAAAAGTCTTATATTTCAGAAATCAATTTACGTAACTAGCAATGATGACCGAGACGAAATTTAATAATTCTTTGCAAATAGAACTTATTTTACTGTAAGGACTTTAATTAAAGTAGACCGGGAAAACTATAGGCATAAATTATTGTATGTAACATCGAGGCAATAGTTAAGATTAAAATTATGAATTTAGTATTTTTTAGTAAGGTAGTTAGGTTAGATAGTTGGGTTAGCTATAGGATAGGTATGGTCAGTTAGGTTAGGGTATATATACATGTTGTAATTTAAAAGTAGTAGTAGTTATTATTGGTTTGGATTTATTTGTTGTCGTCTTATTCAACGTATGTATATCTAATATAAAAAAAAAAAATAGCAATGAATTGACTCTAAGGCACAACGAAGTTTGCCGGGGCAGCTAGTAACTTATAGAAAGCAAATAAGTTATTCAAAAACTCAGGCGGGTAAGATCTTTGTATATACTATTCCTCAAATATATTTTGAAGAAAACTACAAACCACGTAAGAATTATATTTTGCACAGACGTCCGTATTTTTGACAACTCGATTCTACCTTTCGTGCTCCCAACCCCATTCCATTTGTTTGTTTGTCAAGGCTATTTTAAACTTGATGTCAACACGTTGGTTTGAAATAAACTAGCAAGAACTTTGACATAGAAATATTATGAAGCTGCAGTTATTACTTCCGTTGTGGTGCAGGACACAGAAAGTAACTTTTGGACTATATAGCTGTTTATCATCTACCTAGTCTTCTCTAAACTATGCTTGGGAGCAAATAAATCGAGCCTCTTTAACACAAAAAGAACACACACAGAGAGAAAGTAAGGACTTTCTCTCTGTGTGTTTCTTTTTGTGTTATTCATTTATTTACTTATTACATTCTTGGTAAATACTTGTATTTACCAAGAATGTGCTGCCTATCTGACCTCCACAACCCAGTGACAGGATAACACCTTAACTGTAATCAGACTCTCGGGCTCCCCACAGAAGCCCAGGTTTACAAGGTGACTACCAGTCATTACGATTGTGAAAGATTTATAAAGGGCTTCTGAGAGGCTGGTCTGGTTAGTCCATGGAAGAGTGACCATCCTCCACATGTTGAGATCAGCAGGGCTATGACAGTGCGCATGATGTCATGTTAGCTGTTTGACACTTAATCGTTGAATACTTAAGGAAGGCCAGTGATCATCACTATGTATATATATGTATGTATGTATGTCAACGAAGATACGTCATAGCCCAGCAGCTCATGCCTTGGTAAGCGATTGTCAAGATCTTTGACAGTCGTCACTTTAGTCTGAGTTCCGAAAGTCTGACAACCAATTTAACCAAGGGGTGTTATGTTACTCAGTAACTGGGTTGTGGAGGTCTGTAAGGCCCTGTTAAGCACTGGTTCTTAGCAGATTTAACTGAAAACCAATCACAATATAGTTGTAGATAAAGCTATGCAGATGATGTCACGTATTTACGATAATCACACACACGCATACACACTCCTACACAAACCCTCTTACTCCCCTCTTACATATACTGACAACACATACACACACAATCAAGTTCCTTTAAAAAGAAGCTTAAGAGTTTCCTGTTGAATAAGTGTCTGTATGCTGTTGAAGAACTTTAGAGAATTTTTTATGTAATAATGTTGTATTGTGGTGGTTTATTTTTTTTTTGCAATGTTGAAATGTAAGTTGGCTTGTTTGTATTTTGTATTGTTGCTTAACATTTATTTTTTTGTGTTCTCTTTATTTAATTTGTTTTTCATTTTATTAACATGTAATTTCAAATACAATTTATTGTTTATGAATAAATGACTAATGACTAATGACTAATGACTAATGACATTGTTTTCGGCAGCCTACAGAGTAAATTTACTGTCAAATAATTAAGTATTGTTGTTATTTTTCTTTCTTTTATTTTCCTATAGTCTAAATAATAACTTTAAATTCAGTTGACTAAGTTTCACTCTTTAAAAGTAAAACCAATGAAATTGTTAACGATTAAAATAAATCGCTTATTTTACATACTATGATGTATAAGTAACTGATTCCGTGGGTTGAGGTCCTGGTGATCTGTAATACAGGTGCTTTGCGCCTACCACAGACACCAGCTCTTCACATATTTAGAATTAAGATGTGAAATGTATCTAAAGTCTAACTGTTTATTTAATTATTTCAAATATTGTGAGAAGAAATAAAAACAATTATTAATAAAGAAGGAAACTACTTTCATACTTAAGGATTAGGTACCTACTTGAAAAACCTCTTTTACGCGTACGCGTGCAATACTAAACTTTAAGTAGGTTTGGTGTTATTACTTTAATGTAGATTTGTTTAAGGTAAAGCAAGTATATAATGCTGTTTTGGCATTAAAACAACTACCATTAATCTTAAACACAGGGACAGCTTAAGGCCAAAACAAAACCAACATTTTTCTTTATAAAATATTAATTAGTCTGACTAGGGTCAACATTTTTAATCAAAATTCAAGTCTTTTAAATATTTACATTTTGTTAATTATGAAAGATGTTTGTACTGTATCTTTTTAATATGTTGGCACACAAAAACACTAATTAAAATATGTAATTGGTTACAGGTTTTACCAAGTTTTAATAAAGTCCAGTGCGTTGATTTAGGCTCTAATTTTGATTGGGGATAACATTGGGGATAAGTATGTATTCTATGCAATAACATCATACCAAATATTCAACTCATATGGAAAAAGAATAATGTGCTTGCTTTGAAACATGGTACAATAATGGCCTTTGTTATTAATAGGATTACGGTCTAAATCTCTCTCTCAAGGCCACGGTTTATATTTACAAACAGGGTAAGTAATTATTGTAAATTTTCCTAGGACAGTTCTTTGTTACAACGAATTACAGTAATAAGATATTATCGTACAACAATCCGTTTTATTTCAAGGTTACTTTACGTGGGCTTTAGTGAAGAAACTATGTTACCATACTTCGGCAACACAAAACAATTTCTTCAGCACAAATATAAACATTTACCCGTGAAACAGGCTTTATATCTGTCATCAATATATTCTTACTTTAATGTTGTAGATATAATAGCAAAAGCCTACATTCGAAGCCTTGAGAATCCTCTTTATTTTGTACACTACGTGAAAGATGTTCAGAATGTTGTTTATAGAAATGTTTAACAAACGGTACATAGACACTATAATTATTTAATAAATGAGCGCTGGCGACAAGGCGTTGGTCCCGTAGCTCATTATAAGGTCTTTGACAATCTTTACGAGTAGTAGGAATCCCGAGCACGACACTATGACAGCTTACTTCAGTTAATGTATTGTTTTGTTGTGGGGGGTTGGCAGGTGGCATACGACCCCGGCAGGGTAGCCGTGGTCGTATGCCACCTACCCGGTCGACGAGATTCGGGTAAGGAGTTTAGAGTTACCAGGGAACAGATGCACATGGCATACATACATACAATTAGGTATACATCGTGGTCAAAATCATCCCACCTTTTTGCTTATACGCCGAATTTGGGTAATAACGGATAACCTCTTTTTATGTATACTATGAATGTACAGACGCCAGCACATCAAGTTACTCCAATATGTTAAATTCTCCCAATTGAATATGAACCTTATTCTGTTTGACATAAAGTTGAAAAACGGTCAAAGAAATTTGTCACATTGGGGTAACTTGATGTGCCAGCTGGCGTCTGTACATATGGTTACAACAACTTAATAGACAGAAAAATTAAACGAAAACAGTGTACCCTTTTTGACAATCACTTTCAGTAAATTGAAACATCACTCATTGCATGTTGAACGTATCCAACAGTCACATAGACAAATACTAAATATTGTCGTTTGATGACGCGCAAATCGCAATTGACATTCAACCTTAAAATGATAAACTATTAGTACCCCTGACTGAACATTAATGTGTTAACGAGCTGTGTAACTATGTGACACTACAGCATTTAGTACAGCCATTGGCCTTAATTGAATAAGTGACTACACAGAATGGGAGAGGTCAAGAAGGTACAGTCTTTGGGAAGGTGCATTGCTATTTACACTACGGCTTATTGTACAAGGTGTTCTTGGATATACACCATAACAATTGGTCATGAAGAAAACCATATCAAAGAACCACCACCGCCTACCACTGCTTTTCTCTGCATAACCTAAAGGTTGACTGGTAGAAAACACATATGGCATTGAATCAGCCTCTGTATGTACATTAGTGTGCTTGAAGTATTAAATAAATTTAAAAAAAAAACGAATTACTCCTGTATTTTGGGCGCGTTTACACTGGGCTACTTAACAATTTGTTTTTGTTTTTAGTCCCTCATCTGTATTACAAGAAAATATTCGACACATATTTTTTCTTTTTTCACGTAATCAAAAATAACGGCGATGCATCGAGTCAAAATGTCGCATGACATCACTAGCCAGTACAGTTTATACTAGATAATGACGTTACAAGTCCCCTCTCCTTAAATTTAATGCGCTTAATCTAAGCAGTTTTCCATCAATTTATAAAAAATAACTGATGGACTAATTATATTTTGATGATCATATTCTGCCAAACACCCTATTGTTTAAGCTCAGATACAAGAACAGCCAGACCCGGAACAAAATATCTGTAGGACATGCATTTATTTTTTCCTAACAGAATACTTGATAACACTTTGCCCGACCTAGAAATCAAACCCTGGACCTTATACTTCTAGCAGCGCGAAATTACAAAAAAAATACGTAACTATACTTTGACAGACAAGTTAGGTACATACAGTGTCCCACGTAAGTGACTACTGTAAAACCTACTTGGTTAATATTATTGATGTGATTATTGATGTTTTTATTATATGATTGTGTGTATTTTCTTAATACGGGTTGTATCTGAAATAAATTTATTTTATTTTACTATTTTTATTTATAAATATTTACTAAGCTTAATTATTTCTCAGCTATTAAGGTAACTGTACAGTCTAATTTAAGACACTTCCTATGCAATTATTTTGTTAGCGCTATGTGTACGTAACTTATCGAGTTAACCTACTTGTTTTAGGGCAATAGACGAAAAAATCAACTGAAATGGAAACATTTCGAGAAAGTGCAAACATATTGGCTGTAGCTATTGCTTCGCAATACTTATACTTGCAACAAAATAGCTAAGTATTTGCAAAAATGGCCCCGAAAACTGCAAGTTACAGGCAGTTAAAGTTTGTCAATAAAAGGCAGTGAGTCTGACAACGAACGTAAATTAAAAAAAAAAGTTAAATGTTACGCTTATTACGTCTCGGAAATACCCATTTCCATCGTAGAACACACTCTCTTTTAATATCAACTTTTGATAAAGTTCAGCCATTGTGCAAATGGCCTACCAGAAAACTATTTCTACCACTTTTTTTTACAAAACATATAGGGAAATGCATTGCGATTTAAAAGAAGACAAGAAATCACAAACATGTTTGCTGTGCTATTTGGTTGGTCAAATTGTACGAATGAAAGAATAATTAATGTAATGATAGTACAACCAGAACTCGTCTTAATCTAAAGTATTGAGACGGGAGAAAATCGGTTTTTAAGTCATTAGATATGTGAAAAAAATATAAAAGTGTTACTTATGTAAATATAGATCAGGCAGGTTTGCTACAATGATCGGATATAATGCAATTAATATGCAGAAAGTTTCCCGTCTAATGAACGACGATCATCCAAACATTACTTATATAAACTGTGTAGCTCACGTTCAATTTACTCTGCATTCAATGATAAAAATAAGTTTTAACATCTTTACTTGCAGAAATAGTTAGGGTATAAAAAGCTTGTGAAACTTTGACATTGCCCTGCGATACGCAATGAGGCAGTTTTTACACCAGCTTTAAAAGTACCGAAAACACTAAGAAAAAGAAGTGGCTTAACAGACTCCCCAGCAACACGTTTGTCTAATATGTTAGAAGAACTTGAATTTATCAGTACAATTAGTTATCACTTTAAATCAATCCCGTTAAAATATTTACTACATGCTAGCACAGTATTAATATTAATACAGTAGTACGACGCCTTTGATCTGTGGAAAAATGCCGAGAACTTCTACACGCGTTCTAGACTTGTATAATACCGCCCGCACTACGAACATCGGTTTGTTCGCAGCGCGGGAGCGGCTTTCCCGCGTCTCGCCCCTCACACCCCGCACGATTGCCCTGTCTAGACAGCTTCGTCGGACGACTGTAGCTAGCTGATGCTAGCTAGCATACTCCAATACACAGGATTCTAGTAATAATAATTTATAGCTACCGACATTAACCCTACCCAAACTCAAGCAAATGTAAACTTATTGAAAAATAACCTCCCGGTATCATCATCCAACACTACACGTGTAAGCAGGCACGCTCTATAGAGCGTGCCTGCTTACACGTGTAGTGTTGGATGATATCTATAAGTCTGCAACACAATGTCACAAAATGATAATCTAGGACCATCAAAGTTAAATACATCAATAAAAAGCTAATAGTTAAAATAATAACAAAACCGACTGCCTCGTTGGTCTAGTGGTCGCAAGCGCTACTGCTGAGCATGAGGTCCCGGGTTCGATCCCCGAGTCGGGCAAAGTGTTATTGAGTTTTTCCATCTGGGATTTCTCAGTAGCAGCCCGGAGTCTGGATTTGTGCCCGATTGATGGCAATAGGCTCGCCCCCTATTACATGGGACTTAAACATAACTGGCGAAATGTGGGTGTACTACCAGGTACACCTCTGCCTAGCCCTTCGGGGATTACAGGCGTGACGTTATGTTATGTTATGTTATGTTTAATAACAAAACCAAGGCCAGCCAGACGACCAGTTACCACAAGCAGCAGCCGTTCACGAGCATAATGCAAAGATCAGCCACTACCCCCCTCGCCATAAAAACCAAGGCCAGCCAGACGACCAGTTACCACAAGCAACAGCCGTTCATGAGCATAATGCAAAGATCAGCCACTACCCCCCTCGCCATATTTCAAGGAAGCTGGTAACCCGACCTTCGACGCTACAGCAAGCAGTAACATCGGGAGCATGACAAACTTGCTACAGGTTATTTACGTAAAAAATAACCAATAAAGAGTCTAAGTTACTAGTTCTCCATAAAATGCAATACACTTAATTACGGAACAACTTATCGTGGAAAAAATTTCTGTGTTTTTGATGCAAGTGATGATGTCAATTCGTTGATTTTTTTTCAAGTAAATAATAAAAGTGCCTGATTTTGTGTGCAGGCTTTAAGTTTAGACAAGCTAGTAGTGCGTGTAGCTACTAGTAGTACTTAACACAATTAAAAACATATCAATATGCATTTCCACCCAGTAAAGTGGGTGATTATGGGTTAAAACTGGGTGATTTGGGTTATAACCCAGTTTTAACCCGGGTGGAATGATTGGGTTTTAACCCACTACCCATCTCTAACCTCAACGGGATAATTTGTTAGTCTTCTGCTAAACCCAGGAATAAACCGGTGTAATGTTATTTGTTTACGAGGCAAATCACAGGTAAATTGCTAATTTACAAAGTTCGTTCATGTTAAATGTAATTGATGTAACCTTCTGATACATCGTCCAAGTACTCTGTCAATTAGGAACGTTGGTACTCAACCACCACGAGATTCACTACTGCTGTCGCGTAGCCATAGAGCTACGAGAATGTGCTACGAATGTCGTAGCTGCTACGCTTAGGTATGTTGCCTACTACGCTTAGTTAGGTAGCCTACTTCGCTTAGTTATGTAGCCTACTACCACAGTATAAATATGAATACAGTAGGACGACGCCTTTGATCTCTGGAAAAATGCCGACAACTTCTACACGCGTTAGACTTGAATAATACCTCCCGCACTACGAACATCGTTTTGTTCGCAGTGCGGGAGCGGCTTTCCCGCGTCTCGCCCCTCACACCCCGCACGATTGCCCTGTCTAGACAGCTTCGTCGGACGACTGTATGTTTTTAGACTGTGCTACTACGCTAGGCAAAGGTTAGTTTTAAGAGCCTTTATAACGCCTTTGACAACGACAGTTAAAATTGATTTCGCAAGCACGTCAGCCATGTCAATTTTATTGTACGAACAGGCAATAATTGCAGAACATAATTTCGGGATCCTTTGAGTAATGTTTTAGTTAATATTCCGTTTATATTTACTGACTACCACGAAAGCATTTAAAATTGATATTTTATTTCATCGATATCTAATATATTTTCCTATTACTAAATTCCGCCACTGTTAAAAAAAGATAAAAGATTAAAGATACCGGGCTGGTATCCGCAACTCCACGTCTAAGCGCGTATTTTGCGTATGGGCTATAATCTACCACGCGGGCCCAGCCCACCACCACCGCCACTGTTTCTAAGTAATGGAGATTAATGCAATTTATGGCATGAAAGTAACTGAGAGTGACTGAGTAACATTATTAGCTTATTAGATCAACTAATGATCTATTTTTTAATAAAATCAAGTGGCGTCAAAAGACAGCAAAAACTTTAAAAATCAACAAGCAGTTCAAGAAGCTGATAACTATTCGTTTGATATTTTCTACTTCTACAAAATATCTTGGAGATTATTTCTAGTTTCAGTAAATATCTTGATTAGACGCGACTAGAACTTAGAAAACGTTGAGAAATTAAAGTTTCTTCGATCGTTGATTGCATCGCGATCAAAGAAAACAGATATAAAATAAGATAAAGTGACCAAGAATATATGTATTTTACTAATCATAGTTATGTTTTCTTAAGGAAAAATTCGAAGTCGAACATATTTTGGAACTCGTGACTAAATACTCGAACGTAGGTTAAGCTACGCGACAATCTGTTACATACCAAGATCATGTGCCATGGAAAATACGTTTCAAAGCAGTTGGTCTTAGCTGGCATTCATAGATCTTGCCTAACCTTTACTTACAGATTAGTTTAAACTATACTTGACATTATTATTATATATTTTTTATTTTTTTTACACATCTTCTTTAAATTAATCTTCTGAACTGACTACAAATCTCGACATGAAATGAAATTGATTATAAATAACTATTGAAATTATTTATTCACTTGCATGTTCATATCATGACGAATTTATATTTTAATTTAATACTATTTTTTTCCTATAAATGATTTGTATGTCAATTGGCAAAACATAGCGCACTACATAATTTTTAAGATCTTGTCTGTAATTATCACCTATGTTTACGAATAAATGATACTGATTCTGATTCTGATTCTCTCTAAGTATCTTTAACGTTTCTAATTATTCTAATTATGAAAAAATATTACTTACAGTTTAATTTTCTATCATTTGTTGTTTAAGTGGCAATAAAAATCATACTCTGAGAGAATGTGTAATTTAAAGAAGGAAACGCATTTATTTGGACGCACAGCAAATTAAACATTCAAAATGAACTACTTTTGAACAGTCAAAATTTGAATGTTTAATGACCCGCCTGTTGGTCTAGTAGTTCGTGACCCTGACTGCTATGCCGGAGGTCGTGGGTTCGATTCCCACCCAGGACAAATGTTTGTGTGATGAGCACGATCATTTGTTCTGTGACTGTGTAATTTATCTATAACATGTATGTATTTAGAAGTATTTAAGTATGTTTATCAGCTGTTTAGTACCATAAGTTCTAAGCTTAGCTTGGGACTAGATGGCGTTGTGTGAAAACATACATACATACATAAACTCACGCCTTTTTCCCATGGGGGTAGGCAGAAACTACAGAGCGCCATATGCTACGATTCTTACATACTTGAAAAGTGAAAAGTTGTGGAATATTTATTATTTATTTATTATTAAAATGAAAAAAAAAACAAAAATACAAACAAAGAACAGTTAGTACCTAAAAATAGACCTGTGCGAGCAAGGCTCCTATCTCAGCTTCAGTTTAGGCGCGCGCGTGCGAATACGCTTCAAGAGATTCCGGACAGATAGACAGACAGACCCGACAGCGGATGATTAGTAATAAGGTTTGGTGGGCACCCTTTTGAACGTGAGCAGAAGATGAACAGAGGCCTAATATAACTTAGGCTTAATATAACTTATAATCGGGAATATAGATCAAAGCTTACCTTACAAAACGACTTATACATATTATAGTATCTAAGATTGTTCGATTACTTGAGAGGTTCGATAATAAATATTGGATTCTCGTGCGCTCAACTATCGTAATCCAATTTATTATTAAGAGTTTCAAACTAAGTTTGTTGACGGGCCCTCTGTAGAATTTAGTTTTGCGAACAGGAAGACATTTCGTCTATTCAAAAGTAAAGTAATGACTTACTTAGATGTATAAAGAGTTTGTTGTGTGTTTACTTTAATTCATATGTGTTTCGATGTTACATAAGTATCCGTGCTAAATATACAAGGTGGAAAAGACATTGGACGTCCGGATATCATGTTCTGTACAAGTTTCTTGTTTTACTGAGTCAAAGATAATCAAAATGAAAAAACGTCTTAACTTAATTAGTCTTGTGAAGTGTCTACGTTTTATTTATTAATTCTGTTTGTTACACGGTTGTTTGTTGTTGATATTTGATTTTGTTTACATCTCCCTGACTGCTCGAAAATGTGTGAACGAGGCTTTGTTTTGCATGGGAGGGCTCAAGAGATTATCTCCAATGTAAACAAATACTTTGACAGTACAATTTAGAAAATTATTCGTTCGTGGTTCATAAAAAAAAATATAAATAAATAAATAAATATTCCACAACTTTTCACTCAACGCCATTTAGTCCCAAGTTAAGCTTGAGAGCTTGTGTTATGGGTACTAAACAGCAGATAAACGTACTTATATATTTTCTAAATACATACATACTATGGATAAATTACACCCAGACACAGAACAAATGATCGTGCTCATCACACAAACATTTGTCCTGGGTGGGGATCGAACCCACGACCTCCGGCATAGCAGTAAGGGCCACTAACCACTAGACCAACAGAAAAAACCATGTTTTGCAGATCTTACCCAATTTATTCGGATTGACAGCAATGATGTGACAACATGGCACAAGGTCATTCCTATTCTCATTTGAAACGCATCATACGTTCTTTTCATTCAACAACAACAATACCAGTTGTTTACTGTTCCACTACAGGGCAAAAGCTGAGGCTTTCATACAAAAGTGACACGAGCATTAATTTACAGCACAAGACAAGATGGCACACGATTAATTTTAAGTCTTTTGTGGTGCGGGTTCCGACCCATCTCGAGACTTTTATAAAGGAGGCACTTTGGCCGATGGGTGTCGTGTATCGTCGTTTTCGCGGAAGGCTACATGCCTCCTTGACTCAACGCAATACGTCGCCGACCAAACGTTAACTTTAATTTTAATTTTAGCTTTATTTACTATGTATTAGTTTATTATTTTATAAGATTATATTGTTTATTTTGTTTATATGGGCCACAGATGCCTGAAATAAAGAGTTATTATCATTATTTATCACCAGTAATCGTCAGTGTTTCGTTATTTATTGCAAAAAATTCAAATGTTAATATTTTTTCAACTAACATTTTGATAAAGATTCAAGGCAGTTATATACTCATTCGTAATGTTTGCAATTTTATCATTTTCCATTATTAATGAGCTCTAAAAGCAATAAAAATAAATGTGGTTTTGTAAGTAGGTAATGTCTTGTTGACAATTTAACATACAAAATGCGACATTTTCCAGAATATTCCGGGCAAAGGTTAGGTGGGTTACCACGATTGTGGTTTAGGATTTATAAAGTAAAGGAGCAGGTACTTAATAGGATTACAAATGAGCCGTAAGAAGATTAAGCAGAGATTATGTATTTGAAGGTATTACGTACAAAGTTGGTTTGTTCAATCTGCGGTAATGGATCTCATCACACTTAATTGGCATTTAGGGAAAGCGTGTCGGAATTTATTTATTAAAGCACCAATCTTTTGGGATTTCTAACAGTTAGCGAAATAAATTTACCAGTAAATTCTATACATGGGGTATCAACTACGTCGTGTATTTCAAATAACAAATATTATATTAGTTTTCTCGTCAAAATTGTTACTGGAAAAATAAAAACATACCTTTATTGGTATCAGTTATGAATGAGGTTAAAGAGGTGCAGGTGGCTTCTTCCTACCCAATATTTATGTATACTTTACGAACACGGATAACTAATATTAATTTAAATGAAATAATCATAGTAAACCTAGAATCAATTAAACAACCGAAAAGTTCATATGATACAAATATATTAAAATACGAAGTTATCAGTGAATTATATACAAAGTATAATGGTTGGTTTTACATATTTACAGATGGGTCAAAGAGTGTAGAAGGTCATGGATCTGCATATTATATACCTAACATAGACATAAGCAATCAGGATAACTGTTTTAAAATAAATGAACCTATATCCATTATGACGTTGGAACTTATTGCAATTTCAGAGGCTTTGACTTACATAATTAATCATTGTAGATATAAAAATGTTGTCATTTGTACTGATAGCAAAAGCTCATTACAACATACAGTATGGAGACCACTCATATACAATAAATAAAACCACGAGTTATTGTAGTTTACAGGAGGACGTCAACATAAAATATTTTATAATAAAACGTAAAACAAAAAAGTGAAATTTTCGAACAAAATAAATGTCAAAATAACATCAGTAAAAGTCTACACTCTGTTTAGGAAACGTACCTTGACCCGGGAAGAACGGCAACCACGCGAAGCGGATTCACAATGTAGGTAGTACTACCGTCACGTGACGTTAGCTACTTAGCTAAGCACTGTCACGTGTCGGCGCCAAAGATTTGATTCATTTGAGAATGTGCGATGAAATTACGGTCACTTAGTAAGTTTGTATTTATCACCATATTTTCATTTCGCAATAACTAAACTGAGCTAAATAAATTCAATGTTGCACGTTAGTTCCAGTCGTTGTTCAAAAGAAGATGAAATATGAGGCGGAACGATACCTTGATTAGTGATAAGCACTGTTTTTCTTCCCTAATTTGCACTGGTTGTATTTAAACCTTTGGACAGTTCCCAGGTTTGTACAGACACTAGTTGGGCACACGTAAGTTCCGCCTTATCTCGCAAGGAATGCTCACGGCTCCCGATAAATTAGATAAAAACACACGCGCATTCACAATGGTTAGTAATAACTCTACAAAAATAAATAATAATTAATTGAAATAAACAATTTACACACACACACTAAGTCAAGTTGCTAATAGCTTATAAGTTTACATTTCACCGTAACTAAAACAAAAAATATCATTTTATTTTAATTCGACCAAATCACCGCGTAAGTCCCGGCGGGAGACGGCGCGCACACTGACAAAGGACACTCAAAAATAGCAAAATATTAAAGTAATAAATAGGGTTAACCGTGCAATTGCAGTTTATCGATACTTTTTTACACTTATTTATTTACTGTCAAAACAAGACATTAAAATGCAAGTACTTTTTTTAAAGCGAATGTTTTAATATGAAAACAAATCAACAAATTATTGATTGGATAAATTAAAATTTTATTTTTATTTTATTCTATCGCCAGAGGAAGAAAATAAACTTTTCAAACGGGTAACTAGATAGATCGGTACGTTTATTTTTTAAAGGTTGTAACGGTTTTATTTAAAGATCCTATACGTTACATGTAAAATTGTTTTTATTGACTACCTACTTTATTCATTTTATCACTAAATCGACTTATTAATATTTAATAAGTAGATACGCATTTGAACAAAAAACGCCTGTAGCTTTTCAAAGGTACAGTATAGTAATAATAGAATTATAATAACAGCATGATAATTCTAAAAACACCACGCTCTCACTATTTAAAGTTAAACAGATTTCTTTGTTTATCGATCATTAGTCGATATCAGGTGTACCTCCCTAGTCGCCCGTGAAGTTCGCCGAATCAGCCAATGATGTCGCCGCGCCGCGGGTCATGTGATGTTTAGTATAAGTTTAGGCAGATATTTTGGGGTTATTCACCAACTCGACACAAGAGACTGGACACACGTGTGTCCAGTTGGTGAAACTCAAAATTAGTATCACTTATTATTTCGTCATCTGGACACACCAAGATTTTTATTCGTGTCCACATAGTGAAACATAAAATAAAATACTTTTATGTTTTCGCCAACTGAACACATGTTCGCATTTTACCCGTTTTCAAGATAAAGTACAGTCAAGCACATTAATATTTTGTGTCACAATCATCATCAGTCACTAAACGTCCTACTGCTGAGAACGGGTAACATTAGCTAAGTATATTTTTCATCACATTATTAAATCATGATGATATTATCAAATTGTTATTTAATAAATCTTTTATTTCAAAATTTGTCTTAAATAGAAGCTAATAAGGTTTTTCAAGTAAAAAAGTGAGGCAGCTTTTTCATGAAATCGAGGCGATTATTAACCTGACTGTACCCTTTTTTGCAAAAAAAACTGGGTGTGTCCAGTTGGTGAAAACATAAAAGTGATTTAATTTAAGTTTCACTATGTGGACACGCGCAAAAATTTTGGCGTGTCCAGATGACGAAATAATAATTGTATTAATTCTAATTTTCACCAACTGGACACACGTGTGTCCGGTATCTTGTGTCGAGTTGGTGAATAACCCATATTTTGCACGGAAGGGCAACGTCGCTTTAGGAGTTCATTGAATCATTGATCTAGTAGTTCGATTATACAAATGTTCAAATTTGATCATAGTTAGAAATCCATTTTTTGACCAAACTACTAGACCGATTTCGTTCATTTTTTCAAAATCGTCAGAAAAGGTGGTAACAAGTATGTGGTTTTATTTATTGTATATGAGTGGTATCCATACTGTATAGCTCAATGCGCCTCTGGCCACAGAGGTGTATCGATAGCTTATGTTATTTTGTCTAAAATTTATGAAATTAATGAAAAGGGCATCGAAGAGGCAGACACATTGGCGAAATCAGCTACGGAAGCAAAGCTAGGAATGGCAAAGAATTAAATATCAAATTGGATTACTCAGAATTTTTACCAAAATTTAAAAACATATGCTATGACTATTGGAAAGAATATTTTATTAAACGGTCATTAGAGAAGGGTTTATGGTACAAAACCATTCAGTGTGAGCCTTTTCGCGTGCCTTGGTTCATGAATAGTGATATTGGTAGAAAATTGATTGTTACTGCTTTTAGACTCAGATCTGGACACATTCCATGCAATAAATTTGCCTTCATGATGAAAAAAATCGATTCACCCAATTGTGACGAATGCGGAGTGGTTGAGGACCTAACACACTTGTTGATGGAATGTGTCCAATATGAGCCCAGTAGAAATAATTTATTAAGGTCCTTGAATTTGAACAGAAGGGATGTGGGCATGTTCCATACTATTCTATCCAAACCAAATGACGACGATGCAAAGGTTTTGTTCAAATTCATGGCCCACGTTTTGTGAGGTACTATTGTTTAGGATACGATGGGACTGACATACGCTACGCGTAAAAGCCCCTATAAACAAATAAAGAGAAAAAAAAAAAAATATTAGTTTAATTATAACTTATCAATCTATCTTCTATCCAATTATATTATTAGTAAAAACGTGTAGATAGGTTACCTAAACAACATTCGATCTTCAAAAACGACACACTAACGCACGCAAGCGTCCGTTGACGGCGCGACGCAACACTGAGATCAAGTGTGGCTAGCTAGCTAGGATATAAATAAATAAATATTCCACAACTTTTCACACAACGCCATTTAGTCCCAAGTTAAGCTTGAAAGCCTGTGTTATGGGTACTAAACAGCTGATAAACATACTTATATATTTCTAAATACATACATATAATAGATAAATTACACCCAGACACAGAACAAATGATCGTGCTCATCACACAAACTTTTGTCCTGGGTGGGAATCGAACCCACGACCTCCGGCATAGCAGTCAGGGTCACCAACTACTAGACCAACAGGCCAGCCAAGAAAAATATATATGCTAATGGATGGATATGCTAAGAAGAAGTAGCAACCTGAATACAAATTAGCACTATATATATTGAAGCAGATTATCTATCTTTACCAAATAAAATCCCTTTCCCAGATGAAGGAAACGCGGAAGTGTCTGAGATGGCATAACTACAGCCGTTCGTAACCTTCAACCGTAAGGAAGGACTAGTTTCATCGACCTTTACAAAATTCTCAACTTTGTACAAGTCACACAATGTCATAATAGTTTGTGTTAAGAACAATCTAAGTTATACGGAAATTTAACATCAAAGTTCATTAAACCAAGTAGAAAGCACTTTAATGTCAATTTGAAATTAGGAGCTTATTTTTCGTTAAAGTTTGCTACCTGTACCTAATCCACATTAATAAGTGTGGAAATAATTTGACAAAATAACTCCAGGGTTACAAGATGTCTATAATATGTTTGGATATGGATTATTTTATTTATTTTATTTTATTTTCTTTGGGTGGCTTACAGCTAACAATACAAAATTAATAGCGAGTTGTTCAACGACAAGCCATTATATATAATATGTTTGATTTTAATATTGATGTATTTATTATTCTTGTATGTTACTTATTAAATGTTTATTTACAACTAATTTTTACCTTGTTGCATCTACCATGCTCTGACTCTTTACCTTAATGTAGACCTGGTAGCAAATGACTAATGCTTTAAGTCCGCCTAAGTACACCAACGGTTTATTTTTACTCACTGCGGCAATGCCAAAGGGGTTAAGATTTTTTATTCGTGCATAAAGTCTCACTTACAAATATCTAATTAATTTCAAGAAGTTGTTCGTTGTAAAAGTAGATACTTAAGATTGATTGTTATTAACCTATTAACCCGACTACTACAATTTGCGAATTTCTTGTTTTATTGCTTTTTTATGAAAACTCAGAAAAGCAGTCGGGTTTTTTAGTTTTGTAAATTACCGTTTTATTTTTTATTTTATTAGTTTTTTTTACGATATCACTTTCAAAGTAATTACGATGCTAACGACACCTCGCAAACTAAAATCCATTGAGCCGTTCAGACATTTGAATTTGGCGCCAAAAATCTGCCATTTTGTTATATATAATCTCAGCTTTTTGGCGGGAGGCTATCCGACAAACAGATTCATTTCGAAACATTCTGTACTTAGATATCGCTAAATGAAAAATACTTCGTTCAAAATCAACACGCAAAAGTAATCGAGGGAGGTAATTACCCAAAAAATTAAATTAACAATGTCAGTCAACAATGAAAGCGTCGGAAACGGGAGGAAAATTAAATAAATGTTTTAATAGGCCATTTTGCTTGCTTACCTACTGGCTTAATGCTGGTGACTTGGGACCGGCACTTCTTCTTCACAGAAAAAAAATATAGAAAATTGAGAAAGACGCGCATTTTGCAGAACTTTATCTACGTCTTTCAGACTACGTCTTATGTACCTACATATATTTTAATTAATGTACATAAATAATTTTAATTGATAATATTATCCTACTAATATTTTAAATGCGAAAGTTTGTATGGTTGTAACTCTTTCACGCAAAAACTACTGAATAGATTTTTAATGAAACTTTACAATATTAAGGCTTATACATCAAAATAACACATAACATAACATAAAGCCTAGAAGGAGAAGTTCCGATGAAGTTTGAAGTTCTACTTAATTTGAAAAAAAAGAGACATCTATGATTTGGGCTGTGTTTTCAGTCTAATTTGTTGTCTGCCATATTTAGTTAATAAATAAATCCTGGTAGAGGTTTTATTTACAAGGGTTTTGCGGATAAAACATTTAAGTTACAACGCATACAGTTTCACCGAAAGTGGTATCACAGGGAATTTATCATACTTTTAGTTTGGAAATCTAAACAATCTAACTTTAGATACATTAAGTAAAAAATGTCAGCAATAAGTTTCCACCTAGTCAGTACCTATATATGTAGGTCAAAGTATTGTCTAAATTTGAAACGATTAATAACAGTGCCTTGAAAGCTCCTCATAAGTTTGCAAACAAATGGTTGTTCTGAGGTTAAACTTGCGAAATGTAGAATAGAATATTAGGTAGGATAAATTAATTGTTTTGTAATCTGCTATAAATAATGGCGAAACTCCGGGAAATGGCTATAAATTCCATAGGCTTGTGACAATTATTAATAGATTCAACATTTAGTAAATACCTTATCATTTGTTTAAATTATTTTAAAGATTGATTATTGTTTATTATTTTGAATCACTTTTAGATTTTTTAGGTTCTTTGAAAAGGTCAGGTGCGTAGCACTCGCAGCAAACGTGTGTGTATGATTACATGTATGTAAACGAAGCAAAAGAAGTGTGTAAGAATCGTAGCAGATGGCACTTTGCCTATCCACATGGGAAAAAGTCGTGAGTTTATGTATGTTCGAGTATGTTTCTCAGCCTAGTTTGAATAAAGACTTTAGATTTTTTTTATTTTTATTTTGTTTGTATTTTAGTGTAAATATAGAATAGAATACTCCTTATTGTACACCATAAAAACTTACAAATTATAACTTAAGGGCTACATAGGGTGATACAATGGAGCGATCTCTTACATACAACCTTTGGATGGAATTGATAGTGGAGGAGAAAAGATGAGTAGGCAGTTAGTACTTGAATAGATATATAAAATAAGTATAAATAAGAAAAAAAACATAATACTTAAATACTAATCATTTGCAGAGGAACAAACTGTTATATAAATAACAGTAAATAAAAAAAAATTGAACTGAACCGAACTGTTATGTAAAATTGTAGATATTATGTAAAAGTTCGAATGTTATAATACAGTTTGTTTGGCGCTGTGATACATTAGGTTTTGTTTTAATTATAAATAAGATTTAGTTTAGTATGAATTAAGTTTATATACTTCGACGTATTTAAATGGATCGAATCTGTGTCCGAAAACATCAGCAAGAAGGTAAAAATTTGAAAAGACTGACGAAAAATTTTAACGTTAGAAGGTCCAGATTTATGTACAGACGCCAGCACATAAAGTTTCTCCAATGTGTCTAATTTTTCCCAACTGAATATTATGAACCTTATTCTGTTTGTCATAAAGTTGAAAAACGATTAAAGAAATTTGACACATTGGGGTAACTTGATGTGCTGGCGTCTGTATGGCGTCAAAATAGTTAGGACGAAGAGACAACTTTTTTTACTCATATGTGAATGTTACCTTACTAATATTAAAAGCGTGTCTGTTCTAAAAAGGATTAGCATTAATTTCCCAAACTATCGAAAAACCGAAGTTAACGAAACTTTTAGGACAATCAGATCGAAGTCAATCGATAAGACGAGTCTTTCACTGTGAAACTCAGGCAAATACGTTGAAACTAGAAAATCCGATATAATTTCCGTCGCCATTGGAGAATAATAAATCTCAGGCTAGAAATCTTAGAGTTGTTTAATAGACTTGGTTTGATGTAGGCATGACAGTAATTGCTTGGTTGTAAAAGCCTTTCGAATAAGATCAATTGTTCGTCTAAGTAAATTAATAGGTACTACGCTGAGAAGTGTGTTACTTTAGGATCTACATCTGGTGTTCTTACCAGAAATTCGTGAATATTTACAGCCCACAAGCTTGGTAAGTGTTTACTGTCAGTTAATCAAAACCATCCCAGATACAAAGCTGAAATGTCTTCAACTAACATTGCGTATTGGAATATTCTTTTATTAGATGGCGATTTCCAGTCTAACCAGATCCAGCGTTTGCAAATCGTCGTTGATAGTGCAATTCCGCGTAACTACAATTGTTAAATACTGCGTATATACACCTTATCACAGTCAGCAAAGGTGTATATTCGCAGTCTTTAACAATTGTAGTTACGCGGAATTGCACTATCCACGACGAAATGGCACATTTGCTTATCTGAGCTCCACAACCTAGTGATTGGGTATAACACAACGCCTTTTGGTTAAACCAGTTGTCAGACTTTCGGTATTCTGATTTTATCTGGAACTAGCAGACGTTTCGCGGTTTGACCCGCGTAGGTCGCGTACCCGTGGGAATACTGGGATAAAAAGTACGTTACTAGTAGCCTATGTTTCACCCCACTCAGGGTGAATGTAGCTTTCCAATGGTGAAGGAATTTTTGGAATCGGCACTTAAGTTTTTGAGTTTATTCATTACAAACACACACAATTTTTTCCTCTTTTAAATATTAGTGTAGATATATTTATTTGTTTTTTTTTACCACAGCAAATACCAATTACAGTGAATATATACTGAAACACGAAACAACATTAGCTATGAATAAAAAATTAAATAAAATTTATATAAATATAAAGAGCATCTTTTTACCCTGACCCTTTACCTTCCATACTATAACTACTATCGAGGCTTGGATATAGCAGTGCCATGGCGAAAGTACTTTTATGAATAAGCTGAGTAATTACTTCCCAAAGAGCTACACACTACTACCAACAGCCGTCTACTTTGATATTGTGATTGTCGTCGCCATCTTCTTCTTCCTTAAATTCTGTCGTCCTATTTACACCAATCATCCGTCCAGTTTTATCCTATAAATACTTTTCGCAGAATTCAATCTAAATATCATCAACTACTCAGAGACCTTTAACAAAATACGGATCCCGTCTTGAGAGCTGAGAAATAAAAGATAGAATAATCTTCTAGCGAATTTCGTTTCGTCGTCATAAATAAACATTTACTGAGTTCCTTAATGAGTGTAGGTTTACAGGCGTAACAGGCAATAAAATGGAAGAAAATATATTGTAAGTGATGACACGGAACTAATTTATTTATATTAGAGCATGACAGGCCACTCTAGTCTAAGAATGATCAATCATAGCTGTTGCTTTATTAAAATCTTTCAGACTAAGTACATTTTTGTTAATAAAATATTCGTTATTGTTTTTGTTCTTTGCAAGTTAGGTACTAATATTACATTCTAATAGTTTCAGCAAAATAATAAGGGAATAATTTAAACGTAACCTTAATAACTTTAGCGTTGGACAATTCTTAAATTCAAACTGAACAAATGAATTCTCATTTTTTTTCCTGATGGTTTTTTTCTAACACTTATGGCGCTATTTCATTAGTCGATAGGGCCCGCATGCGGGGCGCGAGAGATTTCTGGAACGAGTGCAACAAGGCCCGCATGCTTGGAACCGTTTTCTCTTGTCGATAGGGCTCGCATGCGGGGTGTGAGAGATTTCTGGAACGCGTGCCACAGGTCCCGCATTCTATTCATTTATTTTCATTGGTCGATATCAGGGTCGGTATTTTAGCATGCGGGGAATCCCTGCAGGCGGTGTAACGAACACGTATCGACTTGTAGCTTTCATTGGTTGTTATCTCGCCTACGGGGACTCCCCGTGTGCTGTATACCGAACGGGTTAACGACCAATGAAATTGCGCCATTAGTGGAGAATCCAAGAAATACAGTTAATTAAGAGAAAAGGGTGACACACGGCACACCATACCTACTCGTACACAGTAAATTGTCAAGGCTACAAAAACAACTCCTATCGGTGTAAACAAAGTTCCACCGTAGCTAGTTACAACTTGTGGGTATAAACGTGTTGATATTGCTATTTCTATGGCAAAAGTATAAGGCAAACTGAACTGTTAAGGCAATAAGGCACTTTTATTATTGCTAGTGGTCGTCTAGTGGTCAAAAATCGACCGTTTTAGTTTTTCTTCACACTTTTTCCAGTCTGTACTTACATTTATTTATACTGATTCATACATACATTCATAAACTTACCTTAGCTAATGGAGATAGGCAGAAACTTACTTCTTCCAACTTTATCTCTTTCTTTTCTTTCTTTCCGTCTTCGTCTTTATGTTTCTTAATACTGATAGAATACTATAAAGGGGACCAAGTTAAAGCTTTTTTTTTAACGAGTAATGACGAGGCTATATTTTATTTGCAAAACCACAAGCGAAAGGGATGTTAAAACAAAACACCGACCAAGGGGACCAATATCTCCATCAGTGTCATCTTATGGCTTAAATTCAACCGTTTTAGCTTTAAGCACACCTTTTCCATATAATTTTCAACAATTTTCACACTTTTCTGTGCCCGCAATATTCTCAAAAAGGGATCCTTTGATTTTAACGCAAGGGATTTTAGTATCCGTTATCAATCTTACTACATAATTAGGTACCTTCATCAAGCCTAGATTTCTAGCGGGGAGTCTAACTAATAATCATTCACTCGTAGTTAAAAGCATCTAGGCACTATGTCTCATTACAAGTGTCAAAAACAACCACATCAGTCTTTGTCGTGAGCCCTTGGAAACCACACAGCACTTTATTTCCACTCAGCTCACTCTCTACGCCATTTTGAAACGAGACAAGCTTTTATTCTACATAATATAGGTTTTTTGGAAGTAGTATTTAAAAGTAGGTCTTGTGATAATATAATAAACCTGTCTTTTACTGTCCTAAAAAAGGCCTTGATTGATGATTACCATGTTTTCTTAAGGCGGATTGGCGACTTCAAACTATTATTTATTGTAGGCCAGGTTCCCTCAGGATGTTTTACTTTACCGATTTCAATGATCCCTAAGAGAAAATCAACAGTCATGTTCAGTTATTTCAATCTTAAACCCCATGTCATGCCGATTTATTTTGATATTTGTTGATACGTTGATACTCAGCGTTTATTAATAAGTTGGAGATAGCTTGAGGGATTCAGATCTTAATAGTGTTGGTAGCAAATAATGTGGTCTATTCATAGGTCCTTGTGGGATCATTAATATGTGTAGTAACACAGTAATTTTAGAAGAAAAAGTTTCAACTCTTTTAGATGAAACTTTTAAAGTCATTTGAGGAGATAAATACCCCGTATTGCGCGTGTACAAAGTCCTATTCAAGTTTTGAGATAAAAAAAATAAATATTTATAATTGCGATTGTGGAGAAAGGATGTTTATTTCCGACTATATCATAGGAATAGAGCTAATTAATCTCTTGCGCTGCTAGTGGGAAGGTGTATTCTTGACGTTTACTTTTTTGACTGGACGAAAGTAATGGTGTTTGAAAGAGACAAAAACGTGTCGTTGTGCGATGTGAAAATAAACGATATGAGTGCAGAACAAGTGAATGACTTTGTATATCTGGGAAGTCGTTTACAAGGGATGGAAAGATTGATGCGGATGTGGAAAGGAGGGTGAGTGCAGGAAATAAAGTGAATGGCGCTATACATGGCGTTGTGACCAACCAGTCGATGACCGAAAAGGAACGACTGGCTGTTCACAATGGTGTGCTGGTGCCTACACTAACGTATGGAAGTGAATGTTGGGCGTGGCAAAAGAGACATAAAAGGAGAACACATGCTGTAGAAATGCGTTCCTTGCAAAGTATGTGTGGTGTAACAATGAATGGCAGATTGAGGAATGATGTGATAAAGCAACGTTGTGGTTTAAAGGAAGGTGTAGTAACAAAAATTGAAAAGTGTATGCTTAGATGGTTTGGTCACGTTGGAAAGACGGATGAAAGACAACTAACGAAAGGTATTTACAAGGCAGATGTAAGTGGGAACGCCGGGAGGAGACGACCTTGAAGGACCTTATTGGTGAGGTTCTTCAGAAAGGTCAGGTGCGTAGTACTCGCAACCGGCGTGTGTGTATGACAACATGTATGAATGTAAGCGAAGCAAAACTAAATATGTAAGAATCGTAGCATATGGCACTCTGTAGTTTCTGCCTACGTCCATGGGAAAAAGGCGTGAGTTTATGTATGTATGTATGTGTTTGACTAGATACCCACCGCTATTCCTCTAGAGTCTAGATCAAAATCAAAATCAATCAAAAGTCATATACCTACCTATTCCAATCAGGCTAAGGATCAGCACTTATAGAACGTCAAAATAAAGTCATAAGACAGTAAGACCGCCCTTCGACACCTCCTAGTGTTTTTGCTGGGAAGAAAAAGTGGCGAAACAAACTCCCCAGTAAGAAAAGGTTTAAAATGTATTTCTTTATTCTAAAGAAAAAAAAAACAAACCAACATAACAGTGTCCTGAACCTTCTGTCACTTTGATTGGTGAAATGCAAAGAGATTTTAAATACTATAGAGCGGGCATGTCAAGGAAATTTCATAGAAAAACTTTGATCCTATGTCTCAGTAACGCCATCTAGAATAATATATGAATATTGGAGCGGCAGCGGAGCGTACTAAAAAAAACTCATAGACTTGTGTCCACTAGGTCACAAGTTTTGGATGAAAGTTTTGTTCGTGATGTCCCGTCGATAGTAAGTATTGAATGTCTTTCGTGAAATGATATTTATTTTTACAAATTAATTTATAAAAACACTTGATCGTACAAAGTACAGACGCCAGCACATCAAGTTACCCCAATGTGTCAAATTTTCCCAATTGAATATGAACCTTTTGCTGTTTGACATAAAGTTGAAAAACGATCAAAGAAATTTAACTGATTGGGGTAACTTAATGTGCTGGCGTCTGTACATTACGTACACGTCAAAATCCATTTTTCTACGACAAAAGTTGATTAAGAAAAAATTGGTTCTTCTTTAAATTGTGTTTTTCTCCTTTGTTGCCCTAGTTATACTACCAATCTTACTACCAGTTGTAATGCCGTTGATTTTGATAACCCTTCCTACTACTCCAGTATTGAGCTGTTATAAGGGAAAAAATAAATAGCTCGTGTTACTACTATGTATTTTTTTTTATTTTTTTTTTTATATACTATTATTTTTAGGAATTTGTTCTTCAAGTTTACTTGAAACTTGGACAAATCTTTTTTGATTCTGAATAACGTTAGTGAGTAGGTATTACATACATTCTTCTTCGTAAAAAAGTAAGTGAATTATGTATAACGGTAGTCACATGGGCTATTTATTTTTTCCCTTCTAACAGCTCAATACTGGAGTAGTAGGAAGGGTAATCAAAATCAACGGCATTACAACTGGTAGTAAGATTGGTAGTAACTAGGGCAACAAAGGGTTTTTTTTTCACACGTGGTTTTACGACTAACCCAAATTCCAGCCACGTACCTGCTGTCTAATTAAGGTGGTCAAAGATTAATTGTTGTAGGTTGGAACCGATCGTGCCCCCAGGGAGAGGCATTAGTCAAGAGATTGTGTTGTGCTAACTTGATTGATTGACGCTAGTTTTTGCTTTAGAGATAGTCTGGGTATCAGGATTAGGGATAACTATTCTCGTCTAGGCTTGTTTTTGTTACAGATTAGTTGAGAAATATAATTCTCGGTTCTTAAGGTATGCTTAGCTGGACTTAATTTATTGCACAATGCGCCCTGATATCATTGCGCTTATCAACATATTTCTAAAAATGAACATCTATTGAACGCAATCAAACAACAAAAATACCAAAAAGGTATAAAAAATAAAGGTATAAGGTACTGGCAGACGTCTCGCGGTTCCACTTGCATAGTTCCGGTTCCCGTAAGATTACAGGGATAAAAAGTAGCCTATGTCATCCGGGAATAGTGTAGCTTTCCACCAGTGAAAAAAAAATAAATTGGATCATTAGTTCCGAAGATTACCCCCTACATACAAACTTACAAACATACAAGCAAACAAACAAATTGTACGTCTTTATAATATTAAGTATAGATTTAAAGAAATAAGATCCTTGGTAAATTATTAAGTCAGCTTAACCGGTTGTGGCTGAATGGGTACCAATATTTTACATGGGGCGACTGCCTCACTCAACTCACTAACTGGGTAACACGATACCCCTTGGTTAAACTGTTTGTCAGATTTTTGGGCTTCTGACTACCCGTACAACTGTCTAAGATCTAGAAATGACAGCCGGCACCAACGGCAAAAACTCAATCAATTATTAAGTAAGTTAGCTATTACACGTGTATCTGAACAGAAACTGTTTATGCGTTAATCTGGTTACTATCCTGTTACCCTGATCCCAAATTATCTCAGGCCGCTGCAGCATCTTTGCCAATATGCCGATGTCAATTTTCATGTCAATTTTCACCCATGTTATTTTTCACAAACCTTTCCTGGCTTGCAAAATACCATAAAAGGGTATTAATTTCATCATTTTTATGCGCATGTGTACTTCCTAAAAGGATAACAACATCAAAGGGTAAAAATTGTATGAAGATGAGATCAAACCATGCTCAACCTTTTTTCCGTGTTTAATTACAGAGTAAACGTCTGCCTCTCCCGTCGGAAAAACTGGCGTGATTTTACATAATTATAGACCTGGCACTTGCTTGTCGAATTACTTGTCAGTAATAAAGGGTAGTAATTTCGAATGACCTTTTAGATTCCACAGTATAATTGAAATATAAATCCAAAGACATTCAATACCTATTAGACCGGACATCACAAACAAAATTTTCGTCCGAAAAAGTGTGTCCTGCCGGACACAAGTCTATGAGTTTTTTTTTAGTACGCTCCGCTACCGCTCCAATATTCATATATTATTCTAGATGGCGTTACTGAGACATGGGATCTAAGTTTTTCTATGACATTTCCTTGACATGCCCGCTCTATAGTCTTTTAAATCTCTATATTTAAATCGAATGGCATGTAATCTCCGCTGTTAGAATTTGAGAACTTTTAGATAAATTGTAGTATAACATAACATCACGCCTGTAATCAGATTTTAAAAGGGTTAGGCAGAGGTGTACCGGTGTATCGTAGGTTTACTGTTACAGTAAACCTACAATAAAAATAGCAGTTGTACTATACTCCATTTATAAATAGCATTAGACAGAAGTTAAGAATACCTTTTTAACTTCTGTTATATTCTGTACTAGCAGACATCACGCAGTTTCACCCGCGTAGTTTCCGTTCCTATGGGAATACGGGGATAAAAAGTAGCCTTTGTCCACCGGGAATAGTGTAGCTTTCCACCAGTATAATAATTTTTAAAATTGGATCATTAATTCCGAAGATTACCCCCTACATACAAACTTACAAACTTACAAATTTTACCTCTTTATAATATTAGTATAGATTGTTAATGCACACTTTGCGACGAAAGTACAATTAAGCATTTTACAATTACGATAGACGCCGAATTTATTACATTTTTTTTTCACTGCAGCTGTCACACTCAGCTGTAACCACTGCAACAATTTTTTTTTTAGAAATGATGTGGTTTTCATTTAGTTATATTATTTCAATTTAGTTGAAAATACAGTGCCAATGATAAAAAAACTCAAAAAAGTGGGTATGAACAATACATAGACACGTTCTTCGTTTGACTTTTATTCTTCTAAATTTAAAATAAAACAATTTGAATGAAAATTGTTTTCACATAATTATCTTTAAAAATAAAATGTTCTGCATTCCTGCTTCTATACGAGCCTCTTTGTTTTAATGCTGTGATAAATGGAGTATAGTAGATAAAGTGTATTATTCCTAAAAAGGGATAATATAGTTTATTTAAATTACATTGCCAGTAAAATTGTTTAAAGCGCAAAATAAGGGTTTTCTATAGACATATTATCTCTGCTTTACCCTTCGGGGAAATGAGGCGTGATGTTATGTTATGATAAACAAAGTACTCTTTAACTTAACATTTTCCAAAAACTATGATAGCTTTTTGTTCTGAACAATGTTATACAGTGTCCACACCACATGTTTTTCTACTGCTAACAATTATAAGTGGCAACAAAAGTTCTGGTTCAGTTCTGGGGAATAAACGAGAACAAACTCGGGCAACAAGTTTTGAAAATTTGAATGGAAATAATGTATTAGAACTATGAGTACGCGCGTAAAATTTTACTTTGAAAACGGGGACCTGCTTTCAAAGTTATTATCGCGAACTACTTATTTGTGCATAATTTATGTATTTGAGCATATTAATTGGTCTTTTTAAATAAAAATCTATTGCCGCATGTATAAAAGATTATCATTTGGGTTCGTGTCAACCGATGTAGTAGTTTTCATTCTTGTGTTTGAAATGTTAGTTTAAAATAAAACCGGTGAAATCCCAATGGTGATCCGAAATATTCTACAGTAGATACGAAGTGTGGGCGCGTAAATTAGAGATAATGTTGCACGCTGATAATAACGGTACCTACTTATTATTCAAAATAGTTAAAACATTGTCCACAACAAACCATAGCTACATGTTATAAAGTTGTGCGTAAATAAATATGTAATTACAGTTGTTTAGAGCTTCCGATATGTAGCCAAGCGCAATATTCATATTAATATTATGATACACATAAACGTTTAGTGTTAGTCATCACATTATTTAAAATATTATAAATCCGAAACACATTTTTGTTCTCGAGTACTAATGTATTTTTATCAGAAATACCTGCTGTAAGGATTACTGTCTTTTTAAACATCGTTCTAACAGATATTTCATGTTCAAATTGTATTTCGCTATTTGCATAGATCCCCGGTGTTGTACGTCGTAATTTGAAAATAATTGACCTTTGCAGACATTGAAAACGGAAATAAGTATAAGATTTAAAGCTGAACTTTAAAACGTAGTTTCCTAATCGATGAAATTTAAAAACACTTAAAACTACTGAATTCATGATTTATCTCGGTGGTTTCATACACGCCTTTTTCCCGTGGGGATAGGCAGAAACTACAGAGCTCCATATGCTACGATTTTTACATACTTCTTTTGCTTCGTTTACAATTCATACATGTTGTCATTAATTATAAAATAAAGTGACCTCTGCCCTTTGTTATTTGCCCTTGCAACTACAAACATAATTTTCCTTTTAGAACAGTTCTGCGCTTCACAATAGCCCTGATAAGAACAGCAAACTTACCAACAATATATACGTAGGTGTCAAGTTAATGGGAAGCCACTTATATCAATGCTCCCACGCTGAGGTGAGAAAGGTTTGTCCCCATTGTTTGATCACACTTGGAAGGGTCTAATGATCTAATCCTGACAAATCGATATTGATATTGCTGCCATTGAAGGTGGCAAAAATAAATAGTTACAAGATGGTAGTGTGGGAGTAGTAATTAATTACAGATAAGTGCTATTAAAGCATTTTATCGCTGAAAATGTTAAAGGATTGCTCTACTGAAAAGGAATATTCCACGGAGTATTAACCAATATGCTTATTAAATGAACATTTTTACTCGAATAGCTCATAATCTACCTGTTTTAGTTCGTGGTCAAAAAACTATCAAATAGACAGTATTGATAGAAGTATTTGCTGTTGGTCTAGTAGTTGGTGACCCTGACTGCTATGCCGGGGGTCGTGGGTTCGATTCCCACCCAGGACAAATGTTTGTGTGATGAGCACGATCATTTGTTCTGTGTCTGGGTGTAATTTATGTATAATATGTATGTATTTAGAAATATATAAGTATACGTATCAGCTGTTTAGTACCCATAATACAAGCTCTTAGCTTAGCTTGGGACTAGATGGCGTTGTGTAAAAAAGTTGTGGAATATTTATTTATTTATTTAATTTATTTAAACAATTTAATTATAAATGTTAAATATTAGTATAAATTCTATACTAATATATATCGTAAAAAGGAAGATTTAACTTATTGTTTGTTTGGTTGTTTTTTTTATTTAACTCAAAAAGTAGGTACTAGGTACTAGACCGATTTAAAAAAATCTTTTATAATTAGTTAGCTATATTTTTCAACTTCAACTTCAACTTTTCTCTACGGCGTTTGTGGAAGAGAGACACCACAATTTTGAGACGCCAATAACACGTAAGTACGACCATCAAACAGCTATATTTTACCGAGTAACATCCTACTAATATCCTTCTATCCTACTAATATTATAAATGCGAAAGTTTGTGAATGTGAGTATGGATAGAGTGACGGGTGGATGGATGTTTGTTACTCTTTCACGTAAAAACTACTGAATAGATTTTAATGAAATTTGGTATGGAGTTAGTTGACACCCTGGATTAACACATAGGTTACTTTTGATCCCTGTTTTCTCACGGGAACTGGAGCTACGAGGGAGAAACCGCGGGACGTCTACTAGTATGCTATATTTTATTATCTAAACTACGAAAGGGTGGATGGAATGCTATAGTTTTTTTTTATAAAGGTTACTAGCAATGTGGGCTCATTTCTAGTAGTCTTGTTAACCCCTCCAACTAAGTTAATTATGCTTTTGTCTGGAGTGGTTTCACGTCAATAGTGCCGACGCCTTAGCCATTGGGCTATTGACGGTTCAAGTTCGCAAGAAAAGTACGATATTCACGCGAATGAGGTCACAAGCGGAGCGCTACATATTCAAAAAAATTAAGTAAAGTTGAAGTTATTCCTTCTCTTGAGGCAGCCTGTACCCGTCGATAAAATACTTACAACGCCAGGGTTGGTGACGTTGACTAAATGTTCATTGATGATGCAGAATTGCAGTTCACTGTACAAGAATACGAAGAACTTATAACACTAAAACAATGGACTTGTCTTACCTGCCACTCATCACATTGTACAGTATGGGGTTGACAGTCGCCGACACGTAGTACAGGGCTCCGGCGACGTTGAACAGGTGTTCATTGATGACGTGGAACTGTGGCAGGCTGTACCCATAGATGAAGAACAGGCGTTGGACGTGGAAGGGGACCCAGCAGACGAAGAATGCTATCACTACTGCAGCTGCGGACAAAATGTGAAGAGTTATACTGATGAAAATATGGTTTGTTTGTGTCCGCCATGGCTATGGTTTCCATACTAAGGTACCAAATGAAGAACAACGGTGGCCCAGCGGTGGTGGCCCCGAGTTACGAACAGTAAGTCATGGATTCGAACCCAAGCAGGCTCATTACTTTGTGTAATTTATTTCATCACCCCTGCTCTCTAAATCGGTGAAGGAAAACATCGTGAGGAAACTGGCATGTCCTAGAACCTAAAATTCGAAGACGTGTGACATCTACCAATTCGCACTGGGCCCGCGTGGTAGATTATGGCCCACACGCAAAATACGCGCTTTGAGTGGAGTTGCGGATACCAGCCCAGTATCTTTATCTTTTTTTTTAAGATACCAAATGACCTTTGAAAGTAGATTCGGTTTGTTTACAGGGCTATGGTAACAGTTTTAGTAGAGTTAATGCTTCTCTAATTAGGATTATACAATAAATAGTCCTGGAAGTTATTAGTGTTTTTGGACTTAAACGAATACACGTAACAAGTAGCCATCTATGTCTTGCCTTGCGCCGCTGGGTTATGCAAGTATCTAATTCCACCACCAGGACCTGACGTCTAGTCTTTACAAGGTGATATTTTGATCAATGAGCGACATGAATATGAACAACTTTCACTATTTATTTATATAATACTTCCAACACTCTAATGTTCAGAGCCGGACTTAATGCCATAGGCATTTTCTACCAATCAACCTTTAGGTGACCATGGGACCAACTCAGGAATCTTGCATATATGGGTATAGAAGAATCTGTGATAATTTGACGTAGAATGGAGAGTTCAGTATTAAAGCTTATTCAATGTAGGAAATATACGCCAGCAAACCTGGTATAATAGAAAACATGATCCTAACTGAATATTAATACACGTGAAATGTTGATAGTTCAAAACTCGCGGATATCTAAACTAAATAATTTATTTGACTTCGTCTTTAGCTACGTAACTTTTGGGTACGATTAGTTTTGTTTAGTATAATGTTTTTGTACCCTTAGGATTTGTAGCATATTTAGAGTTATGAGCTAAGAGGCATATAAAAAAGAAAAAGACAAGACCTTTTTGCACTAAAAACTAACTACTTTGCAGCGGTAAAACTTAGTGGTATCTTGTATAATATAAGGCGTTACGAAACGTGACGATGAAATTCCACATATTTCTGGTGGCCTCGTAACAATAACATTACAAGTGAGTTCTTCCCAAAAATTGTAAGAAAACCATATCATTATTTATAATTAACCAAGAAACTTGAAAAAAAAGTGATTTCGATGCCATCAAGAAAAGTAAAAAATGATCCTGAATTTTATAGCGTGTCGATGTCTGTTTCGTACTGTATTCTAAACTGCAACATTACTTTACATTTTTGTTTTTAAATGGAATCGTTAAAAAGTAAAAAGATATTCACAATTTAGAGTCTCTAGAACCTCAACAATAGTCAACAGGGGTAGTTTTAATATCGCCGCTACGGCGTAGCTGCTACGCCGTAGCGGTTTTGCCATAGTGGCTCCGCCGTAGCGTTGCGTACATTATTATTTTGGTAAATATTTTACGCTATGAGTACAGCGTTTATTAGATTCAAATATACAAAGATATACTGAATTCCTTACTATTTAATAAAGCAGCTATAAAATACATTTAAATTACACATTGGTTACATCTCCTGTTGTACCTATTGAGTTTTTTTAAAGAAATAAAAACTTTAGACAAACATAAAGTTAAGAGGTGACTGACCTCCGGAAAAACAACATTTCCGCAAATTCCAGCTATAAAAAGTTCATTAAAAGGCACCGCTGTAGCAGTCCCTAAAATTAATGAGGTTAATTAAACCACGCTGAAAAGTTGTTACAAAATCCTCGGAAAGGAAACTTTGGCGAGCGTGAGATGGATATTGCAAACTATAAATGATGAAAGGCGAGAGTTGTTTCGAGATAGATAGAATTTTGATACAATAAGATTTGATTTGAAGGCAAGACTTTACTGTGCGTGGTCCGACGAGTAAATACTAGGCTGTTACTATCTCACTGTATGGTAAAAGCCTCTACTCATACAGAGAAGGCACGAGCAATAACCATGATCATATTGATTACAAGTCCAGGTTTCCTCACGATGTAAAAATATTAAAATAAATAAAATACATTTATTGACACAAAATACCTTAGTATATGTTACGATGCTAAAACATTAACGTAGGTTCAGGATTTCAGCGATAAACTTAAAAACACATAACTTGTTAAAGTTGCATAGCTTCAAAGAGATTTAAGGTACTATAAGAAAGACATGCGAAGAAATGACATAGAAAAACTGTGATCCCATGCCTTAGTAACGCCATTTGCAATATTTGGCATTTATAACCTTTATCTTCAACAAAGGCTAAGTCTGAAGGCCGTGTGGAAACCTTTTCATCGCTCAGCTATATCACTTTTTTAGCTCCTAAACTGGAATCAAACTGCTATACTGAGCTTATGTGGTAAAACGATAGGTACTTTGCAGAATTAAAATATTTTGTTTGATACAATTAGGACTTTAATGTTACAGAAATTGAGATCATTTTACCATTTCGTGGTATCAATAACAAAACAATAATTCCCACAGGTTTGCGTCTATTTAATTTTGTAACAAAATAAATAACAAATTACATTTTCTGCACAATTGGTTTAATGTTTCAAACATGATAATGAAATGCCAAAATGAACTCAATTAATTCATTTAGGTACTTAGTTTATTTACACTGAAATATCCAAACATTGTGAAAACAAAAGCTCAATTTTCAAAATAACAAAACATCAAACGGAGCAGGAGGAGTAGAATATTTTTTGTACGGAATGGAAAAAGAATCGTTTAACGCAGCTTTGTCCAATGATCATTCAATCGAATGCCTTTTAAATCGATTCGTTTTAGATCTTTTGTAATTTGATGTAAACCCGTATGCCCATTTTCACTAACCCAATACGACGACGAATTTTATGTCTGAATCTTTTCGCAGTGTCTGGCAATGCGCTTTTAATTAAACATTTCATTTAGGTATCTTTTAAAATAAGTGAACACGGTTAGTAATGGTTTTCAAGGTGGATAAGTAAAGAATTTTCCGTTAAACTCGTTTTCTGTCAAAATCAACACTACAAAACATCACGTCTGTAATCCCCAAAGGGTTAGGCAAAGATGCACCTGTAGTGCACCCACATTTCGCCAGTTATGCCAAAATTAAAACTTACTTTATTTATATTAGGCTGAAGATCAGCACTTTTTAATCGCCAAAAATTACATAAGATAGGCTCCCACAAAGCTATAATTTCACAGTCTCTCAGTATTCACCAATCCCGAGTGTTTTTTTTGCTAGGAAGAACAAGTGGTGCAACAAATTCCAAAGCAAAATGAAATTCAACGACTAAAAACTTCGTTGATTTTTTTTTGCAAGAAACAACCAGCGCTGGGTCAGCTTGATAGACAGCATACAATTGTATGCTGTCTATCAAGCTGACCCACTCTTCTACAGAATAAGAACCTCCAAATGTAGAAAATATAGGTCTGATTGTTTGTGTAAATTTAATTATCTGTTTCACGAACTAATTTCGATTCACTACTGATATTTCGGAGGAAGTAATTTCCTTGTAATGATACAAAAATCGTTCATGCGTATCGTTGGATATCAACCCTCTTACCTTAGTAGATAACGCTAACTGTCTCAGACAGACCAACTGATAACACAATATGATAATGGTAACCAACTTGACCTTTATGGAGTAAAAATATACTTTAATGGCTCGTATTATTATACAGTGTCAGAAGGAAAATCGGAAAATGGCCTTTAAAAGGAAATTTATGTAAGTTAATTGGCGGACGATCAATTCTCCCAATTATTGGAGCATTTGTTAGAAAAAGCTGGGTTGATAAATGTAGACATCCAAATTCCAATAAAAAGAAATGATCTCGACACTTTACTTCTGCTTCACTACCTTGTGGGCGTAGTAGTTACAGTGGATTATTTGACAAATTTTTAGTTTTTAGTCCCTCATGTATTAAGATTACAAGAAAATATTCGACACATATATAGGGTGACTGGTAATTAGTGACCGATACTTAAACACGTGATTGTATTCATGATTTCAATAAACTTTCCCAAAGAAACTTTTTCATATACACAATAACTTATAACACAACAAAAAAACAAAAACGCTGTTTGAAATTTCCGCGTGCGCGCCTTTGTTCGATCACAGTAGGCACGAATCGGCAAGATCTATCAGCTGATAGTCTGACCTTGGAATCTACTAGTAGTAGTAGCGTCACACGCTGCCCAGCCACCCCCACCGCTCCCGGTGTGCAGTACTGACGTAATTGAATTAATTGAAAGTTAATAAATATAAAAAAAGTTTCTTTGGGAAAGTTATTCGTATTCATGAGTACAATCACGTGTTTAAGTATCGGTCACTAATTACCAGTCACCCTATATATTATTCTTTTTCAAATTGATGGAAAACTGCTTAGCTTAAGCGCATTAAAGTCGAGGAGAGGGGGCTTGTAACGTCATTAGGTATGTAGTATAAACTGTACAGGCTAGTGACGTCATGCGACATTTTGACTCGATGTATCGCCGTTATTTCTTGATTACGTGAAAAAAGAAAAAAATTGCGTCGTTTTTTTTCTTGAAATCTAGATGAGGGACTAAAAACTGTTGTCAAATAGCCCATTTCTTATACTCCTGAGCGTGAGATCCTAGGATGGATTCCCGAGGTAGTCAAATAAAATCAAACAAAAAGCCTTTATTCACATTAGACTGATCAGTCACTTTTTGATCGTCAATAGAAATACATAAGGCAGTCCCCCAAAACGCCCACCCTTCACTACTTCCTAGTGTTTTTGCTGGGAAGAAGTAGATACATATACACGGAGTCTCATTCAAATCGGTCAATATGGTAAAGTCTGAAACTATAAGACATACGAAGATCTGTTCTGAGGAACTATGTCATCGATTTTAATAACAAGAAAAACTGCATTCATACATTTTAAAAAACATCTGTACTCCGTTCGGGAATCGAACCCGGTTATTTTGAAAAAAAAAAAGCCTAAACCTATTTAGATATCGATTGTGTAGGTCCTAAGCAGTCAATGTCTGTATGAAACATGATGTCTAAAATGAATAACATGCATTGTTTCCACGTACTTTAATTTATTTTAGTAGGTGCTCGAAGTGACCACCGCCTTTATTAATACAATATTCAACACGTTTAGGTAAGGATCTTACAATAGAGATTAGATCTTTGGCATTCGTTACGGGTAGGCAGAGTCCAGGCAATCTCACATACAGTTTATTTATTTATTTATCAACTATGTATGACTTACAGCTAATGCAAACAGAATAAAAGAATAGCATGTGAGACTGACAGCCAATTAAAAGTCATCACTTATAAAAAACAGGTTGGAAAGAAAGATAGCGTGAACAACACAACACAATTACCAAAAAAGGAAAACAGTAAAGCTTAAACTAAATTTACATATAAATCAAAAGGTATTGCGTTACCCAGTTAATGGGATGTGGATGTCAGATAGGCATATCGCTCCTTATAAAATACTGGTATTCAACTGCAACCGTTCAGACTGGAAGCCGACCCCAACATATTTGGGAAATGGCTAGGCAGATGATAATGATAATTATTAACTGGTTGATAATTTGAATTCTCTCTTTTGTTGCCTGTATATTGTTTAGAAGGTGTTGTCATGTTGAAATAATTATGCTGATAGCATGACGTGAACTTAGTGAGAATATAATTATTAAATAATTTTAGAGCTAGCGTTGAGTATGTTCATCGTGAAATGTTAAGTAGGAGTGCATGTGTGTAGCTCCCACTTTTAATACAGTATCTAAGTAGAGTAGCTTTTATTAATATTTTTTTAATGTTGAATGAAAAAATAATTGAATAATGAAAACAATTCGATAGCTGGCCTTTTTACAAAGTCAAAGATTAATTACGTTACTTTAGTAAGTTATTTTATTGCATGTCCTATTGATCATGTCAATATTGAAAAGTATCCTCTCAGAGAAGTATGGTAGTAAGATATTGAAACACCGCCTTTACTAGTTCAAAAAAAGATTTTGCTTGTTTTATGTATTACACGCTTGTACAATTCACAGAAATGAATATAATTTATCATTTTATGATTTATCCATCATAGCGGTCATAAAAATAAGAAAAAATGGCTGATAAAGTAACAAAGACTTTCACACAAAAATGCCGAAATAATATTTTATATTTTAAACATACCTTTTGTATACCTTTGCAACATCACGTACAAAACCAATTTATTTAGAATTTTAACAACAAAACGATATATCTACAATAAAGCCGACTGAGCCAAAACGTGCGAATTTTTGCACACGATTTAATTTTCTTAACCGCTATAAAAATGAAATAATTGCACTTTATTTTCTATTGTCTCGATAGTCTAGTCAAGTGGTATCGATTTCAGGATCAGGCAAAGTATTATTAGGTTTTTCAACGGTATTTTTCAGTAGCAGCATGGTGATGATTTCTTTGATCTTCATTTGTATTTTATACTTTTAAGATGTATGTATTTTGTTGTAATGCCAATGAGCGTGGCATTACAACAAAATACATACACCTTAAAAGTATAAAATACAAATCCTTCCTTTCTTAATGGCCATGAGCTCCTATTTTTTTCGAGTGTCCCGTTTTGTTTTCTTTAGGGGTTTTTTATTATTATTATTTTATTTGTAGTTAGTTTAATATATTATATATATATATTTGTATTTGTTTTATTGTAATAAATATTTTAAATCCAAGGTGAAATATAGACGTGCTATAAGAATAACTCTGTCCCAGAGGTACTAAATAAGCTCCTTCTAGGCAAGTCTGGACTAATTTTCAACTGGCCTGTTGGTCTAGTAGTTAGTGACCCTGACTGCTATGCCGGAGGTCGTGGGTTCGATTCCCACCCAGGACAAATGTTTGAGATGAGCACAATAATTTGTTTTGTGTCTGGGTGTAATTTATCTATAATATGTATGTATTTAGAAATATATAAGTATGTTTATCAGCTGTTTAGTACCCATAACACAAGCTCTCAAGCTTAATTTGGGACTAAATGGCGTTGTGGAATATTTTTTATTTATTTATTTAATTTGACTAGATCATCGCTTGACATCAAGAGATATAGTGGTCCAACACCAACCTCATCATCTGCCTAACTTATTCCCAACTATGTTGCAGTCGACTTCTAGTGACCAGTATTTTACAAGGAGCGACTGCATATCCGAACTTCCAAATTCAGTGACTGCGTAAGACGATACGAGGTTAGACTGTTTGTCAGACTTTCGTAGTTCTGACTAACGGCTGTCAAAGATCTACATATGGCAGTCGCGACCAACGTGGTTTCTATGGTTAACCATTTTATACCGACCAACCTAAAGTAAGCATAGGTTACTCTTCCATCGACCCATGCGGGTGTCGCCATCATCCACAGCCTGACTTCACCCACTGCTGGGTATAGGCCTCTCTTTTTAGGTACCAATTTCCACGTCCCTGTGCCAGTCTCATCCACGGTACTCCTGCAATGGCAACAATGTCGTCCGCCCATCTCGCCGCAGGACACCCTACACTTCTCCTGCCGTTTCTTGGACGCCACTCAGTCACAGCTTTACTCCACCGGCCATCACCGCGCCTAGCTAAGTGTTCTGCACACCTCCATTTGAATTCCATAACGCGATTTCCAATATCGATGACCTTTGTGTGACCTAAAACGCAAGCCTATCACTAAAAATAAAGAACTCTTTTGTGAATATAGGCTTAGTGTAATTAAATGATGTTACATAATATATCACAAAACAAAAGAAAAAAAAATCCCGAAAGTTAATGTATTTTGGAATGTGGTGGAAGCCAGTGATGAAATCTTTTAATGCATACTTACGTCATGGTTATTGCCCTATATGAGAGTTTTACTTTTTATACTATTTATTCAGGCGTGGAACGAATATTCAGTGGAATTATTACACTTCCTGCGCATAAACTTTTTTATATTTCTAAATGAATATTTTAGTATCATAAAAGGAAGAAGTGCTTATATAGGAACCGTAAACTTTCAGCTCTATAGATAGTTTATTTTCAAATTAATGGTTGTAATCTTCAGGGTGCTAATATTACTATGCGTTTCAAATGAGAATAGGAATGACTTTGCGCCAAGTTGTAACGTCATAGCTGTCAATTCGAATAAATTAGGTAAGATCAGCAAAACAAAGTTTTTTTTTAATATAATTTATTTACGAATTATGAACGAATATTTTGTATAAATTGTACTCTCGAAGTATTTGTCTACATTGGAGATTATCTCTCGAGTCCTCCCATGCAAAATAGCGCCTCATTCACACATTTTCAAACAGTCAGGAAGATGAAAACAAAAACAAATATCAACAACAAACAACCGTGTAACAAACATAATTAATAAATCAAACGTAAGTACTCCACAAAACTAATTACTACTTATAATAAATCTGTAGAAGTTAAATTTCTGTACATTGAAAATATCAAAAAAATAAATAGCAGGGGGTGTTACTAGACCGACACCGAACCCAAAAATATGATTATAATATAATTTAAAAAATTTTTGTCTGTCTGTCTGTCTGTCTGTCTGTCTGTATGTTCAGGTATCACGCAAAAACTACCGGTTCGATTACGATGACACTTGGTACACTTATTCTTTAATATCCTGGGCACCACACTGGGTACTTTTTATCCCGGAAAAGTATATACAACAAAAAACAAACTTAATTTTGCGGTTCGATCTCTAGACCCGACTACTGTAACAACCGCAAATAAAAAGTTTGTCGTAGGTTTCGTCACCGCAGTGGGTTTCACCAAGGGGCGCTGCACACGGCTAAGATAGTATAATATTTTATCTTAAGATACAATATCGCTCGCCATACAATTCAATGGACTATCACACACTACGAAAATAATTATGTACAGACGCCAGCACATCAAGTTACCCCAATGTGTCAAATTTTCCCAATTGAATATGAACCTTATTTTGTTTGACATAAAGTTGAAAAACGATCAAAGAAATTTGACATATTGGGTTAACTTGATGTGCTGGCGTCTGTACATTGAATATATATTCAAAATTAATATTGGAGGATGATTGGTGATCGATACTGATGTCAAAAATGCAATCAGTAAATGTTTTGTCTGTCTGTGTCTCTGTCTGTATGTGCACGCATAATTCAAAAACTATTATAGGGATTTTAACCAAACTTGGTACTGTTGTAATCAATACGCCTGGGCAGGTTGATCTTAGTCTCAGTTGTTTTACACATGATCAGTTGTACGGCGCTCTTTCCTGGGTCAGTAGTTCCAGAAATCTTTATGCATACATACCGGAAGGATCAACTTTGAAAGTAGTCTATCCGGAAGTATTATGCTAAAATTATTACGTTTATATATCAACGCTCAGCCCAAACCGCTGGTATTAGAGACATGTAACTTGAAGGGGTGTTCTTAGTGATGTAAGTATCCACTAAAAACGATTTTTGGAAATTCAACCCTTAATGGGAAAACATAGGGGACGGAAGTTCGACATCCACGCGGGCGAAGCCGCGGGCAAAAGCTAGTTTTGAATAAATGTCTTAAATTCGACTTAATAAAAAAAAAGAAAATAATTGATACGCGATTAAGGTTTCGTTGCAGGCCGTACTTTTCAAGCGACATTTGACTGATAGAGGTCATTGACGTTCCTATTCTTATTTGAAACGCATAATACTCCGAAATTAACTCTCATTTTATGTTTCCATTTCTTAATACCTAAGTTGTGTGTTTTAGTGTCCTACTAGCTCCCGATTTGTCGGAAAAAATTCCTTGAAATAAACAGGTACTTAAAACTCTACAGTTTTGATGTTTGAAAATATGTGAGCACCGTGTATTTTTCAACATAATGATCATTTACATACTATACACATTAACATCAGTTTCTATTCTAAGTAAATTCTTTGTGGTGATCTAGAATTATTGATTATGTTTTTGCCTAATAACTTGAAACACATAATTATTGTGTTTATCACACATATTGTAGATACCTCGGCCTATACCTCGGCCTTGCCTTGTTCGTCTTAAATCGAAGTTAAGATGAATATTTCTGCTTAGCACCCGCTCTTGTAAGAACGTAAAAACAAATAAATCAAAAGTTCTCAAAGAATACTGCCACTGTTTACGAAAAACCCTCAATTTGGAGGAAGCAAGGGCTTTTCAGTAGATTAAACCCCGTATTGTCTGGTTGGTCGCGGCGGCACAACAAATAACGCGCGGTTTCATCGACAATAGACATGATTTACTTGAATCCACATAATATATATTACGTTTCAGTGTTTGTCTGTTCAAGGATTCGTTTATTAAAAAGAAATATTGTAACTTTCGTGACACATATTTTGCTTTATTTATTTATTTATTAAAACTTTATGCACTAGTAAAATAAACTGTACAAAGGCGGACTTGCCTTAGGCATTTTCTACCAGTCTACCTTAAGGTGATGCAGAGACAGAACATGGTAGGCGCAAGAAGATAACAAAAACTTGAAAGTTAAATAAATTATTATTTAGAATAAATACATATATACATACATATTATATAAAATCCAGAGATATCTAAGTCACGAAAAAAAGTAACAAAAAAAAAAGATATAGGTACAATTCAGCAAAAACCAGTATAAGCCGACCTCTTATTTTATTAAAATACTGTTCTGTACTAGACCAGCTTCAAGTTTATCACTGGCATCTAAACTATTGCGCTAAAGTTTTTAATTGGGAATAATGAATACTATAAACAAAACACAAACAAAAAAATAAACTTGAATATATGTTCAAAATGTATTTTTGTAAACTTATTTCAGGGACTAATGTCAGTTAAGTATAAAAATCGATTCAAACCAAAATACTTTGCAGTCCTTTGAGGAGTTTTATTTTTTAAGTTCTGTTGTCCTGTACATCAAGAACGATTTTAGACACAAGTCTTTTTGCCTAATCCTACGTAATAAATTCAGAATGATTATTTTATGCCCTTAATTTATTTCTACTGTTCTACATTAGGTATACCTATTTAAGAAGAATAAATTATTTCATTCAATTAGAATGTAAAACGAAAAATTATTACATTATCACAAAGTACCACTATTTACTACTTTTAAAAATGAAATGGCAACACTAAACGAATAAAAGTGCACGAAAGTAGTCAAATTACTTTTTATTTAAACTTATTTTTTTTTGTACGGCCTCAATTAGTTAATAAATGAATAAATGTATGGAATTAATTAAATTTCATACGTGTATATCTAAGTTCTAAACTATAAGATTCTGCCATTGTTCTTTGACATATTGGGATAACTAGATGTGCTGGCCTCTGTACACCCCACGAAAATGTTACAGTGTTAGGTACGGTACTATAATTTTAATAGAAATAAATTCTTTTCAACTTTGAAAAAACAATACTTAAGTAAAAAAGCATAAACAATATTTATTAGATTTTATGTAAGGGTAGGAGGTTATAGAACGGTTAGATGTACAGACACCAGCACATCCACCTACCCCAAACTTTAAAATTTTCCCAACTGAACATGAACCTTATTGTGTCTGAAATAAAGTTGAAAATCGATCCAAGAAATTTGAAACATTGGTGAAGGTTGATGTGCTGGCGTCTGTACCTGATAAGTTTACTGTAAGATAGACTCAACGGTCTCACAGTTAAACTGTGTGGGGCAATGTACAGACGCCAGCACATCAACCTACCCCAAACTGTCAAATTTTCCCAATTGAGCATGATCCTTATTGTATTTAGAATAAAGTTGGAAACCTATCAAAGAAATTTGACGCATTGGGGTAGGTTAATGTGCTGGCGTCTGTACCTAGCATTAAGAAATTTTTATGTGAATAAATAATTAATTCATTTTCATTAAATTAAATATGAAAATTAACACGCTCACCAAGTTAAGGATAACTAAATAATGGCGACTATAATACTAGCAACCTAAATATTAGCAACCTCGATGGTATGATCTTGGCCATTTCGTTTGAGGTCGGATAATTCGTTTAGGCCTCCAATTTGCAAACCACGTTGAAAGAGACGGTATTGGTACACCATTGTAGGTCCTACAGTGGCTTCGCAAATTTGTAGACAAACTCAATTCCGATATTGATAATTGAATTGGCGGGTCTGTTTTGACAACCAAGCTATCAAATGCAGAAAACATTCTCTGGGATAAAATAACCGTCATATCATTCCTGCCACCAATAATTAATATAATTTATTTGCAAAAACAAATCCTCAGATAGTATTGCCTAAACATATTGTAAACAAAGTACGTAAGCTGTTAAGTGGCAAAATTTTACGGCTTTTCTTAATATTTTTCGGCTAAATTCTGCCTTCGTAAATAGGTACATAATGAACGTTTGTCGGAACTAACAATTACAACATGTTTAACAAACCAAAAGGTTAAAAACCCGGTCATAAATGATTCAAACATAATTTTTCGAGAATACATTTTTAAAGGGTGGAAAAAATCAATGAGCCTTAAAGGAAAATAACTTTAAATCCTCAAGATAGATAATTTTACTTAAGGAAAACATTACTTTATTAAAAAAAAAACATAGCTATCCTTCGCGATTGCGATCGTATTATGGAAGTGAGTGTTCGGTGTTCGGACCTTGTTCTTTACTCCAGAGAGCTACAGGCATTGACAGTTCATTACCTGTAGCTGCTTTGTGCTATTCGGTAACTAAACTAGCTGGGAAAATTGGCTATTATATAGGTACCTTAATTAGCTCTGCTGTGTTCCAGTTTAAAAGGTATGGCTGCCAAACGTAATGAGAGGAACAGTAAAGAGCATAACTTTCACTTTTGTACATACTTTCGCAATATTCATAAACGATTTTATCGTGTAATAACGATTGTTACTGCGGGAATAGACGTATTTCATTTTATTATGGTTTCGCGAATTCTATGTCCGGATCACTATCAAGTTTATTTTAACACTTTAGGTTTAAAACGCTTTGAATCGCGCGTAGAAGTAAGATGTTTCTACCCTTGCGAAAAGAGGTATTTTTGCTTTAGATGGCAGTAGAAGTAATCTAGTATGATCTTGACCTTCCATACTTGTAAGGACCTTGAAAGGTAACTTAGTATTGAAGGTAAACAAGCAGAGCTTATCAGTAAACGTATTAACACACAAATAGATACTTTAAATCTGATTATGTTATACCGATAACACCTTGCACTATTTTTTTCTGCACTACCCAAAGGGTACCTGACCGAAAATGCCGAAGGTATTAAGTTTGCCGCTGTATATTTGTGTGTTTAAAGAATTACTTTAAATTACATAAATACCTGCGTCTGACAGCTTTCACGACCAAAGCTTACGCAGGGTATAAAGTGCAGAATAATATTGTGTTATTTAAGACATACCTGCATGTTATTTTGACACATACTTACGTATAATTTATTTAAATATAAGTAGGTACTAGGCTTATAATAAAGATAAAAGAAGTTAATGGTAGGTAAGGTTTACCATAAAATAAAGTTGAAGGTAAGTTATACTTCATGTTTGTATCACGCGCCTGTATCCCGAGAGGGTAAGTCAGAGGCGTAGGTACCTATGGAAGATAGACCCAGATTTTGTCAGTTAGGTTTATGACCTGTGTTAGGTATAGGGGACGAGCCTTTTGTCATGAATCGCACACATGTCCAGACTCCAGGCTGCTATAACTGAGATTTTTTTGAAGAAAAAACACATTGCTAAACACGGGAAACGAGCCCAGAACCACTCAGTAAACGCATTTGAACCACTAATCAAGACTAAGGAGGCATATTTATTTACATGGTTGTATCAATATCCCTAAACAATTCCTTGAAAAGTGAACTAAAATGAACTAGTGTAAGAAAAGTTTTATCTCGTAGTGTTTTAGTTCATTACCCAAAAACTTACGAGTAAAACTGGTAGGACAACCCTTTTAACAGTTGGGAAAAGACGGACCTAAATAAATAAAGAAGAACTGAAAATAAAAGAAGGAATAAAAGAAAAACAACTCATTTTATTACGTAATTTACTTAGATAAAAACGTGCCGACTCGATTTAGAAATATCAGCTTCTGGGCTACGATAGCGTGCGCACTCGCAACACAATACAAGAATACACGTATATGTACTGTCCACAACCGTTGGAGAACAATGTAATGCACATGAGCGAGGATATTGAGGGGAAAGTATTATCACAGTCTAAAAACATACAGTCGTCCGACGAAGCTGTCTAGGCAGGTCAATCGTGCGGGGTGTGATGGGCGAGACGCGGGAAAGCCGCTCCCGCACTGCGAACAAACCGATGTTCGTAGTGCGGGAGGTATTATTCAAGTCTAACGCGTGTAGAAGTTGTCGGCATTTTTCCAGAGATCAAAGGCGTCGCGTACTACTGTATTAATATTTATACTGTGGTATTATGTTACATGCACAATATTCGATTGAACAGTTGAGTTAGTGGCTTTGTTAGGTACTGACATCCAATCTTTATGACTTCGTTGGTGAACCCGTCGGGGCCTGGGCTTTTCTCCATTTTTAGTAATTTAATCCCTTTAGTTACTTCGGACTCATCTATGATAGATCTCGTACACCCCTCGGCAATGGTCAGAGTCCGATATTATCTTGCTCTACAAAAAAGGAGATCCTAATAATATAAATAATTACAGACCGATAAGCCTACTACCATCACTATACAAACTGTTCTCTTCAATAATAGAGAAAAAAATAAAAGAAAAAACAGAGAAATATCAACCTATTGAACAGGCGGGTTTCAGAAGAGGTTTTTCAACCACAGATCACATACACTCACTAGAAATGTTAATAGAAAAATACCAAGAGTTTAAGCGACCACTATACATTGTCTTTATCGACTACCAAAAAGCATTTGACTCTCTGTTCCACTCAGCAATATGGGAAACTCTACTCTCACAAGAAGTGCCACTAGACTATATAAAAGTCCTAAAAACTATCTACGACAATAGTACTAGTAGGGTGAAACTAGAGACCACAGGACCACCCATACAGATAGGAAGAGGCGTACGGCAGGGAGACCCGCTCTCGCCGACTATCTTCATTGCGGTGCTGGAGACCATCATTGGAAAACTAAAATGGGAAGAATTTGGCATATATATAAATGGTCGTCGGTTGAGCCACTTGAGATTTGCCGACGACATAGTCCTGCTTTCAGAAAGTACAATTCAACTGCAAGTAATGATAAACACTCTACACGAAGAGAGTCGAAAGGTGGGCTTAGAAATCAACCTAACCAAAACTAACATCATGACGAACCATAATGAAATACCAATATATCTGGAAAATTCACCCTTAACATATGTTAATGCTTATATCTATTTGGGAAAACAAGTTTCGTTCAACCAACAAAATAATGATCTAGAAATAGAGAGAAGGGTCAACATGACATGGAAGAAATACTGGAGTCTCAAAGAAAAATTTAAAGGCGATATGGCCATACGAATGAAAACGAAAGTCATGAACACCTGCTTACTTCCCACGTTAACATACGCCTGTCAAACTTGGAAGTTCACCACAAAAGTAAAAAACAAAATTACATCCTGCCAAAGAAGTATGGAGAGAAGTATTCTGAAAATCAAGAAAATCCAAAAGATACGCCATACCTGTATAAGACAGAAAACCAAAGCCACAGACGCCCTCAGCCACTCTCAAAAGCTTAAATGGCGATGGGCTGGACACGTAGCGAGGCTGAACGATAAGCGATGGACTAAAGAAACTACACAATGGACAGGCCCACTAGGACACAGAAGAAGAGGAAGACCAAATGCACGCTGGGTGGACGATATCATAAAAGTAGCAGGCACTCAATGGTCACGAGTGGCAGAGAACAGAGAGCACTGGTCATCTCTGGAGGAGGCCTTTACCTTTCATGGAGAGGGTTCTTGCTAACAAAACCTTTGAATAAAATCTATATATAATTAATAGAATCAACAACTACCTATTAAAATTCAATCAAAACTATGATTATGGATTGTTAAATAATTTTCTTAATTTTATTATTTATATTTATTAAATTGTTTTTAATTAGAATCAATTTGCAATATGTAGAAAACTATGATTTTGCATTAGTATCAATTTTTTCTAAATCAAATTGGATAGGTAATGTAAATGTTTAATATTAAAAATTGTTATTGTACTGCATGTAACTGAGTATGAAAAGCAAGAAATAAAAGGCTTTTTATTTTATTTTATTTTTATTTTTATTATTATTATTTATATTATGTTACATGTGAATTCGTATTTTTATGCTGCGGAAAGTAGACAAATGTCTTTTTATATTATAATCCTTTATTTTTGAACTTGAAAAACATAATTACTCGTATATTAAACAGTATCGCTTTTAATATATTAAAATTGAACAAGTTTAGTGAACTCGTGTGGAATTTTCTTTTAAGTACAGATTGGAATTTCTACCCGTTGAACTTAGACTGTTTTTTTCGGATTGATGGGTAGGATATAAAGAAATTCTTTTTAGCACGTTTTGGATTCTTGTTTATTTTGGTATCGATAAATCTAAATATTATATGGATAAATCTAGAAGCTTAGGGGGATGACACTCCGTGAGCCGAATTCCAAGTCGAAGAAAGTTTAATTATATATTCTGTTGTTGTCCCGACTGTTTGTATGTACATTGTGTGTAATTTATCTTTAACCCTTTTTAAAAGTTTACTGAATTTGGGCAGCTTTTATTTGTTTACTGCTAAGTTAAATAATTTGTTGAAAAGTTCATAAGTGAATGCTGACAGTGTGTTTTTTCGGTAGGATATTTATTTCTAATACAAACACATCTTGGTCAGATCACGATAATGCATTAGTATTTGAGGTTTGATTTCACAGAGATAAAATTTGATATAGATCTCAGTATTTCAGATTTCGAATATCTAATGATATACAAATAAAAATGTAAAAAAAATTAACATTTATTTAGGAAAAGTTAGTACTAATGACACGAAACACTTGTACTTTAATTCATGTACTTTATTCTATTTGATTTGTATGTGTGTGTTTAGTGACTGATGTCAAATAAATACTTTTCTTTCTTTCTTACTTTTCTTTAATTCCATAAATCTATACGTATAAGTAGTTTTTGGTCTAACATTCTGCCAAAACGAAAACTTTTCTGACTCTCTCTGTCTGTTGCACAGTTCTCTCTAGAACTACTCCTGTACACACGGACAAATAAGTAGCAATTTTCTATATACGTTCTTTTAAAAATTGATGTTTTAAGGTCGGGCTCCTAACAACTTAGGATTCGTATCACAAGTAAAACGCTGTAATCTTTGGTCCATTTGCAAGCTAAGTGGTTTCCTAGATTATCCAGGCTTAATATGCGAAACCTTTTATCGTTACTTCAACGAGTTTTCGTTCGGGTTGAGTAAAATATTTATCAGCATAATACTTTTAATTGTCCAATAAATTCGTAATTGCTTTATCGGATTACAGGGGTTAATGATGCTTGTTAAAGGTACTGAATAATCCGGTTCCCTTGTTATAATTTAAAAAGGATATTGTACAAGGAGGTTTATTTTCGGTAAAAACTTTAGGGCCCCACCCCTATGGTACTATTGTAGATTATTTCATTTGAGTTTGTTTGAAATCAGTTTTCGATAAAGTAAGTATACAACAGGTTTAATACCTTACCTGATTTATATTACAGCCTATAATCTGGTAAGTAATTTCAACTACTAAGAAACTATGAAAAGTAAAAAATCGTCCAATAACATCTTTATTTTGTAACAAATATCCATATTGTCTGGCTTAAGGTTTTGCTTTTCATTTAGTTTTCCTTTAAATGATTTTCCTATTTTGTATTGTGAGTTATGACAATGTGTTTTTCCTTATCAAACATGTTGTACCTACTTAGAAGTTAAGTGAATGATATGAATGAACCAATAATTGGAATCGTACACATGTACAGTCAGTGCCCTGGGTTACATGATCCATCTTAGAAAAAATTATAAGGGGAAGATGGGTCAGACAACGCAGCTCACTGACTCTAAATACATATATTTGTCCCTGTTCATGTTAACATGTGTGTAACAAGGTACGTGTAGCCTCTGTTGGCGATCCAATCCTATCCTACTAATATTATAAACGCGAAAGTTTGTGAGTATGGATAAATGGATGGATGTTTCTTACTCCTTCACGTAAAAACTACTAAATGGATTTTAATTAAATTTGGTACAGAGTTAGCTGACACCCTTGATTAACTTTTTATTTCTATATTCCCACGGGAACGGGATCTACGCGGGCGAAACTGCGGAACGTCTGCTAGTACATAAGTACATAAAATTACTATCCATTAGATGTGTTGATTAATTCTAATGTGTTAAGAAACATGTTACTTGTAATTTGGTACTGCATGCGTAGCATGAACACATTGAACACCGAAGAAACGGCCTTTGTCTACAGACGAATCGGCAAAGTGACAGATTATATAGACAGGAACCTCAATCTGTCAAATTTCTTTCAATAAACCGGCCTGCGTAGCATGAACACTTAATTTCTTTTCTTCCGAGACACGACAAAGACCGTTTCTTCGGTGATCATGCTACGCGTGCTGGTAAACACAATTTGTCTGCTCAAACGCTACTCCAAAACACGCGTGCAAATGTTGGCATGATAGAAGCATTTGTAAACATGCGATAGGGCCCTAACATCATTATTCCCACGAGAACGTGGTAACGGGTGTAATCATTTATGTTTTACTTGTACATGTATTTGTGTAGGTAATTTTACCCAACTAGGTATGTTGGAGTGAACTTCTATTGTAACTTGAAGCAGCTGAATCCCAGTATTTTTCATAAAGTGACGGCTTTTTTCTTTTAGTTTTGTGGTGAAAGATCCTCACGGATGACATATTTTCCCGCCTGAGGCGAATGGAATGGTCTGTTAATCTGAACTTGACAACCCAGGTAGTGAACTACACGAGTAGTTGTTGGTCTTAATCAAGAAGACTCAAGCGATTATTATTAACATTATATTTTTCTTTAAATTGACGCTACTACAAGATACATGACATTTTTCTCAGCGACTTTGACCGTTGAAAGCGGCAGAAGATTCGCAATTTGCATGTATAAATAATGCTCTTTTAGCTGACGTCAAGAGAGCTGACGTAGGCATAGCGGGTGGCATTAATTTACGTGTTTGTTCAAAGAAATATATTTTTCCAGATAGTTTAAAGGCTGAATAGAACCTATGTATGTAAATGGAATTCCACTATTTAGGATTTACGGTTTCCTCTTAGCAGAACTCAGCTTATTGTTAAAGAAACCTGACTTAAAATTAATTTTGGAAAACGTGGTAATCAATGTTTCAAAAGCTCTGTTGAAAATTGCTGTTACATCGTTGTTATATCATTAATTCAAAATCGTAATAAATCATATAGTGAAATTATCTTTAGTCAAATTAATTTAGACTCACGCCCTTTTTAAATTTCCACATATTTTATATGTAAAAACAAATCAAATTTTACATCACCCAAATGTTGACTGGTAGAGAACGTTTTTGACATTAAGTCCGCCTCTGTACATTTGTGTGTTTGAAGTACCTATTCAATGAATAAATAAAACAGGATCTTCTATTCTATTCTATCTTCTACTGGCCTGTTGGTCTAGTAGTTAGTGACCCTGACTGCTATGCCGGAGGTCGTGGGATTGATTCCCACCCAGGACAAATGTTTGTGAGATGAGCACGATCATTTGTTCTGTGTCTGGTTGTAATTTATCTAAAATATCTATGTATTAAGAAATATATAAGTATGTTTATCAGCTTTTTAGTACCCATAACATAAGCTCTCAAGCTTAACTTGGGACTAAATGGCGTTGTGTAAAAAAGGACTACATTCAATTTTACAATAAGTGGCAAATTCAAGCTCTGTTTTTAGTGTCTATGTTTGCTATCGACACGCTAAGAAGATGACTGTAAGTGTAATAGTGGGTATTCGCTGTACAAATAAAGTCCATTGACATAAAATAGGCTTTTATTGTCTGGCCGAGTTTCTGATAAAACTACTCTGAGTGAAGTGATATTGACAGTTTCTGAATAGAACACCGGAATACATTCCGTTCTATATAAACATCAGCTATGAATGTGATTCAATATTGTATACAACACTACAAATTTGCTATTGTCGAAAGCTTACGCCAATAATAGCCAAAACTGTTTCAGTATGTTTCAGAGAACAAACAGAATTTTGGATGAGTTGGTTTGTTTGTTATTAAGTAGGAAATACTATTCATACTGTTTGATTGCAAGCTAGACACAATAATTCACTACTTTAATAAAATTTGGCCTGCGTCGTTGGTGTAGCGGTAGCAATTGAGTTCGATTCCCGGGTTGGGCTAAATGGTATTGATTCCAACAAGAATGTCTAATCAGCAGCCTAGAGATTGGATTTTAGTTTCCCGTTTGATGGCAAAATGTGGATGTACCTATACCTCTACCTTACCTTTCGGGGAATATAATCGTTAAGTTTGTTATGTAAATAACTTAAATGACATGCAAGAATTATGATCATCAAAGAATTGATTAAAATCATTCTTATTCTGAAAGACACCTGTGAACGTCAAAATCACAAGTAAAGTAAAAAATACTTTAAACATAATAAAAACGTATGAAGATTAATGGCTAAGAAAATCCTTGCCTTCTTCTGTTCCTGGCCTCGATTGCTGTTGTATGTTCACGACATGAACAAAACTCGTGGCTTGCTTGTAAGCAGTAAACTATTTGGTTAATACAGTCATCAATGAAATATCCAATAGCGTCTTTTCTCTAAGGAGTGTATTGGCATTTCAAACTTCAATGCTGAACGTAATACTGTCGACACAGTTCCAGTTAATCGCCTAGAGTTATCAATGGCTGAAACTTTGAAATATATTGCAAATACCGATCAAAACTAGATAATGCGTTAGGCTAACTCAAGGCAACAACAGCAACATCATAACATCACGCCTATTATCCCCGAAAGGTACCTGAGGCAGAGGTGTAGATACCTGTAGTAGTACACCCACATTTCGCCAGTTACGTTTAAGACCCACGTTACAGGGGGCGAGCCTATTGCAATCAATCTGCTGCTATTGAGAAATTCCACATAGAAAACCTCAACAATTTTCACCCAACCTGGGGTCTCGAGCCTCGTGGAGGCTAAAATGATCGGATAGATATTTTCTTCAAATGTTGCCTAACTATCGTTGTTTTTTTCTGTAACGTGACTGCGTTTAGAATCATTTAAACTAACATAGGTACAGACGCCAGCTCATCAAGCTACTCCAAACTGCCAAATTTTCCCAACTAAACATGAACCTTATTCTATACATACTATGATAATACCTTATTCTATACATACTATGATAATAATATAATATTGTAAAAAGGAAAGATTAGATTGTTTGTTTGTTTGTTTACAGTGACCGATTCGAAACAGAAAGGAAACCTTAAAAAATGAGATCAGCGTTGGAAGCTACACCATCCCCGGGTGATATAGGCTACTTCTTAACCCTGTATTCACAACAGAACGAGAACTACGCGGGTAAAACCGCTTGAAGTCTGCTATTTTGTAATAAAGTTGTGAAACTAATAAAGACATTTGACACATTGAAATAGCTTGATGTGCTGACCTCTGTAGAACAACAACCAGACAGCACCCGGTAGAAAAAAAACATACACAAAAACAAATATTTATTCCGAGTGGGAACCGCAGCGCAGCAGCTAATGAATCAGCTGATACACCAACCGTACCGATAATATTTTTATAGTGAGAAGAACATCGCCGCACATCGGGACATTACGAGTTCTGCACAATATGCTGGACCTAGCTTTGAAATTTATCGTCGGCTTTGCTTATTTTCCTACTTTTTCTTTATGTTCTTTTTGCTTATTGATCCTTTTGGCGCAGCCGTGAGACATGCCATTTTTGTCTTTTTTTTTGATAATGTGTTTTTGCTGCGCGTGTATCCAGCTGTTGCCAATAAATGTACCTATTTTCTTTCTTTCTTTTCTTTCTTACCCAAGGCACGCAACTCTGACTTTTCGGATTCATGTGCGTATCGTATAGTTAACAATTACTTCAAAAACATCGCGAAGAAACCGGCATACCTGAGAGACTTTTTTCTAGGACATGTGATGCCAAGTCAGAGGCCCATGGGCGGCATTAAGACTCACACCACTTGAGTCACTAACCACACGATAAGAAGACTATTAATTAGATAGAACGCACAATGATTTATTCTTGTTCTTTTCAGTTTTAAAAATAACACCACGAAAAAGACGTAAAAATGAGAAAAAACACCGATGAAAAATTTTAATGTATTTAGAATTATGTACGGAACTCATGATATTATGCGTTTCAAATGAGAATAGGAATGACTTTGCGCCATGTTGTGACGTCATAGCTGTCAATTCGAATAAATTGGGTAAGATATAATTTATTTACGAATTACGAACAAATAATTTTCTAAATTGTACTGTCACTGTATTTGTTTACATTGGAGATAATCTCTCGAGCCCTCCCATGCAAAACAGCGCCTCGTTCACACATTTTCGATCAGTCAGGGAGATGAAAACAAAAACAAATAGGTATCAACAACAACAAAACACAACCGTGTAACAAACAGAATTAATAAATACAACGTAAGCACACCACAAGACTAATTTAATTTAAGACGTTTCTTTATTTTGAATAACTTCGACTCAGTAAAACAAAAAAAAAGAAAATAATTGATACGCGATTAAGGTTTCGTTGCAGGCCGTACTTTTCAAGCGACATTTGACAGATAGAGGTCATTGACGTTCCTATTCTTATTTGAAACGCATAGTAAGTATCAGTACGACGATGTTTCATCCACCCTTTATATTTGGTTTGTGGTTTAATAATAACAGCCGCACTGTTCGTTCGAAGACTAAGCTACGTTTGCCGTGACCCTTCCGTGCCTCGAAGAACACGTTAAGCAGTTGGTCACAGATGTAATTCATGCGACAGTAATTACGGGTAGCAAGATCTGAAGTCCGGAATTCTTACAACCAATATTTCCAAGAATATTAGCAAGTAAGTAGGTTGTGGAGGTCAGATTGGCAGCCGCCCTTTATAAAATACAAAAGTCGACCCAAAGAAATTCGGGAGTTTGTCAGTGTTGAACCGAGCGTTGAAAATCCAACAGTGCGCAATCATTTAAGCATTCATTGTGTCCTGATATTAGTAAAAGTAGGCATTGTGAGTTGTTTATTAATGTTGCTTAAAATCTAGTAGGTAATGATTTACGGCTGCCTTCATTTATATTTCTTAAGTTTCAACATTACGTTTTAAACCACAAAAAAAGAATAAAAGGACATCAATTCTCGTAATGTTTTATCCGGATTATTTAAACGATCTTCATCAGCCATCCGCTTATGTTAAAAATGATAAAATCCGCAATGATATATTATTTTAGCTTCTATAAGCATTTGTACAATATCAATGGTTGTCAGTATGTAAAGTGTCCAAAAAAGGGAACTTTATTTTTTTTATTTGTTGAAAGGTTTTGCAGCAAACGTATGATCACGATATTTATTGAATCCATCTTTTGCAATATTTTACAATTGATCGGTATCTTTCACAAGATGTCACGAGCTCGATTTATTTAATAAAGTAACTGCGTTCACTTCAATGAATTTATTATTAAATTTTTAATAAAATTTATTGCATTTATTGCTGAAATTTCTAGAGATGAATTTCAATACACGGCGGTTGAAATAACTCGGCATGGAGTTTCAATAAAGATGTTAGATTTAAACGCGCAATGAAAATGATTACCAAACTTCGATAATTAAAGTTGGGCCACGATTGTGACCAACATAATACATAAATACTAAATAGTCATGTAGCTCGATAACCGTGTTAATTAAAATTCAAAGGACCCTTCCCGATTTCAGTAAAAACATCAATTTCGCATTGTTAGCGTAAAAGTTATGAACTTTGAAACCAGACCAACATTTGTGTGCGTAAAATAGCAGTCTGTTACTGTCCCACTGCAGAGCAAAGGCCTCTTCTCATACAGAGAAGGCTCAAGCATCGATCACCACGATTGATCAAGGCAGATTGGCGATTTCAAACTTATGTTATCTATAAGTTCCGGTTTCCTCACGATGTTTTCCTTCACCGACGTCAATATGTCTAAGATAAACTTAGAAAGTACATATGAATTGAAAAATTCACTTGCTCTGATTTGAACCACATCCTCGTGCATAAGAGGTAGGAGGTAAATAGATTAACTTTGATAGAAAAATGTGTACATGACATCACGCCTCTATTCCTCAGAGGGTTTGGCAAATATAATAATTAGGTTTAGATTAATTTCTCACTAGAAACTACTAAGAGACATACCTGTAGTACGTGCACTCTTATTTTGTGAGTGAGTATTGTTTTTGGGCCCGTTTAACAGGGTGAAAGCCTATTGTCATCAACCGTTAGCAGATTCAGATTTCAGAATGCTACTGAAAGTTTTACATAAATAGTGACTATGCCATGTTTATTGTACGGATATGGATTTTAACTGTCTGAAATAAAAGTATTTTATTTAGCAAAACAATAATATACTTACTTTATTTAGTACACAATATTTATAAGACTACTTCAGCATAAAATATGTACATAAAAGAAATGAGTCGGTAAACTTTTAATAAGAAGGACTGTAATGTGTACAGAGAGGGAACTAATAAATAAGTCTGAAGAATATTTTGTATATTTGGACCTTATAAAGTGGATACAACATCTGTGTCTAGACAAGTTAATGCTACTTTAATAAACGGGAACATAAAAATCCAGCCAGATTGTCATAAGCTCAACATTAGAAGTAAATAAATGAGATGGTACATTATGGCTTTTTGAGATCCAGCAGGAGAAATACGCCTGATAAGGCTGACTTAGTTTTCCTTACTAATCTGTTAAGCTTGCATTAACTCTTTAAATAACGACGTTTCAAAAATACCTGTTCGACTTCTTATCCTAAATAAAAACAAACATTAATGAATACAAGCTAACAATTCAAAATACCTCTTCCATGATTTGGGAAAAGTTCTTTTAGTATCTTTTTCCCAGTTCACGCAAAGTCGATCGTGCTATGGAGCGGGCAGTCTTTTTATTTTTTTACTTTATATTGTTTCGTTTTGTGAATTTGTATTTGATCCTTTGTTGGTCGAATGTAATAGGGTATATGCATGTATTTTTTTTATATTTTTATTTCACTGTTTACAACGTTTTAACATAGTAAAAAAATATAAACTTATTCAAAAATGCAGTAATGAAGCTTAAAAAAATATTTAAAACTAGCTTCTGCCCGCGACTTCGTACGCGGATCCTGTTGCTTATGCCAGCGACAACGGGGTCGTCAAAATCGAAGATCTGAAACGTCTGACGTCGAATTGTAAAAGCCCGGGGACGGCAAAACAATGGAATGCGCGAGACGATCCAAGACGTTCCAAATTTTTTATTTTTGTTGGTCAACAGGAAATGCCATCAGACTTAACAACTTTTGCTAAGACGCCATTTTTATTATGTATATGCTATATTGTCGCTGGGCTTTAGTGTTCCACTACAGGTGCTCCAGATCTTCAAATTTAGTTTCACAGCAGAAAACACTGGCACCATTTTTTATATCTCTTTTACTTTAGGTGTTCCATTTTCCAAAATAAATTATAGCGTATATGTTGCGTGACGTTCACGCTCAGCGGTCAGTCGCGCATTTCCTTCCCCCACTTATCTCTAGAGTAGATGCGTATTTACGCTGAAAACTCAAGCGTCATGCTTTTTCCGTGAACGTCTCCAACTCGCGAGTCAGTGCATGATGTTCATGATCAGCGTGGAGGTACTTATGTTATTTTATAAATATGCAATGAAATTAGTGATAGCTTTAATTTCTATATCAAATGTATCTGATCTTCGATTTTTATAAGTCAACAGGAAATGCCTATCAGACCGAACAACTTTTGCTAAGATGTCATTCCTATGTGAGTTATGGTGTAGCTGGGCTCTTGGAGTTCCACAACAGGTGTTCCAGATCTTCGATATTTATACGTCAACAGCGAGTGCTCATAAGGCTGAACAACTCTTGCTAAGACGTCATTCCTATATATGTTATAGTGTAGCTGGGCAGTTGAAGTTCCACATCAGGTGTTCCGGATCTTCAAATTTATTGTCTCAGCAGAAAATGCTCATCACGTGGAACAATTTTTGCTATGGTACCATTTTTGTATCTCCTATAGTTTAGCTGGTCTGTTTCGGTTCTACATCAGGTGTTCCGGATCTTCAAATTTATTCTCTCAGCAAAAAATGCTCATCACGTGGAATATTTTTTGCTATGGTACCATTTTTGTATCTCCTATAGTTTAGCTGGTCTGTTGCGGTTCTGCATCAGGTATTCCAGTTTCCAGGATAAATTATAGCCTATGTGTTGCCCAGACTTAATATCTATACAACAAAAAAAAAACATTCAAATCCGTCCAGTAGTTCCGAAGATTAGCGCGTGCAAACAAACAGACAAACAGACAAACAGACAAACAGACAGACTTTTTTTTTTGGATTCGTGCTCTATTACTGTTTCTAAACCCCCCTCCATTATTATTTTTGAAATATATTCAATGTACAGACACAGTTTTTTTACAGTCTTATTATATGTATATAGATACAGAATAAATTTGAGCTGTTTAAACGCCGCCATTTTCGCGCGCCATTTCAATTACGTCATTTGCTATGATCCTATTACTATTACTTAGGGTGTTTTCGTTCTTCTAACCATTTCACCATGAAAAAAGCTCAAAAACCAGTTTACCGGTATTGCTTGTACCCGAATGGAATAAACATTATCAGATTGTGCTTTTACAAAACCACTTTCAGTCATTTTTCTTAAATGTTAAATAACCACTATGAAGCTAAAATTACACTTGAACATTAAATTAGTTCACAACACACACGGCAATAATTATGTTTTCCAATAAAAACTCCATTCCAATACTGTTTTGTAGGCGTAACTTGTCTTGTTGTCGTAGTATTTGACGTCAATTTTCGTTATAACCAATGGTGATGCGTTTCACAAATTTGAATTTCCCGCGCTTAATTCGCACTTTTATTTTTAAATTTTAAATAATTATGACGCTATTAAAAAGTAAAATAATGATTTAGTTCATATTTTCTGCCATTAAAGATTCGGAAAAAAAATATTAGAACCATATTTAAATTACATGCATATTCCCTATAAATAAAAGTGTTCAGTGTTTATAGGAGTTTTTGCATTTGCAATTTCTCAACTATAAAAACGTTGGTTTACTAGGTATACCTCACCTTCACCTAACCCTTCAATGAATACAGGAGTGATGCTATAAAATAATATTAATTACATCCACAAACTAAACAAAAATTTGAAGTAAACTTGCTAGTTGCAGGTACTCTTGTTTGCTTCAAATTTGAGCTTAGCAGCAAAGTTTTGTATCATAGATAAACTACGCCGCATAGTAAAGGTTTCTTAGTAAATTATAGTCGACGTATACGATTAACAGACACCAGCAAATCAAGCTACCCCAATGTGTCAAATTTCTTTGAAAGTTTTTCAACTTTACTACAAACCAGCAAACGTCCCGCGGTTTCACGTTGTTCCCGTTCCTGTGGGAATACAGGGATAAAAAGTAGCCTATGTCACCCGGGGGTAGTGTAGCTTCCCAACAGTGAAAGAATTTTCCAAATCGGTCCAGTAGTTTCGGATGCTATTCAATCCAAACAAACAATCAAACATTTCCTCTGTATATTAGTATAGACTAGCAGACGTAACGCGGTTTCACCCCCGTAGTTCCCGTTCCCGTGGGAATACAGGGATAAAAAGTAGCCTATGTCAACCGAGGATAGTGTAGCATCCCAACGGTGACGAATTTTTCAAGTCGGTCTAGTAGTTTCGGAGCATTCAATACAAACAAACAAACCATCAAATCTGTCCTGTTTATTATTAAATTATTACTTTTAGTATGAGACAAAAAGGTTTATGTTCAATTAGAAAAAAAATACAGTTTGGGGTAGCCTGATGTGCTGGTCTCTGTACATAATGGTCATAATTCGATAAACTTACCTAGCATTCTTATGATTGCTTTTCTTGATTTTGCCTGACGGGTCTCGCCATGCACGTGTCCGTTCAGCAAGCCTATCTTAGTTTTTTCCATGACACGTGTTGATCTGTAATCAAAGAGAACCATAATTAATACCAGCCTGTTACTGTCCCACCCACTGCAGGGCAAGCAGACAGACATACAGAGTATGCACGAGCATTGACCACCACGCTTGCTCAAGGCGGATTAGCAATTTCAAACTTATAAGTATTAACTCTAAGACAAAAAAATAATCTGCTTTTTCTCCACATTTTATAGAGTTGTGATAACATAATTTTGATCCCACAGTAAGTAAAAGTAACCGCACGGGTTGATCAAAAGTTAGGCTACTAATAGGTAATTTAATTGTGTCTGGAATTCTGGTAGTTGAAGGGATAAAAAACACTAACAGGTGAAAAATAACTCAAGTTTTTACCTGTTAATGTTTTTTAAGAAGTCCGTTGTTTTTTTTTGTAAAAAAAGTTTATATTTTGCAATTTTTAGTTTATTTTTAAGAAAAGAAAGTTTTTCAAAACAATCATTGAAATTGGTTAACAATGGCTAAAGAAGTTCTTTCTAAACATTAATCTGTACATCTGTGTCGGGCCCCTCTTTTAAAATAGAATGGCGTAATGATATGTTATGGAAATACAAAAACTCTGCATAGACATCTGACTATAGTAATCGCGAATAATTTGCTGTTATGCGTTGAAGAGTTCCCTCGCCTGTGTTCTTCATCTGTTTTTCTTCACAAAATGATACTTTCGAAATGAAAATGCTTGATTTGTTACTAATAATGTTAAAATCGGTACGTGTCAACCGAATTTAGAACCTCCTCCTTTTTTTGAAGTCGGAAATACCTGAACCGAATGTGTAGGTATAAATTATCGGCAAGTTAATTAAACTGACCTGATGGCCGGCCGCACGTTAACTAAATTACACTTTTTTAAATTCAGGTCTAATATTTTAAAACCCATGCTGATACACGTTTCACCAAAATAAAATTGTACGAAAGAGCTTTATCGACAGATCTGACACAGAAAGAGTTCTAAAGAAACTCTACTCTCTCTCTAAACTAGAGAGGATCTTTATTTATAGAAACACAAAATGAATCAAAGGTTAAAAGTTCTTGTTTTTTATTTAATACTAGCCCCGCCAAAGTTCATTCCGCCTTTCAATCAATTTACTAGTTTTATTTAGTTTTTATAAGTGTACATCTTATTCTCAGACCTAATAGAATCACAAAAAATCCTAACAATCGATCAAGCCGTTTCAAAGAAGCTTTGTTACAAACACTGTGACACGACAATTTTAAATATTGTATATCCAAAAAAATAATAACTACTACTACTTTTTATTTAGCCGGTCTCAATGTGGAGTTTTGTATTATATAGAATTAGAATGACAACATATATATAACCTAACCTAACTTACCATACGTATCTATAGCGAACCTAACTACCTAACCTAACTACCTTACTGAAATGCATAGATTGTAAAAGATACAAAATACTTAATTTTAAACTGAACTTCTGCGCTGCGTGTCTCTGTTCCATACAATTTACTTAGTCTACCTGCTCTACTCTAAAATCCAGACAGTATCTATTTTTTTTTTAATAGGTACCTTTCTCACAATTTTTTTCTTGTGTGATGAAAGGTAAGTCTATGACGTTTATACACAAATAAAAGTATAAAAGTATAACGTAAAGTGGGTTACATTTGGAACCAGTTGAATAGTTTTCAATAACGTTGCTTCAGCTATATTCCAGTACGTTTCAAGCATCTTAAGTACGCATTGAATATAACCATTGCTAGTTTTTATTCCTTGAACGGTCTTTGAGCTTTTGAAACATACATATTGCTTTGATGTGCCGTATTTTTATTTTGTTTGATGGTAGGTATTGCAGAGTTGAACTGCATTAGAGACGGATGTTTATTTTCTTAAACACGAAGAAAATATTCATTTTGCCATGTCTTAGATAGAAAGTCAGAACTATATAATACATTCATTAGATAGTTCTGACTTTCTCGTTTGTCTAGTGGTCGCAAGCGCTACTGCTGAGCATGAGCTTGCAGGTTCGATCCCCAGGTCGGGCATAGTGTTATTGAACTTTTCCATCTGGAATTTCTCAGCAGCAGCCTGGAGTCTGGATTTTTTCCCGATTGATGGTAACAGGTTCACCCCCTATCTCATGGGACTTTAATGTAAGTGGCGTAATGTGGGTGTACCTACTGGTGCACCTCTGACTAACCCTTCGGGGATAACAGGCGTAATGTTTTGTTATGTTATGTTAATTGTCACCCATCCGTGTACCTCCCATTCAGTAAAAGTCACGCCGTGGAAACTTGAGTGAAGTGAACTGTCAATGCATAGCTTTAGTATGGAATGACAGCTCAATTCGCCCTCACTAGGCCTACATTTTCACGCGGTGATTTGACCAGAATCGCACTGCTGGTCTTGACCTTTAAATCAATGTTTTGTGATGTGTTGAAAGGAGATCAGCGTTTTACTATATCTATTCTTCTCTTTCTTGCAGCCCAGATCTTAGACACAAAGTTCCCATTAGCATCACTCATCAAATCCTGGAGCATTCAGACTAATGGGGACACGCCAAATTGAATATCAGGTTTCCCATTGTTTGTACTTGTAAATTGTCTGTATGTGTGTATCCATGTCTGATACTCATATAGTACTTACAAACATTATTTTAGTTGTAACTCGATTTTGTTGGTGCAATCCTAGAATTTCTATTAGAATCCTTAATTTTTACTGCTTTTGTTACTTCCTTAATCTTAAGGGTCCGAAAATTAGTATTCTTAACTGGCATAATATATGCATGTGTCTACATATAATCTATTAACGTAAACGAAGCAAAAAGAGTTTAAAACGATCGTAGCAAGTGGTTCTTTGTACTTTCTGCCTACCCATGTGAAAAGGTATAATTGGGTATGCCAGTCCGTTCTTCTTAGCAAAGCCCCAGTATACAATAAAGCTTGATTAATTCTAGTATTTGCTAGTCGACTTAATGCACTCTCTCTAAAGTTCTCCATTAATTATGCCAAATCATACACTTCTCCGTGATGTTCATGGGTTTAAAAAAGGCTAAGGTTGTCTCTTCAAGTATTATTGTTTAGATTTGAACAGAAGAGGTCCTTCCCGAATTAAATATACTGTGTTAAAACAAAGGCATTAGGAACAGTGGGTACTTATATCAAAAGTGCTCATCATGTAGGTACTCAGAATGATTGATACCGAATGATTAATGATATAGCTACCGTGGGAGCACCCTTTGGTATTTGTTTGATCCTCTACAACAGCGGTTCCGAAACTAGGGGTAATGGCTAAATACCCCTGCGAGGATAAAAGAGATTTTTGCGCAGAAAGTAAAGCTAATAATAGATAAGAGTTTAGATCGAACTAAAAATTTCGATTCTTATGAACGAATTTTAGTGTGGAAAGGTAATTGTTACCTATATTATAATTAACGTCTCCAATGTGGGATGCAAAAACGTATCTTCCTGTATATTATATATTATTATTTTTTCGTATTTCTGTTTATGTGTCACCAAATAAAATTAAGCTAAATATATAGAGGAAACAGTTAAGGTATAGTGTTATTGAGTGTTGATTTTTCAAGTGATGGACCGTATGCAAAATATATACAATCATGGTTAATCAAATGCAAGATTGATATTAAATATCAGATACACACACAAATCATATTAGTAGCACGTAGGTTACCTTCATTTTTTTACGATTAACAAAGGCTATTCAGTATTTATGTTTAAATGTATTGTAGTAATTAATAATATTATAAATTGAGTACAATCAGACAGACGTCGTCAAAAGTTTGTTCCGCTATTTCTTCTTCCCGAAAAAACACCATAGGAAGTGGCGAAGGGCGGGCTTTTTGGGAGACTTTTTTATGTAATTTTGACGTTCACAAAGTGCTGATTCTCAACCTTGTTTGAATAAATGAATTTTGAATACACGGGATTTAAGGTTCCCCGAAAAGTCATAGGGGTTGAGAAGGTTTGGAACCACTGCTAATTCATAACTTAGGCCTGTAGTCATTCCTGTATAACTTGAGTCGACGGACAGAATAAGGCTAACGGATTGGATTTGAAAGGCGCTATAAACGAATCAGTTCGAATATACACTTACTAAAAAAAGGATTTTACCTACCTACTTGTAATATCTTGTTTTTTTTATTTGTGACACAGGTATAATGTTCGTTATTGTATTTTTGTAGTAAAATTTAAGTTAAGGTAAATTCAAGGTAAAATTACTCATTATTAATATGAAGATATTAGAACTATACAGGGTGGCAGGGACATCGACGCGCAAACGTCGTGAAAAGGTTGCACCTGATGCCATAAATGAAATTACGAAGGTCATTCATCTCGGAAATGGCTGGTTAAAAAAATATCGTACAGACTAGACCGCGCGCCGCCCGGTGCGGTGGCGTCCTTTGTGGCCGACAATAGAATGTTGGCATTAGGTAGAAAGCGAAAAGCGAAGGCACCTACTATGCTAGTGTTGACCTTGCATTTGAACTTTAGAAAAACAGCTGATCAGGTAGCCCTTTCCTGTTTTACTTTCATTGCTGGTTTAAGTGAAACAAGTGAATTTACAAAATCTCATTGGAATAGGTAAAAATAATGTTTATATACAGTTTACAGTAAAAAAAAATGCAGAAAAAAACGTAAAATTTAAGGAAAAGCCGACGAAAAATTTCAACGCAGGGGGGTCCAGAATCATGTACTGAATCCATGGTAAGCGGATGTGCGTCGATGTCCCTGCCACCCTGTATTGTTAAGAAAATAAATTATAGAAGAGCGGAGTCTCCTACTACTACAGGCATTATTTGCTTAAAAGGAGACTCCAATCATCAACTAATGTAAGAAATATTGTTTTACGGAAATAAATATTTTTGTATTTTTTTTTTTGTAAGATTGTTTCGCTATTAAAGCGAGTTGCAGCTTTTACATATCCCACAAAAAAACTAAGATTGTTATTGTACCGGCTGGGATTTACCCAAAATTGCTATCATAAAGGTACTCGTATTACTTGAGATAGACAAGACTATTGTACATCTATAATTTACGAATATTGGTTGAGTAGGTACATTAGAAGTCACTTCCACTCTGTATACTTTAATCAATAGTGAGTAATCAAATCTGTAGACTGGTTTGTTATTGAAAATCATGGTAAGACCAATGACGTATTATAACACGGGTTTATTTGAACTTATATTATGTAACATATTAAGCCAGAATATCTGGTATATTCTGGCTTAATATGTATTATTTTCCTTCCTTTAAAGCTTATCAGCCATCTATATTCTGATAAATATGATTTGATTTCCAGACAGAAAAATCGGGGACCAAATACAGATAAATTTTATCCCGAACTTTTGGTACCTTAATATCCTTTTATCATCCTCAAGTTCTGGATTATCTTTGGGGCTTTGAACTAGGTCTGTGAAATGTGAAATTACTATCAAATGATCTAGAAAATTACCACGAAAAATTCAAAATGAACTGCGATTGGACCATTTTCTTGGAAGCTGACTAGATAAAAGTTTATAACATGGAAACTTTATGGTTCACCATTAATACAAACTCACTAGTTTATGATACATTTTTATCTTCTAGCCTTAATTTACTTTAACAATACATTATATTGTATCTCTCCAGGCATGAAAACACACATAGTTCCTAAAAAAAATAGGTATGTTTCCAACACTACAAAAACTGGACAAGTGCGAATAGTGCGGACCCTGTGGAGACCGTCTAAAAGCTATGCCGGTTTGCCTCAACTGACACAACTAATTTCTAATTTTGAATAATTGAAGAACAGACTAAAAATAGCAGTTGAAACAAAGATGTTTGCTTACACGGCACAGTCGACGCTACAACTTCAAATGTAGATTTGTAATCCCAAATAATAATATTTCGATAATTTTAGTATATAATAACTAAGTCTAAGAAGTGCGTTCAGACGCCAGCACATCAAGTTACCCCAATGTGTCAAATTTTCCCAATTGAATATGAACCTTATTCTGTTTGATATTAAGTTGAAAAACGATCAAAGAAATTTGACACATTGGGGTAACTTGATGTGCTGGCGTCTGTACCTTGCCCAAGCTAGGTGAACTAGAATTTTCCGATAGATTTTGAAGAAACTTGAATTTTTACCGGCCCAGGTGACTACAGACCAAAGTATTTTACATTAATTTTAATTTGGTACCACTGTAAGTTCTTGAGAAATAGGGCATTGACAGATGGATAACAAAGTCATATTCATCTGCCTAGCCTTTTCCCAACTATGTTGGGGTCGGCTTTTAGGTTAACCAGATGCAGCTGAACACCAGTATTTTACATAGAGCGACTGCCTGACGGTTCTTCACAACCCAGTTACTTGCAATTTGTAATTCAGATGAAATCGTCCTAATATTGAGTCGCTTGAATTTCGTAGACTATACCCTGCTAGACCTCCATTAACCAGATGGTCTCACTATCTATACAGGGTGTAACGGAAAGGGTATATACATACAAACAGGGTGAATACAGTATTTAATAACGAGTCTTTCCTCAAAATTTCAGCTCCCAACTAATAACTTTGAAACTTCACGATATTATTTAATATCGACAGTTTATTAAATGCAAAATCATAACAAACGTGTCACCGCTCTATGAGGGTCATAATCCTGTCCGGCAAGGTTCAAGTATATCTATCTCGGGTTCTGCGTGCCTAGAACAGACCTATCGGGCTCTGCCTAACCGACGAAGGCGCGACGGCGCGGGCGGGCTCAACTTTACAATTATGTATGTATATGTATAAAAACGTTGCCATGTCGTTTCTTATCACCAAGAGAATCCGTACCCTTTGTATGTATATACCCTTTCCGTTACACCCTGTATATGCAGCCTGGTTTACAACACAAGTTTTTTAGCAAAGAATCACTGACAAACTGTAATTTATAAAACTGGTTGTTAGATTTTCTGGCATCTGGCTATCTGTAACGCCTGTCATAGATCTAATAAATGACAGCCGGGATCAATGGCTTTATGTGCTTTCCAAGGCACGGATAAGTCATGATATGTAATTAATGGTCACCCATCCGCGGACTAACCTCATCAAGCGTAGCTTAACCTTCAGTCGACCTGTGAGCCTGTTATTATTTAGCCACAAAATCCTCACACACAGACAGATGGATTACAAAGTGATCCTCGGGTTCCTCGCTTTTAGCGATAAGGCCGCCCATTATAACACCTTATGTACCCCTTGAAGTTATTATTTGTAAGTTTTTATGGTGTACAATAAAGAGTATTCTATTCTATCCAACAAAAATAATCCTTATTTTCTTTGAAGTACCTACTTACCCCTAAAAATAACTCATTACAAGTCCAATCTCCCTGCGTCCACTTGTAATTTGTGGCTGGTCGTTAGGATTAATAACATTTCAGAATTACGGGAAGTTATAGGAAATGAAATTCTCTCGGTATTTTTCCTCGGGAATAAATGATCGTTGGGGTCAATGTGCGATTCGTAGACTGTTCTCGTTAGAAAAATACGAAAGTATGAATTTAAAAAAAAAACAAGTGAAGAATGATCAATTTGCATTAAATTACAGTTTGTCAGCGATTCTTTGCTCGTTATAAAAACAAACTTGAGTTGTAAACCAGGCTGCATATATAGATAGTGCGACCATCTGGTTAATGGAGGTCCAGCAGGGTAGTCCACGAAATTCAAGCGACTCAATATTAGGACGATTTCATCTGAATTACAAATTTGCTAAAAAACGAAAGAATGTTTTAATTTCACGTGCAAATTTTCCTAAATAAGAGATTATTTGTTATAAAATCTTTCAAGTATCTACTTATTAGAATATCAACCCTTAAACGCCGTACTTCGCGTAGGAATGAAAACCACACTCTTACTACACCTAGCACCTTGCAAGGGGTGTGTAACGATTGACATAATAACAAAATGTCTAACGTTCATTTGACATAATTTCAGTTAACATAATCTTGTTTAACATAACGATCAGTTGACATAATGAATTGTTGATATAATTTCATTTTACCTAATTTCATATGTCCTAATGAACATTTCCTATAATGCACATTTCACATAATATTCATTTAGCATATTATTCATTTACTATACTTAATATTCATAATCTCTAAGTAAATTTTTTTTTCTTCACTTTATACCCTATACCTACACCTGCCACCCTGAACTAGCGAAGCGAGCGTGCCGCGGCAGCGGCCGCCAAGCGCCAGATCCCTTCTATTGTTGGTGAATCATTTAGGTTAGATGAGGTTATTACAGTATGATGTTTTCTGATATTTACTTATTCACTACAGAATTTGGGCAGAAAATGAGTAAATATGAAAATTAGGTCAACTGAACGTTATTAAAAGAATATTATGCATACTGAAAATTATATAAAATGAACGTTATACTAAATGTTACTATGTTAAATGAATATTATATGATATGAAACATTAGGTCATATGAATTTATGTCATTTGATATTATGTCATATGAAAATTATGTCATATGAACGTTAGTTCAAGTGAAATTAGAGCATTTGTTAGCCAAACATTACACACCCCCTTGCAAGACACTTATTATTTTACTGATAGTGGACTGTCAATTCAATATTAAAATAAATAAATATTGCACAGCTTCACACAACACCAACCAGTTCTAAACTAAGCAGAGCTTATGCTACGACTACTAAACGACTGAAAATCATACTTATATACACCACTAATTATTAATTAGTACAAATACTTAAAGGGCTTATTCTAGACGGTCTTCTCATTGTAAAGTCACCCAATTTATGGAAATATTGTATAGGCTCTTCATGACATTCATTAATCGTCATCTCTCGCTCACGTTCGCGTGATCTCGCTTAAGCATGCCCCGCCTCCAACAGCTGTTTTCGTTATTTAAGTTTAACTAAATATGGCAAATTAAAAATTGATCTTCATTTTTTTACTTTTGATTACGCCAATATGATCAGTAACAGGTACGGATACAGCCCAATTTTTTCATGTACTAATTAAAAAATAGGGGTGTATATCTGACGTTCATATTAGGTACATCATAGATTAATTACACCCAGACAGAACAAAATAATGATCGTGTTTATAGCACAAACATTTTTCTTGCACTAACCACGAGACTAACAGGCCAGTCAAACAACTAGGTACTAAATAAAAATGCAGTTCCTAAAGGTGAAAAAACTGACTGCGGGAACTGACCAAATGACTTCGCAAGTATAGGTTTATGATTAAACTTAGCAGTTAGCAGTTCACTATTAAACTATTGACAAACGGTTTTACCTTGAAACTTCTATATTATATTCAGTTTATATTTTAGCCAGCATTGAGTAGTTATAATGTGAGTTATATACCTAGTGTATTTTCCACGCTATTATTTGCCCCAACTAGTTACCAAACCAGTTAGCGTTAATTGTCTTGTATAAACGCTCTGCAGCGCGAGATAAACCATTTATGAGAGGCAAACCGTATCCATGCCTTTATGAGAACAAACTGCGGGTGGCACATTTAATACTATTATTGGGAATTAACAAAGTTATGTTTGAATATTACTTGTATTTGTCAAACAAACGGCCAAGCCTCACTTACAATGTTAACCCGGCGAGAGTATGATACACTACTACCTATACAGGGTGTAACGGAAAGGGTATATACATACAAACAGGGTGAATAGAGTGTTTATTAACGAGTCTTTCCTCAAAATTTCAGCTTCCTACTAACAACTTTGAAACTTCACGATATTATTTAATATCGACAGTTTATTAAATGTAAAATCATAACAAACGTGTCACCGCACTATGAGGGTCATAATCCTGTCCGGCAAGGTTCAAGTATATCTATCTCGGGTTCTGCGCCCCTAGTACAGACCTATCGGGCTCTGCCTAACCGACGAAGGCGCGACGGCGCGGGCGGGCTCAACTTTACAATTATGTATGTATATGTATAAAAACGTTGCCTAGTCGTTTCTTATCACCAAGAGAATCCGTGCCCTTCGGATGTATATACCCTTTCCGTTACACCCTGTATAGATGAAATGTTAAAAAGAAAGAAAATCTTATTTGGATTAGTCTTATCTTAGTGTGGTTGGTAAATAACCTGGTGTCAGAGATTGTATCATGGGCCCGTAACTTGGCTTCAAATAGACAACATTTCAAAATTTTAACCTGCATGTTTTATTATGTTATATAAAAGTAAATCCAAAACTAGACGACCCATATTTTTGGTTTTTCGAAACTATGTGCTTTTCATTCATAATTTTAACTTTGAAATTCGGTGCATTCTAAAAAGACGTAAGCGCCAAATGACGTCATTCATACGGTGGAATGGCGATAAAACTTTTGCTTTAGTGTGATACGTCAAAAAAAAACTGTCACTTAGCAGTTGTCAATGTCACACATTGACATTAGATATGTCTTGTTTGACATTAGATATGTCATTTTTGAAATTATGGTTTTTATCTTAAAAATTAGCTTGCTTACGCAAAGGTAACCACCTCATTCCAACATATAAGTGACGTCATCGCATGTTTTTTGGTTTTTATTTTTTTTCTCAGAAATTAAGCAATATTTTTTTTTTAATTGTATTTGAACTCAGTATACAAAAAAACCGGCCAAGAGCGTGTCGGGCCACGCTCAGTGTAGGGTTCCGTAGAATATGTAGACGAACGAGTATTAAAAAAAATGCTTACATATACGATTATACTACAAACTTAGTCCACAAATTATTTTGTACAAGTTTTTGTCTTTTTTGTACAAAAACTGTTTCCATCCAAGTTCAAAATAATTTTCCTAGAAAGTCCTTAAAAAGTTCTACTTTTCAGATTTTTTTAATATTTTCTAAACTTATGTTCAAAAGTTAGAGGGGGGGGGACACATTGTTTTTTACTTTTCAATCAAAAAATGATTTCAGTAAGCCCCTATTCATTTTTAAATACCTTTCCAACAATGTATCACACGTTAGGGTTAAAAAAATCACTTTGCACTTTACATATAGGGGGGCTACCCTAATAAAACATTTTTTTCCAATTTTTATTTTACCATTTTGTCGGCGTGATTGATACACACATTGGTACCAAATTTAGTTTTCTAGTGCGGTCACAGAGATTAAGCGAGGACGGACGGACGGACAGACAGACATGGCGAAACTATAAGGGTTCCTAGTTGACTACGGAACCCTAAAAATTAAGAAACGATATTTTTGTTTTAGGCTCATGTCAATTTTGAAATGTTGTCAATTCCGCCAAGAAAATATCTCTCACGCGCGATGTTGTCCTTCACCGTTTTTGAAAGCAAGTGATAAATTATACTATGCGTACCAGGATTTTCATTTCATAATATATTATAATATATTATATATATTATAATCTGTACTAGCTTCTGCCCGCGACTTCGTCCGCGTGGAATAGTTACAGGTAACAAAAAACCTCGATTTTGAAACATTCTTCATTGGTGCTGCGCTCCTATTAGTCTTAGTGTTATCATATATTACGTAAACCCTATAAGCCTACCTATTCCTCGATCAATAGACTATCTAACACTAAAACATTTTTCAAATCGGACCAGTAGCTCCTGAGATTAGCGCGTTCAAGCAAACTACAGTTTTATAATATTAAGTACTTAGTACCTACATATTGAGGATAAACTAATCTTTTAACCACGAACTATGTCGAGTCATTCTCACATATCTGGTGCACAGACCATAGCAATCTACGTAATAAACAAAGAGCACACTCTGATGCCAAAATACCCAATCGTTTGAGAATACCATGGCTTAATTCATTAATCAAAATGCATGCAATTTACACGATAATTGAGCGCGAAAGCCGTTCAATTGCAATGTAAGTCTATTACAAAATGTCAGTTTCCATCGAACCTTAGTTAATTGAACAATCACTTGAGATCCCAAGATACACGATCACGAAGACATTGACCTCGACACAAGCACGATCTTTGTGGTTGAAAGTCTCAAGAGGACTTTGATATCACTTGATTTAACTTGACACTCCGAATACCATCCAAACCAGACGTTGTTTATAATTGCTGTTTATAATTTTATTATTATTCACCACGAGTGTTAGTAAGTAAAGGCTTACCGCATACTGCGAATTTGTTCAATTAAAAGTTTTAGTGTAAGTAATTGGAAAATCTGTTAGAAAAGTCGTGTTAAATTTTCATATCTGAGTAAACGGCGGCGCTTTAAATAAAGCAATGGCAACGCCTCAGATGAAAACTAAGTGATAGATTATAATTATGTTTCCTTGGCTACGGTTAATCAGTATCTGCTTAATTCAGTCAACCCTAATAAAATTCAAATAGTCTTGTATGGTATATATTTATGTAAATAGTACACCACACACTGCCTACTCATCTTTTCTCCTCCACTATCAAGTCCATCCAAAGATTGTAGCTTTTAGCGTAGCCCTTAAAATTATCATTTGTAAGTTTTAATGTTGTACAATAAAGAGTATTATATTCTGTTATATTCTATTCTATTCCCTACGCCAATTAGGTGAATGCAATTCTGATATATTGCTTGTGCCGACACAATAAAAAATTACTACCTTTTGCCGGTCGATTCAGTAAAAGTCACCCGTGGAGGTGAAATAAGGTGATTTTTACGGAGTAGCACTTCTGGTTCTTCATTTTAGACTGAAGGATATGCAGTAAGGTAATTCTACAAGACTGCAGTAGCAGGTACTCAAACGCCCCTACCATTATCAGAATAGGTATTTACGTGACTAACATAGTTTGGATAAAACCTCTTCTCGATGTAAAAATGCTGACGTTTTATCCGTTTAAGAAACAACTTTTATGGATGTTAAATGCATAGATAGGTTGAAAAATAATTATTTAATATTTCGCTAAAACCTTCTTAGTTAAGTTTTATTTACGTTAGTACCTAAACATATTTAATAAAACATTTTGATTTGACATAGAACCCCAAAAATGTATTAAGATACTTACGTCGAAAGAATCTATTTGTTACCATGGTATTAAGTTTAAAAAAAAATAGTGATTCTCAAATCTCGGGATTAAAATGTCACGATTGTTGTTTCGGGATTTAAGAACAGGTTTTATTCACTATTTGTTACACTCTTACTTACTCGAAGCTCAGGTTAATTATGCTCTACTAATGACTTTTCTCGTAACACATAATTTAACACAACATTTTATCCTTGGAACACCAAATTCGGTGTAAGGCGCAATGCGGTGTCAGAGACACCTACAAAAACCTGAGGACGCCTTACACAATAAAGACGAAACGTAACTTCCCTAATGGCATGACTCAACAAAGTTGTTTCTGGAAACCAGCCTGTAACCTTGAGAAATCGAAAAATATATCACTTGAAAAAGCTAATTCAATATGGTCCCCAGCCCAATCGCCAATGGAAGTTATTTTTGTGTAATAGGATAAAAACTTCCATGTACTAATAAGAATTTAGAAATGTATGTACCTAGTTGGATATTACTTACTTTATATTTATAAAAGAGGATTTACTATTGACCTTATTTTCGTGGGTCATGTCATGGGTCATGTCTATTCTAGACTAGGCTTCAAAATCTTTTTTCTTTTATTAAATGAAGTATGTTTTTAAGAGTTTGTAAATTCACCATCCTCTTTCGTAGGGAATTTAATATTACTGGAGCTTGTTTTTCTCAATAATTTCTTGAACACAAAAGGTTTTTAACACTACGTACTTAGTACCTATCCTTAAAAATAGCTATGAAGAAGGCAATTTTAAAGATAGGTAGTGCCTTGAATTTTAGTCTGACGAAGTTTACATTTATACTGTCTATAAATTCAAACTTAGTTCATCAACTGTAAAATTTTAACGTAAATTCTTTACAAACCAGACTAGAAAGTTTTAATTGTGTTCTACATTTGAAGAATAACAATTATTTTCATACTACTGCTACTTCAACATTTCAACAAAGCATAAGAAATGTTCATGACAATATAACTCTCCGCATCTGTGTCACAGAAGTAATTTCCAAACTTTAAAAGTCGTTATTGTAATGTGATATGTGTGACAAGAAGAATCTGAAAGCGTAAGCGACTTACAAAAGTGTTTTTTGTTTAATGTTCCTAATCCTACAGGGTCGGATAGCATCAGAAAAAATGTAAGAGATAGAAAAATACCGTCGAAAAGATTTAACTGTACAACAGGCCTAGCCATATTACAAATTCTATTTCTATTATAGAAAGAAAATGGCGTATATGGAATCAGCTGTTTGTCAACTGTCAAGTGTATTTCATTTTCAGCCATATTACAAATTCTACTCGTTACCTAACACTTGTCAGTTGACAAACAGCTGATTCTTAATACGCCATTTTCTTTCTATTGTCGCCATATCGATTACGATAATAGAAATAGAATTTGTAATATGGCTAGGCCTGCAGAATCCAGGTATTAGGTTGTGAGCTGTTGTCAAAGTCAAAGTCAAAACGATTATTACGAACTAAGTGTACAACGTTGGTGTTGTTGGTCCTTTCCATCTATATCCAAGTATACTGATCTATTCACTAATATGATAAAGAGGCAAGATTTGATTTTTTGTTTGTTTTTTCGAATTTGACTCAAAAACTACTCGATTCTTTAGAAAGCTGTATTAGCACCAAATAATATGTGCACTAAGCAATGTTTTAATTTCAAAACTATAAGGGGGTTGAGGGGGGATGTTAAAGTTCGAAGGAAAAATTACAAAGTTCACGCGGACCTTCTTGTATAAGTACAATATGTAAATAGGTATGTGCTACTCACGCTTTTTTCCATAGGGATAGGCATAAACTATAACTATAACGACATCAGAGTGCCTGAGTGCGAGTTTATTTTACGTTAACGCGATCGACACGTTTATGACGTTCGGCGCTCCGATTGGCCCGCTCCAAGCTTTTAACCAATCAGAGAGTCAAACGCGGTGAACTTTTCAATCGCGTTAGCGTAAAAACAACTCGCACACAGCGCACTGATATATCTTAACATACACCTTTTAAGTAGGTAAGTACTTTATTTACATTCATACATGTGGTTGGGCGTAAGTCCTACGCAATACAGATTGTTAGTAATTTAAGTACATATTTATATTTGATTTGGGTTCTCGTAAATTTCATTTTAAAACGTAGCGTTTAACCTTATGTAAATGAGTTATTTTTCATTTTGTGTTTTATGGTCAGCAAAGTAAAGTTACTATGTATGTAGGTACCTACATGAATACATAGGTAAGCGAAAAAAAACAATTTATTTCGTAACTTTGTGCTACTATGGATAAAAATACGTTTTAAAATGCAAATTATAACTGAGGGAGAATATTTTATCCCAACTGACAGAACCGAACACTTGCGATATGTTTTTTTTTTTCATGCAAATGAAATGCGCCATTGAACTTTTATTGTAAAACCAGACATATTCTCAGGTCTCTACTTAGTAAAGAAACCAGCTCTCACAAAGCATAGATTGTTGCGATAACTACTTTATTGTAGACCTATGTACCTACTTACTTACCTTTTTTGAGAGAAACAAAAAAAAAGTATTATTATTGTATTCAGATGTTACTTGTTCTTATATTTGCACTTACGACTTATTTTTAGTGCAAAAAAAAAGAAATAAATCCGAAACGCGATCCCTTTATTAATAGTACGTTATTCATTACAAAAGGAACAAATGGGGAACAACAAAACCCCTATCAAACGTACATACCAATACTGCCAATAGAATCCAATCACATCTAATATATATTGCGTAATATACTCCTAGGGTACTCAGCGTGGAATGCTAGGGGATTCTTTAATAAAGGATAAGATCCGAAAAAAAAAACAACAGGAGTCATTGACATAATCTTACAGGGTTAGGAAGCTAAATTGGCAGGTGCAGTAGGCCAGCCATATCTGTAGAAGAATTGAAAGCCAGAATTCTAGAGTGGAGACAGGGTATCGGAAACCGCAGTGTGGGATCCCCCAGCTTTACTCCGTTTACAAGAAGAAGACAGAAGTTAAAAAGGATTATTTTTAATGCACACTGTAACGAAAGTATAATTTAGCATGTTACAATTACTATAGACACTGAATTTATTATAATCTATTTTCACTGCAGCTTTCACACTCAGTTGTAACTGTTTCAACAATTTATTTTATTCAGTTTAGTTTTATTATTAAATTTTAGTTGACAATTGCAGTGTCAATATTAAAAACGTAAAAGAAGATGGGATGAACAATACATGTAAACGTTCTTCGTTTCACTTTTATTCTTCTAAATTTGAAATAAAACAATTTGAATAAAGATTGTTTTAAAATAAAATGTTCTGCATTCCTGCTTCTACGAGCCTCCTGTTCCAAATGCTATTGTAAATAGAGTACCTATAGGTAGACCAATGACTTTTGAAAGAGAACGAGTCGGGACAACCGGTCGCTTCAGTAAAAGTCACTCCGTGAAAACTTGTGAAGTGAAGTGAACAGCTCCATTCGCCTTCACTTCACCTACATTTTCACGGAGAACAGAATAGCACTGCAGAACAAAGATCGGGGCTTTCTAGGGACTGTCTTATGAATTTTGACGTTCTTATAGTGCTAATTCTCAGCCTTATTTAATTATATGACTTTTGATTTGGATTTTAGACCTAATACAGAAGGTAAAAGGACTGAGTGTTATGTGCAGGGTTGCACTAAGGTACGGGAATATATTCCCGATGCAAGCGCTGTAACTGCTAATTTTGTGTATTTTTACTGATAAATGATAACGAAATCATAACATTACACGTAACATCATCGTGATCAATCATGCACATATCCAGACCAAAAAATAAAGTCCGAAATTATAAAGTGGTTTTACCACACAATAGAAAGTCCATTTTTTTGTAAAAACTTGTAAGTATATCAATCATGATTGAATCTCTGAGCATTGTGTTTTTATATCTTTATGTTTTTTATTATGAAGCCAATTTTATATTAATCACGTTTTTTGGTTCACTAGCTTTGGCCGAAAGTTCGACTTTGATTTTTTTTCCCAACATTTTCATATATCTCTAATACTAGGTTTACAGTTTATACCGCCAAACATATTGGTTTTTTCAATAGACCAGAGTTTGCTCAAAATATGCTCAATGTTCCTCGATGGTATACTTACGTATAAAGTAAACAATTCGGAAATCTTGTTAGTATGTCCGACACTGACAAATTACATGTACAATAAGTAGGGGAATTCATTGTCCAACGAATGTTCATTGAGGCGAGAACGTGACAAGCGCCCTTTATGCTACGTGAGGAAAATTGATGCTTATTTCTCAAGAAATACAAGTGAGTGTTTCAATATTGGTCCCTTATAATTTTCTTGGTATGATTAAGTATCGCTCAGCGTAATCGCAAAGGTCATTAGGAGAACGTTTTTCTTTTGCAAAAAGTTAGGAATGTCGCTACCCAAACCCAGACTGACCGTGAAATGGTTTAGATAACATGTAATGGACGTCTTGATGTTGTTTTAATTTCTTAGTTTTTGGCAAGAATTCGAACGTAGACTCGGACATAACAGTTTTTAAACACCAATAGTATCACGTTTTTATTACGTTGAAACCCCTATAAGCTTTAATATTATTGTACAGTACTTATTTCTTGTCGTGGCAGTTTTAGTAATACCTAGTTGTTTACCGACATAACCCGCTGACTGACAGACTTAATAATACTTATCGTTTTTGTGGTACACTTTGGGTATACAAGGTTAAATTTTAATCCTTCTGGACCTCTTCAGGGGTCATTGTGCTCATTATTATGAACATCTTTTACTATATCATCTGTTCCCTACAGTTTGACGAGTTATGTGGACATAAATTATTTTTGTAGTAAATGTAAGAGTTTGCCCTAAAAATATATCTCCAATAGAACCTTTCTATTATTCAGAAATCGACGCAGAATCAAAAGGTATTTAACAATAAGTCAAATCACTTGTTCATCATACAATACCCAAATAGCCCAGACACATGATTGGCATGTAAATGATGAGGATAGCCTAGCTGGCGGCTATCAGTTTCCCCGTAGTTCTCATGTATTTTAAAAGGGGTTTTCCCATTGTTTGGTATAAGTTTCGGGCCAATGTTCCCATTACTAAAATAAATAGTAGATAATATTATAACCTACAACTTATACTAAATTAAAAGTATTAGTAAAAAAGAAATACTAACAATGTGTACCTTATATGATACCCCATTCTCGCGTATAAGCAGAGAATAAGAATAGCGGGTACAAAGAAGAAGAATATGCTGCTAAGTTCTAGAAGTGGAGATGGTGCCATCAGCGCGCAGAATGCAGAATCCAACGATATGTTTCCGGAATCTGAAAAAGAAAACATATTTAAATAAAAAAGATACAGATTTCGATGGATCTTAGAATCGATGAATCGATGATGCCGTGCCAAGCTAAAAACGTAAAGTTGATTTTATGGCATCAGATATCTAAAAGATATGAAAAAAACGCGAACTCAATTCAATAATGGTTGTAGTTGTACTAAGTACACACTAATGTAAAAAGAAAACTATTTACAAAGCTTTCCCTTAGTTAGATACAGCTTTTGCATTTATCACGGCAGTACAGAAGTCCAAAGCTTAGTTTAGTAATTAATATTTTAACAACAAAAAACATTAACCTTTTAACCGCTTGTGTCGCGACCCGCGACTTATATTTCCGTGTCCCTACCGCTAGTGTAGTATTTCTGTGCTAGAACATGCATATTTTTTTCGTTTTATTTTTAAAATACTGACTGTGTAGTACAACTAAAACCATTATCGAATTGCGATATTATTGATGTAACAAAAACTCAAAATCGATACAACAATTGTTTCTCCTTATTTACTGTAGAATTATTATTGATTTGTAGCAATTTTGGCCCGGTGCTAGGGGCACGGCAACTAATATAAATATTGGCTAAAGCGCTTAAAAGCAGATGACAGCACGCCTGCACGCACCTTGATAACAAAAGTGGCACTATGCTAAACTTCTTCTAATACTATTATTATCTAAATAACTTCATAATTTACTGGAATGTTTTTAGTTCATATTTTACAGTAGGTACGATAGCCAAACTGATGAGTAAAATAAAACTATTTGCAGTTTATTTATTTCACCAAAATCCTACAACAAAAATTGAAATGACCATAAAGATTTTTTTTATTTGGATAACGCCAACAACTATATTTAAGCCCGCTTGTGCATGCGCTGAGTAGTCATAATATGTCCTATCTCGTCTGCATACTATTTGCTTATGTAAACAGAAAATATAAGTGGAAGGCAAAATTCCGAGACAATGCTATAAAATCTCTATTAAAATAAACCGTTAACTAAACACACACGTTCTTAGTCTAACTAGTTGAAATACAATCAGCTGAAGCATTTCGAAATAATCTGAATCATACACAAATACACGTAGGTAAGTGAATTACGAACTAAGGTTGGCATTCGCTTCAAAATTCCAGAATTCATAGTCGAAGTGTTCATAATGACTTCAATAGTTTGGTAACAAAAGACGAGCTTGCTGAAACTGTTACATGTGAGAAAAGAAAAGGATAACTCCGGTAACAGCTTGGGACGATATCCCACGCAAATTGGGAGTTGGTGTGTAACTTATATCTAGGTACTGCCATTTCTAAAGTCTAGCTTCTAGGTTGAAAGAGAGAACAACAAAACAAAGCGAACCATGATGGGAATTGCTGCGATACGATTTGCCGTAAAGCGTTGGCTCAGATGACCATACAACGCAGATATTTGCGATGCCTTGCGAATTCGCAGTTATGTGTTGGAGCCCTTATAGAGGATCGAAAAAAAACAAAAGGGTAAATAATCCTTAAGATAGATTACTATACTTTACAGAAACATTCGGTACTTAGGTACACAAGATTTTTCAAACTAAATTTGTTCCCTTTCAACAAGTTTAAGTCACGATATACATATATTATTGCATATAAGAAGATCCAAAGACATTCTATCAAGTACAAGCCTAGTAATTTATATCTAAGTTAACTTCTTCAAGACTTAGCCGAATTTTCATTCGACAAATATACGAGGAATAAATGTTGCGTTGACAGATTTTGTACAGGTAATAATTTAGCCAGTAAACTCTCATCGCCCAGAAAATATAAGCGATTTATTTATTTAAATTATAATGTATAACTCCATTTACAATAACTTAAGACAGAGGTTAAAAAGGTTATTTTTAATGCAAACTTTTGTAACGAAAGTAAGTACAATAAGGATGTTACAGTTGCGATAGACGCCGAATTCATTATAATCTATTCTTTTCTCTCAAATGTATCATAATAATCTATCACATCATATAGAGGCACGAGTAATGTTGTACAAAATAAAGTGAAATATTCCTGTAAAGTTGGGCATCATATTACTCTACGTATGTAGGTACGTGTCGCTTATAACAGCCTCATAGGTACTCGACGCTCGAGACACCCATTTATCTAACGTCTAAGCTTGAAAATTCAAGGTACCTATGTAGCCTCGTGGAGTGCAAAGCAAAATAATGACAAAGAAGCACGTGGTGAGGTTTTCCTGGACAACATTGATGTTGAAAAACTGCAATTGGAAATATTTACTAGTGTTTTTTTTTCAAAGCAAGTCCGCAAGCCTTTCCTATGTGCAGTCGACGTTTGGCATATCTGTGGTTTCGAAGCAAAGCGATTATATTTCTATAACGATCCTTCGACTGTATTGACTGCTTCGTCCGGACATCACGATCAAAGTACGATAAAGTGTTTTTATAAATTAATTTGTAGAAATAAATATCATTTCACGAAAGACATTCAATACTTACTATCGACGGGACATCACGAACAAAATTTTCGTCCGAAACTTGTGTCCTCCTTGGACACAAGTTTATGAGTTTTTTTTAGTACGCTCCGTTGCCGCTCCAATATTCATATATTATTCTAGATGGCGTTACTGAGACATGGCATCAAAGTTTTTCTATGACATTTCATAACTAGCGGAATTTGGCTGTAGGTACTATGTATACCTGTGCTTAACCTGTTTTGTAATAACATATAATTAATTATCTTTTTAACTACTGACCATGTATTTCGTTTTTATTTTGATTAATCATTATTGTTTAAAAAATTAATTAGACGCTAAATTAATCTTGTAAGCGCTCTGGATGTATTTCAGTTAGCTTGTAAGATCAAATGATTTAATACATAAAAATAACGCATTCAACGCAAATGTGTTCTCAAAATAAGTACGTTGTAGTTCATAGCTAACGTCACTGATAGTTTAACCTTTACAACGACATCAAACGATACAACCACTGCCCACTAGCCAGACTATAGGTACACGTTCATCAAATAATTAAAAAAAGGGACAAAAACTGCAAACTCACTAGCAAACACCGTGGTAATCCATTCCTGGTTCCTGTCACGTGATACATCATACTTGCAGGAACATTATAAACAGCTGTGTCAGCGCATTACGTAATATTTACCCGTGTTTTAGAACATTGATGTTTACTTTGGAACGACGTCGTCGTGTTGGCTTTATTACACTTACAGGGGTATTATGGAGGTATAAAGTAAAAGAAACATAATAGAATTTTTGTTAGTCTACCCACGTTTTCCAAGTTGACTGAAGGAGAGGTCACTGTTGTGTTTGAAAATGGCCAAGGGTCTGTTTCGCCTTTTATACTTAAATAACTCAATTCTATAAACTTCGGATCCTAGTTTTAATTTAGTTTTATTGTATCTTCGCCCTTGTCTTGTACCGAAACGACTTTCTCCTATCAAACTTTGTACCATTAAACAGAAGAACTAGATAGTTAAATGTTGTATGGTTTCACATTGGGCCTCGATTTGGGAGATGAAGTTTCCTTGCAGCTGCAGTTATTGTAAGATTCTACACTACGCAAGGGATAGAACAGAATCGATATTACTTATACGTAATTGTATCTGCCTAGCCTTTTCCCAACTATGTTGGGGTCGGCTTCCATGGAGTGACTACCTGTCTGACCTCCACAACCCAGTAACTGAGTAACATGATACCCCTTGGTTAAACTGGTTGTCAGACTTTCGAGCTTCTGACTGCAAGTAACGACTGTCAATAATCTACAAATGACAACCGGAACTATCGGCTTAACGTGCTTTCCGAGGCACGGAGGAGTCCTGGTGTGTAATAAATGGTCACCCATCCACGGACCGACCTCGACAAGCGTAGCTTAACCTTCGATCGACCCACGCGGCTGTTATAATTTAGCCACAAGCTTATATAATCGGATAATTACTTAATATGGATATTTACAAGTAACCATAAGTAATAAAATTGCCAGCCTACTGGGACTTTGGAAGACTACAATTATACGAGATTATTTTAATGATGTCTAGAACGAATACCTATTATGCAAAATATACATAGTAACAGTAATAGTATCGTCTAACTTTCAGACCAATTGTATAGAGTAGCTTAGTCTAATCGGGTTTGCGCAGGCTTCTACTAGAGATTACAAGTAGAACCCAGGGGCGATGGAATAGTTATGTTGAAGAATACATTACAAGAACTATAACTTCTTAATCGGATTAGAAACTTCAGCCCATTCAAAGTCAAGGTCTTTTGGGAAATAACTAGTTCTAAAGCCTACATACGCCAGACAGAAGAGGCGATTTCAGTTCGATCATATAACTGTGAGCAGTCCGAAACATTGATATTTCTATGATTGCCGAAATATTAACAGACGCAAGAATCCCCTTCGACCCCTTCACCCTCCCCAGGGCGAGGGACATCCATCAAAATTTTCTACCCAGAACCTTTAAAAATAGTGATGATTTTCTTCAAGTTAAGCTTGTTCTGGCAGCCGTAAGATTGACGAAAGAAGAATTTACAACGAAAGTAAAGGAAAGCATAGTACGGTAAGACGGTAAGGGCTATTTATGATGTTAGATTAATTCAGTTCTCTCGTTTGCATCTTTTCAAATCAAAATCAAAATCAAAATAATTTATTCACATAATATGGGTAAATAGGTGGTACGTAATATATAAATGTTGGATCCTCATATTGACCATTGCTGGTATGTGAAACTTAACATTATGTACTATGTAAGACTAATCTTAAACTAAACACTTTATTTATTACACTACTACATCATTTTTTTATTTTTAAGTCTAAGGTAGTCATTAGTAGTGTAAAAGCATTTATTGACAAGCCAGGTGTACAATTTTTTTCGGAACAATGTAATAGGAAGGTCTCTGATTTCGCTAGGTAATTTATTAAATAATTTAATTGACATGGGGTAACAGTTTCTTTTAAAGAGATCAGTTTTTATGTTTGGTAATGGAAGGTTATTCGGATAACGGGTATTAAAATTACAATAATCCCCAAAGGATTTGTACAGGTATTGATACGTTTTAACAAATAAACAAGATTCAAAAATATAAATGGAGGGTGCAGTTAATAAGTTTAATTTTTTGAATAAAGGTTTGCAAGACGTCAATGAATCTACATTACAAAGTGCGCGAATGCACTGTTTCTGAGCCAGGAATACTCTATTAAAGTCTATTGAGCCCCCCACAACATTATACCATATCGTAAATTGGACGCAACGTAACCATGATACGCCTGTAATGCCGTCTTTAAGCTGGAGATTCTAGTTAGACGCCATAGTGCATGAACGTATCTATTTATTTTATTACATATTTTTTGGACATGTAATTTCCATGATATTTGACTGTCTAAAGATATTCCAAGGAAAGTTATGCTGTCGGATTGTGCTATGGTGTCGTTATTATATGATACTATTAATTTATAATTATATTGTTTTCTACTAAAAAATTGAATTACTCTAGTCTTATCTATGTTAACTTTTAAATTATTAGTCTCCAACCATTTGATGACGTTTTGGACCGCTTCGTCAACTTCCTCATTGTAGGAATCGAACGTAGTATTAGGTTTTTGAGGAATTACAAGGGATATATCATCTGCAAAAAGAGTACAGTGATGATTCGTTACGTTAGGTAAGTCGTTTATGTATATTAAAAATAGGAGCGGGCCTAATATGCTACCTTGTGGGACACCGACTCTATTATATACTAGTTCGGATTTAAATACAACTTCGATATTTTTGCAATCTTGTAACCATTAATGAACTAATCCCCTATTAAACAAGTACATCAAGCTACCCCAAACTGTTAAATTTTCCCAATTGAACATGTACAGACGCCAGCACATCAAGTTACCCCAATGTGTCATATTTTACCAATTGAATATGAACCTTATTCTGTTTGACATAAAGTTGAAAAACGATCAAAGAAATTTGACACATTAACTTGACGTGCTGGCGTCTGTACCTTAGTCTGTTTGTCATAAAATTGAAAAACTATCAAATTCATTTGACACATAGGGATAGCTTGATATGCTGGCCCCTGTACTCCAAAATATTCTGCTTACAATATTCACAGACCTGGGTCTGAGTGATTAAAAAGTTGTTTACTAACATAAACACAAATAACTGAACAAAACAACAACAATTTTAACCTTGCCAACTTGCTCACAATTCTGTAATGAAGCCGTTATTGTCTGTCCAAACCATCATAGTTTGTATCTCAGAATTTAAGCGTAGTTCAAACGAATTCACAAAGTAAATATTGCTTTAATCTGTCTTAGGAGCAAGACTAAATTATACAGTCACTTATAAAAACAGCAAGGTTTCGTACCTGCTGATTTAAAATGCCGTGAATTTTCTCTCGCCCGCTTCATGACATTTTCGCAGAAACATTCGCGACAGAACAATTTTGTACGCCATTTTTTGCGTAGTACTTATCATATAAATAAATTGTGTGCTTCTGAGAATTTAAGTACTCGCTTTTATACAAAAGGTATTTATTATGGATGGCCGTCAAGCTGTTGTCAGCTCTGTAAAGATACTGCCATTCAAATGAAAACCGTTGACACATGAACGGTTTTACAGATTTTAATTTGCGTTTCGTGAGGAGGAAAAAACAAACACAAAATAAAATACTTAATTAATAAACATTTCCTTCTCAGAATTGATAAATGTACTAAAGAAGGACCCGTCCAGCGTTACAACCTTTCCTGTTTAAGATAATTAAAAAAGGTTTATTAGAACAAAACATTACCAAAAGAAATAAGAAAATATTTTTTTCCGAGTAAATTGAATTTATATTATAAACAAATCTAGTACAAGCCTTGAGAATTGTTTCAAAAGTCAAAACAATTTAATGTACGTACCTAATTAGGTGACTTGTACCTATTAAATAAAAAGCTCACACAATTTGATTTTATTACCAGCTTTGATTTAGTTTCACCATTCCCGATGTCACCGAATCAAATCATATTAAATTAGACACACTTCTCAGTTTCCGATCAAGCTGTTATTTTGCACTCATTTGAATATTTAAATATATTCACGTGTTTAAGCTAAAGCTTATAATACAAGCCAGTGCCGCAGTATTTGCATTTGTGACAATAGAAACAGTAGCTATATTTGCATCTGTTGTAATGGCTTATAAACTCGCCGACCATTACATGGAATTTAAACATAACTGGTGAAAAACATATATATGGGTGTAGATACTACTACGAGTATCACTTTAAATAATGCAGGTTTAATGTATACTATAAAGTTCAAGCTGCCATAATTTGTATAGAGACTTAACGCTTGGAGCAAATGTATATAATAGGGTTATTTGTAAAACACGAACACCTCGCAGGACCGGATAGCTAACATCGTTAGCAACACCTTTTGTTCTACGAATTTTAATCATTTTGTTGATTTTATTTTCTCAGACAAAAATAAATAATAATACAATTGCCCGCTTGAATGTTAATAACTCTACACGCATCGCAAAGATTAGGTGTAAACAAACCCCTACGATGGGCGGGGAAGTGGTGGATCGGGGCGCGTGACTTAGAAATTTCATGACAGTACAATCAAAGCTTGAAATAATAATATAATTTTTGTTCCACGTGTTTGTGTTATATCGGAACTCGTAGGACAAAAGTTGTTGCTTACGATGTTAGCTATCTATTCCTGCGAGGTTATTGGTGTTTTACAAGTAACCCTGTATAGCATTTTGGTTAGTATTTATCCTCATAAATACAAACTAAAATGCTATCACATTCATACCACTTTTCTGTATATGTGGTTCCTCTACCTCATATACGAGAAAGTATTAAAATAAAACTTTAAATCAAGTAATTCTACTTTTAAAATTGTCGGAATTAACGTTATCTTTAAAGATCCTAAATTGTTCAATTGTTTGTTGTTGTTGTGTTGTTTTATTGTTGATCCTATATTGTTCCTGGCAGGAACGCTTGTCTTAAGACAAGCATTCCTGCCAGGACCAATATAGGACCTTCTATGCACGAGATGATAAAAAAATACTACACAATGTAGACTACCGCTAGGGACTTATTTATACACAAGTGCACATATCACAGACTGTATCCAGTCGTCGGTTGTAGTCTAGAATAACGAGACGCTCGCTGGTAAATTGAAACAGTTTCGTACAATATGTATTTAAATTAGTCTCAAGAGTCCTATGTTTTGAATTTGCTACTGAATCATTCGTGATGGAAAACACCAGAGCACGACTACGGGATGGAACAGAGTACAAGCTCAGTAGTATAACTTGAAAGGAGAAAAGAGTTACTTGCCTAAATTTTGTAGTTTTGACAGCCTTTTATTAAAAAACTAATGGAGTGCACTTAGTTGTACAGTCAGAAGAAGTGTCCAACCAAAAATATATGCAAATTGATCGTGTAATAAAATCTGTTAATTACTGCCATAAACCTCTTGTAATTAAGAGCTCAGTATTATAAGTGTCGATGAACCTGAATATTAAGCAATTAAAATAATCCGCTACCAAGCTTTTAACCCTGCAAAGTATACCGAAATTTATGCTAACTTCACCAGATTGATTGATTACAAACTTTTGTTTTTGACGTGAACAATTTAATATTATTCAGTACAACAATAAACATGATTTTAATGTTTACTATACTTAAGTATATTATAAAGAGGTAAAATTTGTTTGTAGGTTTGTATGTAGGGGGTACCTAAGCTTCGGAACTAATGATCCAATTTTAAACATTATTGCACAGGTGGAAAGCTACACTATTCCCGGAAATAGAGCTTAAAATATATGTAGAATAAAATATAACAAAGTAATGAAATAAATTACGCAATAATTTAATTATGATACCAGCCTGTCACTGTCTCACGACTCTCATTAGAGAACAAAGACCTCATCTCATGCAGAGTAGGATTGACCATTGATAACCACGCATTGCACAACTTTGGCGATTTCAGACTTATTTGAGTAATACATAATTCATAAGCGTCATACAGACATTCCCTATATCAAAAATGTTAATAATGTACCTATACGCTATGTAGCTTAAACTGTTTTGTTTTTGTAATTTCCTAGATTGTTATGTTCTGTAGGCTTGTTAAATGAGACACCGTTGAGGTTGACTTAGTTTATTATTACGACACACAGTATATATTAGAGTAGGTACAATGGTAGCAAGTTCACAGACAGGGACAGACAATGAAGTGACGCTGGCATTCTTCATAGGAACCGGATACATGGATAATATCTAGTGAGATGCACACTATTAATCGACTAAATAGTGATGTCACAACATAGATTTAAGCCTTCGGTGACTCTATATCCTTTTGTCTCTAATATTTTTAAATCACTGATATCAGTGTCAATGTACCTGTACCATACATGAATAGAATAGAATAGAATAGAATACTTTTTATTGTACACCATTAAAACCTAAAAATTATAATTTTAAGGGCTACAAACGGTGATACAATGGGCGGCCTTATCGCTAAAGGCGATCTCTTACAGACAACCTTTGGATGGACTGATAATGGAGGAGAAAAGATGAGTAGGCAGTGTGTGGTGTACTATTTACACACATGCCTCTTATTTGCATGGTCACTGAAATACAGATTTAAAATATCATTTTCATTTTAGTTGTATGTAAGGAACGGTGCTGTTGGTATGCTTATAATAAATTAATCCTACTATTATTATAAACGCGAAAGTTTGTGAGGATGGATAGATGGATGTTTGTTACTCTTTCACGTAAAAACTACTGAATGGATTTCAATAAAATTTGGTATATTATATTGCGGAGTTAGCTGACCCCTGGATTAACACATAGGCTACTTTTTATCCCTGTATTTCTACCGAAACGGGACTTACGCGGGTGAAACCGTGGGACGTCTGCTAGTACAGACGCCAGCACATCAAGTTACCCCTATGTGTCAAATTTTCCCAATTGAATATGAACCTTAAATCATTTGACATAAAGTTGAAAAACGATCAAAGAAATTTGACACATTGGGGTAACTTGATGTGCTGGCGTCTGTACATTAATATGGCAAGGTTGCCTTTCTGTTTTCTTCTATCAATGCTAAAGATGTCTAATAAAAACTTAGTAAGAAAGATACATTTCCCAATATTAACCATTAATAAATGAGACCATTAATCTCCATAAACGTGTTTTGGTATAGAAGCTTCCATTTATTTAGGGCAGACCTTGGATCCGGAAACTAACCAGGTGGAAGAACAGTCAAGTATTATCAAGTAGGGTTAATAAATTTAGCCAAACACGGGTCCAATGTCCTAAATGGGACGGAACTTCCGTTATTTAGAAGCCCTTGATAAATATCCGGACCCTGTAACCACACTCTAAAAAATTGAAGCCAACTAAGAGCGATTTTCTCTTAGTTGACGTTAAATTGAATAACACAACTATGATATTATGCAACTCAACCATTGCTGATTAATTACAACAGCAAGTTCATTTGTGATTGAACGAACAATATAGGTATGTTTATTAATTTTAACATGTATTATTGTTGATTGTATCACTCTAAACTTTTTTGTATGACTTATTCATTTTTATTTAGTCAACTTAGACAAATACGTCTGTTGAATTAATTCAGAATAAAATAGTTAAAGCAATCAAATCAAATGACAGTTTCGATAAATTTGAATTATAAAATTAACGAACATGTCGTAGTTGATTTAACTAAGATCTGATAATTACATCAACTAAAATTTAATGTTACATTCTATTATAACTAAAACGTTGAAACGACTTTCATATTTGTTGAATTTATCATTCGATTGATCTATTTATTCAAGACTTCAAGAGATCCACCTTTCCCTATTCCTTCCTACCGGCTACCCCGCCCCGCACACGCGCGCGCGCGCGGCTGAGCTGAGAGCTCCGCACGCGCCGCTTAGTTCTGCTGTGCTCCCAGTGCTCCTATTCTAAGAATCTTTGTAGTATCAAGTAATTTCAGTGTTTATCAGTGTCGAGAGTATTTGGAATAACCGTCGATTAGATTAACTAATTAGCTACAAGTGCAGTGACTAATAAATTAAAAGTGTAACATAGATACTATTATTAAGGATTGAAATGGAAAACGTTAGCGAACTCCTCAAAACATGGGGTTAGAGGCTCTAATACCAGTATCACCCGTAAGTATTTCACTCGCTAGTTTATTTTTATGGTGCTGATTGAAAATGTAATAAACTCGGAGGCCCCCGGGTGATATTCATGTTGTGTAAGGAAATAGGTAGGTACCCTATCACATACTGTTTCGAGTTTGCTCCATATACCTATTAATAACGAGAGAGAATTACGAGAAAAGTGGATGTGGGAACTCTTTCTCTCCCATTTTCACGTTCTCGCCTTGTTCTAATAACCTGTAGGTACGAGTATGTGAGTAGTTACTATGTAATCCTGTGGAATTAAATATAGCCCATACATAAAAAACTATATTTGCATCAGTCACTAAATACCTACATGATCTGCTTTGTCTAATTTCAAGATAATTAGCCGTAATACTGTTTATAAGCATTCCCAATTATAATTCATTGAAATTGATACAGTATTGTTTTGGCATGATATAACTGACTGAAAATTAAAAATAAAAGTGTCTTTTTCTGTTAATGTTCATTGTATTAATAAATATGCATTTTTATTTTCCAGATGCATGTAGAATTCGATGCTGCACATTGTATTAACAAAGACAATTTGTTTATTAATTTTCCATTATTGAAAATCAAGCTACAGGAACTGTTTGTAAGAAAAAAACAACAGAACCATTTTTCCATGAACTGGTCACTCTTACCAATTGTAAGTATGAAAGATATATCTATATGCATTTATACTCCATCCGATTAGGTAGTTAACAAAAGATAAACAATTTCGACATGTATTTTTAGTTAATAACACAGTTTAAAAAAAAATGCAGCTGAAAACAAATTTAGATACAACAAAAACGATTACTTGATCAATTAAAAAAATTGTTTAAACAGTAGTTGTATTTAATTAATAAGCGTTTATGTAAAAAGACTTGTCAAGATTGTTTACCTTTAGTTAACTACCTATTTGGATGGAGTATAGGTGGTTTGCCGATGGGAAACTGCTCATATAATATAATAATACAAAAGTTTTATTTTATTTGTTATTGTGATAATATTTTTTGCTTACTTCTTCTATTTTTTTACAGCATCGAAAGAAGATTCATCGTTTTTATTAACACTGCGGCAGTTAAACAAAAGAAGAAACGCAGTTCGGATGCAGGTCAAAGCTGGAAACCAAGTAAAGTTGAAGCCCGGGAAGGCTTTGTAAAGCACGTGAAATCGAGTGCAGAAACCCGTCAAGCAATCAAGCCCTTGATGCAGAGTAAGGCATCGACACATACCCTGTGTGGTACTTCATCAAAAGGGTTTTAAAAAACGTAATTTTCAGCATCAACTACAACTGAAAGATATTTTTTTTAAAGGTAAACCAAGTAGATGACATTTTTCGCATAGGTCCTGTTATAGATTCGTTTTCAAAAAATCTAGGTGAGAAACAATTATTTTGCTCCACTTTGAAAATATGTCAAAATAAGTCATTAGTCAAAGTTCCTTGGGCTACTGTTACTTACACCCGCTATGTACTTTAAGTACCTAATGGAAAATTATATGTAACCGCTGTGCGCTGTACTATTTAAGCATTCCATGAATATATTTTATTGTTTGTAATTATATTTTTGTTTCATTTCGACCAAATTTTTGTAGGTACCTAACATGTCAGCCACTTAGAAAAATGTTGTTAGACAAAATAGTTACCTATCGAGACAGATTAAATATCCAAATAGAGTAGTTAAACATTCGCATTTTGGGAATAGAGCAAAAACGATCATGTTTTGATATCATACTTTTATTGATAAATTGCTCTCAATTCAGACAGTATTCTGGGTATGATCTTGAGGTGCTAGGTTCATTAATTGGATCAGCACTTCAAATGCGTAAATAAGAGCACTCTCAGTATTTAGTGATATTTATAAATACAACCCTTAACCCCGATTTCTGAAATGCCGGTAAAATTTTGAGAAATGTTAAATCTCATGTCAAGTGATAAATATGATTGTCATTTTGATCATCGTTAAAATTAACGAATCACAAGAGGTGATACTCATAGGTATATTCAAATTGACCGGGATTTCAGAAACCGGAGGTAAGGGTTGTATTTATAAAAAAACACTTAATACTGGCTCCTAAATACGCATTTGAAGTGCTGACCCAATTAATAGATTGGCGCTAGTTATTGAGACAAAGTGTCTCAGTACATTCGATTAAGAGTAACTTTGCTGGCTTAATAATGTTTCATATTAGTAACTAACAAGATTAGTAGCTTATTCAAATAAACATATTGATTGTTATGAATATTAAGAGATTTAAATTGAACAAGGTCAAAGTTGAATTGATTATGGTAAAATAGTTTAATAGTACTTCAAATAATTAAAATAACCAAGGTCTTAGCTGAGTCTACGAAGATGAATTAGTTAAACTTACCAAGTTCTTAGTCGAATCTACGAAGATGCATTTGTTGCAATGACCAAGTTCTTAGTCGAATCTACGAAGATGATTTTGTTGCAATGACCAAGTCCTTAGTCAAATTTAGTAATCATAAGTAGTTATAGTAGTCATTTTCAGATTTAAATTGACTAAGATTATAGATGAATCTAATAAGTTGAATTCGTCATAATGGTCATTTTCATGTTGACTTTGACTAAGGTTCTAATTGTTCTAGTTAAGAAGCATATAGTAAGAGCAATAAAAATCACCTTATTTGATTTATCTAACGTCTTGTTAGGCTCGTATGGAATCAAGATGCTTGATTGCAATAATCACAATCCTGTTAGGAGCAACCATTTTTTTTTTAGAGTGCATCAATTTGGTCTGACGGTAATTAAAATGAGAATTGAAACATTAACATCGTTTTAGGGATATAACTTCGTTCGACCCTTTTTTAACATCCATAAAAATCCAACCACGTAGGCACGGATACATGTATTTACCTAATATGAGTTTTTAAACGCAATTAAATTAAATTTTAATAGAACCTAGTAGATATGGTCCGTTTTGCTAAGTTACTGCCAGTAAGTAGTGCTCTGGGATCGAAAATAAATTATGACGGTTTTAGTAGTGTTATTAATGCATATCTTTGATTGTGAAATAATTATCTGTTTCCCATATGGATATTGCTAATCCGACATTTAGATTACTTTATTTTATTTTTTATTTAAATCGTTAACGGGTGTAGCGAAGCGAACATTTGTGCCAATGCTGTAGCAAGTCGGGTCAATCGCAATTAGTGCATAATTATTATGTCCAACTAAATTATTTAAACTCGAATAGTAGCATCGCATGCTTCATTGAAGGATAGTTTTTTATTTAAGGTACCATACATATAATCTGATTATGTATATAAAATATTGTAAAATCTATTTTAAAAGAGTAAGTAGGTATGGAGTTTCTTGCACATTCTTCTCCATACAAAACTAACTTTTGGAATGTGCAACTAGAATCATTCTCTTAATTAATATATTTAATTTGTAAACTTATAACGTTCAAAAGAGCCTGTTATCAGGTCTAGTTGAAATAAATGATTTGACTTTGGACTCACGCCCATAGTGTGTCCACAAAATCATATCATTTCCTTCTTTGTATGTAACGTAGTTATGGATATTTTACACATTAATATTATTCGTACTATGGCGTCACAAGTAAGTCTTACTCGTGGGTCTGTCTGTGTGTGTGTCTCAACAGTAGGTAATAGGTAAACGGTAAACAATTCACAGAGTTTCTAACAGCTAAAAATATGTTTTTTTTAAGTGCTTGTTTGACCTGCCTACCTGCTTTTGTTGTAGGCCTGTTGGTGTAGTAGTTAGTAACCCTGATTACTATACCGGAGGTCGTGGGTAAGATCACAATTATTCCTTCTGTGTCTGGGTGTAATTTATCTATAATATGTATGTATTTAGAAATATTTAGGCATGTTTATGAGCTGTTTAGTACCCATAACACAAGCTCTTAGCTTAGCTTGGGACTAGATGGCGTTATGTGAAAAGTTGTGGTTTTTAACACATTAATCTTCTACAGCTGCACTGTATGAATATTGTAACAAACATATAAAACCTCTCTTTGTGTTCCTAGTTTAAAAATATGCTTCGTTTATTAATCTGCACCTCGCACTGAGTATTGAGCACTTATAAAAATGTTATGTGTTATATGTGTGTGTGCCTGTTATTGACGGCCGTATGAACTAGACTACATAAAACACAAACAATTTATTATTTTAAGTATTAACAACATTAATTAATTCTATAAAGACTGGTAGAAGACCGAGAATTTCATAAAATTATTTATCGACGCAAAACCAAAACACTTAATTAAATTGTCGCTTTCAGAAAGCCTTCAAACTAACTAAAATAAAATAATGACTTTGAAGAGCAATCAATTCATTATGAGATCAAAACATTTTAATAATTTCCTTAATACTGTCATTTTAGTTTTCAAAGGAGTTGTTTACCGAAATTGCCCCTTTTTGATGAGGGTTTAATTAGTACAACGATGAATGAGATGACTGACAAACGAGCTTTAGGTACATCAAAGCAACAGCACTAAGATATTTGTGTTGGCATGTATTGTCTTCAACAGGAATCAGTCCACTGAACCCATAGCCATCGTTCGTAGGCTTGCCGGAAATAGGTATTCTCCAAATGCCATCACAATATCTATGTGGTTTCCTATCCTGTTGCTAAAAAGTCTAAAAATATTTAAGTATAAATCTCCAACTAGCTCAAGCATTTGGACATCCACTTTACGCAAACATAAATAACATAGCGTTAACATTTCTTAACAGCAGACAGCTCGAAAAACACGGTGACAGATGAGAACTAAGATAAAGTTAAACCCGTTTAACCCCAATTAGTTATTGCCTTGAACCTCACCGTGTTGTTGGTGGTACATTTAATTATTTAAGGTTCACTAACTGTTGTTACACATACTACACAGATGCTACTCAACCAATTACAGGCAAACACCACATGCAAAACGACTGGCCTGTTGGTCTAGTAGTTAGTGACCCTGACTGCTATGCCGGAGGTCGCGGGTTCGATTCCCACCCAGGACAAATGTTTGTGTGTAGAGCACGATCATTTGTTATGTGTCTGGGTGTAATTTATCTATAATATATAGGTTTGTATTTAGAAATATATTAGTATGTTTATCAGCTGTTTAGTACCCATAACTCAAGCTCTTAGCTTAGCTTGGGACTAGATGGCGTTGTGTGAAAAAGTTGTGGAATATTTATATTTATATTTATAAAAGGCTGTAATATACTTTTTAAGAAGCTTTAGTTTGACTATAATTGACAACCCTATCAATCCTTTTCTAGTTTTTTAAGTAAGATGATAAAAATGTGTAAGACAGAAATAGCCTCAATTTAGCTTTTCAGTTTCGTTATCACTTTTATGGCAATAAAAGTCATAGCTTGCCCGTATCATACTGTGTTACTTAATGTTTAAGTGATTACCTATATTCTTAATAAACCTCTACGAATTTATCGGGATTCACTTACTTTATTAAAGTGAATATATTGAGGCGTCACAAGGTTTGATTGGCAAATCAATCCGACAAAAGCAATCTGGATTCGAAATTCAGCTACCTATACTTAAGTCAGAAACTGAAATCAGTACTTGAACTGAAATCTATGCACATTTGCTTAGAGTTATTCAAGCATTAAGTTCAGTCAGAATGAATAAACAGAAACTAACGTCCTTTAGGATTTATTAGAGCATTGGTTCTCAGCCAGTGGTCTGCAAAAGCTTAAATGGTTTACATTTTACCTAAGGGTTACAATTTCAAACCAAATTAAATTTTCGATATGAAATGTATTGTTTACCATAATGATACCTAACAATGTTTATTATGCTACTTTTCAGTATGACGAAAACGCTTCAGATTACTTAGTCTTTTTTTAGATACAAATTTAATTTTTTCTTGAACCTTTTGGTCTTTGCTAACATCAATGTAATCATAGTGAGCCCACATAAAAAGTAGAAAATGTGTTAAAAAAAACCTCGTAGTTTTTTGGTAATTGGAGACTGGATTTTTCATCTAATTTTAATGTGGTCCAGAGGTTCCTACTTCTCACAGGCACGAGGTTGTGGTTCAAATCCGGGCAAGCACCCATGTGTCTTTTTCAAACTCTATGGAGCCAATGTGTTAATCTGATGTATAAGCTAGATTATTGTAAAGTTTAATTAAAATCCATTTACTAGTTTTTGCGTGAAAGAGTAACAAACAAACAAACATTCGCATTTATAATATTAGAAGGAGTAGGATTTAAGTTTTAATCAATGCTCTTGCCTTATCTGTATGAGAATAGGCCTTGGCCCTTGTTCAGTATATCCACAACGCCACCAAGAGGCCCATAGCTGAAGCATTCTGCGCCGTGAACATCGTGACATTTAGCTAGAACATTTTTCTAGGTTTTTTCGGTCAACGGGCCAACGTCACTTCACTTGAAAATTTCGTTGAATGTCGGTGTGCGTTCTTCTTAAAAAACCGTTCTATAATTTTATTTAATATACGTTTATACTAAAATAAAGAATAAAATTGTTATTGAAGACATCCCTGCCCTCACCAAATAGGGACATGGGGAACGGTCCAATTTAACAGCCCTGCAGTGAGGCGATAACAGGCTGGTGTTATTATTATTATTTTTAATATGAAAGAAAAGTATAGCACATACTCTATTAAAAAACACTACAAAGTAGATATATCTTTGTAACAAGCGCATTGTTCTGCAATTACCGATAAATGATCGCTCCCCCAAGGCAAAGCCACTCTAGTAAAAAAGATGTCTAAAGACAATTTATCACAAAGATAAGGAGCTGCATTCTCTTAAGGATGAAAAGATGTTATTAAAATGAATAATGGTAAAATACGATAACAAGAAGGTACCTACACAATGATGGAAACAGACGATTGTTTAAAGTTTATCGCGGCAGACCACGAAGGAGATGGCGGGACGACCAGAGTGCCTAGTGCGAGTTTGTTTTACGTTAACGCGATCGACACGTTCACGCTCCAAGCTTTTAACCAATCAGTGCCCTAAGGGCGAGTTGTTTTTACGCTAACGCGATCAAAACGTTCACCGCGTTTGGCCTTCTGATTGGTTAAAAGCTTAAAGCGGGCCAATCGGAGCGCCGAACGTCATGAATGTGTCGATCGCGTTAGCGTAAAAACAACTCGCACTTAGGGCACTGGATGTCTTCCTTGAGAATTGAGAGAGGTGGCGCAGAATCGCGACAGATGGAAGGAATGGAGGAAGGCCTTTGCCCAGCAGTGGGACAATTGAGGCTAAATAATAATAATATTATTATAAAACTGTACTAAATGTCCCTTTCTTCTATCTTTGGAGGGGGCCTTCACCTACAGAGGAGTTCTTGCAGACTAAATATAATATAATGTATAGTATAGTATCGTAGGATTAATTAAAATGTATATAACAATTTAAACTTAAACTCAACTAATTTTAAGAAATAAACTTAATTACTAACAAAAATTTAGTATACTAACTATCAACTAATAGTACTTAACTTTTTCTTTTTTGTAATCTGCATAAATAAAAGGCTTTTTTTATTTTTATTTATTTATGTCTATACCTACTAAATGTCCCGGCAAACTCGTTGCGTTTGTTTTTCCTTTGTTTTATACGAAAAATTAGTATTATATGTCCTATTATTAGATCTACCGAATCTACACACAAAATTTCAAACGAATCGGTAAAGCCGTGTCCGAGGAGTATTGTAACAAACACTGAGAATTTTAAATACTTATTAAATTAGGCTAGCTGTTCCGGCAAATTTCGTTCTGCCTGAGAATCTTTTTTTTTGTTTTGTTTAGTAAGAAGTTTAGATAAATACTAAGACAAGTACAAACAACAATAGTTCTAAACTTAATAAAAGAAAATATCTAACCAAGACTCGTAATTTAATCAAGTAGTCCGAACAGCTTTTTCAAACTATCTCCAATCATAAATTCAAAAAAGGTCGCGTAATTAGATTATTCTTTCAGAAAAATGGTTTAGGTAATTGGGATGAAGCCTGGGTTTGATAAATGACGATAGGCTCAGGTCCAAATACATTGGGACTTTACATCAAAGAAATATTTTCAGAACAGTGTCACAAAAAAGGAGAAAACAGTTCCCAAAAATAATTCTCACTCAAAACCAGAAAAAAAAACACTGCACAAATCGATTTGTTAAAAAAATATCAATGTATTGGTAATTTATCAAAAAAAGAAAACATATTTTAAAAAAAATATATATTATTTTTAACAATTCTAGCATTCACTTTTGATTTTGTTTATAGGTACAAATATACACCCTTACTCAATGGATTCGGCACGTTTTACACACCTACTTGGGATTTTTAACGTGCTCTGAAATTGTACGCGAATGTCTGCAAGCCATACTTAAGCTAGTAATCATAGTAGGTGGTGCTCAGTTGTTTCTACCTACCTCCATGGGCAATAGGCGCCAAGAAACTTATCGCGTCGTATAAAAAATATGTCGAAGGGACTTTATAAAAAATACAGAGAATTACAGTTTTTATGATATCTAATACTAATAAAGTTAATTATGCTCTTATAATTTGTAAATATTAATGAGCATTAAATTTGCAAACCTTTTTATTTTATCTATTCAAGATCTTGACTTGTAATTTATAGGACAAGCCTCCAAAAATACAAACATCCTCAGGGACAAATGACGGCCTAGCCTAAATACTTTTGTGTTAATTTTATAAGGAAACAATAATGTTTTAGCTACTGTAATCTTTATAATTTATCTCTCATTTCAATTCCATGGATCCATAAAAACTGTAGACAACGGTTTCATCATTCTCACAAAGTATGTTCAAAACATACGAAGACTCGCTTTTGGAAAGAAAAGCCATAATCTACGCAAGCTGTTATATTAAATACTAACTGCCCCGGCAAACTTCGTTCAGCCTTACAATCACCTAATATACCTTCTTAGTTTAATCTTAAGGCTTTTCAAATGTCAAATTGTCACCTGAAAATGGACTCGGAAAACATTTGTCATCTGTCATGTCATGAAAGATGGCGCTACATTTGAAAAATGTTCAATTATCGTTAAGTTTTCTTAAATTTTCTAATGTTCCGCTCAACCTTTCCATTTTTTCTTTCATAGGAACCTTCTGCTGACAATAACAAACACAACAAAAAAAGAATTAGTTAAATTGGTCCAGCCTTTCGTGCGTGATGCCGTGACCAAGGAAAATAGGGATTCATTTATATATATATATATATGGCATCAAGTTCCCTTGACTCACTTCCCCGGACTTGGGATATCGTCTCGCATGATAAGTGTTTCTCTCCCATTACTCCCTTTTGTTTTTGTCTAGTTTAGTAGCAGAGCAGCCATTACTTGTTCCTTTAGTTAAGTGTTACAAACAAACTGTACTAAAAGATTGTGAATAGACATGTTTATATGGACAACATGTATTGATCTCATGTTGGTCTTTTCTGTTAATATCTGTCCTGCGAAAAGTAAAATGAAAGCATAACATTACGCCTGTAATCTTCGAAGGGTAAGGCTAAGGTGTTGTACAACCATGTTTTGCCAGTTATACTTAACGATTTCACTGTCCACAAAGTGGACACAATTGTGTCATAATTATGTGACTCATGGAACAGGAAAGTGGTTAAGTCACTTATAATAGGCGGCGAGCCTGTTAAGTACCATCACTCGGGCACAGATCCAGTCTCCGGATTCATCATCATCATTTCAGCCATAGGAAGTCCACTGCTGGACATAGGCCTCCCCTATAGATCTCCAATAAAACCAGTTGGAAGCGGCTCACATCCAGCACGTTCCCGCGGCCTGAATGAGGCCTCCGGGTCTCCGGGTGTCCGGGTTGTCACTGACAATTTCAGGTAAACACAATAAGGTGGTATGTTTTTGTTACCAGCTTAATTTTTACAGGGTATTCTACTCATTAATATGAATTTTTTTTACTATAAGACCAACTCGGAAATCGTAACACATGAATAAGCTGCTGCATACAAAAGTTTAATACCTACTCAACCAAATGTATGGAAATTAAATTTTTTGCCCCACAAAATACCTATTAAATAATTGGCTTGTGATAAACAAATACCTACCCTGTACAGAGTAAAGGTGTGTACTGTTGTACCTAACGCATTAATACCTGTGGCGAGAAATATAGGAAGTAATAAATTTGAGCCTTAAGGGAAACAAGAGAGTGGTAGCCATAAAACGCTATTAAAAATAATCCTGTGGCGTTGTCACAATAATCACTACGCTTAGCGGCAGTCCCTAGGTGTAGTCATTATTACCTATCGTTCCGAAAATATACTGCAGTAGCCCACTACTTTGCCCACACCAACTCTATTAAGATCCACTCAGGAGTTGAACTTTAAAGCAATTTTTTTCAAGTGTTTCTTATTTCTATGTATTTAAAGTGGAAAAAACAAACAGAAGTAAAAAGCCGACGGCAAAAATCAAGGCTTGATGGTCCAGAATTACGTACTAAACTCACGATATCAGTTTGTGCGTTTTTGATTTGATTATTCGTGGGTTGCAAAACGTAGGTGGTAAAGATAAAATATGCTCTCTATAGTTTGCCAAGTGATGGCGTACAAAGTCAGGAGAAATACAAAACAAAATTGTATACGTAAATTACAAGCTAGAAAACTAGGCATGTAAAGTTTAGTTGTTGTTGTATGTCAATAAGATAAAATATAACATCATACCTAACGTCACGCCCGTTATCCCCACATTTTGCCAGTTATGTTTAAGTCCCATGTGGAGGCGAGCCTATTGCCATCAATCGGGCATAAATCCAGACTCCGGCCTGATACTGAGAAATTCCAGATAGAAAAACTCAATAACGCTTTGCCCAAGCTGGGGTTCGAACCCGGGATCTCATTCTCAGTCACTAGTCAGTAGATGAAATATAATATAATCTCACATTAATAACGATATAATATAGTGTTATTGTGATACCCCTAAGTCAAATCTTCCTATACTTTAAATCGTAAATGGAGTCTGACTCTCATTAGGCACAGTGCTTTCATAGAAAGTAATAGTTTATTGCTTCCTAAAGCATTCTTAATCAACTACGGTTTTCTGCGCCTTTAGGCGAATTTACTACTTTAAAAATAATCTGATATTCTGTCTGCCTCTTTTCAATAACAATCTGACTTTCTATCATGAAATTGAAACCAAGAGGACGCTTTTGTTTGTATCTAATTAATATTGGCTAGAGAACCATTTCGCTTGACCTTGTAAAGGAATTTAGTCAAAATTCGTGTCTGAAAATGTGTTAAGAGGATCAGAAGGCAAGAAAATTTTGAATTGACAATGAGGTTAGTAGAACAACGCTAAAAAGAATAGTTAATATTTTATTCAGGTTGTTTTAATTAAAGTCAGATTCTGTTTACTCAATCTATAGCTTGTTTGTTTTTTTTTGTTGTTAGAAGGCGCTTGTAGTACTTCAAGATTGCGTTTGATAGCCTAAAACCTAGCCTATAAAGTTAAACCGAGAGGCACAGGTTGTAATGATTATGTAGTTGATGTTTATTGCAATAAATTAGGTAGGCTACCTCTTAAATAGATCTGACCAAATAGGCAGCAAAATGCCCCGATAGTTTAAAAATCGGTATTTTTTTAGCTTTTTGTCGCATAATAAACAAATGTATAAGAGAGTTCAATAACTGAACTAATGTTACAGCTTAGCATGAAGAGCTTAGCTGCTTAGAATATTTATAACATATGAACATAATGAGTATGAGATCATAGGGAAAACCACCACCGAAAAACTCAACACTTCTCGACCCGGATATGACGATATTCGGGTCGAACAGTGTTGAGTTTTTCAGTGGTTTTATTTTATTCATTACTAGCAGACGTCACGCAGTTTCACCCGCGTAGTTTCCGTTCCCGTGGGAATACGGGGATAAAAAGTCATTCAAATCGGTCCTTTTATGACCAAGTTCTGATGTAACACACATAAAAAACAATCGAATTGAAAACAGCCTCCTTTTTTGTTGTAAGTCCTTCACACGCGTGGAATAAAGGGAACGTCATAAATGGTCAAGTATACTGTTCACTTGGCTGTGGTTAAATGAGTATACATTATAGCCAAGCCAGAGGCCTACGTGCTTGAAAATCTAATAGCTGAGCTTACTCTTAAATGAGATTTAGATAAGGGACCAAGGACATCGTAACTTTTATACTAAGAAAAGATAGAACTTCCTCTTCGGTCTAGTGATCGGTAGCACTATATTACCGAGCTAGAGGTCCCGGGTTCGATTCCCGGGTCGGGTAAAGAGTTATTGAGCTTTTCCCTCTGGAGTTTGTCAGTTACCTGGAGTCCTTGATACATGCCTGTTTGATGGTAAACGGCTCGCAGCCTTAAATGGAGGCGCAACTCAATTAACAATCATAAATATTTTACCAGGCTATGTATATTAATGGAATTTAACTTACATAATATGCACTTGAATGTAATGTAAGTGTGTGTTATGAGTGCTGTTTTTTGCATGTTTCAAATGTTGTTGTTGTAATTCTTGTAGGTTTTTTTTATCTTAGCCAAGTTTGTTGATTAATTAAACTTCGATAGTCCTAGTTTATCATTTTGTGACATTGTGTCGCACACCTATAGACATCATCCAACTGTGTACTTTGGCTTATGTTTAGTAATTAGTGTCGGTAGCTATATATTACTAGTATTATGTATTTATATTGGAGTGTGCTCGCTAACATGTAGCAAATATTTAAATTTGTTCGATTTGAAAAGTAAACAAAAACATAATCCAACTGTGTACTTTTGCTTATGTTTAGTAATTAGTGTCGGTAGCTATATATTACTAGTAGGTATTATGTATTTATATTGGAGTGTGCTAGCTAACATGTAGAAAATATTTTAATTTGTTCGATTTTAATGATAACCAATACACAATAACATAAACCAACTGTGTACTTTTGCTTATGTTTAGTAATTAGTGTCGGTAGCTATATATTACTATTATTATGTATCTATATTGGAGTGTGCTAGCTAACATGTAGCAAATATTTTAATTTGTTCGATTTTAATGATAACCAATACAATACAATAACATACCTTATCCAACTGTGTTCTTTTGCTTATGTTTAGTAATTAGTGTCGGTAGCTATATATAGTATTATGTGTGTATATTTGAGTGTGCTAGCTAACATGTAGAAAATATTTTAATTTGTTCGATTTTAATGATAACCAATACAATACAACAACATACCTTATCCAACTGTGTTCTTTTGCTTATGTTTAGTAATTAGTGTCGGTAGCTATATATAGTATTATGTGTGTATATTTGAGTGTGCTAGCTAACATGTAGAAAATACTTTAATTTGTTCGAATTATAATGATAACCAATACTGCATAAATTCAAGCTCTTCTGACTTACCAGACAGCCGTGTTGCTTGGGAGTTTGTTAAGCCACTTCTTCTTCCGAGCAAAAATATTAGTAAGTGGTGAATAACAGGCTGTTTTCGGGACTATCTTGCATAGTATTGACGTTCAAAAAGTGCTGATACTCAGCCTAATTTCATTGTAATCTAAAATACAGAAAATACAATAAAACTAATTAAAATAAATTAAATATGTACACTTAAACTAACTACAAATAAAATAGTAAAAATCGGAACACTCAGGCGTCAAAGTACTCCTCCCCATAGCTGTCATCTGGAAACGGGCCCAGAAGACTGGCAGCATTGCCACGTTGGATGGCAATGCTAATTCTTTGGACAAAAAATAAGCCAGCCCTCTGGTCACGCGAAGTGTCGACCAGTCGGCGAGAAATCTCCTTGAAAAGCGTGCACTAATTGGAATAGGTAAATAAATTACTTTGATTTAATTTTTTTAGTTGGACTACTAAAATAATATTATTATTAATAAATTATATATTAGTAGATAGATAGATAAGTATATCTGAGATAATAATCTAATACATAGATCGGGCTGTAGCAAAACTTTTTAAAAACTTCTCAAAGACAATGTCACATTGGCGTCACCTCCACTGTACGGCTTTAATTAACGAGGACAATATTTCGAAGTGGGGTTGTTACTATAACTCGTGAATATCATCACTCAACGAATTATGTTCTATAAGATAGAGCTGAGTAATCACTCTTATTTTTGCGTGATAGCAACTGATAAGTTTTGGTTATTTCAACGAATTCTGATTCCAATTCAGTTCGCCTTTGATCTATGAACTTTTTTCATTCTCATAATATTTATTTACTAGCTTTTGCCCGCGGCTTCGCCCGCGTGGATGTCGAACTTCCGTCCCCTATGTTTTCCCATTAAGGGTTGAATTTCCAAAAATCGTTTTTTAGTGGATACTTACATCACTAAGAACACCCCTTTAAGTTACATGTCTCTAATATCAGCGGTTTGGGCTGAGCTTTGATATATAAACGTAATAATTTTAGCATAATACTTCCGGATAAACTACTTTCAAAGTTGATCCTTCCGGTATGTATGCATGAAGATTTCTGGAACTACTGACCCAGGAAAGAGCGCCGTACAACTGATCATGTGTAAAACAACTGAGACTAAGATCAACCTGCCCAGGCGTATTGATTACAACAGTACCTAGTTTGGTTAAAATCCCTATAATAGTTTTTGAATTATGCATGCACATACAGACAGAGACACAGACAGACAAAAATAATAAAATAAAACAAAACATTTACTAAAACAAAAAAAAAACATTTACTGATTGCATTTTTGGCATCAGTATCGATCACCAATTATCATCCAATATTAATTTTGAATATATATTCAATGTACATAATTATCTTCGTAGTGTGTGATAGTCCATTGAATTGTATGGCGAGCGATATTGTATCTTAAGATAAAATATTATACTATCTTAGCCGTATGCAGCGCCCCTTGGTGAACCCCACTGCGGGTGACGTAAATAAAAAGTTGGTCGTAACCAACTTTTTATTTGCGGTTGTTACAGTAGTCGGGTCTAGAGATCGAACCGCAAAATTAAGTTTGTTTTTTATTGTATAAAGTGTCATTGTAATCGAACCGATAGTTTTTGCGTGATACCTGAACATACAGACAGACAGACAGACAGACAAAATTTTTTTTTATCATATTTTTGGGCTCGGTGTCGGTCTAGTAACACCCCCTGCTATTTATTTTTTTCGATATTTTCAATGTACAGAAATTTTACTTCTACAGATTTATTATAAGTATAGATAGATAAGAAGGGTAAAACGTCTGCACAATGAAAGTTATGCTAGGGGCATTTTGCGTTTTAGTAATTTTATATTACCTCCGAAACTGTATGACCAATTGATATACTGTAAATGGCAAATATTATCTGTATGATGTTCTTGCGATACTGAAATAATTTATTGTCATAAGAATTAATATTTTGTTGCTCAAATAATCAACCAAACGTGAGTATGCCGAAAAAAAATTTTTTCAATGCAATAAAAGAAACATAAAAGATAAAATATAAAAGATAGAGATATGGTATCGCGGACTTTTTTGTAGAAATAATTAAGACAAACCAGGTAGCCATACATTGTTTTTAATTTTGAGCAACTGTTTAGGCAGCGCACGCAAATAATTCTGTTTTATGAGGTATTTTTTTCCGACTTGCTAGACAAAAGTTGTGATAGCTCGGTTAATATACATGTTATAGAAACAATTTATAGCCTATAGCACTCAGGAATAGTGTAGCTTTCTGGCAGTTAAAAAAATTTTAGAATTGGATTATGAGTTCCAGAGATTACCCCCTACATACAAATTTACAAACTTACAAACTTACAAATTTTACCTCTTTATAATATTAAGTATAGATTTATACCTAGACAGGCGAACCAACAGCTGAATTTTCATTATTTGTCTCTCTAACAATGAGTAGGTATAGACACATACATGTGTGTCGATACAGGACCTTCGAAACTTAGGTGCCCTGTAACTTAAGTAGAACACTTCATGCATGCATTATATTTTCCACTTATCTTTTCTTCTTTTTTTATCACTTGCTTCTAAAATCGGTGAAGGAAAACATCGTGAGGAAACCGGCATGCCTGAGAGATATTTCTCGACGGCATGTGATGCCAAGTCAGAGGCCCATGGGCGGCATTAAAACTCTGACACCAGGTTAGTTACTAACCACACGATAAGAAGAAGATTATATTTTCCGCATTTAACTCATCAGACCTCTAGCGGAAGCCGGTTTCCACGAACAATAGGTGATTTAATTGAGGTTGGAATTCCAGTAGTTGACCAGTTAAAATAAAATGTGATAAAAAATTTATAAGTACCGTATTTCCCAAAGATAAAGTCAGAGGTAATAATAATGATTAATACTCATTACATAAACCTACCTTACCAAAGTTTGGAAAACGCAGATGATGATGATGGTCGCAGAAGGAATGATGTCAATTATTCAATGTCAAGATTGCAATAATCGTCTATTTACAAGGCAGATTTTAAAATAGGGTGCTTATAAATATCAAAACTAGAAATGGAACCAACCACGAATGTTCACAAATAATACCCACATTAAACTTCCGATGTCCAAAACAAACACAGAACGAGAACGTTTATTATTGTTACGTTGAATTTATGAACACTTGAGATAACTAGAATTTCCATGTTGCTAATCCAACAGAGTTGAAAACACACTCGTATATGCTCAATTTTGTTTGGTTAGCTACGTTATTGAGCTCCATTTTATGTCCAACTGCTTAACATAGAGCAGTTTTATATTTGTTTGTTTATATAATTTATATACCTACATATGTCTAAGGTGAGAAGGTTTACTTTTAAAAAGGTCGTCTGTTTGGGCAGAAATCCTCTTTTAGTCTAGCTTGCAAAGTTGTATTATGGGGTCCTTTTTTATACTTTCTGTTAAAAAAGGTAGCCGCGTAAAATGTAGTTTTACGCGGCTACCATTTTTCAAAATTGAAAATTTTAAACATTATTTTATTTACAGCATATCAAGTAAAGATTATCTAAGCTTATACAACAGTAATATCTCAACAACCCCAAATTAATTACCAACCAATATCTACTAGCTTGTGGCAAAATAATAATAGCCTCACGTGTCGATCGAAGCTATACCCAACAAACGACCCCGCCATGAGTTATCATTCCAATGGAAAAAATAATTATGGCCTTACATCAATAGGGAATCCGTCAGAAATTGATAATGTATTTAATTCTGCATTCAATGGAAGTAAATAAACAATTCGATTTTTTTTTTGCACAACTTATTTTACAATTTGTGCAGGGTAAATTTTCGTAAGACAGCACGAAAATCCAAAAGTCATTGTCCTAGGCAGTGACCGATAATGTTATAATCCTTGTTTTTAGTCATGTATTTATTCTAAGCAAAATGCTGTTAAACCCACTCTTAAATTAAATTAAAAGGACCCATCATAGGAAAAATGTTTTTTGCTCTACATAGTAAGGAACCAATCGTGTGCGAAACCGGTTTCTTTTCGTTCATAAATTTTAAAACGTCATCTAAAGCTTTAGGATTTGAATCACTATAAAATATTAAGATTCATAAGCATAAACAGATTTCATTAACTGGAATATTTAATATGATAAATAAAGTAAATCTTTTTAAGAGTTTTCGCATTTTAGATTTAATTTAATAGTGCTGATGGTTGCAGGCTGTCGTTAATATTATTGTCTAGACTTTAAATTTTCTTTAAAATATTGCGCATTATTTTAGACTGACATTTTATTAAGAGACGTATAAATCACTTTTGAATAATGAGAAGCTTTTCCTGTCTTTTCCTTGTGTTTTATGAGATTGATAAAAAGTTACGAGTTCCTATCTATTTCTATAGATCACATTAATGACTTCTTCATTACTGTAATATCGTACATCTTCACTTAACTAAGCGGAGCTGTATTTGTTTAGATATCATCAGCCATTCAGCCCTTTGCGGACTTGTTTGTACAGACGCCAGCACATCAAGTTACCCCAATGTGTCAAATTTTCCCAATTAAATATGAACCTTATTCTATTTGACATAAAGTTGAAAAACGATCAAAGAAATGTGACACATTGGGGTAACTTGATGTGCTGGCGTATGTACAAATATAATAAGATGGCCGACTATCAAGTCGTGTCGACTGACATGTTCTTATTCTATGATATTAAGGACGTATACATTGTATAGCTGAATAGTTTTTCAAGATAGGTAAATAGCCTATTAATTTAATACTATAATTAGATGCCCAGTGATTGAAGTTCAACCGTTTTGGCTTTCAGCTCTTTTTCCCTTAAAATTTTGAAACGAAGACGTTTTCTCTATAGAAAACCCAATACCGAACCGAACCGACCCGAACCCGATAGGTGTCCCCATTCAAACGGTATATCGTTTGAATGGGGCCACCTATCGGGTACAACTGTGAACCTAAACCATACAGGGATCCATACATACATACAAAGTTAATCGATCCAGCCTTTTAGGAAGAATTATACACATATTTGTACTATGTATTTAAGCTCAAATAGCACTAGCAATCTACGTAACCCGGCACGATCAATGTTAAATTGCTATAAGCTGTGCGGTAGATTGTACCTACTATACAGAGTGTGTCTATTAATACATAGTTCGGTAATTGTTCTATTCCAAGGGACATCCTTTACTGACTGGTTCATAATTTAAATGTCAATCAATCTACAATGTTTGATCCCTACACCCACCCGAATATTTCAATGTGGGTTATAATAACTGGAAATGTACATTTAGTCATTATGTTTCAGTATATTTCGGTAACGAGTTAGGTAATAGCTGCTTTTCCATTAAACACAGTGAAACATACATCTAGATTAAATTGACATTGAGGGACCCGCATGTTCACAACAGATTTTCCACTTACCCGGGTGTCTCAGATTTGCTGGTGTTAATAAATTTCTGCCTCTTTTACAGACGGTTCCATCAATGAACAGAACAGATGAAAAGAACAGGAAGAAAAGAACAGGAGGAAGAGTGAACAGGTTGCTTCTAGGCAAGCGTGCTTCATCGTCGACCACATCATCGCTTACCATCAGGTGAGATAGTGGTCAAACGCGTGCCTATCACAAACTGCCTACTCATCTTTTCTCCTCCTCCATCAAGTCCATCCAAAGGTTGTCTGTAAGAGATCGCTTTTAGCGATAAGGCCGCCCATTGTAACACCTTATGTACCCCTTAAAGTTATTATTTGTAAGTTTTTATGGTGTACAATAAAGAGTATTCTATTCTATTCTATTCTATTCTAATAAAACTAAAAAATAAAAAAATAGACTTTGCTGTTCCGAGCACGTCCTGCCAGTCAATTGTAGACCTTTGACTGTCGTTTCGAGTAAGTAGTCCAAACTCCGAAGACATGACACTCAGTTTAACTAAGTTATGTTAGCCAGTCACTGGGTTGTGAAGGTCAAGCAGCCGTTAAAACTAAGACACTGTTATTCAGCTGCATCAGATTCGACTGGAAGCTGACCCTATTGTAGAACAGATGATAAAGTGAAGTTCTGGGAATTCATTTTCCATTTACTATCTACAATGAAAAACATCCTTATCTACTTGATGGTAAAACGTAAGTATTTTGAATTATTCGTTGTGAACACAATCTTTAGATTATGTTCTCAATGAAAAGGAACTCAACAGTTGGTATCATATTCTATACGGCAGATAATTAATTAAAGATATTTATTTAATTCTGTAAATAACTATTTAAGAACACTTATTTATTCATTTATTTATTTTATTTGGGAAAACAAACAGTAGTATATTAAGTATACACAACCTTAAAACAACTTAAAATTAAAATTAAATTAATTTTACTTATGCATGTCCATTGCATGTCAAACAGTGTTGCTAATGCAGTGACTCATTTCGCCACGAAACTGTATTGTGTTTAAATATAGTTTTCAATATAAATTTTCAAGATTATTTGCAAGAGAATTTCATTGCAATATCTCTCATCGTTTCTGCATATTGAACGGATCTCGCGTTTCTACTTCGTTCAGAGTCATTCATCGGTCATCAGTTTACTTCACCCACACAATATCAAAATATTTCAAATATAAACATTAATGAAATCACACTCGATAGCAGCAGTACTTCAATTTATGAGCTTGTACAGACGCCAGCACATCAAGTTACCCCAATGTGTCAAATTTCTTTGATCGTTTTTCAACTTTATGTTAAACAGAATAAGGTTCATATTCAATTTGACAAAAGAGATTGCCCAGGAACAGTACTCTTGATAAATCACTTGTGTCTCAAGTCTTTAAACGACATGAAATATCTAAAATAAAAATATCTTTTTTAAAAAGACTTAATGATCATTTAAAATGGGATAGTTTTTTGAACAATAATTAGTACTTTTATGTTTCCGACGTTATATGTAGAACGCCATTTTTTACTATCAGCTGTCATTACTAGGGATGTTTATTTTTAACCACCTTCAAAAAAATAATTTTACGTTACGTTTTTTTCTTTTGCGGGTAATGTGCATACCTACCTACATAAAATAAAACGATATCGATTTTGTGTTGATTGTTCAATCTATTATTGTAAAGTAGGTAATAACAGAGTTCTAATTAGGTATAGTATTTTTAATATCAGTGGTTGTAAACGACGGCATCGGCGCCAAGTGGTATTCGTGAAATATCACAGGCTGGTTTACGGAAATCTATCTCTCATCAGTATGGGTACAACCTTATTTGACATTTATTGCGTCTGTCATATTTTTGCAATACAATACTGTCATTTCTACTGGTTTTGGTACGTTGTGCGTCGAGTCGAGCCTTTTAGTTCCTCCGTTACTGCTGCCAAACCATTGAAAATAAACATAATTCTAACGCCGCAGCTGCACCGTGTGTGTTGTTTATTACGAAAGACTGGACTTTTTTAGTTGTGATCATGGCGAGTGCGACTGTGATGCAATGTCTCAACTGCTCTTTGAGATTAACGCCACTTAGCCGCAGACGCATGTTGTCGGAGATTTCGAATAACATCATGAACATTTTACGAGTCTGGATCTCACCAACGCCGGTAAGAATGCACATTGTCTCTTTATCGTAGTATGATTTTTTTACTTAGGAACTGCGCTTTATGTTTACGTACCATATAACAAAATCTTAGAGGACAAAAATACAATCAATATCTGTGTGTTAGTTCCTCACCTCATCAGTCCCGACTGATATGGTTCTTACCTATATTAATATAGGTCATGTTAAAATCCAGTAACCCGTACTGGATTTTAACATGACCTATATTAATATAGGTAGGAACCTTCTACTATGATAATATTACCGTGCTTCTACTGATGTGTTGGTACTAACTAACTTATTAACTAGGATTAGAAGAATAAATTACAGGTTTAAGAAATAATCATTCTTTTATTTATTGTATTTAGTGTTGTGTGTTTTTCCTTCCCTCTCTACTTACGAAGACAATTTCATGATACCTACCACATCTATGATTTGAGTACCTAGGATCTCTAGATCCTGATCAATCGCTCAGTTTCATATCTATATAACACAGCAATTGACTATCTTAGTAATGATTTCTTCCACGCTTTGCAATTTCATGAAACGAGGGAATACGATTTAAATATGCGTAAAATCTAAATCAGTAAGACTTGGTGAGGTAGACACAGATTTACACAAATATGCTTTAAAGACACCAAGCTAACCCGTAAACCCATTCAGACCCTTTTAAATAACTTTTTTCAACTAGTTTTTGGTCTAACATAACCTCAAAATAGTAATTTCATTTTTGTAAATATCTCGGAAATGCCATTGTCGTTTGTGTTAAATCTTTTGAGGTAGTATATAGACATGCCATCGAGTATTTTAAAGATAATTTGATGAGGACACAACAATGTTAAATTGAGTACATTTGTCCATAGCGCCGTGGGCATTGTCCTTTGACACATTGGGGTAACTTGATGTGCGCCACGTCTGTATACATTTTAAGGAAATACTACTCAAATATTGTCTCTTTCATAGTCATAGTAGTTTATTGATAAGGGATTCGTACAAGTCATATAAGTTGAGCTCACGATGGCTGACATACATGCTGCTTGCCCGACACTGCTCTGCACGGTACGTCACACGAAAATTTTGTTAATATATTTTTTTTATGTCTGGACTTGAAAAGAGACGATGATCCCTGAGTTTGTTTCGGCTTTTCTTCTCAGAGGTAGTCAGTTAGGAAATGCCGACTTCAACTAGCTTTAAAGGAAAAAATGACGTGTAAAAGTGATTTCCATATCCTACTTGCATAATAAATAATTTCATTTCATTTCATTTCATTTCATTTCATTTCATTTCATTTCATTTCATTTCATTTCATATACAGATTAAATATTTTGCAAATAAAAAATACATAAAATTATTAAAAAAATAGATGTCAAAACAAATAATTACCAGTCAAATCACTATACGGTCAATAAATCTTTAAAAACAAACAAACAAAAGAAAGGCTTTTCTCTAACAAATCCAAGTCATAAGGTGATATTATATTATCACCCAATGTAGCTCTATAAATTATTATTTGTTAATTTTTATGTAATAATATTATAAGTCTAAGTCAAAGTCAAATAATTTATTTCTATTAGGCCTGAAAACAGGCACTTTTGAACGTTATACTTACCTACAAATAAATTAAACTAATATGATTCTAGTTGCACATTCCAAAAGGTAGTTTCGTATGGAGAAGAATGTGCAAGAAACTCCATACTTACTCTTTTAAAATAGATTTTACAATATTTGTATACATAATCAGATTATATGTGAGGACGATGTACCATGAGAAAAAAATAAAAACAGCTATCCTGAGATAGGTACAAGGTGATATAAAATAAGCAACGCGGCTGGTAAGTAAAGGTTACCTAAACAACATTCGATCTTCAAAAACGGCACACTAACGCGCGCACGCGTCCGTTGACGGCACGACGCGACACTGAGGTCAAGTGTGGCTGGTTAGCCACATTTTAACGTGTCGCTTGCTGAGCGCTTGTAATCTATCTACACGTTTTTACTTATAATATCATTAGTTTTTATGGTGTACCAACAAAGAGGATTCTATTTGATAAATGTGCAGACATTTTGAAACATCGTTCCTTATCGCACGTACATATGTATACTCCAGACGCTTGGCAAATGAAAGCTAGACCGGAAAACAAAATTTAGACCGAAAAACGATATTTAGACCGAAAAACGATACCTATTTAGACCGAAAAGTGATATTTAGACCGCAAAGACACTTTTGCTACACCTAATAAGTTAATGCCCTGCTTTCGAATTAAGTGACGGCACCATTGGCTTAGTGTCTAATTGATTGGTGGATGCTCTGTGTGTCACGGGTTTGATATACGAAACCAATATCCGGTAAATCTAAAGATAGTTGTTCCGGATTCTGTTTGTATAATGTGAGTTGAAGTGTCTGTAAACGCTCCCAAGACACCAAAGAATTTTCTAGTGAGAGGCAACGTTTAAATAAAACAAAAGAAAATTGTGAACCCAAATAATTCTTATCCATTGTTAAGAATGATTTGGGTTCACAAGCATAGCAAGTATGTCTATGTATTTGTTAGGCATAATATTCGAACCGGGTGTCCGAGACTTAAGTACAATGCGAGGAGCGTAAGTAGGTAGCAATGGGAAAATAAGTAGGGTATAAAGGGAGAAATGATGGGAAACTAAAGCAGCACTAGAGACCGCAAAAAGCATATTGTTAGATAAAACGGAAGGTTGGGAAGAAAAAGTAGGTGCCTTCTTCTTTTATGATTTTCTATCATTGTTGCTTTTATATGGTTGTCAAAATGCAATTGTTGGTGTAATTACAGGCTCATGACAACCCAACTACGTCTCTGGGTTGGAAAAGCGCTTTTGTTTTAAGCCATTATATCATATTATTTATGTAATTATTTTCTCATCTGATTTGGTTTTGTAGTAATAGTTAGCTTTATAGTACTACTTTTGATTTATTAAAAAAAAATGATAATTCTAGTATATACTTAATGCTCTTTTTGTGGCAACCTAGGATTTAAACATATTACAACATCTGAGGATTAGGAAGTGGACTACTGCATACTGCATATGAATTACTACTTTAAGTCTTGTTATACTTGTACCTCATAAAATGAAATTAAGGCTATTAGTGGTGGTGTAGTGATAATCCGCAAGCCACCAATAGTCACAAAAACCAGCAAAGATTTAGTCGGTCTTCCATATCTTGATAAGAAAGGTATTACTACTAGTACTTCTACATTACTAGCATTCCTTAATGAAATTTATTTTTTGTGTTATTTTAACCGCAATATCAAGTTTGTTGATTAAGGGTTTACGCTGGTTACTAAAAACTCTACGTACATAAACTTTCATTAGTTCATTTAATTTCCGATAATTTACTTTGCTTATTTCAAAGATAAGAGATGCTGCATTAATAAAAATAGTATTATAAACTGCTGCAAATGTAATTGTAAGCAATGTTACCCACTCAGCATAAAATCTCAACTTCATCATTTTAATTCCGATTTTGGCTCTTAATAACAAAGAAAATGAGAAGATTCTTACATTTTGTTTTAAATCTTTCACTTGCTTTGTACCTACCTAAGTAAGAAAGATAGACGAAGCCACTTTATAGGGGTTCCTTTTAGGGAACCCTAACATAAAGCAGTGCAACGAACAATTTTTGGATGTGTGTACCATGTACCTACCTATATGTTGATAAAGTGGTAAGGGAAAAAAATCTGTTATCAGTGCGCATTTGAAACCCACTAACAAAACAAACTACTTTACAATTCAGATAAAACTTTTATTGATATACCTAACATTTTGTATATCAATAAAAGTTTTATCTATACATTTACAACAAAAGCTTTGTAAAACAATCATTGTTTAAACAAAACTTTTAGCTATTGAAAAACACAATGAAATCCAATACTAATTCTCGAATGAATGAATCCTTAAAATATTTAATTTCATTACGTAACGAGGGTTTCAAACTTCGGGCAAAATTAAACAAAGTAGGTATCCAATTACTTTTCATCAATAATAGATCAGATAATACATAAGTCGAACTTTCTTTTGGACCCGTATGGCATCCGTAGATTATTACAGTCTTACAAAAGTATTTCACCAAAATTGATGTGAGTATTTATGTGATTCTTTCCAGAGCCGGCTTTAAGATTGGACAACCGGGGCCGTAGCTCAGGGCACCAAGAACACAGAAGCGCCCTTCTTCGAAAATATCTGAGGTGCTAATTTCGAGGTCGTTCCGCTCAGCAGGTAAATTCCCGTAATTAAAAGCGCTTAAACCTAGAGACAGTTTCAGTACGGCAAAAATCTTATGTGAAAATATGGGATTTGCCCCTCAGACTGTATTAGGTTGCCGATGCATCATGGCGGAAGTTGTAACTTCACTTTAGGTGTGCTCTACTTTAGCACACCTACATTATGCTGAACTGAGGACCTTTTGGCATTACAATTTTTGTCTTCTGCGTATTTTATAGTTTAAAGGTGTACCTATTTATTATGCTGAAATATCAAAAAAGCATTGGTCTTTCTTTCTTTTGAATGAATCATATTGATGGCTTCCAATTAAAAAACCTTGTGAACAGATGAACTTCGCAAACCTATACAGCTACATTCGAGAATATTACAATTTGTAGATACATCCCGACACAGTTACCTACTTACTTAATTGCCTAGTCTTATAGCTTTTGGTAGTGCCGAGCAATAATCTACTCAAAGTTAGCTAACAGTAAAAAGGACACTTAAAATATTTAGCCCAGAACGCTTACATTCCTAAGGCCGGCCCAGGTAAGACAAATAACCTATTGACATTGCAGGATTGTCGGCTGTAAAAAGTTAGGTAAACTGCAAAGTCCGATTTATTACCCTTATTTATCTAGTAAATTTCGGCCTTATTTGTGAAGTTCTCAATGTCAATTTACTCAATGATTAAATGTGTTTCTTTGAATATAAGTTTTCTTTTACAAATTACATAGCAGTTTTGCGATGTAGGTACACATGGCTGCACATCAAGCTATACATTTTCAATTCCAGTTAACGCTGACTTTGCATTGTACGGAGATCCTGTACAATGCGAGATTAGCTATAACTTATATACTGTAAATGTAAAGTTTTTTGTGTAACCGTCTGAAAACCTATGTGAATCAAAATTACAGGCTCAGTCTTGGAATGGTAAATTTTCATCTTATAAGTATAAATTATGTCCTTCTACCCTATAATGAAAGCCTTTACGAATTACACCCTTTCGTTTGACGCCGAACGGTATTTTTTGGCAAACTTTTTTAAAATGTTTAAGTCGTTTCAAATGTGTATCAAATCACAGCTTCTTCTGCATCGATATGCAGAAGAAACGAGGCAAATTGACTCTTATTAGTCGGGGCATCAGGGATTTTTATTTAGCCGTATGGAACACTAACAAGTCCTTGTCCTTTTGTCGTTTAAACAGATTTACATATTTAAATGCGCGTACACAGTTTCTTGGCTGCGCCACTGGCTGTTGAGGGGCTCTTTCGTCAGGAGTCAATTCTGGGTGCAGAATCAAGGGCCGCTTATTAAAATAAAACTATTGTCTTTAAGACTGAGTCAACGTGAGAAGTTTTAACTTAGTAGTTTGTAAGGAACTTGAAGAGAGTCTTTAAGTCGCAAGATTTGATTACAGACAGACGTCGCGCGGGGCAGGTGAAACTAAATAAAAACTTGAAAAAATAAATAATTCTAGTGTCAACAGCATATTATTGTCTTTAATATAATGTAGTAGATAAATCAGTAAATATGTACCATGAGTCAATAAAAACATTGTTTATGTACGTTTCGACAATTGTTTATTTAATCCTATGACAAATAAGTAACAAACAAACAACAGACAGATAATCAAGTGTAACCAATAGGAATTTCTTTTTTTATTAAGTAGAGACTATAGTAAGAAAAAGTAATCCTTCCTAAAATAACTGTAACCCTCGTATCAACTCTATGTAGACACTGAGACTGGACTGGATACATTAGACAACGAGTAAATATTTTCTTAGTATCTTCAAACATTAAGTGTGTAAGGAATATTTTGTTAGCGTATTGACTGACCTTACTACGAAGGAACCATTGCTCAGAACTCTCAGAACTGTCAAATGAGAAGAAAAAACAAATGAAGGTAAGTAGATAGGAATTTATGTAAATAAGCTCTGGCCCATTCACCTCTAGCCGTACTAAAGCAAATCTCTACGAGGAGAATTTTTCGATCGTCGCGCGTAGGGCTTGCAATCCGGATATCCGGATATCCGTATTATCCGGATATCCGCCGATTTTAAAATCCGGATTTTACTTGCATGACAATCCGGTTTTTTCGGATATTACGGATAGTTCTATTTCACTTTGAAATATTAAATAAAAAGCTGTCATCTGTAATAAGCATTACTGTTATTACGTTATTTATTATTTCAATATAGTTAATCACTCTCGCTTTTGTTTTTTTACTTCCCAAATCATACATAAATACATAAACGCACGCCTTTTTTCATGAGGGTAGGTTGAAATGAGAAAGTACAGAGTGCCATGTGCTACGATTCTGACATAATTCTTTTGCTTCGTTTACATTCATACATGCTGTCATACACATCATAATATTGAGTCAATTTAGTGGCAGAGATTATAATTAATTCCAACATTCTATATACATAGCCAAAATACAGGCTTTGCTTAGCTCTGCTTGGCTACAGATGGACACTCAACACCGATTAGACCGACCTAACTTAGCTTGTACAAATATTATGCCTGAGTTTTCTTTTAAAAAACATTATTTTTAAAATTAATGACCACTGGCCAACTTTATCAATCAATCAATTCATTTATTAAATCAAACAAATGACACACATCCATACTGCACGCATTTTCAAGATTGTGTTGTATTTTACGGCACGCACGGTAAAAGAAGACTGGACCAGAGTTTCAAAATCAATCGCTATAGTGGCATTTACAAAACCTCTCACATTTTTATTAAGAACAAAAAAACTTCCAACGAATCTGTGAGACTAGCGATTATTAAAATTATATCCACGTTTAACACACAACAACCAAATCAAACAGTCATAACTTCTACGGAAAATACACGATATAAAGAAGGTTGCTCTTCTTCAACTGAAAACGTATCAATCAAAACATGTTCAAGTTTCTTCATGACACACATGATATATCTGAGGTCATCAAAAAACTTGAATCTTTAGGCCCATGCATACCACTAATTTCTACGGAAAATTGTTCTCAGTGGAGGCTATACGGTTATGGAATGCTTTGCCTGTGTCAGGGAGACAAGATCAAACATTAGCATCATTTAAAAATATATTATTATCTTTCTTCTTTCTTTCTTTCAACACCAGGGGCGCGTTGCCGACCCTTTAAAAACCTATCTACTCCCCTTTTGAAGAACCCCATACTGTAGCCCTCTGAGAAAACCTCGGCAGGGAGCTCATTCCACAATCCAAGTGTACGCAACAGCTGTAATAGATGGTTAACAACTAAATAAGCAACGCATAGCCAATTACAGGTAGAAACAAAGTATGTTACAGAAATCTTAGGATTACTAACAAGCACGGTAATAACAGAAAAAAAAATAGAAAAAAATACAAAAAGCACTCACATTATAATGTTTTATACAGGTCGATTGGATTGCGATGTTATGATTTGTAATAAATGTAAGATCTCATGTTTAATTAGAATTGTTAGTATGAGAAAAGTACATTCGATTGTATAGTGCGATATCGGTGTTTTAAAGCAAAATTTTAAAAAGTTAACAATTTTGTAATTGTTACTTGAAATATTGGTATAGTTTAATATTTCTTGTCATTTTGCCTGAGAGACTAATTAGAACGTGTTACAAAAGCTTATTAATTTAATTTATAATAAGAACAAAAAAATATCCGTATTATCCGAAATATCCGGATAATCCGGATAGCAATTTTTTAAAATCCGTATTATCCGGATAGTAAAAACGAACGGATATTGCAAGCCCTAGTCGCGCGTTGTCAAGAGGCAAAAACGTTGATATGAAGATATACGAGTACAAAAATCATAAGTTTCTACGTGATGAGAATTTTTTCCCCCCTTTTTAAGCATTTTAAGTCCGCGCAGGTAGAAGAGTGAGATTTGACATTTTAGGTTTATACATATTTTAGCCGAATCGAACTTCTATGACTGGGCGAGAATTACGAAATAAACTAAAAAAAACCGGCCAAGAGCGTGTCGGGCCACGCTCAGTGTAGGGTTCCGTCGTTTCCCGTCCGTCACAATAAGTGTTCAAAATGCTTGCGTATACGATTATACTACAAACTTAGTCCAGAAATTATTTTGTACAACTTTTTGTCTTTTTTGTACAAAAACTGTTTCCATCCAAGTTCAAAATAATTTTCCTAGAAAGTCCTTATAAAGTTCTACTTTTCAGATTTTTGTCATATTTTCTAAACTTATGGTTCAAAAGTTAGAGGGGGGGGGGGGCACTGTTTTTTACTTTTGGAGCGATTATATCCAAAATTATTGACATTATCAAAAAATGATTTAGTAAACCCCTTTTTAAATTCATTTTTAAATACCTTTCCAACAATATATCACACGTAAAAATTGAAATAAAAAAAACTTGAGAGGTGTCAAGGGACACCCGGATGGAACGAAGTTCCCTTCGATTGATTAGTGAACTATTCAATCTTCTCTCTCTTCCCCTCCCCCTCCATCTTCCTCCTCCCGTTCCCCTCCCTCCCTCCCCGCAAAAAGTGTCGTGACAACTTTTCGTAAGGATTTTTTCCGTCTAGCCCCCTTTCACAACGCGCGATAAGGCACTACGTTCCAAAAAAATAACTATAAGGGTTCCTAGTTGACTACGGAACCCTAAAAATGGGTGGATTGTGTAAAACATTATTTAGATTACGGCAACTAGGGATGTATGAAAGAAGAAGATATCTACATATATGAATTTATTCATCATCAAACACAGTAACCGTTTACTTCTGCAACACATTATTCCCAGCGGGTTTCCAACTGTTGTTGCAAATAGAAATCTTACTTAATCGTAATAGGTAAATATGTAATAAATCCATGTTGATGGATTGCTGGATGCCTGCCAGTTGAATAGCGTGTGGTATTAATTTAAACCAAACACTCCTTTGTTCCAAATGCATAGGGATTTGGTGAGTTTATAATAATAATAATAATAATAATAATAATAATGATTTATTTCAAGTTTGCACTCATATGGGTTAGTAACAATATTTGCTTACAACTATGTTAGTATATCTATAATGGTAATTGCAGAGAAAAAATAATTGAAATTATGAAAAAAAAAATAAATAAATCAATAATTAAAAGCTTACATCACAAAACAACAAAATTAAAAATATACACATTAAATAACAAAATCCCAATTAAATAAATACTCACAACCATGTTATCTTAGCCTAAACTTTGGTTTGGATCCAGAGTGCTCGACGTGCAGCCTGGTCCAGTGCCGCATTATCGGGCAGTCTAGATCCAAATCCATCCTCCATGCGAAAAGCTGTAGGTAGCTGTTGGAACTGCCTCGTATGCGGCGCATCAGAGACACAACTCTCTTACGAATTATAGCCGTACAACTATCTATATTTGCATCTGCAAACATACCCGATGCGCTACAGTAGCGAGGCAGCTTCATCAGCACCCTGAAGGCATTATTGTAGAGAACACGCAGGGCATCGTACGACTTTTTTGTATACTTGACCCATAGGCTGCACGTGTACAACGATTGGCAGAATGCCCTAAACAATGTAACTTTTACCTCCGCCGTACAGCGTGCGAACCTACGAGCCAGCATATTCGCCCTAACAGACAAAGCCCTGCGCTCCCTATCTATGTCAACATCATCCACAAGCGTGTCGGTGATCCAATGGCCCAGATATTTGAACTGCGAGACTCTTTTAAGGACACTGTCGTTCAGCTTAACCTGTGGGACCGTGTTATAAGTTTTAGACCCTGCTTTGAAAACCAAGAGCTCACTTTTAATGGCGTTATATCTGAGCCCGTGGGCCACCGCATATCGTTCGCAGATCGAAATCAGTTTTCGAAGGGCACTGATCGATGGACTCAGCAGCACCATGTCGTCCGCGTAACTAATGTTATTGACAAGAACGCCATCAATCGAACAGCCAACACCGGCGCTACTGAGTTCACGTACCAGACGGTCAATATACAGGTTAAAGAGCGTCGGCGAGGTAAGCCCGCCTTGCCTTACACCACATTCCAACCGGTACTCGGCCGATAGTGACCCCGACCATCTCACAAAATTGCTCTGATTGCCATACCAATACTTTAGCAAACTTAAGTACCCAGTAGGTAGATCCGTATCTGCATAGGCTGTCTTCGTTAATTACTATTGGGTGAATAGGAAGATTCCCATTGTTACTTGCTGTAGTTATAACTAAATAACGGTATATTGACGTCGAACAGTCGGTAATAAATACTCGCCTCAAATAATATATGCGGAGTGGACCAAACAGCGACAAACAATATTCATGAGTTTAGTAGGTATTCTGAGCCTGATTTTCTTCGGTTTTCTCTAATGGAAAACGACATAATTTCTATCTAAGCACGGATATGGATTGTTGACTCGATGATTGTTGACTCGACTGATTGTTGACGGTTTAATTGATCTTAAGCGTAACTGCTGAGCTTGAGGTTATGAGTTTAATTTCCCGGTCTAGCAAAGCGTTATTGTATTATACATTAGTGCTTCTATCATTTATTTATGTGGCTCGTATATAATCAATTGACTTGCAACACATACAACAACTAGCTAACACAGAGGCGTATCATATTTGAGGAATATCTTGTGACGCGATATAAAATCTGTCGCCTTTTCTTACAACCCGTTTTACTCTTAAATATGACACTTGGTTTCGGAGCACGATGATAAAAAATGTTGGCGGAAATTACGTCTTGTGCTGAAAAAGCTTTTTTATAATGGAATTCTTATAAGTAATAGGTTATATAAAAGTACAAGAGATGCGAGTATTAGTTTTGTCTTGCACTAGAACCGTATATTTGTTTGTGTTTGATAATGATACCAAAACTAAGTCTAATCTATAGTAATAATAAAAAGTAAAAAAAAAATTGTTTTCTTGGATGTAACAAATAAACTTAAAACTACTAAACCGATTTGAACATTTTTTTCACCGTTGTGAAGCTACACTATCCTCGGGTGACATAGACTTCTTTTTATCCCTGATTTTTACAGGAACGGGAACTACGCGGGTAAAACCGCGTGACGTCCGCTAGTGAAGAATAAATACAGCTGTTGGCTGACAGACGTTTCTCACAAAATGTATGTACCCGAATAGGAATAAATCCTACTAACATTGTCTACGCGCAACCCACAGGCTCCGGCGCGCAGGCGCGCCACCCTCGCACCGCCCGCCTCCCGCCGACGTCGTCCCCTCCCGCCGCACGCGGCTCGCGCCTGGCGACAGCGCGCGACCTCGTCCACTTGCCCTGCGCGCCCGACCGAGACGCACGCGTTCAACGCCACAATAACTCGCGATAGATGTCGGGGTGTAACTATTGTAAAACCAGTAACCTAACCTAATATATTATTATACAGTCCACTATTATTTTATTCCGCAAGGATTCAGACCTAACACTGGTCCTTCGAGCCGGATGTACTTCTGTCCACAGCGCTGGTGAAGGTCCATGACGACAATGGCGGTACACTTACAGCACGGCTCCTGTTGGATAATGGCAGCACGGCTAACTTTATCACGGCCGGGTTGTGCGGTAAGCTGGGGTTGTCGAGACGCAGTACAATGTCCATGGTATCAGGTATCTACAATCAGTTTTGTAAGAGTACACAATCTTGTAAGGTTAAGATGGAATCACTTTATAGTGATTATAAAGTTGAGATAGATTGCTTAATACTACCTCAAATTACTAAAACATTGCCGTCCAAATTAGTGGCAATGCAAGGCATTGCTATACCATCAGGTATACAGCTGGCAGACCCATCATTTAATATTCCGGGTTCTGTAGATATTCTAGTGGGTGCTGAACTATTTTGGGATGTCATATGTAATAATTCCATTAATCTAGGAAAGAAACAACCTAAATTATATGAGACTAAGCTTGGTTGGTTAGTGTCTGGTCCTGTAGCTAATATACAAAATAAGTCACTACACCAATGTAATTTTGTCAATTATGAAGATAGTGTTTCAAAATTTTGGGAACTAGATTCTATTCCCTCTAAATATTCTTTAACTAGCGAAGAACGGGCCTGTGAAGAAACATTTAAAAAGGATACTTACCGTAATAAAGAAGGCCGCTTCGTTGTCAGTATGCCCTTAAAACAAGATCCTCAAACATTAGGTGATTCATATGCTAGGGCAAAGGTTAGATTTCTCTCTCTGGAGCGTAGATTTCAAAGAGACCCTAATTTCAAAGAACAATACTTAAAGTTCATGCAGGAGTATGAAAAACTAGGTCACATGACTGAAAACATAACTCCCATTGCCAGTAGTTCTAATTCAGTTGATTATTACTTACCACATCATGGTGTTATCCGTGAATCTAGCTCGACTACAAAATTGCGTACAGTCTTTGACGCATCTGCTGTTACTACTTCAGGGTTATCCCTCAATGATATTCAGATGGTAGGACCCACAATTCAAGACGACCTATTGTCGATTCTTATTAGGTTTCGCCAACATAAATATGTGATATGCGGAGATATTGAAAAGATGTATAGAGCTATTGAGCTTAATCCTACACAGCGTTCACTTCAACAAATTATATTCAGGCCAGACCCTTCAATGCCACTTAAAACATACACTTTAAACACAGTCACTTATGGTACTGCATCAGCTCCTTACTTAGCTACAAAATGTCTATCCAGTTTAGCAGAGACAGTGGATGACCCATCTGTAAAATTTTCAATTTCAAGAGATTTCTATATGGATGATTACCTTAGTGGAGGGAAGTCCAAAAATAGCGTCATAGAACAAACTAAAACAGTAATGTCTGTCTTATCTTCAGCAAAGTTTAATTTAAGAAAGTTTAAATCAAATAGTACTGGTATATTAAAAAATATTATCGGAGACCAATCAGAATCAGATCATGTTTTAGAATTATCAGAGAACAATAGCAGCACAACAAATAAAACTTTAGGTCTTAATTGGATCTCAAATTCAGAAACATTGTCCTTTTTTATAAATATAGAAAAACATGAAAAATTCACAAAGCGTAACATATTATCAGTCATAAGTCAAATCTTTGATCCCCTAGGAATCCTAGGTCCAGTTATTGTGGAAGCAAAGATTATACTTCAAAGACTATGGACTCAAAAAATAGGCTGGGACGATGAAGTTCCTAGTGACATAAAAGTATCATGGACCACATTCGTAAATAAACTACCATACATAAACAATGTAAAGGTACCGCGTTGGATTTTACAAAATGATGATGTCACAATAGAACTACATGTATTTTCTGACGCCTCGGAACGTGCTTATGGAGCTTGTATCTATGCCCGCTCAATAAGTAATAAGGGCATGGTTCATACCCAATTAATAATTTCAAAAAATAAAGTAGCACCAATAAAACCAACCACAATACCACGTCTTGAATTATGCGGAGCCCTTATAGCGACAAGATTGTGTACTAAAGTATTGCAATCAATAACATTGCCAGTTACATGTAGATATTGGTGTGATTCGACAATAGTTTTGGGCTGGTTGTCAACACCTGTGCAACGCCTTAAACCTTTTGTACGCAATAGGGTTAATGAAATAGTAGAGAACACCGCGGGGTCCCGGTGGAACTATGTGCCGTCTCTCGACAACCCCGCTGATCTCGTTTCCCGAGGGGTGAAGGCTGATCTGATCAGCTCAGCTTCTCTGTGGTGGTCTGGCCCACAGTTCTTAAAACATCATGAAAGTACATGGCCTAAAATGCCGAACCCTAAGGAGGAGCGAGACCTACCGGAGATAGTGTGTCATTTTACTCATAACTCAACTAATAATAATAGCACAGATAGTAATCCTATCTCACTACTTATACAAAAACATTCTAACCTCACACGTCTAATTCACGTAGTAGCGTACATACAAAGATTTGTATTTAATTGTAAGAATAAAGGCAGCAAATTAATAAACTTCTTGTCTGCAAATGAATTACAAAAAGCCTTGTTTTCTATTTTAAGATTATGTCAAATTGAAATGTTTAAAGATGAATATTTTAGTTTAAAATCAGGCAAAGTACTGCCATCAAATAATAGGTTAATATCTTTATCTCCATTTCTTGACTCAAATTATATCATAAGAGTTGGGGGAAGGTTAGATAACTCCCCATACACTTATGACCAAAGGCACCCTATACTAATATGTAGTAAACATCATATAACAAGATTAATATTTTATAAACAACATCTAGAACTTTTACATGCAGGGCCACAGTTGCTCCTTGCTAATGTTAGATTGACTTACTGGCCTCTAGGTGGAAGGAATCTAGCTAGGTCTATAGTTAAAAAATGTATTAAATGTTTCAAGCTTAAAGCACAAACAGTGCAACCTATTATGGGACAACTACCTGAATGTAGGACTAAATTAGAATTCCCATTTTTACATAGTGCAGTAGATTATTGCGGGCCAATTTTGATAGCAGATAGAAAAGGACGTGGTTGCAAGTTACTAAAATCCTACCTTTGCATTTTTGTTTGTTTGACAGTAAAGGCAGTACACCTGGAGCTTGTGACGGAACTGGCCAAAGAAGCCTATATGGCTGCACTATATCGTTTTATAAGCCGTCGAGGCAAGCCTCGCAGCCTCACGTCTGACAATGGAACCAATTTTGTTGGCGCATGTAAATTACTGCAATCCTTTCTCTCTAAGCTAGATATAGCTGATAAACTAGCAGAGGAAGGTATTAACTTTCTCTTTACGCCTGCCTACTCCCCTCATTTTAACGGTATGGCAGAAGCCGCGGTTCGTTCTGCAAAGCACCATTTACGTAGAATTTTAAATTTAACTCATCTAACTTATGAAGAAATGTCTACTTGTCTTACTCAAATTGAAGCTATATTGAATTCTCGACCCTTGACCCCACTATCTACTGACCCTTCTGATTTCTCTGTCCTAACCCCATCTCATTTCCTAATTGGACGAACTCTAACTACTGTGCCTAATCCACAGGTGGCCGAGATTGAAGGCGTCAACTTACTACAACGCCATAAGCGAGTAGAAGTTTTAAAATCTCATTTTTGGAAAAGATTTTCTAATGAATATGTTTGTATGCTACAGCAGAAAACAAAGTGGAAGACAACTTGCGATAGAGACAGCATCAAACTGAATTCCCTTGTTCTTATTAAGGACAAGACCTGTCCACCTTTAAGGTGGAACCTTGGAAGAGTGGTGCAGGTATACCCAGGCATTGATGGTATCAACAGGGTCGCTGAGATCCGAACCAAAAGGGGAACTATCAGAAGAGGATGGAACAACCTCTGCCCCCTGCCGTTAGAAGAGGACAACAACCCTTGAAGATCATCAGCTCTTCAACCCGGGGAGCATGTCTACGCGCAACCCACAGGCTCCGGCGCGCAGGCGCGCCACCCTCGCACCGCCCGCCTCCCGCCGACGTCGTCCCCTCCCGCCGCACGCGGCTCGCGCCTGGCGACAGCGCGCGACCTCGTCCACTTGCCCTGCGCGCCCGACCGAGACGCACGCGTTCAACGCCACAATAACTCGCGATAGATGTCGGGGTGTAACTATTGTAAAACCAGTAACCTAACCTAATATATTATTATACAGTCCACTATTATTTTATTCCGCAAGGATTCAGACCTAACAAACATTATAAATGTCCAAGTTTCTGAGGATTGTATGTTATACTTTCACGCAGAGACTTCCGAATGAATTTCGAATAAACTTCACATTTAACTAGCTTGTACGTCAGAATAACATATAGGATAATTTATCAAGATATTGCGTAAATTGGGCAAAAAATAGTGTGACAAAATTCTGCCATCTGTGAGATATTTAGGTGTAGGCTGTGTAAACTGTAAGAGGTACACGAATATGTGGATGAAACGGCGGTGCACTTTTGAACCTGAAAACGGTACCTATATAGGGTCTCAAGAAGAAACTTCCTACAGTACCTACCTATCTACAATGAAAATTAAAATTGTGCTGAAATAAATAAGTTTTACCAATGATTAAATAAGTTTTACCTGTTCTTAAAGTTTAATCTTTCTCATACAACAGCTTGTTAAAACTTAGAAACTTGACTTTCCAAAATAATATACTCTGTGCACAGGGGTACCGGAGTTGTAGGTAGCGCAATCTATATCTATTTAAATAAAAATGAATCCTTATTTTCTTTGGTCACGGCATCACGCGTGAACGCATAAACCAATAAAATTGCGCTAATTTATTTTTTTGTTGTGTTTGTTAGTGTCAGGAGAAGGTTCTTATTAAACAAATAAATGAATTAAGTTGAGCGGAACATAAACATTTTTCAATTAATGCAGTGCCATCTTTGATGACATGACTAGTGACAAATGTCTTATCAGCACATTTTTAGGTGACAATTTGACATTTGACAAGTCTTAACTTCTTAAGCTAAAATTGAGAATGTAAGACAACATAAATTGTTTGCCGGGCAGCTTGTATTGTATATCAAAATGAATCCTTTTTTAACTTGGTCATGGCGCACGACTCACGAGTGAAAGGCTGCACCAATTTCGCTTATTCTGTTTTTGTTGTTGTCAGGAGAAGGTTATTATTAAAGAAAAAAGTTGAACTGAACATTAGAAAATTTAAGAAAACTTTTTTTTAATATAATATGTACAACTAGCTGCCCCGGCAAACTTCGTTGTGCCTTAGAGTCAATTTATTGCTCTTATCATTTTTTTTTTACATGTCGTCAAAAATAAATCCAAACCAATAATAACTACTACTACTTTTTATGTAGCGAGTCTCTACTGTGATCTTATTTAAACATTTTGTGTTCGATAGAATTAAAATTACAACATGTATATATAACCTAACCTAACTGACCATACCTATCCTATAGCTAACCTAACTACCTAACCTAACTACCTTACTAAAATGCATTGATTTAAAAAATACTAAATTCATACAATTTATACTTATAGTTTTCCCGGTCTACTTTAATTAAAGTCTTAACAGTAGAATAAGTTCTATTTGCAAAGAACTATTAAAGTTTGTATCTGTCGTCATTGTTAATTACGTAAATTGATTACTGAAATATAAGACTTTTTATGCTACATAAAACCTCTAAATTATGTAACAAAATAAAGAGAACGTAGGTACGTATAAATTGACAACCTTACCTTCTTAGGTTTAGCTTAAGACTTGTCAATGTCAAATTGTCACCTGATAATGAATTGGGAAGTTTGACTCCTGTCATGTCATCCAAGATGGCGCTGCGTTTGAAAAATGTTTAAGACAACGAATATTCTTGATATTTATTTTTCCGAAGACTTTTCATATTTTTTATTAATTATTATGCTATTCCGGACAAAGACAAATCCAAAAAGACCAAAATCATTCAAATTGATCCAGCCGTTCTTGAGTTATAAGTGGTGTAACTAACACGACTTTCTTTTATATATACACATAATACACATATAATGGGTATGGATATACATATAATGGGTAGACCCATTATATAATAATATCTCTCTTGACCTCAATCTTGACCTGTGCTCATAGATGAGGTCAACGATGGAACGAGCTTACCCAAGTGAAGCCATCTTAACGACAATTAAATATGTTTGTAATGCAGCGCCATCTTTGATGACATGACAATGTCTTCCCAGTCTATTTTGAGGTGACATTTTGCCAAAACTAAGACGGTAACTAAACGGTAAGCACAACATACCTAAATTGATTCAAAGGTGGAACAAAGTTTAGTTGAAATAGTTTTAACCTTCCTTAATAATCCACCAAAAAACTCCATTCAAACAAAAAAAAAATATTCAGCTCTATATATTAGTAGACTACTAACTGTTCTGATAAGAGTAGATGTGCAATAGATAGAATAAAGCTAAGACAACCTAAAGACTGCCAACACTAAAGTCTTGAAATTAGGTTTGATGTGAGCAAAAAGTCCTTACTAGAATACCCATCTTGCTATCTAGTAGGCGTTTGTATATCTACATAATCCTAAAAGACCTACCTTTTTCTTGTTTCTCTAAGGCCTTAGTCCTTACTTTTCTCTCTACTTACCTGCAATTTTACTTAGTCTTTTGTCAAGGTACGTGAACTGTACGAAACCACTGTAAATAATACTAAAACGAAGTCACTAATTCACTAAATACTGAAAGGTGGGTGGGTATCATACAGTAAATGTACAACTTTGCCTTACCTTTCGCGAAATGCAGACGTGATATTATTTCAAAGTCAAATAATGACTGACAGACAACGCATAGCCAAACTTTCTGGGCCGGCAAGAAATTTAGCACAAGATTTTCATAAAAATGAGCACTATGGAAACGTGTGAGAATATGTTGCCTAAAAAGGTTGGATAGGTTAAGAAAGTTTATATGGTTTTTTAAGCTCGTGATTTTTTCCAATGGAACATCCTATCGGGAAACGGCTTACGAAGTTATAAACGTTAACGTGAAAGTTTGTGAATATGTATATTATGGCTCTCGCAGACATGCGGGATCTTCTTTCAGAAGAATTATTTCTACGAATATAATGTATCTTGCAAAATTGTGTCGCATTATCAGGTTGCGCCAATCTTAAGGACTATTTACTCAAACACGCCGATAAACGACTGAACAAATAGGGATAACATTCTACACATACATAGGTATATAGACCCTGGAATAGACATTTCACATAGGATACTTTTTACACTGGTTATGACTTGAGTGATGGAGTTCCTCTAAGTATTAATGTTTTATGGTGAAAAGATGATTAATTGTAGGGCCAAATAGATAATAATAAACGAATTCAAAGAAAAAATAGTTCTTCTGCATAGAACGTATTATGGATATGGATAACAAAATAGCGTTGCTTCTGTACATAGAAAAAATGCTGCACCCACTAGGATTTGATAATAATAATCTCAAGGCAACTTACTACTCTTATTAAGGAAAATAAGACACCTAAAATAATACAGATAATATTAAAGTAAAGATAAGTATTTTCTTAGAACGCAGTAGATCTAAACCTACCTCGCTAGAAGCACAGTAGGTACTGTTAAAATAATAGAAATATTATGTATTTAATTTTAAAGAAAGCTTGCAGAGTTACAGACTAATAACAATTTAAATATCATGCATAATTCAGATACGATTTCTAATAACAAGCTTCCACATGTATAAATCTATATAATTGTATGTTACTTGCGTTGACCAAATTGCAGCGATTATCGCGTTTAAATATCATGACCGTTTACAGTTTATAATATTTATATAAGCCTAATAAAAAAAACAATATTTTAAATACGTCTAGTCGTGCAAAATCAGATTTAAAAACTATCTATGGTTGTCACCAAAATAATCTTTATTTAAAATCTTCATAATATTGTGTGCGCTAGTGCAAAATAAACCAATTTCCAGATGTGATCGTAAACTACTAAAAGCAATGCTACGTACCTATACAGAAAGCGTTGCGTCTGCACTTGGTCGATGCGAATGGTACTTGGAGTATCGGCCGTTTTCTTAGGTTGTTTATATTAGTGCGAAGAAGAATTTCTCTAAGTAGTTCGGGACAGTCAACCGAGCCGTTTGCGATGTTCACTAAAAAACTCATATCACGTCTTACTTCCAACGGTAAGAAATGATATCGTTTACAACGGTGTTCATAGCCGACTGAGGATTGCCTGGCCCTGAAGTCCAAGTACCGCAAAAATTTCCTCTGAACAGACTCAATACGAGATTTGTAGATCTCATATTAAGGGGTTCCATACTTGAGAAACGTACTCAAGGTGGCGACGTAGGTACTAGAGAAAAATATAGAACTTTAATTGGTTTAAGGGAAAGAAAGCTCTAATGATGAAGCCCAAGGCTTTAAACGGCTTGTTGACAACTGTTTCTATATGATCATCAAAAAAAATTAAGTAAATTATTCAGTAATTAGAGATTATAATATAGACAGTAGGCCGCACGTAGTCATACTTTGATACGAGTATTGAGGTAGTATAGCAAAGTACAACATTACAATACAATACGAGACCAGCCTGCCTAAAGTGTGTATCTAATCGTTTCATAACTAAACAAATCAGTGAAATGGAGCGCACACAAAAATTTCGGCACTTTTTCTCTTGTTATACTGTCTTATTCTTCCTTCAACGTTTACATTGAATATTTAACGTATATACTTAGCCTAAAAAATCAAGACCTGTCGCAAAATAAGCAAAAAGGAATGTCTCCGTTCATTTTGTTTAAAAAACGTGCGTAATATTAAAGAGAAATTTTAAACATTTTCTACGAAGTCAGTTTAATTATGACTATAACACTGGAATATTAAGCAAGTAATATATTAACGTTGTAACTACTAACGAGAGTTGAATTAAGTTTGAAAATGGTTTGCCTAAAGCGCTCAAGGCTAAAATGCATTGTGATACCTTTTTAAGATAATAATTATCCACATGTTTACCTCGTTATGTGTATCTTTAAAGGTAACCCGACATGTCTTTATAGGTACGTTCTGTTAGGTAGTTTACTTAGAAGCTCCGCCTATTAAGACCGGCTTGAGCTTATATCAACTATTAATGATAGTGCTCTCGCTGAATTAATTATACGTGCCTATTCAACATACCCGTTTACATCATACAGACATACATAAACTCACGCCTTTTTCCCATGGAAGTAGGCAAATACTACAGAGCGCCATATGCTTCGATTCGTAAATACTTCGTACTTATGCTTCGTTTACATTTATACATGTCAAGAGACAAGAAAAGATTAAGCCACGATGTTTGTCAGATCCATATTATTTCTCTTATGACCATATTGTACATTTCCATTTTGGCTCCCCTGACAACATTTACTCAGTCTTGTATATATTATAATAGTGTCCCTAGAGTACAGACGAGTCTACAGACATTTAAATAAAAGCTTTGGCTGTGAGATACCTATCGATAAATTTATATTTATGAAAAAATATATTTTAAATTCAAGAAGGAAAAATGTAAGAAAAGAATTCAAATACACAAGGTTTCGCTCATTGAGAATTTATTACCCAAAAGGTAGAAGAAACACACATAAATATGTAAAAGCAACCGAAGGGAATAAAAACAAAAGAATATCACTTAAGTACTCGTTAAACATGTGGCGGGAAAAATTAAGGAAAAAAACACGTTACATCCGGCTTAAATGAAAAAATCCGGTCTGGCATTTTTGCCTCACATATAGATATGGGTTACAGCCCACAGGAAATACCTTTTAGCGAAAGACTTTAATTAAATTGGACACGAACCGGAAACATTATGTAATTAAAGGAACGGGTTTTCAATCTAGATTTTGAAACAACACACAACACAATATTTTTTTATACCTAAAAGAAAGAAAAAAAGAAAATATTTTATTTGGACGCACAGAACATAAAACAAAAGATCAGCAATACAGATAAAAAAAAGAAAAGATTAAAAAACTAAAGACAAAAATAAAAAAAAAAAGACCTGTGCGAGACCAAAAAGGCAAAAAAAGCTAATTAAAAATAGTTTCTTTGGGAAAGTTATTCGTATTCTTGAGTACAATCATGTGTTTAAGTAACGGTCACTAATTACCAGCCACCCTATAAATAAAAATGTTATGTTGGTTTGTGTACCCTTCAAAAACTCAAAAAGTTCTGCACCGATCGAGCTGAAATTTTAGCATGATGTATAATCCGCATCAAGGATTGTTTTTATCTTTCTTTTTTTTTATTACTGATAGGCACGCGTTTGACCACTATCTCACCTACTGGTACGCGATGATGTGGTCGACAATGAAGCACGCTTGCCTAGAAGCAACCTGTTTACTCTTGAAGACCCCTAGGTTGTAGCTATCAGGAAACACCGACTCCGGCAGAGAATTCCACTCTTTAGCTGTTCGCACAATGAATGTGTTTCCATAGCGTTTAGTACGTATGGTTTTGATATCTACCATGTACCGGTGGCGCAGTGCCGTATGTCTGGTGGTCCGATGATGAAAAGGGCTTGGTGGAATTAACCAGTCAATCACAATGTGCCACAGCGAAGCGTGGCAGGGTACAGTTAGTAATATATAAAAATGAATCCCTAAAGGTGGAACAAACTGGGTGACAATAACTAGATATCGAAGCTTATTGACAGATATGGCGGGGGCCTACGCTGTAGAGGCGATAACTACTGTATTTAAACTAAGTGGGGGTTCCATCAAACTCAAAGTCATTTATTTAAATTAGGCCATTTAAAAGGCACTTTTAACGTAAAACTAACAAGTTAAATAAAATTATAATGATTCTAGTTGCCTCTTCTAAGAGGTAGTTTCGTATGGAGAAGAATGGGCTAGAAACTCCATACTTAGGTATTCCATACATTACTATATACATTATTATTTTTTTTCATTTTAATATTTTCTTTGTTCCTCGTTTTATTAATTTGCATCAGGTACTATTTAAAGTCCACAATGTACTCAGATGTAACTACCTTAATTTTAAGTAGGTAGTAGAATAAAGACTTACTTATATTATTTCTATTTGATTTAATTTAATTTATTTAAACCTAAGAAGAAATACAAGGCTACAACTATAGTGTTGCATGACACTAACTGAACTCAAGACGTTACGTGAGATATGTGCATATTGTGCATTGGCATTCAGTAAAGTTCGAATTGAATCTCACTCCTCGCACTTAATATTCTACTTTTTTATTTTTTTTACTGTTATTAAATGTGTATTTTTTATTTTTATTTTTGTCAACCATTAAGGTTTTTTTATTTATATTTTGAGATTTCTGTTTTTAGTTCTAGTTTTTTTTTTTTTATAATGTACGTTAGTACACCTAGTTAGTAAGTTGTAGGTTAGTTTACCTGTAATGTTGTACATGTGTATTTAAATAAATATATAAATAAAATTATTCAGTCACACCTTTGCACGACATTATGTATAATTAATTTAGATGTTTACTTAGATTCATTTTATTTACCTATTAAACCATTGGTCAAATTATGTTAATAGCTTGGTAATTGGTGATAAGTATCTAAGACATAACTGCCAGACTCCACTTTGATGCGTAACAAATTATTTTTTCTTTAGGCGTGGCGTACAAAATGTTAATTAATAGCTTGACGGCGTGATTGTCGCAGTCACTGACTGATTGAGTGGCTCCCGCGCCACGTGTCACGGGTTCGAGTCACGCACGGAACAATTTTTTTATGACCTATAAGGGATTGTTCCCAGTCTGGTTGTTTGTGTTTTATTAACGACACAGGAGAAATTTCTAGTATAGGGCAAGGTTATTAAAAAAAACTCCCAACGCATATACCTACATAGATCTCATAAAAAAATATGTGGTGGCGGCCATCTTTGACCAATATTCATCAAACATAGCTAACACCACTCCCGACTACTTAATGTACAGACGCCAGCACATCAAGTTTCCCCAATGCGTCAATTTTTCCCAATTGAATATGAACCTTATTCTCTTTTTCATAAAGTTGAAAAACGATCAAGAAATTTGACACATTGGGGTAACTTGACGTGCTGGCGTCTGTATCATTCAAACAAAAAATTAAAATCGGCTTATCCGTTCGGGAGCTACGATGCTACAGACAGGCACAAACACCGACACATAAAACTTATAACACTCTGTCGTTTTGACTTCGGGACATCAAAAAGGTTTTACCTAAATAACTATAATAAACTTACTTGGAGGATATTCCCTGTAGCTAATTTCACTGTACACAGCATACGGTGAGGCGCATACTATAGATATTATCCACAATATGAGTATAATCCTTGAAGCTCGGGTCAGTCCAGCCATTGTGTAGAGGTGGAGTGGATGACAAATAGCCAGGTATCTCTCTAGAGAGAATGCTGATATCGTCAGCACTGAGACGTAGGTAGCCCTGAAACGAAGTAAAAATAAACTGTTAATGTAGGCCCTTTTTTAAGTGTAAACCTTTTTGGAAGATTGATGTCGTCCTTTTTCAAATAAAAATAGACTAGAATATAATTTTACTAGAATAGTCGACAGGCGTTTCTGGAGACGTGACTGAAATGCCACAAAATGAACAATCTTACAATGATATGAACGTACAGCCTTGATTTGTTTTATTAAAATTGCACAGTTAGCATGATAACATTATTTGGGTTCCATTTTTAAATGTTAGTGATAGGAATCCCTGCTCAGAACTATAGATTTTTCTTAACCTGCCTATCTACTTACACAAGCAATAAGAGGAATATAGAATACTGTTATTTTATTTAAAATTATTTTTAAAGATAGTTAGGTATAACAATATCAAATCTTTATTTCTCTTATTGCTTTGGAAATAACGGAAATAAGTCTAGTTCAATTACATAAACTTCCAATGTTTTAGTTTCTATAATTGTTACAGCACCCGCAAAACAACCGAATAGTAATCTGTAGAAATCAATAAAAAATTCTTGCCTAAAAAATAAAATGTAACAGATAAAAAGTTCCTTTGTACTGAGACTCGCCCTTTTTTCCGGATTTTAAAAGATACTTTGAATACCTACTAGATGGAACTTACATAGAATGGAGAATTTATGTAGAGGCCAGCTAACCCAATGTGTCAATTTTCTTTGATACTTTTTTAACTTTATAACAAACGCAATAAAGTTAATTTTCAATTGGAACTAATTTTGACAATTTAGGGTAGCTTGGTGTGCTGGCGTCTATACCAAGTATTATTTATAAGAAAAAGTAGGTACTAAACATGTAATTTAACTAACATTTCATGTCTCGGGGAATGATCGAACAGAAATATACCAAGTGTTCCTAGACATAATAAAACTAAAAATACCTACTATTACAAAACAAAGTCCAAAAGCATGTAGGTAAATCCCAGAAGTCTGAATATCTTTTTATTGGGTACAAAGAAAATAGTAGATCCCTAGTAAAATCACAAGAGATAACGTTTCAAATAAAACGTACAAGAGCTATGATCAGAAACAGAATTTTATTCTGATTGTCTTTTATCAAAGTGAAAACAATGAAAACAAAATAAAAGAAACACGTAGTTCTCGGAATTTTTGTTACGTAGGTACCGCCACTGTAAGTAATCATTTACACAAAGAGTGTTTTAGCGCTTTGTAGGCGGATCTCACTAGGCGATTATCGCACTCGTACACATTTACAGTGTGTAATGACATATTTTTCGCCATATACAAACTAAAACTGATATACATCGCGATGTTAAAAGTCATCCGCGCGATTGAACATACAAGATCCCAACCACCAACGGCAGACACAACACCCGTTGGTCAAAGAACCCTCCTTTTTATGAAGAATGCTTAATTTTACACTCTGGTCTTCCATATTACAAAACACTCGCGTACCTAAGTCTTATGGTTATTTCCTTGAACTCTTTTTCGTATAGTGTGCTTCTTTCACAGTGACACTTGAAATTTTCATAAGGCATGGCGATGTCTGCTTCTTAACGGTGCTATTTACCCACGTACCGTTTACACGAGCCAACTATTTCGTCTACCGAGTTGCGATAATCGTTAATTTAACGCGAGAAAGTCTCCTTGTACAAATAAGCCTGAAATGTGACCAATGTTTTTTTCTTGTCACAATCTTTCGCAAGTGTCACTTAGCTGTCACTCGCTAGACTGCCAAATCACTTGCGGTCCACATTAGGACGTTCACAAATAAAATGCTTTTGCCTGGGCTGTGGGTTAGTGATAAATGATTATTCAGAAGAACCCTACTTACTACAGGTTGCGAGTCTAACCAATCTAGTACCCTTTATTGAAATAGAACGATTTGAATTCCACTGACGGACCTTTTATTTCAAGTATGTAGTACCTATTTTTGTGTAGTAGCCATATGTATAATGTAACTAGGTATTTTTATCACCAGCCAAATTTTCACAAGGTGTTCTAACCATGAATATGAATAACTTTCATTATGGTACCAATTCAGAACTCTCGAACTCGAAAAAAGATTCAGCTGTTGCATGGGTACATTTTGGTCGAGTAGGTATTAAACTTTGTATGCAACATACAATTTTTTTTCGATGATGATAGATTACCGAGTTTTTCCCAGAGTGAAACCGAGTTTTTCCCAAAGTGAGTGTGAGTTGTACATAATATGATTTATGGGTAAAACATCCTGTGAAAATCCGCTGGTGATAAAAAAATAGCCTGTACTTATAGTGTAATATTTGTAGAGTATTGGAGATGTTTAATAAAATTGCTGACGATAATCGAATTCTTATAACGTATTTTTTTTTACAAGGGTATCAAGGAAGACAAATACGTGCGTTGCTTAAATAATTACGATATGTCTAAACGAACAGAATTCGTTTTAAAAGTTGTAACACCACATGAACGTAACGTCGTTTAAGTTAGGTACATTAATTAGGACAGAATAATGCAATTTACTGTATACCCGATTGAAAGAAGTAAAGAACTAATTAACCGTTGTAAAAGATAAAAACTCTTTCAACTATTTATAGATACCTAAACCGTAGGATGATAAAGACTAAATAAATACGTGTCAGTAACGCCAAGTCGCCAAATAATAACATGTCAAGAAACAAAAGCCGTGTGTGTCATTAATAAAGAGTTGATGTTGAAAATGGTGTCTTGTCATCTTCTTGTCATAGAGATGACATAGCAAAAGGGGAGAGGAGAGCCAGAGTCTAATAAAACTGATAACAAGTTGTGGCTGGGGAAATATGTAGGTACAGACGCCAGCACAAGCTTCCCCAAACTATCATATTTTACCAATTACACATGAACTGCTTCTTCTGTTAATAATAAAGTTGAAAATTTATCAAAGACATTTAACACGCCTAGACACTTGTCTTGATTTTATTAGAATATCTGTATAAAAGGTTTAAGTGAAAGTGCCAAAGTAACCCCTATATTATTATACTAGCTTCTGCCCGCGACTTCGTACGCGGATCCTGTTGCTTCTGTCAGCGACAACGGGGTCGTCAAAATTGAAGATCTGAAACGTCTGATGTCGAATTCTAAAAGCCCGGGGATGGGAAAACAATGGGATTCGCGAGACGATTCAAGACGTTCCAGATTTTTAATTTTTGTTGGTCAACAGGAAATGCCATCAGACTTAACAACTTTTGCTAAGACGCCATTTCTATTATCTATATATAGTTATATTGTCGCTGGGCTTTGGAGTTCCACTACAGGTGCTCCAGATCTTCAAATTTAGTCTCACAGCAGAAAACACTCTTCACGTGGAATAGTTTTTGCAATGGCACCATTTTTATATCTCTTTTACTTTAAGTGTTCCATTTTCCAAAATAAATTATAGCCTATATGTTGCGTGACGTTCACGACCCGCGGTCAGTCGCGCATCTCCTTCCCCCACTTATCTCTAGAGTCGATGCGAATATACGCTAAAAACTCAAGCGTCATGCTTTTTCCGTGAACGTCTCCAACTCGCGAGACAGTGCATGATGTTCACGATCAGTGGTCAGTTACGCACATATTCTTCACTGGTGTCTAGAGACCTGGATACCTGGTAGATGCGTAAATACGCTGAGAATGCAGGCGTGCTTCGCGATCCCAAGAAGTTTCCGCGGAGCGAGTTGCAGCCTCATGTTCTCGAACAGCATCAAGTCTCTCCTAACCCTCTTTGGTAGATTATTGGGATCTTATGATCTTTAATCATTTAGCATCTTTGGAAAATTGGGAAAGATTTGACCTCTTTCTAGGCATGGTTATAGTTTTATTGTGATGATACCTGATCAATTAAAATCTAAGTGGCTGCTCCCCTGCGTTACCGGGTAGGCAACCATGTAACGAAGATAAATGGAAAAGGAAATTAAACACTCAAATAACATAAACCCGAAGGCATATTTATACGATAAAAAAAATAGGAGTTTTTTCCAGTAGAGTCTAATTTTCAATGATATACCATCGTCATCGTAAATCAGTCCTGCACTGTTCCCGCCTTCACCGCGTGGAGGTACTTATGTTATTTTATTATTATGCAATGAAATTAGTGATAGCTTTAATTTCTATACCAAATGTTTCTGATCTTCGATTTTTATAAGTCAATAGGAAATGCCTATCAGACCGAATAACTTTTGCTAAGACGTCATTCCTATGTGAGTTATGGTGTAGCTGGGCTCTTGGAGTTCCACAGCAGGTGTTCCAGATCTTCGATTTTTACGTCAACAGCGAGTGCTCATAAGGCTGAACAACTCTTGCTAAGACGTCATTCCAATATATGTTATAGTTAGGGAATGCAATCTCGTCTCGCCGAGATCCCGATCTCGCGAGATCCCGGCCATATTTTACGAGATTGTATCTCGTCAAATTTCGTACGAGATCTCGCGAGATAACGAGATCGACAAATGCAGCGTGATGACGTGTATTTCATAGCGCGGCTGCGCGCGAACTGAATCCTGGCCGTTGCCTAAATATAGATAATTATTGTTTTGTTACCAATATTGTAAGAATTTGAACTGATTAGCTACAGTAGGTATAATAATTATAGACATAAACAAATGTTATTAGAGTTAGAGACAAAATAATAAGTACTCTGTTGATTTTTAAAATAAAACTTACATTATTTTTCTAACTAAGCAACGCAGTTTCTATTTAATTACATATCATGTCAATTACTAGTTCTTAAAACAAGCATATGCATATGTTTTAATTGCGATTCTTCCAATCTCGCGAGATCCCGTAATTTGCGAGATCTCGCGAGACTGGGTTTTGAGTCTCGCGAGATCTCGCTAGGCGAAAATCTCGTACGAGATTGCATTCCCTAGTTATAGTGTAGCTGGGCTCTTGAAGTTCCACATCAGGTCTTCCGGATCTTCAAATTTATTCTCTCGGCAGAAAATGCTCATCACGTGGAACAATTTTTGCTATCGTACCATTTTTGTATCTCCTATAGTTTAGCTGGTCTGTTGCGGTTCTGCATCAGGTGTTCCGGATCTTCAAATTTATTCTCTCAGCAGAAAATGCTCATCACGTGGAACAATTTTTGCTATGGGACCATTTTTGTATCGCCTATAGTTTAGCTGGTCTGTTGCGGTTCTGCATCAGGTGTTCCGGATCTTCAAATTTATTCTCTCAGCAGAAAATGCTCATCACGTGGAACAATTTTTGCTATGGGACCATTTTTGTATCGCCTATAGTTTAGCTGGTCTGTTGCGGTTCTGCATCAGGTGTTCCAGTTTCCAAGATAAATTATAGCCTATGTGTTGCCCAGACTTAATATCTATACAACAAAAAAAAAATCATTCAAATCCGTCTAGTAGTTCCGAAGATTAGCGTGTGCAAACAAACAGACAAACAGACAAACAGACAAACAGACAGACTTTTTTTTTTGGATTCGTGCTCTATTACTGTTTCTAAACCCCCCTCAATTATTATTTTTTATTTTTTAAATATATTCAATGTACAGACACAGTTTTTTTACAGTCTTATTATATGTATAGATTATACAATTCTCTTTGTAAGGATTTTTCTGTAAACAATTCGTGTATTCAACCTTTGACAATTAAATTATGTTTCAGTAAATACATGTTTATTTCTATTACCATTATAAAAAAACAAATAATAGAAATACAATACAATTAAGTTAAAAATTAAACTGGGCACCATACAAAGGTATGGTGAATATGAAAATAAAATATACATATGTGAAACATGATATTTTTCGGGGTTTTAAGCCCATACAATGCAAAGTGTAATTAAAAATGTACTACTTCCTCCTTTTGCAGTTGGTGAAAAAAAAAACAATTGTATAATCGCACGGTTTGTAAGTATAACGTGACCATATATTCTCCGTCACAGAGTGGGATACCAAAAAATTTATCGATGTAAAAATGAAATACTGAAATTATGAAATTATGGAAAACAAGTAAACGCCCATATTTTTGTTTTAATGTTCGAATAAGCAAACTTGCTTATGTCTATTTCATAAGTTGCTTTAATATTGATCTACAATATAAGGCAAATTGAAACATTATTTCGCCTGCAGCGTTACTGCCAGACAGATATAGGATATAGTAAGATAAGTACTAAATTGTTGAGATTATCGAGAATTTCTTATAGTTGCGATTATAAGTGAGAAAGTGATCAAACTTCCACTAATTGCAAAATATATATTTTGACGTGATAACGTTTATACATCGATGAACGCATTGTCATGTTCCTCCTGAGCCGAGCGTGCAAGCAAGAGCGCGGAATAAGCGATAGAGAGGCATCGGATAACATTATTACATAAAATAAAATTATCGTTCGTAAAGTGACTATACAAACAACCCTTTATTTTTTTCTAAGTGGGATATTTTTACACATTTTGGGTCAGCGGGAAACTTAGTTGTAAAGCGGGACTGTCCTGCTAAAGCGGCACATTTGGTCACGTTATGTACCTAAGTAGCACAATTATTTAACAAATGAAACTCGCAACATTTTCTGAATAAACCCTTCTTTATGAAATATAACAAGTATTAAAACTGAAAAGCTTTTATGAGGTTTTCTAGAAAATAACGTTAGATTTACGAGATCCTAGATGATATTGGGTTACAATAAAGCACTCGATTTTATTTATGTAACGACAATCCTTTACAAATATCTAAGCTTTGTGGTGATTGTCCAGTGTCCTTTGCCGTCTGGGTGTTGTAAAATAAAATGTAGAATTCGATTGTCTGTGATGAATGCGTGCATAAGTATATTGTTTTAGAAATGGCAAGAATTTATTTATTCGGCCCTGAATCCCAGACTAAGATTTAGGCCTATATTCATGGACAATTTGAACTAAGATTAGCAAAATAACGTTCTTCTACACCAAAATTAAAATCGTAGGTAGGTACAATGACTGATAGATTACTTACTTCTTTTTTGAACTTATTTGATTAATTTTTGTATGTAACATTTCTTTTACCCTGTCGCCATTTCATGAGACAACATAACTTCTTTTAAAGCAAATCAATCATTGTCTTTGTTATTTTTTTTGGACAATGCCACATTAAAACAAAAACAGGAAAATAAGGGAAGGGAGAAGGGAAAAAAGTTGTCCAACCCAATATTACACGTGTTTTTGTGAGGACAGCAATAAGAAAGCAATATTTTTATTTATCATAGAACAAGGATATTTTTCGGGGAAATTGCTATCAATTTCCAAAGTAACTTGTAATCATTGTCGTCGACATCTTGAATGCGAATCAATTTTCTATTACTTACGAAAGAAGTTGACTTCCAGGCTCTATTAATATAGGTCAATAAAAAAGGAAAATAACAATCTTGTGACATGGATGGTTAGTGCTTGAATAGACGAGAAAGTTTGATCAGTCTTGAACGACTAAAGAAATGTCGATGAAAGGACCACAGATAAATCATGTCTACTGATTTGACTTTGAGAGGCTATTTCCCAGAGTGTGAATAAAATCACAGGCAGGTTTTACACTACATACGATGGTAAAATTGAAGCTCAATGAACATCTTAATAAATTAAATGTTGGAGCCGAATCGTATAAACTACTCGCATTAGATACGTAGCGACAAAAAACCGTTTTTAAATATGGAGCGGCATTGCTTTAGGGCGTGTTGATGTTTAGCCGAAATGTTTTACGGTAACAATGAGTCAAACAAGCAACCGATCCGAGTATCTTGCCACCAGTTATCGAGCGCAAAGTAAATAGGTACTACAACATAATTAATACACACAACAAGAACTATGACTCAACCCCCCACGCAAAATGTAGGTAGCCTATGACATTTAACGTGTAATACAAAATGGCTCCGTTTTCTTTAACGCAAATCGACGCTATTCTATGTAATACTGCAAATCCGTGGGACGCTAAAACGGAGCGATCGTAGTCGAACGGGAATCATTTTGTATGCGATGTTACTGGAGCAAATAATCCGAAATTACGAAATAGTTAAATAAAACAAAAGAAAGATACCCAATACTGTAAAACAAATGAATTCTTTGAAAAATACTGTTTGGGGTGACTAAAGCCGGCATCACTTTGTTCCCAAGAGAAATATATGATTCTAAAGCGTTCCCAGTTGAGGTTGAGACATGGAATGAAGTGTGAAAACGGTTCGGAACCGTGCCAGTATAAAGTGTGCGCATTTGTTATATCGGTCGGACGATTATTGTAAGCGTATTTTTGGAATTTTAGAGCACAAAATCAAAAGAAAGTTTATCTTCAAATTATTTTGGGGCTTAGTATTGTATTCTAATAGCTATACGTGAATAGGACCAATATTTTGTCCCTTTTCCGTACCTTACCTCTCGGTAAAGGTACTTTGTAACTAACACTTCGATTAATTCCAATATGCAGGTTTATACTAGGAATATCTCTTGTACACAAACATCCAGACCCGAAACAACTACTTGTAGGGCATACAAATATTTTTTCCGAGCGGGAATCGGACCCGCGACACGCAATGTAGCAGACAATCGCTCAGCCGTTACGCCAACCGTGACTTATAGAAAAGTGCCGTAGATATTTCAATCCCCAGTCTTATAAACCAATATCTTTGCAAAAACAATAATATTGCGATATCTTTTAATTGAACTAAGCTATCATGTAGCAAATTAGTTAATTGAAATGATTGATTGATTTGTAATGTTAACTTATTCAAGTTCTTACTATCGGACAGACGAGACGTGTTGCTGGGGAGTTTGTTCCGCCACTGGCTACTTCCACGCAAAAATACTAACAAGTGGGCGTTATTTTGGAAAACTGTCTTTTGATGTAATTTCTGGCGTCCAATTATTAGCCTAATTAGTGTAATTAAATTTTGATTTGAAGTGAAACCGTATAGGTACTTTCTTTTTATTTCTCTCGCACATAATTACGCACTTAGCACTTTATCTCTCCCTTGGGTATACCTAATGTCCGCTTTTGATGAATTGTTTTTAATACATAAGTAAATTTAATTATGTAGATCTTTGACTGTCGTTATTGGTAGTCAGAAGCTTGAAAGTCTGACAACCAGTTTAATTTACCCAGTAACTGGGTTAGGCAGACAGGCAGTCGCTCCTTGTAGAACATTGATATTCAGCTGCATGTGGTTAAACTTGAAGCCGACCCCAGCATAGTTGGGAAAAGGCTAGGCAGATGTTGATGAAGTAAATTTTATTATTTATTGAAAAGTGTTATTGACAGCATTGAAATGGAAAGTTTCTTTGGAATAGACGTATAGCTACTGACCTCTTCGGCACAGCGAGGAAACTACCAATTGACATTTTGCATTCGCCTACATTCATAATTCAATTCATCGCCTGCATCGAGTGCTGATGAAATCTAAAGCCAGTTAACTTTTCAGCATAGATCGGTCTTAATGTTTTTCTTACTTTATTCAAAGGAGATGTCCATATTTTGTGTGGGTTTCATTCGGAAAACAATCTAATCATCATCATCTAATTGCACTTACCTAAAAGTGACAGAAATGTGAAACTCGAAACCACTGAAATAATAGACCCTTCCTTTTAAGACAAAAGTAATAAAGTATTGTAAACCTACGTCCTTGATATTTTTAATGTTGTTGAAGGTAACCCAGAATGAGGGCTGACGAGACTCACTCAATAATTGTGTTTTTCATTTACAGATTTGACTTTTTTTATTTTATTTTTTTTAAGTACACGCATGTATCATAAAATAGCATCTGCCAAACTGTAATGCAATTTGTCGGCAGTTGGTAGTCTGAAACATGTTTTTTAACTAATTTCGTAGGTAAATATGTTTTGACAAGTGTATTTTTAATGGGGTAAGTAGGTATGTCAATGCAGATCTATTTAACTTATCCTAATGACAATATTTAATGGTAAAAACCAGCAACTTTACTTGTAGGTATGATAAATCTTATTAAAGATATGGGTATTTTTTTAAAGATGGCCAGCAACATTTAACTGCCCATGCATTTTTTCATCTCTATTTAGGGAAAAACCCAAAATAGCTTTGCTCCCAAAAAATTCTCTTACCAACTATGTAAATACGATTTTGGGTGCAGTGTTCAGTTGTCTCTGAATTGATGACACTGTTACACGGAGCATACATCCCACACCAATAAAATTGTACGTAGTCCAATGCAGATCCCCAATATTAAATCTGGAAACTAGTAACTAAGAAGTTTAGATAAAGTTCCTTGGCCATGGCGACAACATAAACATTACTTCCCGCCAATATACCCACATTTCTCTATTCATAGTTAAGTACCACGTAATATGTAGAGGCAAGCCATTAGAGCTGGTTACCTAATTAGTCATTTCAAAAGAAGCAAATCCCACTAATATACAGAACGATTTTTTTAATTATGCGCCATGTTTTCACAAGGCGTTCTTTCTACCTATGAATATGGACAACTTTCACTTAAAAAATAAAGAAACAAAAGAACAGTAAAACAGTTAGAGGGCCTCAAAAAATTCATCCGCATGGCTGTCAATGGGCAAAGTGTCCAGAAGACTGGCCGCATTGCCACGTAGTATGGCAATGCTGATTCTCTGACTGAAATAAAGGCTAGCCCTCTGGTCGCCTGAAGAATCGAAAAAACTTTCACTTGAAAATTTTGTGCGTGTTGTAAAAAAATATCCTGGAAATGAAATGTCAACGTTGAAACCAAGAGTGGATGTTTATTACTATTTCACGTAAAACCTAGTGAATGGATGGAATTTTACAAAGACTTATATCAATTATGTCGAAAGCCACCAGAAAAATATATAACAATATGTGTCAAATAAGTCGGGTAAGATATCGTACCTGCGAGATATTTCGGCTTTGTACAGAGGCCAGCTCATCAAGCTGCACCAATGTTTCCTTGTAGGTTTTCAACTTTATTACAAATTGAACAAGGTTCATGTTCAATTGGGAAAATTTTACAGCTTGGGGAAACTTGATGTGCTGGCAACTGTACAAGAGATGTTGTGTGGGGTTACAAAGAAAAATGATCATATTCAGAGATAAGTCTTCTTTCTCTCTCTTCAATTTGTTTTTCAGTAAAAATAACAAAAATGTATAAATTCGCATAAATCAAATATATTTCTACTTTGTTCTCCATATTCCATTCTCACATCGTTCGAAATCATTTCCGAATTTCCCAATGTCATGAACCAATAGGTACTTATTTTATATTAATGAGAGGCGAAATTTGCATACGTTTGAATATTATATATTTACGTATCTCCAGTGTCAATTTGATTTCGCTCCATTTAATTAAAAACGTGCCGTTAATGTACAGTTTGTCATAACGAGATTTCTGGGTCAAGTTTGTGAAATTGAGAAATTAATATGGAAAATAAATAAATAAATAAAAATAAATAAATATTCCACAACTAAACAAACAACAACTGGAAAAGGATTAGGTACACATTATTATCAGCGACACCTTTGACTTTTACTTTAATTGACAATGTAAATTTACAGTTGATTATACTGTAAATTTACATTGTCAATTAAACTTTACCTTCATTTCCAAATTCATCCAATTATTAATTTCCTTATAAATCGATCTGGTTGAACTTGAGCGATAAGTACATCATGTTCGATCCCCTTCTATTTTGCTAGTGTAAACTTAGAATCTTCAAACTCCTTTGAAATTCAAGTCTTATTTTAATATACATATTTCTTTTTCCGACGGGAGTAGTGAAATACCCATTTTTGGCCATGTTTTTCCCATCTATTTAATAAATACTAATAAAAATATAGTAATTTAGGGACTTAACGAATGCGGTTACCAATTTGTGATGGGTGCAAAGGTATCAAAAGTTGTATATTGCATTCTAATATTTCGTTTCGTAAATAAATAAGTCCCACTGAGTTCTATGGAAAAACAGTCGTTCCTTTATCTGTCATGTCAATCCTAATGCGTATCAGTTGTTTGTATTTCCATGTACGTCACTTGGCCAAAGTTTCCTCAGCAAATGGGCATTTCCCTTTCATTTTTTTATTCACATTTACCGAATCACAAGGTTATAATTAATAATGTTCGATTTATCACACCGTAACTTATATATAGATACTTATAGGTAAATACGTAAAGATTAGTTGATTGAGAATATCGGGCACACGGAGGAGTCTGAGATTTGGCATAGTTGAAGTTTAAGTGGAGAAGGGGTGCAAAACGGCAAGCTTGGTGCAGTGATTCCCATGTAGAAAAAATAATTGTATGACCTACATAATTATAATTGACCGGGTCTCGTTGTTTGTATAATTTATTATGTGCCTCTATATTTTTGATAAAAAAAAGTAAAGCTAAAGAGGTGGAACTTCGCCAAGTGAGCGGCCATTAGTCAATATTATTCAGTTAAGTACAGAAGGCCAGCACATCAAGCTACCCCAATGTGTCTTTCTTTGATAGTTTTTTAACTTTATTACATAGGTTCATGTTCAATTTATTGGGAAAACTTTACAGTTTGGTGTAGTTTGATGTACTGGCGTCTGTACAAATGAAACTTCCTCTGCCTGGGATCGAGCTTATTATTTCTACCTGATAAAGCATCATCATTAATCAAAGCTAATTGACGTCTTTATATGACAGCGTGCGTAAGCTAACTAAAACAACGAAAAGACAAAATTGAGAAAGCTTGATAAACCAGTGTGTAATGCCAAGTTATATTGAGATTATTTAAACATTTTGTTAAATAGGTAAGTATGTATAGGTAATAAGCTAGACAAAACATGTAATAGTGGGTATTACATGTTTTGTCTAGCTTATACAGTAAAGTGCCTAAAACCGAAAGTTATCAAAGTGAAAATGTTTTGTTATTTCAAGAATTACTCGTCTCATTAAATGAAAATTATTAGCTTAAAGCCGTAGAAATAGACGACTATCAACAAGTTGGAGTACTTAAGTACTAAAGTAATTTGGTAGGTTCATAACTAGTTGCAATTGGGAGTTAAAAATAAGTTTTTGCTTAGATGTTTTGTTTACGTCGCGTCGAGGGGAAGAATGATAGACATTCAAAAAGTATAAACATAAGGTATAAGGAAAAGGATACACCTTCCTTTTCCTTATACCTTAATGGAAATGCCGGACATGTTCTTCGGAACGGTGTAGCGAGTTGGCGAGACTATCGTGCGACTATCAGTGCTATTCTGTAAAATTCACCCCGTGAAAACCAAATGGTGAAAATGCAGGTGAAGTAGAGGAGACTTGAACTATCAATTAATTCTAATGCTAGACATCGGCAGTTTACTTCACTCAAATTATCACGGGGTAACATTAATAGAATCGAACCGCTGACATACTTTATATGTCACCGAACCCAAATTTTTCTCGACCTTTTCCGCCTTAGTAAGAAACAATGGGTGATCTCCTTTCAGAGTTATAAATCTATTAGTATAGGATCCCGCTATAGAAAGACCTTCACCGAGCTGGTTATTTAATGAAACGTATTTTATATTTAATTAAACATGCCAATAAATATATTCTATATGGGTTGCCTATCAAATTTCAGTCCAGGATATGATTTATTAATAATTAAAAAAACATTTTTTTTTAAACTTTCCACCGGTTTGTTTATTAGACAAATTCTATACCAATCGAAAGTATGGACCCCATAGAATATGAAAACGTTAGGTTGCCTATTTTTTTCCGGTCACAACTCTCGGGTAGCCAGGTATAAACAGGTAAATCGATACTAGCATTTTGCACCGGTATGTTTATTGAATAAAATTATATGAAAATAAAGATTATTTTATTCTGAATACGGTGGTATAAGGTTGCCTGCGAAAAATCAGTCCCGAATCCCGGTTGTCGAATTTTAAAAAGTCAAATATTGCTGCGAGTCTTAGATAATATAGTCTAAGCTGCGAGTGAATACGTGCGACTGAGAGGTCCCAACCGACCATCCCATGCGATAGAAGAAGACACAGCATAGCAGCTGTTCGGAGTCCGCCCATTTGAAGAAAGAGAGTGCGCATGCTACTTCTTATTGAAAATTAAAAGGATAGCGATAGACTAGTATATACTGTGCATCATTTTGGAGTAGTTTATTATCAAAATAGAGGAATAGTTATTATTTTTTTTTCAATTAGTTATTTATGTGTGTATATATTTTAAGTGACACTAAAGTATATACACATTTTTAGCAAAAAAGACGATTATAGTAATACATATACATAGTCTGGCCATAAATACTGTTACAATTAAAAATAAGAAAGATATTACATTTGAATTTGGAATCTGTCATTTTTATACGATTGTTCATTGTATTTTCTAATTTTGGCGCCAATACATTGTACAATATTTTGCTATATTAAAATGGAGTGGGGTGATAAAGAAAACCGAATCGCTGTGATTGCATTACACAAAGTTGGTATGGAGCCGAATGTAATTTTTAAAACTCTCCATACGCTTGGTATTAGTCAAATGTTTGTGTACCGGGCTATTAATAGGTACAATGAGACCTTCTCTGTTTGTGACAGAAAAAGATCTGGCCGTCCACGTAGTGTTCGTACGAAAATGGTGGTCAAAGCAGTAAGGGAAAGAATTCGAAGAAATCCTGTCCGAAAGCAAAAGATTTTATCTCGGGAGATGAAGATAGCACCCAGAACCATGTCACGCATTTTAAAAGATGACTTAGGACTTGCAGCCTATAAGAGACGCACTGGTCATTTTTTAACTGATAATTTAAAAAAGAATAGGGTGGTAAAATCGAAGCAACTACTGAAGCGGTACGCAAAGGGAGGTCACAGAAAAATTTTGTTTACGGATGAGAAAATCTTTACAGTTGAGCAACATTTTAACAAACAAAATGACCGTATTTATGCTCAAAGCTCTAAGGAAGCTTCCCAATTAGTCGACAGAGTGCAACGTGGGCATTATCCGACTTCAGTGATGGTTTGGTGGGGTGTTAGCTATGAAGGAGTGACTGAGCCATATTTTTGTGAAAAAGGTATCAAAACATCGGCACAAGTGTATCAAGATACCATTCTTGAGAAGGTAGTTAAACCCCTTAACAACACCATGTTCAATAACCAAGTATGGTCCTTCCAACAAGACTCAGCGCCGGGTCATAAAGCTCGGTCCACGCAGTCTTGGTTGGAAATGAACGTTTCGGACTTCATCAGAGCTGAAGACTGGCCGTCGTCTAGTCCCGATCTTAATCCGCTGGATTATGATTTATGGTCAGTTTTAGAGAGTATGGCTTGCTCTAAACGCCATGATAATTTGGAGTCCCTAAAACAATCCATACGATTGGCAGTGAAGAATTTTCCCATGGAAAGAGTGCGTGCTTCTATTGATAACTGGCCTCAACGTTTAAAGGACTGTGTTGCAGCCAATGGAGACCACTTCGAATAAGCTTTTTATATTTTGAATTGTTTTATATTTATGTATTAAACTAACACACTGTAAAAGTAATAAATATTATTTGCAATAAAAAAAATGTTTTTTCTTCGTAACAATATTTATGGCTAGACTAGGTATACTACTAACCGTGCAAATTTTATTTTATTATTGGAAGAAAAAATAAAAAACAACAATTTAAAAAAAAATCAGTTTATTGTAAAAAATTATAAATACAATTTTTTTTTAATTTTGAAAAAAAATATTTAGGTCCCGAGTCATCGGACACATAACTATGATCTCCAACTTCTGAACCTTCTTCGACATCACTCTCCGTTTCAGTTCTTTCGACAATGTCTTTTATCTTTAAAGGTGTATGATCCCCAATAAATCCTACTGGTTTTAAATATTCATCTAAGAACCAACCGCAGTTCTCGGGCTGAAGTTTCACGCATAATGGATCCGTTGCATTAAGCCACATGGAATTTACGAAAATAGTGCGAAAAATTTTCTGAATTAATGATATCCAGCATGGTGGTATGGAGTTGGAGTCGAAGCCTTTTATTTTTTTTAAAAACTGCTCGCTGTCTTCTTTAGCAGAATAATTTTTCATGAAAATGTGATATCTCGCATCATTCACGTTGGTGCAGTTCTTGACACCATATATACTGGCCGTAAATTCTTGAACGGTCTTCATTTTTAAAATGTATTCAAAAAAAAAAAAAAAAAAAAAAAACGTATAAAATTATAAACGTATTCCAGCTGGCGCTTCAATCGTAATACGATCACCAAATTTCGTAAGTATTTTTTTTTGCAAGGTTTATGATCGGTAATCTTTTATATCATCTAAATCAATTTCATGATTTCCGAACTCTAACAATAAAGCTTGGTATCTTAAAAATAATTGAGCCAAGTACATATTAACCTTGTTGTTTTCTATTTATTTATTTATTTATTTATTTATTTATTTAGGCACACCAACGACTTATTTACAAAACCATTTACAACAATACATTCACGAGGGCATTCTGTGTAAAAAAGTCACTTAAAGGTATGCACAGCATTTACATAAGGTCTTATTAATTAAGAATTAATGATTATAATTAGTTTTAAAATAGGAAATTGTCATCAAAATACAAAAAAAAACTAAAATTAAACTAACTAAGAATAAACTAAAATAGCATTATTATTACATTGCTTAGATTCAATGACATTTATAAAACATTTTAAATATAATTATAAAATTTTTATTTAAACAATACATAATTTCATTCTCAATATAAAATTAAATTAAAACAAAATAAGAAGATTAAAAAGAGAAGACGGCTGATCACAGATGGACTAATTTAGTCATTTTGTCTTTAAATGTTTGCAGGCTATCAAAGAAAACATCGACGCTGCTGTCGATAGCGCAGGCTCTGTTGTACGAAGTTAACATTCTATTTAGGGGAGCATGTTGACCCAGGTTTGTACGGCAAGGTTTAGTAGCAAACGTATTAAAAGTACGCTTTGATCGTACGTGTGAATGACGAGGTACGTCTATGTTGATTTTATTAAGTAGGCCTGGTGTTGAATATGTCCCGTTAACAGTTTTATAAAGCATCAACAAATCGTTCAAATTCCTTCGCCGCTTCAATGTTTCTGATTTGAAGTAGCGCAGTCGTTCTTCGTAATTTGCTCTGTATGGGCATTTTTGGTCTTTAAACCGCAAGCACCTAGTAAATCTCCTTTGAACGCGTTCAATTCGGTCTGTGTGGATATTATAGGTGGGGCTCCAGACAGGAGACGCATATTCTAAAACACTGCGCACAAAGGTGTTGTATAACACTTTTAAAGTCGAGACTCCGTCAAATTCTTTGCCAAGTCTGTTAATAAAACCAACCATTTTCATGGCTTTTTGAACTATGTTATTGATATGTGTGCCAAAAGAAAGGTCACTACTGAGCACTACACCTAGATCCCTTATGTTTTTAACTTGCTGAAGCAACGTTCCATTGAGAAAGTAAGTAGATGGTATAGAGCGCTTTTTCCGCGTAAATGTTATGTGATGACATTTGCCAGCATTCAAAACCATCCCATTCACCACACACCAGTTTTGCAAAGAATTTAAGTCAGATTGGAGCAGTGCAACGTCTTCTTGAGTTTTTATTTGACGATAGATTTTAAGATCATCGGCAAACAAGGAACATTGACTATGTTTGATGCAGTTGACTATGTCGTTAATGAACACAATAAAGAGGATAGGTCCGGTATGAGATCCTTGGGGCACACCGGAAGTTGCAACGTACTCTGGAGATTGGAAGCCATTCACCACCACTCTTTGTGTTCGCTCACATAAATATGAACCGAACCATTGCTATTATTTCTGTTTCAATGAAATTCGATATTGATTGGAAGGCCAACTGATGTAACTGTCTATATTTACTAAAGCTGGAATCGGTAGATTCTTCCGTGGACCGCTTGTCTTTTGCTTGATAAGCTGCGTAACAAGGCAGATGGTACGCAACAGTTTTATGTTGAAGTTTGGAGAGAATCACCGAATCTCCAAAAATATTCGCCATATTTTTGATCTGCAGTGGTACTTTGTCACTATTTGGAAAGTAAGATTAACCAGCTTCTTCCCACATCTCTTTTGGCTATGGTCACAAAAAAGACAAATAATTTTGCTTGATGTCGATGCTGTTGATGTTGACTGCTCCTAAAAGAATTAAAATCATTCTTTGAGTAGAAATTGATGAACAAAAAAATAATTGGAAGTAAAAGTTCAATTAATAGATTTCCATGTCCTTTTTTTAAAAAAGCTTCAAAAAATAAATTTATTACCTGGTCAAAGTCCCCAGAAGTTTGAGCCAGGTCTTCAACATTACTCTTTTCATCCTCAGCAACTGTAGCACAGGAATCGACACTAGGACTCAACTGTTTTGATTCTTCTGAAGTAGTAGATGTAAATGTATGCTCCTAAAAAAACCGATTTTTGCGATTAAATAAAAAAGTTTGATATATAAATTTTATAAACTTTTTGATTTGAATAGTTGATTGAAAATATCCTCATTTAATTATGTTACAAAAAACCGGAATTCAGATCATTTTCTTGTTTAATTTATAAACTACCGTTTTTTAAGTTAATTACAAAAAAAATGACGTGGCTCGAAAATTAATAAAACCATCGGTGAATTTTACTAACAATTATTTCAACATGAAAAAAATATAGGAGTTGTATTAGCTAAGATAATTTTAAAGATTCAATTATTATGTACTTACTGTATATTCAGCACAAAAATTGTCAAACTCTTGGTTATATTTTTTATTCAAAACGGTCACTTTTTTATAACACGTGGTATGATAACCTATAAACTCAAGTGACGCACTGGGTAGCTCAACAACATTGAATTTAAAGCTTTTCTTTCTACGAAAAGCTAACTTTAATACACAGTTTTTAAAAGTTTCATCATTAAAATTAATTACATCATCATCTGAATCACACAAAAAACACTTTTTTGCCATTTTTTGCAACAATAAAATAGTAGCACGTTTTTTCAACTGTAACTGTAGCGACAATCTACTCCGAAATGATGCACAGTATATACGAGTCTATCGCTATCCTTTTCTTTTTCAATAAGAAGTAGCTTAGACTATATACCTCTATATTATCTAAGAGAAGTAGCATGCGCACTCTCTTTCTTCAAATGGGCGGACTCCGAACAGCTGCTATGCTGTGTCTTCTTCTATCGCATGGGATGGTCGGTTGGGACCTCTCAGTCGCACGTATTCACTCGCAGCAATATTTGACTTTTTAAAATTCGACAACCGGGATTCGGGACAGATTTTTCGCAGGCAACCTTATACCACCGTATTCAGAATAAAATAATCTTTATTTTCATATAATTTTTATTCAATAAACATACCGGTGCAAAATGCTAGTATCGATTTACCTGTTTATACCTGGCTACCCGAGAGTTGTGACCGGAGAAAAATAGGCAACCTAACGTTTTCATATTCTATGGGGTCCATACTTTCGATTGGTATAGAATTTGTCTAATAAACAAACCGGTGGAAAGTTTAAAAAAAAATGTTTTTTTAATTATTAATAAATCATATCCTGGACTGAAATTTGATAGGCAACCCATATAGAATATATTTATTGGCATGTTTAATTAAATATAAAATACGTTTCATTAAATAACCAGCTCGGTGAAGGTCTTTCTATAGCGGGATCTTAGACTATATAGATAGTTCCCTTTACATTGAAAATGAAAATTCTTTTTCCCTAAAGGAGTTAAATTGAGGATGAAATTTCGTATAAAAAGGTTTACTCATGCTGATGGGGAATCCCATTGGACACACGGCTGGCAATCAAGAATTTTATGAAAAATATAAGTACTTACGCTTCAGAGATCAGAGCCCTCAGCTTGCAGAAAACGATACCCAAGCTATAAGGGTATTGGTGCCAATATACCGACAAATCGTTTGGAAGACCTGGAACAAAAGATACATAATATTAAGAAATATTCATAAGAGAATAGACAAAGAAAAAAACAAAAAGGGTAGGAAGGATAAGTAGTTGTTTTGAAATTTTAATTTCGCTTGAATTGGCGTTACGCTTTCGTCTAGAATTGGAACTAAGTCAAGTGGAATCCTAACTTATAGGATTTTTTATAACGAATTTCGGGTATACTTAGAAATCAAAACCTCGTAAAGCTAATGAGAATGCTAATGTTATAAAAAAAACGTGAATTGCCATTCTAATCTTCTCCTTTGAGTTAGATTGTCGTTCTATCTGGCTAGGAGAGTGCACTTTTGTTAAGTACACACTTGTGCACTAGGTATATTACTTACTTTTCTCATACGTGATTATTCTTCTCGATCCGTTTTTGTGATACCACAAACGCTGGCCATATAAACTGACCTTACACACACCTTAAGGTTTACTTAAGGTCCTAGATCATTTGTCGAAAGCTAGGACAAACTAGCAATTTTCTAACATATCTACAACTCAATTATTTCTTTTACCTTTAACGATATTTGTTATTTTCAAAGAAAATGAAGGAAATATTTCAAGTTATCTTTTCTACAGGTAACGAAGTAAATTACGTACCTAACATGGATCGAAGATGCACTTACTGAAAGACGCTGTAATAGAAAACTACAAATACAAGCGACCACTAGTTGTACCCGCGGTTTCCTCCACTCCTAAGATTCTTAAGGCCATGATAAGGGCCAGCAAGTGTGTGGGAAGACTAAAGCAGTGCACCCATTGACTACTTGGCCGTTTCTTGCAAGAATCCCTGCTTCAGCGCGGGCTTCAAAAAACAACCCACCTTGATTTATCAAACATAACACAAATAAAAGCCATAGGTACTTGTACTAAAATTCGGGTCTTTGAATCGTCTTCTAAAGATGAAAGTTTCATGAAATATAGTTTCATTAGACACCAATGACACTATTTTTAACCAATTTTTAAAAATTATCCATTTATTTAACATTTTAAATTACGAAGAAGACGTTAGTTATTAGTTCAACACATTTTTTCAAAAGAATGAGTTTTACCATTTGAACATGATGTTTAATTTACTTAAATAATAATTAAGCATCATTTCACACCTAGACGCGACGCGGCCCGTACTTTTTATTAGAGCGACTTAAAATATAACTTTTATTAGTACACGAAAAGATACAAATCGTCATTGTGAGAATTCAGAATACGTTGCACCATGCAGGGCTGAGCCTCGAGATGCCTCGCGGCGTACAGCGCTGCATCACGACTATTCACGACGCAGGAGTGCATCATGTACGAGCGGCGTGCAAGAGCTGCGCCTGAGGCCGCCGCGCGCCGTTGCGACTGCAGGGCTAGCATGAGCTGGGGATATAACTTTTATCCACCGGTTATTTCCACTGACAAGGGATACAATTATCTTATCCACCTGCCAAAGCACGGCAACAGGGGGAAAGAGAATTATATCACTTTTTGACATTAGACGTGGATACCTACTCATCCACGGCTTATAGCATGGCGACTAGTGAAAGATTTCGCGATTCGAGCAATCCTAATTGACAACAAAACAAAATAAATATCCAGTACAGATGTAATAAAGCGATGAAAGTACTTTGGTTTACATGACATTCTCGACTATTGTGTAATTTCATAAAAGTTTTCTTACAATGGCAATATTTCGAGGACAAGCGTTTCCCCTGGTTTATCCCCGTGAATAGTTTATCCACCCATGTTGCCATGCTCGGAGGGTGGATAAAAACGACAGAGGGGAATAGTATTTTATCCTCTCCCCGTGGAAAGAATATCTCCGGCCATGCTAGCCCTGCAGGTCTCCACTATTTCCGTCCAGACTTTTTTTAGAATTGATGCAGTTTGGTCGAGTGCTCGAGAAAAAATTAATGATAGGCTGGGATCTTGTTATAATCGGAATTCTCGCAGAAGAGGAAGTGGACGGCTGCACGCGGCGAGGTGGGTGCGCACGGAAAATGAATCACGCTCCGCTGCGCCGCCGCACCGCGGTGTCGTTCTGCCAACGTACGATGCCCCTCGCGACGCGGTGACGACGTTGCCATTTGACTCGTGGCGCAGCGCGAAATCACTGTCCTCTTTCAGTATCGTCGTGTCACATCCACATCGCGTCTCGGCGGAAACTGACCCAAAAGTCATAACCAAACATTTGGAATCGGGCTATCAAATACAACAAGATTTTTTTCAAATGTCTTTCTATGGAGATAAAGATAAGCGGGTTTAAACACTTTAATCTTTCAACTGAGGTAATTAGAGACACAATAGAAAGACAATGACAGGCGGACACCGGTGTCCTCTCGGGGTTGAATGAATTAAACAAAATACAAACAAACTATTCAGCCATTGTGTATTAGTATAGCTATGTAGGTATGTCATACAACGGCTATATTGCAAACAGTTTCATACGTACTTACAGTTTTACTACACCATTTGTGAAACGTTCGAGAACCGCTCCTAAAATGCAATAAATACGAAACTAGGGCGGGAAAACTCTTTGTAACACGCGGTGTTTCACGAATATACTGAATATAATGTACCTACATGGGATGGTGTTAACATTACCGAGTGGCGGAAAGAATTTATTCGTTATTTGGTCCTGGGATTGGCATTCAATTCTTTCCATTTCTAATGGCATAATCGTTCACAAACTTAAGTAAAGAACAGCTCTGGTTTGTGAACGATTAAGCCGATAATGCGTTTGAAATACTTTATAGTTTTTGTTATCTTCTTGCGCCTACCATGTTCTGTTTCTGCATCACCTTAAGGTAGACTGGTAGAAAATGCCTAAGGCATTAAGTCCGCCTTTGTACAGTGTCTTTTACTAGTGCATAAAGTTTTAATAAATAAATAAATAATAAATACTTTGAGTCTTCATGGGTATTGGGTAGTTACTACCCCGAAAGCTTGACTTCCAGTCTAATCAAGGGAAATCCTAACAACAACATAACTTCACGCCTGTGTCTTTATCATGGGGTTAGTGTCTGACCTGGTGTCAGAGCTTTCATGCTACCCATGGCCCTCCGCCTTGGCTTCACATACCGTCGGAAATATCTGTCAGGTAGGTATGTGGGTTTCATCATGATGTTTTCCTTCACCGTTTTGGAAGCAAGTGTTCATTATTATACAATACGCTTATGAAACTTAAAACTCAGAGGTGCGTGCCTTGTCATGGCATTAATAAACCATTACTTTAAGCAGTAGTTTATTTTTTATAAATGTGTTTGCGTTAAAATTCGCATCAAGATTGTTTAGTGTTTACCTTAATTTAAATACCTGAAAAAACGAGTAAAGGTAGCTGTATGGTTAGACTTTTTCCATTTAACTCATACTGATGGTCGCGAAAAGGAGCGTTACCGCAAAGCTCAACAAGGTAAAAACCAACAACTTTACACAGTTCTAACAACTTTATCAAGTTCTTATGACATTAGCGTAATAAAGCCTAAGTAGTAGGCACGTTCAAAACGAGTCGAGTCAACACGACGATCTTTGAAAAGATGACATATTAAAAACATAAATGGAAAAGAAATTATGTTGTGCAAAAGTTTCATACAAGTCACGAAAATGCCTTCATTATTTCTTTCTTTTCTATTAGCTGGTCGTGTCTCCATAACAATTTGTCAGACTTGAAAATAATATTTAGGATATAAGATTTGTAGGTAAACACGGCAGTTAAAACAAAATACGAAAGTTGTATTTAAATAGGTACTTATAATTAAAACTAGCTGGGCAGTCGACTTTGTCAGCCTGGCATTACATGGAGATTAGACCAAACGAACAGATAGACAGTTAATAGGGCTGTTATATGCTTTCACGTGCATTTAGTAAAAAAACTGTTATTCTAACATTTCTAACATAACACTTCAATAGGGTGTTTGACACAATGAACATCAAAATACATATAATAAGACCATCAGTTTGATTAAAAAATAATACACAAATATTTTTTTTTCTTTTTCTAATTGATGAAAAACTTCTTAGACATTTTGAATCGATGTATCGCCGTTATTTTTTGATCAAGTGAAAAAAGAAAAAAATACGTGTCGAGTATTTTCTTGTAATCTAGATGAGGAACTAAAAACTAAAATCTTGTCAAGTAGCCCAGTAGTACTTGTACCTATTTAAATAATATATATTAATTTTTTCTTCTCCGAGTGAAATTCTCAGAGCATTGATCTACTAATTTCCAAAAAATTATTCAGAGGCTATTAAAAGAAGCTTTATCTAATTAAGGTTTCAACTATAATTTTAAACAAACATATTTTAAAGACCTGTAAAATAAAGACCCTGTAAATTCATTGTAAATACGCACCTAACATAACAATGTTTAATTATGTGTGAATAAACATTTTAAGTTAAAACAAAGCGGCCATATTGTGATCCTAATCCGAGGTCCTAAACAAACTCTAAGGTGTAATGGCAAAACATTTAATTTTACAAACTGCACCTATAAAACATTTAATATTACGACTGTATTCCCCGAACGTTCAGGCAGAACTGTATCTTTAGTACCTACGCCCACATTTCTACAGTTGTGTTAAAGTACAGTCAACAGCAAAAGTAGATGATCAAAATCAGAAATTCAATACTAATGAACGGAGTTCGCGCCAGAACTGTGTGGCGTCGAAGTGATTCAAAAGTATGTGATTGTAAATTATACCAAACATTTACTACCAGTACAGCTGCCGTATGTTTGTGATCAGTTTTGACTCCAAAAGTTATAAACTCAATTCGCATCAGAACTAAGAAGTGAAAAAAAAATTCAAAACTAGTGAACAGCTAAAATCAAAAATTAAATGATGAAACTGAGGCCACGTAATCGTGAAGCAAATAATTCATCCATACGTATTTTTTTATTAACCCAGTAATTTAATTAGTTATGTTTAAAACAGCTGAATTTGACAAAAAAAAAATGCATATTAAATATATTTAATATATTTCATCCAATTGAACCCCTAAAAAAAGCACTTGTTTCACTTTGAAATGTTTTTTTGGAAGTAAGTTGTTTTTTTTTGTAAAAGTGTTTTAATTTTTCACTTTTAGTGGGTCAGTTTGTAATTTATCTAAGTTACAATAGCCCAATGACAACTGCTCATCACCTCTTACAACATATTGCTTTTCTCGATACAGGGACGTTAATTGTTGAGGAGTTCTCCTAGTAAGATCCAGGAGATCTGGAGCTCCATGGTGAAGGCATCATCACCACTATGCATTTTGACAAGCTTAAATTACTTAGCAACTACATTAAAGTACCTAATCGAATCGCAACCCGTGAAATACTTAGGTATAATTGAGTAGTTCCGATGCCCATCTGTGGTCTTCATCATCAGTTGTGCTTTCCGAGAGCGAATGCACGAGTTACTATACAAAATACCCAAATCACTATAGGTGTTCCTATAAAATTTGAGGTTTTCCCTCGATTTCCATAGGATCCCTTTATCAGATTCTGACTTGGTGACAATGAGACCACAGCGAGAGTATACCCTTTCATACAAAAAAATAATTTTGCAAATCCGTCTATATATGACGAAGTTATGCCCAAACATACATAAAAAATATACATATAAACATCCGAATTGATAACCTCCTCCTTTTTCAGAAGTCGGTTAAAAATAATATAATTCAAAAACTTTAGTATTTAAACTGATTTTTTTTTTGTAACTTCTGGCAATGTTTAAAAGTAGCTGATGTGATACAAAACGATAATTGAATAAATATTATCATCTTTGCATGTTTGTGAATTTATGTCAATGTTCAAAAGTAGCTGATGTGATACAAAACGATAATTCAATGAATATTAATATCTTTGCATGTTTTTGAATGTATGTCAATGTTCAAAAGTAACTGATGTGATACAAAACGATAATTCGATAAATATTATTATCTTTGCATGTTTCGAATTTATGACCATGTTCAAAAGTAGCTGATGTGATACAAAACGATAATTCGATAAATATTATTAACTTTGCATGTTTCGAATTTATGACAATGTTCAAAAGTAGCTGATGTGATACAAAACGATAATTCGATAAATATTATTATCTTTGCATGTTTCGAATTTATGACAATGTTCAAAAGTAGCTGATGTGATACAAAACGATAATTCGATAAATATTATTATCTTTGCATGTTTAGAATTTATGTCAATGTTCAAAAGTAGCTGATGCGATAAAAATCATAACTCAATGATTGCTTTTGCTCAGTCGGCTACAATACATATATTAAAACCGGAAGGTAGATTGATATTTTACATTAATGAGTATAAAAAAATATTGCTATTATTATTATATTATTATAATCATTAATAATATTATTGAAAATTTATTGATTACTAAATAATTCATACATTCAAATAATATAGGTAAATGTTCAAGAAATATAATTTTCTTACGTTTTCAACGGAAATCTGCTACCTATACAATATTCAGGATTATATTAAAGCTATTCTGCTCATTAATGTAAAATATCAATCTACCTTCCGGTTTTAATATATTGTAGCCGACTGGGCAAAAGCAATCATTGAGTTATGATTTTTATCGCATCAGCTACTTTTGAACATTGACATAAATTCGAAACATGCAAAGATAATAATATTTATCGAATTATCGTTTTGTATCACATCAGTTACTTTTGAACATTGACACAAAGTTCAAAAACATGCAAAGATATTAATATTTATTGAATTATCGTTTTGTATCACATCAGCTACTTTTGAACATTGACATAAATTCGAAACATGCAAAGATAATAATATTTATCGAATTATCGTTTTGTATCACATCAGTTACTTTTGAACATTGACACAAAATTCAAAAACATGCAAAGATATTAATATTCATTGAATTATCGTTTTGTATCACATCAGCTACTTTTGAACATTGACATAAATTCACAAACATGCAAAGATGATAATATTTATTCAATTATCGTTTTGTATCACATCAGCTACTTTTAAACATTGCCAGAAGTTACAAAAAAAAATCTGCTTAAATACTAAAGTTTTTGAATTATATTATTTTTGACCGACTTCTGAAAAAGGAGGAGGTTATCAATTCGGATGTTGATATGTATATTTTTTATTTATGTTTGGGCATAACTTCGTCATATATAGACGGATTTGCAAAATTATTTTTTTGTATGAAAGGATATACTCTCGCTGTGGTCTTATTGTCACCAAGTCAGAATCTGATAAAGGGATCCTATGGAAATCGAGGGAAAACCTCAAATTTTATAGGAACACCTATAGTGATTTGGGTATTTTGTATAGTAACTCGTGCATTCGCTCTCGGAAAGCACAACTGATGATGAAGACCACAGATAGGCATCGGAACTACTCAATTATACCTAAGTATTTCACGGGTTGCGATTCGATTAGGTACTTTAATGTAGTTGCTAAGTAATTTAAGCTTGTCAAAATGCATAGTGGTGATGATGCCTTCACCATGGAGCTCCAGATCTCCTGGATCTTACTAGGAGAACTCCTCAACAATTAACGTCCCTGTATCGAGAAAAGTAATATGTTGTAAGAGGTGATGAGCTGCTGTCATTGGGCTATTGTAACTTAGATAAATTACAAACTGACCCACTAAAAGTGAAAAATTAAAACACTTTTACAAAAAAAAACAACCTACTTCCAAAAAAACATTTCAAAGTGAAACAAGTGCTTTTTTTAGGGGTTCAATTGGATGAAATATATTAAATATATTTAATATGCATTTTTTTTTATCAAATTCAGCTGTTTTAAACATAACTAATTAAATTACTGGGTTAATAAAAAAATACGTATGGATGAATTATTTGCATCACGATTACGTGGCCTCAGTTTCATCATTTAATTTTTGATTTTAGCTGTTCACTAGTTTTGAATTTTTTTTTCACTTCTTAGTTCTGATGCGAATTGAGTTTATAACTTTTGGAGTCAAAACTGATCGCAAACATATGGCAGCTGTACTGGTAGTAAATGTTTGGTATAATTTACAATCACATACTTTTGAATCACTTCGACGCCACACAGTTCTGGCGTGAACTCCGTTCATTAGTATTGAATTTCTGATTTTGATCATCTACTTTTGCTGTTGACTGTACCATGTACTAAGGGACAAACCTGTTGCCAGCATCTGGCACAAATTCATACTCCGGGCTGAGAAATTCCTGATGGAAAACCCCAATAACATTTTGCCCGACCTGGGATCTGAAAGTTCTTCTTCCATAGCGGGAAATGTCGCACTAGCGAATATTAGACCAAAGACCTTTCCGGAATGTGCCCTGCATCGTTAGACTCGCATAATATTTTAATGTAATCTAATAACCTGAAGAGAGATTATGACCCCTGACTTTCTTTCGGTATTACTTCTCAGAGATCAGTAATTTTAGTAGAAACCAGAATGAATATATCGATACCTCTGGGCTCAAAAGGCGTACAGCACAAAATGTGGGTTTTCAGGAGAGGCAAAAAACATTTTTTTATTTTTTTATTTTGTTATATCTCGCTCAGTTTTAGAGCTATATAAAAGTATCCAAGGGACAAAGTTCTTAGATATTTGATGTGTTTAAGAAGTTTTTTTCGAAAATGGCGCTGCTCTTATAATAACAGAGATAGCGTGTGCGTTACGACCAAAAAAATAAAAAAAATGTCCTGTACACCCCATAAAAATACAGCCTGAGCAGGTACACAAAGTCGTAAGCCCAACTTTTCGAAAATTACGCAAAGAAACTGGGGAGTATAAATTACTTGAATTGTTGTTTATCGGGGTAAAGGACAATATTTTGCAATATTTTTTCTACAAAACAGGTTTATTTACTTATGAAATTGATATTTTATTTATTTTTTTATTGGTATAGTGACGTTAATTAGTAGACATCTATTCTTAGATGATTATTTAGGATATTAATAGAAATTAAAATCATGATAAGGAATAAAAAACGTTTTTTTCACTTTTCTACAAGTTCTTTAACTTTGTAATGAGATCATTAATTTTCATTTTCTTCATCATTTCTAATCAGCAGTTTTTATAATCTTCTTCATAAGTTTTAAGCTTTCTTATCAGATCTTTTAGTTATAATCTTCTTCATTATAGTTTTAAACTTTAAAATCAGTTCTCTTAATTAATCTTCTTCATTAGTTTTAAGCTTTATAATCAGTTCTCTTAGTCATAATCTTCTTCATTAGTTTTAACCTTTGAAATCAGTTGTCTTAGTTATAATCTTCTTCGTTAGTTTAAAGCCTTATAATCAGTTCTCTTATTTATAGTCTTATTCATTAGTTTTAAGCTTTATAATCAGTTCTCTTGGTCTAACCTTCTTCATTAGTTTGAGCTTTGTAATCAGGCCTCTTAGTTATATTTTTCTTCATTGGTTTTAAGCTTTATAATCAGATTTGTCATTTTGTATCAACATTAGTTTTTAATTTTTAATCTTGTCTCTTCATTTTTATTTTCTTCGTTACTTTTAAACTTTCTAATCATCTTCATCTTCGTCGTCAGTTTCATTTAATGTGTCATACACATCACTGTGCCTTAGGAGATTGCGATATTCATTGTGAAATCTTTTGGGTACAGTCCCGTTGTCGCAGAGACGTATTAGATCCTTGTATTTAGCAGTGGTAATAGGTAGCTTGGAATTATACAAGGGTTTCAAGGGGACGTTGACTTATTGCTGGCTACTTGTGGACTGGTTAACTGGCGTATTTTGGTTTTTTCTTTTTGGTTTTACTTTCTCCTTCCCCTTGCCTTTGCCTTTTCCTTGTAGTTTTTGGCAAAGTGTTATTGCAAACGTTTCAGCTTCTCCTGCCATGGAATATTTGACTAATATTTGGTCTGGATTAGTCTTTTTAAATGTGACTACTCTTAGTTCTTAAATTTTAATGTTTTTAACGTCATTCGTGTAAATGTGTTGGTAGCTAGTTGATCGAAGTTAAGGAAATTTAGGTCGTATAGCACAAAAACTATACTTATATTTAAAATTGTGAGGTCGTAAAGAGCAATATTACTTTTCAAACGAGGATATTGTGATCTTACACCCAAAATCTTCAACCAGAATTGGTTTATACAACTTGCCAATTATTGTGGTGGCAGCATACCTAATGTTCTTTAAGCCCCTAATCTTCAAACAAATTGTGTTTACGTAACGAAAATTATGGGGTCGTATTCGACATTATTTTGCGAATTACGCCACGTCGATTACACAGATCGATAGAGAATCAAAATCTGAGTACGAATATGTAAAAATGACAAAATGACCAAAATGTGCTATACGCCCTTTGATCCCAGAGGTATCGAATTAAAGAATATCTATGTGAGACCATCTATTTCATTTGGAAAGTAAACTAAACGAGAATAGTAATTTCATGAAAAAGTACTGGAGTTTTAAAGAATTTATGAAGAATACTAAGTTAAAGTTATATGAAATAACGTGCCATGCCCTACATATTTAATAAGTATGCCAAAAAAGTTTTTAGGGAAAAAAGACTAGAACAAACTCGAAAAAAATGGAAAACGGCACATTGGGAGTTGAATCCTTCCACAAAATTACCCATTACGTAAACACGTCAATAGTAATTTTGTCGGATTAATAGTAATTCTTCTAAATAGAAGAAAAACTGAAATAACTACCTTCGTAGAAAGAATAACAAGTTTGAAATGTCCTTGTAGAATGCAAAAGTAAAATAGCCAAACAGAACCGTAGAATGAGAACATAGAGATGCAATGATCAATGAAAAAAAGGGGAAGTAACCTGAGTATTTAATTTTTTTTACCTACATATGTTTTTACTCAAAGAAAGCAGATTTTTTTCCAAATTAAAATACTATAAAGCAATAATGAAACGTTATTGCGAAGGTGTCTGACTGAGCGGGGTATTGAACCAGCTCAAAATGGCGAAAAAGATAAATTTGCCTATTTTTTATGATGTCATAAAACTAATGTTTCCTTTGAACACATATTGGTCACATCAATATTTAGGTACGCTTTAACTTTCTGCTATAACTACACACAAGCTACCCTAAACCCAATTGAAAATTAACCTTATTCTGTTGGATTTAAAGTTGAAACACTATCAAAGAAATTTGACACATTGGGGTAGGATCTGTACCTATGTAGCTACAACACAAACTCAGCCGGCTTCACTGGTACAGTTACCAACAGCTCTAAACTATACCTAAACAAGTCCACCTTAAATCCGATTTGAATTTTGAAATGTTTCAAAGGAGTTCCGAAATTCATAATGGCTTTTATGTAAATTATAAAATCAGAGTAGGTACGACCATAAATTGAAAGCTCTTAATTGGAGCATTAATAATTTATTTGCTGGGACCAACGGTTTAACGTACTTTCCGAGGCACGAAGCGGTCTCGAAACGTGAGGGATAGTCACGAGTTTAATATTATACAGGTCAGTCCTTGGATTGGTGACTATCTATTTACACACCCGTATTCCAGGTTAAGCCTCTCTCAGCTGCATGCATACATGTCGGAGATGGTCTGAGTGAGAGAGTTTCGAGAGTTGACAACACTGCGCCGTCACGATGACGGCTAACTTCGTGCTACGACGGAGCCTGAGGAACGCTACGACGACATCCTTATCATCCTGCCGTCGTGGAGACAACACTACCTCCACTATAGGAACTGTCATTCGTTTCATAGTATTTTATTATTTAATGTAACGGTTAAGTCATCCTGAAGAAACGTTTCTGCTTGTAACGCATAACGCCCTGATAATAATCATGTTCGACGACGAAAATTCAACCCCAACCGGAAGCCTTCTCCGTCATACATATATGTATTAAGCAGTCGTTACCGGTAGTTACAATCACAAAAGTTAGACTGACAATTTGACCAAAGAGTATCGTGCTATCTAGTAACTGGGTTGTGCAAATCAGGTAAGTAATCACTCCAATGATACTGCAAGGTGAACCTAACGTAGTTGGGAATGGTCTAGGCAGATGAATGGGAACGGATTAAAGTGTAATACAGTATGTGAATGTTTGACATGTTTAGTTGCTAATTAATAATAATTTTGATTCACTTATAATTTTGTGTAAAATAATTTGGAATGAATTTGCATACCGTAAGGTAGAATTTTGCGAAAATTCTTAACCATCTTATTCCTGTACCTACAATTTGGTGGGCAAATAAATAAACGACTCTGAATTTGAGATTGAAATATATATATATATATACGAATTTCATTTACTCTTCAAATATACAATCAATTAGTTTTATTTTCACGTTTACATAATTTTCGTTTTATTTGGGGACTGAAAATCGAAATAAATGTGTTCATTTGAAATTCCCTTTTACCCTAGTTTAAAAGCAAGTTGGTCAACATAAATTAAGGCCTGTCCTGAATTGCTAGAACTAACACAACAAACTAGAATAGTTAGGTATTCATAATAATAACTATTCCAGTTTCAATTGGAGTCAAGGCAAATAATCTTAATAATCTAAACGGAACAAGACTATCAAGTTAGACTCTAGCCACCTATTACTTATTAATTCATTAAATCCCGAGAGGACACCGGTGTCCGCCTGTCATTGTCTTTCTATTGTGTCTCTAAATACCTCAGTTGAAAGATTAATTAATAAACGAGAAGTTGCTATTTACTTAAACTTCAAAAACATGGGGTAGGTACCTAAATCTACATACAGGTTACATTGTCATTCAGAGGAGAAATTAATAAAATACTCAAAAAACGGTCAAAGTAGACTATGTCAAAGTGCAAAAATTCAAATAGAGCTGAAAAATGATAGTAAAAATGAAATTCGTATCCTTATTTCCAAATTTTGAAAAAAACTTCTAAATGTCGAATCTACTGCTGCGATGTAAATGAAGTCAATTTCATTATGACTGGTAACTCCTATGAAATTAAATTGAAGCGCATGATAAAATTTACGTGCGGCCATTTACAAATAAATATAATTTTCCATATCATATTTGAATTATATGATTGGGAACCGAACTGCAAACGCAGGATGGGTAGTGGGTACCTACATATATCATACACACATAGGATGTCTTAAACTCATGTCATGATGATAGGACTGCCACCGTAAAAATCCAATTAAAATCATGGACTTGTGTGACAGGCTGAAGCATCGTGTAAAAAAACATATCGCTATCGATTGCGGTCCATACATCGTGTATGTGGTGAATTCTGCGTAGGTATGTCTACGTATATATGGCGAAGCCAGATAATTATTCACAGCATTACGTAGAGGTTTTCCGTGTTAAAAACGAAACGGTTTTCTTTCATCTAATGAGTCAACAACGGGAAAGTCATCGAAATATTCGGAACTGGTCACACCAACTAAGTATGTAATAGAGTACGGCATTAAGATTTATATTAGTTTTCGGGACACGTGCCGTTTCGGTTACGAATATTTGGGACTGAACCTAATATAAATTTGTGTTAATAACTAAATGTAAATTGACAAAGAGTTCCTCAGCAGCCCCTTTAGGTATTACCTAATAAAAGAAGGGTAAAATAACCAGTAACAAACAGTATAAACTTCAGATTTAAACTACCTGCATACCTATCTTTTCTCCTTCAAGTCCATTCAAAGGTTGTCTGCAAGATATCGCTTTATATCTTTAAGGCCGCCAATTGCGACTACGAGTATCTATTAATTTATTAATTGAATAAGTAAGCACACAAATGTACAGAGGTGAACTTAATGCCATAGGCCAAAGACATTCACTACATTCAAAGACATTCAATACCTATAGACCGGACATCACGAACAAAATTTTCGGCCGAAAAAGTGTGTCCTGCTGGATACAAGTCTATGAGTTTTTTGTAGTACGCTCCGCTGCCGCTCCAATATTCATATATTATTCTAGATGGCGTTACTGAGATATGGGATCAACGTTATTCTATGACATTTCCTTGACATGCCCGCTCTAAAGTATTTTAAATCTCTTTGACTACATTACTAAAGACGGGATATCACGAACAAATTTTTCATCCACAACTTGTATCCTAGTGGACACAAGTCTTTGAGGTTTTTTTAGTACGCTCCGCTGCCGCTCCAATATTCATATATTCAGTTTTTTTTGTGATATTTCTCGGCATGTCCTCTTTATACTTAGTACCATATATATATCTCTTTGTACCTACATCCGTAACATGACCAGAATAATTAGTTATTGAAGCGGTTTAAATAATTCAGTCAGTAAGGTCGATAACGGTCCAGGAGGGGTACCTACGTAGACGTTGATGAGACTTAAGTAGGTACTCTAGGAACCTAATTGTTTCTAGCTGTATCGGATAACCCCTAAAAGGTTTAGGCATTAAATATGAATTTATATCTTCTTATATATAAAATTCTCGTGTCACAATGTTCGTTCCCATACTCCTCCGAAACGGCTTGACCGATTCTCATGAATTTTTTTATTCAGTAAGCCTGAGAATCGGCTACTATCTATTTTTCTAACCAGCACGCGTAGCATGATCACCGAAGAAACGGTCTTTGTCGTGTCTCGGAAGAAAAGAAATTAAGTGTTCATGCTACGCAGGCAGGTTTATTGAAAGAAATTTGACAGATTGAGGTTCCTGTCTATATAATCTGTCACTTTGCCGATTCGTCTGTAGACAAAGGCCGTTTCTTCGGTGTTCAATGTGTTCATGCTACGCATGCTGTAAGTGATAAGGGGTGTTCACCCCAAATTTTATTTTTTTATGTTTTGACAATTTTTATTTTTTTTATTTTTTTATTATGTGGCATCAAAAAATACATACAACTCTAAATTTGCACTTTTTTATCACCAACCCTTGCTTTTTAATAGTCATAGCAGAACTTTTAATTACTTTTTGAAATATCACGAGGAGAGGGAAGAGGGAGGGGAGTGGGAGGGGGATAGGGGGAGGGGAGTCGGAGTGGGTATCGTGAGAGGGGAGGGGGAGATTGTGAGAGGGGAGGGGGAGATTGTGAGAGGGGAGGGGGGAGATTGTGAGAGGGGAGGGAGGGGCAGGGGGAGGGGCAGGGGCAGTGGAAGGGATGGGAAGGGGAGTGGGGGAGGGATGGGGAAGTGAGGGAGGGGTGAGGGGACGGGGGATGGGAGGGGGAGAGGAGTTGATAAAACATGCTATGCAAACCGCGGCAGTCTCCGAGCGCCACACGTCATCTACTCTTTTTTTTTTAACCATTCAATGACAATGTGCCACAGCGAAGCGTGGCAGGGTACAGCTAGTATTATTATAGAATGGAGAGCAACATAATGGTGACCCAGTGGTAACGACCGCGACTTACGAGTTGTAAGTTGGTCATAGTTTCAATCCCAGAGAGGCGCTTTACTGTGTGAAAATTGTTTCGTCAATACTATTCTCAATACCGGACTGTCCTAGAATGATAAATTCGAAGACAACCCACACATTATGGGCTGGTATATATAAAACTTATTCCTATAAGTAAGTAGTAGCTACTTTTATTATAATACCTACATGCTGAACGGCCCATGGTTGTCTTATCTTTACCTATTTACAAAAAAAAAACAAAATAATTTCTACTTAGTTAGTTTTTCTAAGATCCAACTTTTGCTATTTGGCTTTTTTGATGTATTTGTGACCGTCCCCGAAAGGCGTAGATTCACAATTGGACACGATAGGTGGCGATGCAATCGAGTTTGAAGCCGTCGTTCGGATATGATATGATTTGTATTTTTAACCCCCGACGCAAAAGAGGGGTGTTATAAGTATGACCGCTATGTGTGTGTGTGTGTCTGTCTGTGGCACGTCGGGGTACCGATAATAAGTACACACCGTTTAGGAAGATTCATCACTTAGCGGTACCCCGACGCGACATAAAACTTCATGGCATAGGTAACGATAGAAAAGTATTATTTTTAACTTTTTAAATGTGAGCTTTTCTTTTTTGCGACAGGGTTTTTTTTATTTTTTATTTTTTATATAGGTATACTAAAAATTTGTGGTAAGTAGGTACCTATATAAATAATATAAAATCAGCGATATAGTACCATAAAACTTTTATATATCCTAGGAGTAGAAAATCTAAGTACACTTATATTTTCTTCTCCTCGGATCTACAACTACTAAAAATATTTATATGATGTCGAGATTTGTATCTACTTAGATCTGACAAAATCTGTAACAAAGGTCAAGTGTCCCAAGGAGTTCAAAGGAGTGCAAAGAAGCGTATACGATTCCACTTCAAGGCGGAGATTCGTATTCGATTTATATATGAAATACAGACAGATTGATCCTACGCAAAATCGCGATTCACTGATTTACGACTTTCAAGACGTTATATCTTTAATAAAGACATTCACAATCTGAAACTTACAAGCAAAGATAAAACCGACATCTCTTTTAAATGTCAGGTACCTACATAATATGAAAAAAGATCTTCAAAAATCTTACCAAGGAAAATATTTATAATTTAAAAGACCACAATGTGTTTCCGGTACCGAATGAAAATATATAATTAGCTCGGAAAATATATAATATATAATGGGGCCAGTCATCACAGAGAAATCGGTACACAGCACTTGAAAATTACCTACGCCAAATTCATAACCTCCTCGCTTTTTGAAGTCGGTTAAAAGAAATCCCGACCACAGAGATCAAACCCAAAATCCCATGCTTAGCTGAACAACAAACGATTTTTGCAGATTAATGGATACCGAAGTAGGAAAAAAATCTGTCTTACTTGAGTTTTTACATCTTTTGCAAAATTGCACAATTCGCACTCTGTAGGAGACTCTCTCTCTCTCACACAAAAAGACGACAACTTGGTTGTACTTAGACATTAATTACATAAGTTAATGAAGTTGGAAGTTGGGTAGGCCTTTGGTATGGGATGCAACTTGTGTCGACACCCTTGCGCCATCCCATCTTCCTAGTACGGCGGGTTGTGCCAGTGCGGCTGCTGCAAGTGCTGAAAACCTCAAACGGCGGAAATATAACAATCCTATTGGAAGTTATATTTTTGAACCGTTTGGGGTTGAAACACTCGGGCCTTGGGGTCCGAATGCCCATTTAGTTTTCCGGGACATCGCCAAGCGGTTGTCGACTCTTCACGTGACCAGAGGGCTGGCCTTTATTTCGGTCAGAGAATCATCATTGCCGTACAACGTGATAATGCGGCCAGTCTTCTGGAAACTTTACCCGTTGACAGCGATGCGGATGAGTTTTTTGATGCCCTATAATTGTTTTACTGTTCTTTTGTTTGTTTATTTTTTTAAGTGTGTACATAATAGTTCAAATAAAAATAAATATTTTACCCCTTTTAAAAAAAAGTTAATGAACGATTAGCATACATCGGTCAAGGGTGTAGCCCATGACCTTGCCTTGACCTTGCCCTTTTTTTAAAAGGGGTAAAATATTTACACAGTAAGTTCTTGCACAGAAGCTGACAACAAACCTAGGTAGGTACTTCTTATAAGTAAAGCTAGACGAATCAGATTCTCTAGAATAGGTGCTATCTTTCATACCTAGGTAATCCGATCGGATTGTTCTTTCGTCAATACGACGGTACGAAGTGGTAGTATGCCACCTGCCCTAACAAAACAATACATTCTAACAGTAGTAAGCAAGCGCCGCGCGGATCCACCGTTGTGGGCACTGTGGGCATGCCCACAACTCTAATTTAGGTCAAACATAACAAATGATTGTGCTCATCACAATAACATTCGTCTTGGGTGGGAATCGAACCCTCCAGCATAGCAGTCAGGGCCACTAACCACTAGACCTCAACAGGCCAGTCAAAGACCTAGTACTTAGTATATGGATGATACCTATGATATTTGTACCAATCAAGTTAAATTATTACCTCCTACTACCACTACTTCTAATACTATACCATTCTAGTATTGTATTATATCATAGAGACACGCAGCGCAGTAGTTCAGTTTACATTTTTTATATATTTTGTATCTTTCAAAGTCCATGCATTTCAGTAAGGCAGTTAGGTTAGGTAGTTAGCTTAGCTATAGATACCTAGGTATGGTAAGTTAAGTAGGTTATATACCTATATGTTATCATTCTAATTCTATCTAACACTGTAATTCCTATGATTCCTCACAAGTTGAATGGACTGATCATTTCTTGTGCCTGATCATTTAAGGACAATATATAGATAGGTACCTGTAGAGTCTGATTTATAATTCCGGACGCCAAATTACTGTGTGAAAAATGTCACATCACTTATGATCCTTTGGGGTTAGTTTGCACGCAGTCAATCTCAATTATACCTAATATTTAATCTCGTCAGAGATTTAGGGTGACTTCCTAAAAAAAAAGAAAAAAAGATTGCTGTGCCCTACAGGGTCTATGATTGAGCGTAGCTTTAAGCATTATTTTAAGATCTTTTATACATTTTGGAATGCAAATAAATAATACATAATATTTAATTATCTACTAACACTAATGATTAGATTAAAACCTGCCTCGGTTGACCAAAATTAGCGCAAAGCAAATGTTGACAACGACGCAAATATTTGTTTTCTATCTTACTAGTACCATATTGGTCTAGTAAGTACAGTCCGCCTCAAAAGTCGCTGACCATAATATCTATATTTTCTAAACTCATGAACACCTTTGCGTACACAAATTGCTTTTACAAAGTTAGTGCCAGAATTGAAAAGTTCTAAATTAGCTGAACAACAATTTGCATAAGTTAACTTTTATAACGCTAGATTGTCAAAAGTAGCTGAAAAATAAATTATCTTTATACGCACATATATAATATCAATGTACTTACACTAAATTATTGAGAATTTATCTGACTGCAACAGTGACACTCAATTAACAATTGCAATATTCGCAATCGTTTAAGGTGTAATTTAACGGAAAGTTACAAAAAACAAAATCAAAAGTTTTTATTCAAACTAGGCTGAGAATCGTCACTTAATGAACGTCCAAAAAAAATACATAAAACACTCCCCCAAAACGCCCCACCCTTTCACCACTTCCTAGTATTTTTGCTGGGCAGAAATGCTGATGGATAAATAAATATGAGTTGTTTCTCAAACTGAATCGAGCGGCAGAAAGGAAATGTTAAGTGTTTTGAAATAAATAATTCTATAGCAACTCAATTCCAATATAAGATTGCTAAATTATTTAGAATTTGGCTGGGCGGGACCCACGTCTTCATCCAGCCCTAACATACTACTAGTGGCATCATACTAAAACTAGATAGCCCATAAACCACAAGATGCAAATATATAATATACTTTTGGGATATTATTTATAGGATATATCCTATTCGAATTCATCCGGTAGTTTCAGAGATTAAGAAAAAACTCGATAACTTTTATTATATTTAATTACCTTAGATAATAATTATGTGCAAGGACTTACCAAACATTAGTAGCAAAAGATCGCTCACAGCCAAACTGAAGAGGTAGTAATTGGTCGCAGTATGCAACCCCGGATGCTTCACTATAACCACACACACGCACGCATTACCAACAACTCCAGTAAGAAATATTACTACTAATATTACACTGATCGGCACTATTTCTTTTAATGGTAAACGTCTAGAACCCATCAACCACCAAAGCATTTCTTCCTCACTACAATCGAAATGAGATGAATTGTTACAACGATTAAAAAAATCATCGTAAGTCTCGTTCACGCGAAGAAATAACTTTGAATCCATTTTTAAATACAATTGTTTCTGTTCGTCACAAAATGTTTTAAAATTAAAACAATTTCTGAGATGAAACTAAAAAAGTTCTTAAATATTAATTAATTTTAACAGTACAGAATAATTACAAATATTCTAGACTCCAAACGGATTTACGAAAAGTTGGTAAAATTCGAAACCGCAGAGAACATGACCGAATCATCCGAGTTCCCGCGCGCACTGATACAGCTGAAGCTGAAACTTCCAGAAATAAGAACCACGCAACATTAATCGGTTGATAAGACATTTTCGTCGCCAATTTTGGAATACATGAAAGTAATACCTATCCAAATACTTCTAAAGAAAACACTAACTTTAAATAAAATGCAATGCTTATTTTTATTTTAGTCAATACACACACATACATAATTAAAAGCAATCTAAAATCGTTTCTGCGTGAATGCTAATTAATTTGAATGAGTTAGTCACGATTACCACATTAACACCATCCACATATATTCATTTTAAATTTTTAACAATGTCTTTTTAAATTTATGTTAATAAAACATCTGCATTGCAATCCACATAAAATTTCCCAGGCAATTTTTTTTTAAATCTCGCGCTCTATTTTCCCGCTAAACTTGTTTGAAATTTCAATCATTAGAGTAGAGCAATGCTTCACGGTTTAGTCGATTTTTCTGAATCTTCTTTCTCTATGATGTCGGTAAGAACGGTGAGAATATAATACAATAATTATTTATCTGTAAAGGTATTGATCGGGCATTCGAGCCGCACCCGCTATCGTTCACAACTTCACACAGATAAAAAAAAACATCAACGCTCAACGTCAATCGGCTAGGCTTTTTGGTAAAATAAAATGGATAAAATGCCATTTGTACTCGTGTTTTTATCGTAAATCGAGTTAAAATTGTAAATGCCTTAGCGGACGAAAGCTACGAAGCATTTAATATGTCTTCTCAAATCAACGACGAAATTGCGGAGATAGCTATGACAAGCACTGAAGCAGATTCTTCACAAACACACGGACACGAAGGTAAATAAACAATTTACAAATTATATAATAACAACAAACAATTTCAGTAACAGTAAAATTGTTGATAGTAAAAACATATCAGATAAATTGCTATAAATCGTTCAATGGGGTAGTCCAAAGCATTTTCTGTACAAAAACTCCTGTTTACTGTTTTAGGACATTACAAATTGAATAACTGCAGTCTAAACTCTATTTAACATATTAAACTCGACCCTAACGTAACAGCATTATACTTTGAGAAACGACCTCCTTGCACCAGTCTCTAAATATTATAAATGCTCTTTTTTTAGCAACATCAAGTGTAAACACAGATGATGCTTCGTCAAGCAATGCTGCCACGCCAGCAGGCAGCGAGGGCCAAGCCTCTAGACAGTCGAACCTGCAGCGCATACAGCAACGGAAACAACAAGTGTATAACTGGCCACATAATAAGAAACTACTCAAGTTGGCTATTTACTCGGAATGCCAGGTAATTTCTACTTTATGTTTTACAAATTGCTTTAGGATAATCAGGGATCATCCTTAACATTAATTCCAAGTAACATCAAGTATCCTGCTGGGGTTGCGGAATTTGTGCGAAAGATTTATCATGGTCCTGGAATGCAATGGCATTAGGAGGAGCACTGCTGGGTTTTAGTCAGTAAGAGTCTGACACACCCTTCTGCTTCACCCAGAGCTGGAGGGGTCATTTGATCATTACCCATCCTCAAAAAAAGATTACGTAAAGTAAGTAATGCTTTAATTTCCCATTGATGGGGATGTGACTGTATCAAAATGACAAACCTTTGACCCAGATAATTATGATGGCCTAGAAACTAGAACAATGTTATGTGACATATTGCTGAGTGTGCAATCACACCAAATTATATAATAAATAAAAAAAATAAAATAAAATTCATTTATTTCAGGTATCTTAACCCATAGTAGACACATAAAATTCAATCATATATAAAAAGAGTCACATAAAAAATAGAAATTAAATCCAAATACAACATAATACTAAAACAATTATCTAAGAATCATTAATAATCATAATATTAATTCAAAATCATACTTAATTCAAAACGTAATAAAAATAAAAATAAAAAAGATAAAAGTAATTTATATGACATTCAATTTATATAGTTCTCTTACGTGCGACACTATATGTAACTTGTTTGTCACAGCAGTGTCGCACATAAGGACAGTCCAACCTATTCGCAATCATACTCAGAACAGAACAGAATATTGAAAGATACAAATCTTAAAACACAGAGGAAGATATAGGTATACTCATTTGAACTTTATTTAATTTGCCAGCTATTGTAATTTAGTATAGACGAATGTAACTACTGTTTTTTAGGGTTTTGTTGCTATTGTTTTAGCAATGGTTGATCTAGTTATTCAGTCACAACTTCACGGTATAATATACAACCACCTGCTGGTTACCAGTGACTTTTTCTTTATGGAAATTTCGTAGAACCCCATTATTTTTCGGAAAAAAAACGGCGGCAACTTTCTGCCAGTAAAAGACCTGTAAAATTGGTCAGATTAGTGGAGAGATTAGCTGGAAAAACAGACAGCAACAGCATTTAATTCATTTAAAAACGAGAGGACACGGGTGGCTGCGCTGTCATTGTCTTTCTATTGTGTCTCTAATTGACACGATTGAAAGGTTAAAATACAGTTGTTTTGGTATGACTGTCTTAATGTAGAAGGCAACACAATCTTTTAACTTTTTTCTTTGTACGGACACCAGCACATCAACCGTCCCCAATGTGTCAAATTTCTTTGATAGGTTTTCAACTTTATTCTAAAAACAATAAAGTCCATGTTCAATTTGACATGGAAAATTTGACAGTTTTCGGTAGGTTGATGTGCTGGCGTCTGTACATAGTTTATTTCATAAATTAATGTGTTTTGTTATCTGCAGACACAAGACTGCTCTTGTAACGGCTGGAAGACACCTGCAGCTCATCCGGCAGGGAAATGCATTCCCCGTACTGACAACCAGCCATTAGCCAGCTTCAATGATCCTTGTCGGAACTGCAATCATGTACTGGGTAAGTGACTACATATATTTGTAAACTCACTCTCGCTTTCTACAGCGGTGAGCAGCAACAACATGATCCATCCATCATAATATTTTTTGTTCACTTTCCTGGATTCAGTTAAGTAGTATGTGCTGATGAAAAATCAACTGATCTTTATGCCACACCGAGTTGAGCTCATAATAGCTGACAAATGCTTGCACTTACTGATCTGATCCCCTCATATTTGTGTGGTTGTTTCCTCTAAAGACCATTTCAGACACTAATCTGCATGGTTCCTAAGTAATCTGACCAAGATATAATGTCTGGACTTTAAAAGAGACTGTGACCTCTGAGTTTCTTTCGGTGTTTCTTCTCATGGTAGTCAGATAGGGAAACACCAGCCTCATCTTCTACTTAAAAAATGATGTGTATAAGTGTGTAGCGACATCTATCTCGCCACATACGAACTAATGACCGATATCCTACATCGCGGTATCAGAGTTATCCGCGCAATTTGAACGTATACAAGTTCCCGACTACAACAGTCGGGCAGTAGTTAGCCCACCAGACACAACACCCGTCTGGTCTGAGGATCCTCCCTTTTCAATAGTGGATGAGGAACTTTATACCCTGTTCCTCATACCTCCAAAAGTGTTTGTAGGAAACTTATTTACAGAAATAAATATCATTTACCATTAGGCTGTAACAGGACACTTTTGACAAGCGTCGCCTCTCTATTCTCAGAAAAGCATGTGACTCATCTGCAAGGCCTGGCAGTGGCAGAGGTGAACCGTCTCCTAGGAGCAGTGGTTGATGTGGAAAACATCTTCATGTCTATGCATAGAGAGGATGATCATGACACCAAGCGAGTCTACTATTATTTATTTAAGGTATGTTAATAGTTTTAATTGGCCATCATTCTGTTATTACTTTAAATATTTTGTCTGCCTAGCTGTAAGTTTCCCGAAAAGAATAAAATTACTTAAATAAAAATATTTGCTTCCTATGTAAGAATATAGTGAAAGTTTAAATGAACAATTTTCCTAAAGACGATTCAATGTTGCTATGACATGGTGAAAATATCAACAGGAGGAGGGATTTTTTTCTAAAGGATTGATTCCAGAGTATATTGCTTTTTGGTCTCTTAGACTGGTCCAAAGACAAGAAAGTAATCTTTACCTATTTCAATCTAATGCCAAACAAGTATAATTTTACCTTTAACACTCAATGTGAGTTGTGTGTGACTCATAGGACAAGGAAGTGGTTAATTTTGAATAATGTCCCTGGATTTCTATCTACATTCGAAAACCTACTTGACCTACTTCTATTTTCTAAGACAATTTCCATCTTCCACAGATACTCCGCAAATGCATCCTAACCCGCTCCCACCCTCGCATCGAAGGCCCACTAGGCCAGCCGCCCTTCGAGAGGCCCTCCATAGCCAAGGCCATCACCAACTTTGTGCTCTTCAAGTTCCACAGTCTCCCGCAGAGGGAATGGCAGACCATGTATGATCTGGCCAAGATGTTTCTACATTGTTTTAATCATTGGAATTTTGAGACGCCCAGTGTACGGAAATTGGTAAGTTTTTATTACAGGTACATAAACTCACGCTTTTTTGAGAGTGTAGTCAGGATTACAATCCGCCGCCTTCCTATAGACTTCTTTACCTTCGCTTACGTTCAACCATCTGGTCATACACGCCGGCTGCAAGTACTGTTACCTTTCAAGCAAATGTATACCTGGAATAATTTGGAGATGCCTTTGCTTGATAATGGGACTGTGTCACGTAAATAAATAAAAACTAACCCACTTATCGTGGTTGGAACTTTACTTTTCAGACGATTTTATCATGAAGAAGTTTTGTAATACATTGCAAAATTACTCTAGGTGAACGTAATTGGCAATTTTAAGTTACAAATCTGTGCCTTGAGAAAACATCAACGCCGTGACACAGATATTTTGCCCCAATCTGTGTGTGTAATTTTGTAATATATCTCATTACTGAAATGCTAACAATGCTGAATAAATGAATATTTGATTTCAGCAAGTGTCGAATCCTGAAGACATATCAGCATACCAAATCAATTATACAAGGTATGTTTATTTACAATATGTGTGCAAAATTGTTTCTAGTTAGCATTAATTCTAGGTATCAACTTCGGAGTTTCTGTATCTGGCTTGTTTTTATATTTGACTAGCAGACATCACGCGGTTTCACCCGCGTAGTTCCTGTTCCCGTGGGATTACAGGGATAAAAAGTATGTCAACCGTGAATAGCGTAGCTTTCCACCAGTGCAATAATTTTTAAAATTGGATCTATAGTTCCGAAGATTACCCCCTACATACAAACTTACAAACAAATAAATTTTACCTCTTTAGAAAAATAGTATAGACTAGCTGCCCCAGCAAACATCGTAACGATTTTTTTCTTTAAAAAAATTGTTTATGGCCTATTCTTAGACCTACTGAATGTACACATAAATTTCATAAGAAGCGGTCAACCCATTTCAGAGGAATTTTGTAACTAACACACGAGAATTTTATAAAGCCGATATAGGTATTTGTAATGTATAGATTCCCAGCCATTATCAACAAAAAGTGTGCATTTTATGCCCTTGAAATGCCAAAAGTTTATTTCCTCAAAATAAAAATTCTGGTTCTGATGAAAAACCATTCTGATATTTATAATATGATTTAATTTCATATAATTATGTATTAACTTAATCTAACATTACAGATGGCTAGTTTTCTGCCACGTCCCCGCATTCTGCGACTCACTGCCGCACTACGACACATCTCTTGTGTTCGGCCGTACTCTGTTGCGCGCCGTATTCAAGTCGGTGTGTCGGCAGCTTATGGATAAATGTCATTCGGAGAGGGACCGGATGCCGCCAGAGAAAAGGGTACGAAGCTACCTCAATTTATAAAACCGAAATGATAATTTAGCTACCCTACGCACAGGCGTAGCTAGCATTTTGGTATTCTATAGGATACATTTTGGAGAGTGTGCACGGGAATTACATGACTTGATTCCGCCATCACCTTCCTACCATCGGACAACGGCCGTCCGAGTGTCCACCCTTACATCGTTGGCACTTCCACGATTCGGACAAAGCGTTTCGCTTCGTCGTTTATACCGCGTACATCGAAGGACTGGAACAACTTGTCTGCTGCGGTCTTCCCGTCCGATTATAATTTAGGTGTCTTCAAGGCTAGAGTGAATAGGTTCTTAATAAACTAGTGCGCTTCACTGATTGCATCACTGCTTACCATCAGGTGGGATTGCAGTCAAGCACTGGTTTATAATATTTAAAAAAACCACATATGTCAACGTTTACAAAACTCACTAATGTCAACATTTACAAAACCCACAAATGAAAATGTGTTAAAGTTTACAAAACTATAAAGTTAATTTCGACATTTTGTGATTGTGTGTCCAGAAAGTCCAGTTTAAAGTCCATAATGAAAACGTTGAGATTCCAATTTATATTTGTTTATGTGTAATGCTGCTTATTTAATGATTCTGTCGATATATTGTTTCGGCACGTGTAACCAAGATAATTAGTTTTAAAAAGTTGGTCGCATAAAATATATCTTTTAGAAAATTTAGGTGTTGCGTTGCTTCAATGCAAAACATATATTCTTAGGTCTGCCATCAGCACTAACTATGCTCTCCACACAGGTGCTCGTCTTAACCCACTTCCCTCGCTTCCTGGCGCTGCTTGAAGAGGAGATCTTCAGCTCTAACTCACCGATCTGGGACCCCGAGTTCAAGCAGATTCCACCCAACCACCTGCAAGCCATATTTGATAATAAGAACCGTTAGTTACCATTCTTAATATTCTAACTTTGAAATACTTCTCGGTAAAAAAAGCATGAATTTAGAGTTAACTTTTGCATTAATCGTTACGCTCAGGATTCAATAGGACGCCCCTTTATAACACACTGGTTTATTCCCTTAGTACGTAATCTATTTAATATACTTCCTATACACATCCATTCATTATTTGATCTACTCCCATTTATCTAAACGTACGCATCCGTTCGCTGTACGGATGCGTACGCATATTACGCGTAGTGGTGTTCTCTATATAATTGACAAAAGATAAATAGGCTAAATAAGTGTAGTTACTCCTATAAACCGCTATAGATATATTTAAAATATTATCTTTTTACAGCAGCGAGACGCGGCGAGTTTGAACGTGTGACGGCTTCGGGTGACAGCAAAGATGGCTTCACTACAGTCACACTCTCATCTGGTAATATTTTAAACCATTTCGCCATCTCGAAATCTTTAGCTTGTGCATCCCGAGAGTCTCCACGACCCACTGAAAAACAACTATAATAATAAAAAATACATATTTCTACGTCTCTGGTGAATGAGGAAAGACGACAATCTGTAGGGCTTGTGGGCTATCTTTTCATAGCCAGTGACCAATTGACAACATTTCAAAATTGACAAAACAAAAATACCGTTTCTTCATTTTTGTATGCTGAGTTCAAATATATATTTTTTTAAATTTTTATAGCTTAACTTCTGAGAAAAAAAATAAAAACCAAAAACCATGCGATGACGTCACACGTCGTCGTCGTTATACGGTGGAATGAGGTGTTTACCTTTGCGAAAGCAAGCTAATTTTTAAGATGAAAACTATAATGTCAAACAAGACATTTCTGTCAAAAATTACGTATCTAATGTCAAAAAAGACATATCTAATGTCAAACAAGACATATCTAATGTCATTGTGTGACATTGATAACTGCTAAATGACAGTGACATCTAAGAAACTGTTTTTTTTTTGACATATCACAGTGAAGCAAAGGAATTATCGCCATTGCACCGTATGAATGACGTCATTTGGCGCTTACGTCTTTTTAGAATGCACCGAATTTCAAAGTTAAAATTATGAATGAAAAGTACATAATTACGAAAAACCAAAAAATATGGGTCCTCTAATTTTGGATTTACTTTTAGATAACATAATAAAACATGGAGGTTAAAATTTTGAAATGTTGTCAATTGGCGTCTAGTTGCACACCGAACTTTGATGACAACTGCGATATTACAAAAAAAATTGTATTGCACTTGTAGCGACATTTATCTCGCCACATACGAACTATCCTACATCGCGCTATTAAAATTATCCGCGCAGTTTGAACGTATACAAGTTCCCGACAACAACCGTCGGGCAGTAATTAGTCCACCAGACACAACACCCGTCTGGTCGGAGGATCCTCCCTTTTCAATGGTGGATGAGGAACTTCACACCCTGTTCCTCATACCTCCAAACACTTAGAGTAGCCCCTCCGGTAACTATCAGAGGGGCTACTATACGCTTCCGTCACATCTCTGAGTACGCAAGACGTCATCCTAGATGCACACTGATGATAGCCAATACGAAACTAGCTATTTGACACTTAGTTGTTGAACACTTTACCCAGTGATCATCACTATGAATTGTCTATAGAGATACGCAATAAACCTGCCGGAAAGGTTAATAGTCATTGACAACATTGAAAACAAAGAGAAACCACGTGGTAGAAGCCAGTTACGTTGGATTGACCAGATCTGCATCGCTGGTGAATTATTTGAATTGAATAAAAAATATCGATATTTCTTCGGTATCGAATCGAAAGTATTAATATAACTCGGTACAGTCCCTAATTGACGGCAGATGGAAAAGATGGCGCTGATTGATTCGCAACAAAATCCTATTGCAACGAGATGGCCAGGATTGAGGAACCTGAAGCGAGGAAGGATGCTTCTACCAGTCGATTGGTTAATTTTGTTATTTTTCGAGCCAGCTTCGGCAAATATTATGTAGTGTGTAGTGTGTGTATTAGGAAAAGGTGACTATTTACCAGGTTCAATAAAATCAGAAGGTGGCAAGCGTGCGGGCTCGCCGGCCGGCGCAGGCGCAGCCAAGCGCAGGCGCGGCGCGGACGAGGCGCCCGATGACGTCAGCGAGCGGACCGTGGCCGACATCGTGGCCACCATCACCGACCCCAACTACATGTGTGGACCTGATGTGAGTTGATATGTAAGAATGACTTACTTACTATTTTTCATTATTATTATTAGAATACAATTACAAAACACTATAAAACTTAGTAAAAACAACTTTAACAGTTAAAATAACATATGGGGTAAATCATTGGATTAAAATGTATTGAGCTGAAAGTATTGTGGACAGCAGCTGAAAATCAGCGTCAGGTGGTGCACATTGTGTTGCCATCTGGCATTATGCTGAGCTGAGGCCCTTTTGGCATTCTTAATTTGAATTGTATTGAATCTGTTTTGTTAATTTTTAAGGATTTTTTGCCAAATAAACACAATTTTCTTTCTTTCTTTCTATTGATGTTTCTCTGCAATAAAATTTAAAATATGAATATTGTTTAAGTATAAATGCCAAAGTATGGATGCTACTTTAGCATCGATATTTCTCGGATATCGTGATATTTTTTTATTATTAATATTTAAAGATCGCATCCAAATTCCGGTACTGATACTTCGGGTACCGAATTGAAATGATTAACACACTCAAATATCAATACTTTTACTAAATCCTTTTTACAGAATCACACACACACACGGACACTTAACAGCTTTCAGTTAAGGCTACACGTATCTTAGTACCCTAACATTTCTTGTATCTCTCTTTTTACCCGACTGTGTGACAACAAAAATAGAATATGGTGGGGCTAGCTTCCGGGTCTGACCTAATAGATTCCAGAGACAAGAATTTATATTTCGTAGGCTTAGACTGCATGTTATAATTCACTTCGTATTGTTATTGTGTTGCTTGTAAACCAAATATGGCAAATAGGTACTTTATAATATAATGCATTCTGTATTTCTTTTTGATGATAAAATGAATAGAATGTTGCCTTCTAATTTAATTATGAATGTTTTACGTTGTAGGCCCTCTTTCAAATGCAAGCGCCTCGTGACGAGGCTGCCAAACTAGAGGAACAACGCAAGCTTATAGAGTTTCATGTAATTGGGAACTCGCTCACGGGGCCAGTCAACAAACAGACCATGCTGTGGCTTATAGGTAAGAACTTTTAAGTAAATATACCCTTCTGTGCCTGGAAGGCATGATAAGTAAGCCATTGGTCTTAAGTTGAACAAACACTTTTTCGTTAAAGAATAAATTCAATAAAAAAAAAGAAAGAAAAAAAGTGACAAAGTGTTATTAAGTTTTTCCATCTGGGATTTCTCAGTAGCAGCCCAGAGTCTCGATTTGTGCCCGATTGTTGGCAATAGGCTCGCCCCCTATTACATGGGACTTAAACATAACTGGCGAAATGTGGGTGTACTACCAGGTACACCCACAGAGTACATTATATTATAGGGTATAGAGTCATCATCTGAGCCTTCCTTGCAACGCCATCTGGTGACTAACGACAAAGTTACATTCACAAGTACTTCCATACTTTGTAATGGTTACATATCTGTTCTATGTGTATGTGTATCTGTGTTGTCTATGTAGTAGTAGTGCTAGCATACTGTATATATAATATGATATCATATTTATGGTTTTCTTAAATAAAACACAAATTTACACACCTTACTATTTTATTTAAGCAGTATCGACAGAATAAAACACGGTCACGAAAGTCCATAATACAAGGCCAGGTCGTAAGGTAGAAAATCCGAAACGCATATTACTTCAACTTCAACTCTTCTTTATGGCATTTGTGGAAGAGAGACACCAATTTTGCCAATAACACGTAGGTACTATGATAGACCATCACTTATCAAAGGTTGGAAAAACACAAAGTCATTCAATACCTAGTATTTTAAATCTCTTTGGAAAAACCTGGAAAAACACTTCAAAACAATAATATTGACAAATTATAATGACGGTAAAAAAACCAACATGGCCGAATTTGTAGCTAATGATGTTCCATTACTTCCATTACATTTCTAGTTTCATAGTTTAGTTCTTATTTATTTATATTTAAATTTACAAAGTTATGAAGTGGAAATAATGATATTAGCTTAATTTGAATTGATGTAAAAAAAATCAAACAGAAAAAATGCAAATACACCAAGAAGGAAAAAGATTGAAAATGTTTTGAAAATGCATGTAAAGAAACGGATGTGCCACTAAATTCTTACAGTGTTGCTATAAAGTATAATTTGATACTATTATTCTTTATTTTATTTTATTTTCTTGTTTATATAATTTATAAGTAAAGCTTTGATGCTCACACTTAATCAATAAAAAACATTTTTATGAGTTTTTGTAAAATACAATGCGAATGAGATAGTTACACATGCGCCATCTGTTGAGGAGAGACGAAAGCATTGCCCGAGTCTTTCTGCCCATACAAATTACAAATGTACTAAGTGAAAAGACCCTGGGTACACCTCTGCCTAGCCCTTCTAAGATTACATGCGTGACGTTATGTTATGTATGTGTGTTTTAATAAGGAAATGAATGGCAGGGAGCAAAAAAAAGGTTAGGCAGAGCAGGACCAACATTCTCCCACATTTCGCCAGTTATTTTATTTTATTTTTCTACGTTGTTACGGGTAACCAGGACCCCAAAAGACTGACCATCAGTCTTATATCAGGGGTATTGTGTTGCCCAGTAAGTGGGCTGTGGAGATCAAATGAAGACGAAAAAAAATCAGTTGAAAACCAGCGTCGCCGGGCACTAGTTGCTCGGCATTTTGCTGAACTGGTCCTATTTGGCGCAGCCGTGAGAAACGCACTCTTTTTCGTGTTTATTTCTTAGTTTTTTATTATTATTTTTTTACTTTGTTTTGTGCACTTGTGGCACGTGCCAAATAAATATGTTTTCTTTCTTTCTTTCGTTCTATCTTTCAAATAAGCAGTCACCTCGTGTATTATATTATATTGATGTCACAGATGCATCAAGTTAGGCTGCAAGTCTACCTAAATAATAATATGCCATAGCTTTCACACAACGCCATAACCAAAATAAGCAAGAGAGTAGTAGACAACTTGACTGGCCTGTTGGTCTAGCAGTTAGTGACCCTGACTGCTATGCCGGAGGTCGTGGGTTCGAGTCCCACCCAGGAAAAATGTTTGTGTGATGAGCACGATCATTTTTTCTGTGTCTGGGTGTAATTTATCTTTAATATATGTATTTAGAAATATATAAGTATGTTTATCAGCTGTTTAGTACCCATAACACAAGCTCGCTTAACTTGGGACTAAATGGCGTTGTGTGAAAAAGTTGTGGAATATTTATTTATTTATTTATATATTTAACTGAGAAACAAACTTGTGTATTTCTAAATACATTGATAAATTACACAGCAGGATCACTAACCACTACCAACAGGGCCGCCAAAAATACGCACAGAGAAAGATTTAGATGATCATTTATTATTATTATTATTCATTTACCGATATTGTAAATTATATTAATATGTTTGTTACAGGTCTCCACAACGTTTTCTCTCATCAGCTGCCCGAGATGACCAAGGAGTATATTTCGCAATTAGTTTTTGATCCGTAAGTTTCCATTTACTAAAAGAAAGTTATGTTGACCCTGGACCGCCACAGTCAAGTATAGCTGACAAACCAAAATGTGCCTAGCACGCCACACGTCACAACTACATGCCAAAGATAAATCCCATTTTTGGTCATGTTTTCCCATCAATGTGATATAATAAAAATAAATGCTAAATAATATTTAGCATTTATTTTTATTATATCACATATATTATATACTAATTTAGTAACTTAAATATTGCTATTACTCATTTGTGATGAGTACAAAGGTATTAAAAGCCGATTTTTGTACTACACTTTATTGTTTATCGCCTTTTAATATTTCCGTTCGGTGATGAGTCGCAAGCGCCACTGCTTAGCATGAGGTCCCGGGTTCGCTCCCCGGGTCGGGCAAAGTGTTATTGAGTTTTTCCATCAGAAATTTTTCAATAGCAGCCCGGACTCCGGACTTGTGCCCGATTGACGGCAATTGGTACGTGGGTGTATTACCAGGTGCACCTCTGCTTAGCCCTTTGGGTGTTACTGGCTTGGAGTTATGTGATCAGTACTATCAAAGTAGAGATTACAATGATTAATAACAAAGTTCGTCCTAGTTCTATGTGTAAAACAGCCGTTGTTCCTTTATCTATGACTAGCAGACGTCCCGCGGTTTCACCCGCGTAGGTCCCGTTCCCGTAGGAATACAGGGATAAAAAGTAGCCTATGTCACTCGGGGATAGTGGAGCTTGCCAACGGTGAAAGAATTTTTCAAATCGGTTCACTAGTTTCGGAGCCTATTCAATGCAAACAAACAAACAATCAAGCCTTTCCTCTTTATAATATTGGTAAAGATGTCTAATGCCTATCATTTATTTCTTCCATGTGCTTCACTGGGCCAAAGTTTCCTCAACAAATAGGACCCTTCTAAGGGATTAGTTCGTAGCTTGACGCCGAAGGAACGTTTTTTATTTTTAGATGTGGTGGTCTAGAGGTAATTCATTTGTTAACTGCATAATTGAAATATGGTGTTAGCGATTCTAACTTTATTTTTATAGCAAACACAAAACGTTGGCCCTGATCAAGGAAGGCAGGCCTATCGGAGGGATTTGCTTCAGAACTTTTAGTGCACAGGTATGCTATTAATTCATTATTTAAAAGCTAGTGCTAATCAGCTTCGATATTTCAATGCATTGAGGTTTAAAAACGACAGCTGTATACTATACAGGATGTAAATTACATTAACGCATCCAGACACCATAAGTTCAATACACGATCCTTAAGCCCCAGTGTTAAAATATTTGGGCGACTTATCTTAATTTAAACTTGTTTTTTTAACTAAGGCTGTTAAAAATCATGGAAACAAAGATTTTCTGGACGATTGATATTTTTCAATCGAAAGTATATACAAATACTAATTTCTTTAAGAAAAAATATCATTAGGTTAGATAGAAACTGTATTTATTAATCCCGATGAAAAACAAGAGTGTCATAATCAGTGATCGGATAATCGGGCGCTAATTTACCTAAACTTCATTTTTATGCCTACGAAAGAATAATATGGACATGCCTTTTAGAATCCCGGATTCCGGAATCGTTTGAAATTCCTGATTGCTAAAAATGTTACCTGCATATAAAATAAAGTTAGGACTCGTTGTAAAAGCGATATATTTCATTTGAATAATACCACTACTACAATTTCAATAAAAAATGATAATGTGCACAATGTGTATAATTTCATTAAGTTACTTGTAGTTGTTTTTACAAAATTGTTTAATCCCGGGAATTCGGGATTACTTATTAATTCATGAAGGAATATCCATATTATTCTTTCAAGAAAAGAAGTTTAGGTATATAAGCGCCCGATTATCCGATCACTGGTCATAATTTACAGATTTTTTTTTTTAATTTAAAAAAAAAGAGTAAAGGCAGAAATACTGCACACAACAGTATTTTTCTGTCACTTTTCGCATACTACCACCCTGTATAAGTTTAAATTATATTGTTAAAAAACTTAATACCAAGAGTTGAACTACCAAAATCCTACCTACCTTGTATTCTTCTATTACAATGAAATGATAACGTTAAGCAAGGCTTCCTCTCCCCTACCATTTTTGCTTTGCCCTACAGGTCCGTAATGATCTTATTTATATATCTACCACCTAAGAATACATACATGTAAAGCAATAAAGATATTGAGTATTAAAAGGTAATATAGAATATAATCTTATATAGGGCTTCAGCGAGATAGTGTTCTGCGCGGTGACGTCTAACGAGCAAGTGAAGGGCTACGGCACGCATCTCATGAACCATCTGAAGGACTACCACATCCGGAACAACATACTGCACTTCCTTACCTTCGCTGATGAGTTCGCCATCGGTAAGCCAATAACAAAAAAAAATAGAAATAATAGTGTGAATTAAATAACTAGTAAAAATAACTATACAAAGGTGAACTTACGCACTACGCGCATCTTGAGGTATGAGATTTGTTAAAGCTGCGCCCATCCCGCTGACTATACGAATTCGTTCGTGGGCGTGGCTAAAACCCATGTTGTCTCACCTAACGTTGTATGAGTAAGCGAGAAGCGCTATCGAACTAGCTTCTGCCTGCGGCTTCGTTTGCATTAAAAGTCTTTCCCAAGATGAAATTTTATTTAAGACAAATGTCAATTTGACACCCGAAAATGGACTGGGAAGACATTTGTCACCGTCTGTCAAGTTATCATAGACGGCGCTACATTTGAAAAAAAATTCAATAATCGAATTTTCTTCACATTATTTTTTGATACAAAAGAAAGCCTGTCCGTCTCGGAAATAAACTCATTATGCTCCATGCCAAATAATAATATCATTATGATCCGTTCACGACTTAACGGTTTAAGTCGTGAAAAGCCGACAAACAAACAGACAAACTTTCTCATTTATAATTTTACTATGGGTTATACTTTTCGTCATGGTATTGGAAACTCCTTATCTTGCATAAACCTTCTACTGGCAATATGTTTTTTTTTTCTATTCTAGGCTACTTCAAGAAACAGGGCTTCAGTAAGGACATCAAACTCCCGCGTGCAATGTACCAGGGCTACATAAAGGACTACGAGGGAGCCACGCTCATGCACTGCGAACTGAACCCTCGCATCGTGTACACGCAGTTCACTATGATCATACGCAGGCAGAAAGAGGTATGTAACCAGAAGTACAATTCCCGTATTTTGAAGAACGGTCACATTATTATCTGAGAAAAAATACAACAGACTTAAAAAAAAACTCCAAATTTAGAAGTCTCTCTGTGGGTACCAGCCCGGTATCTTTAATCTTTTTTTTTTAAGGTTAACATTTGCTAGGGGTCAATTTTCATAAAAGGGAAGCAGAGACAAAAAAAATCATATAATATTTGTATCACTAGTTTTTTGTTTCTCTAGAAGTCAGAATCATGTCGGTATCGGTTTTCCTACTGCCCTTTATATCTTTGGTGTAATTATGAAACCTTTAATATATTTGATAGTACTAAAGTCTGGTTGCCATAATTCAAATTCAAAAGTGAAGGCGATGGGAATCGAGTTGTATGGGCACATCGCCACTGTTACTTAACTAAAATAATAAATAATAATCCACAACTTTTCACACAACGCCATTTAGTCCCAAGTTAAGCTTGAGAGCTTGTGTTATGGGTACTAAACAGCTGATAACCATACTTATATATTTCTAAATACATACATATTATAGATAAATTGCACCCAGACACAGAACAAATGATCGTGCTCGTCACACAAACATTTGTTCTGGGTTGGAATCGAACCCACTACCTCCGGCATAGCAGTCAGGGTCACTAACTACTGGACCAACAGGCCAGTCAAACAACACACGTACGCACGTTAACTAATAACGCGGACAGTGTACTGCCGGTTTCAGTAAAGTCGTTCCGTGTATGCCTAGCATTAGAATAGAATGACAGCTTTACTTTCACTTCATCTAAATTTTCACGGTGTATATTTTAGACAATAGTACTGTACTACAAGTTCCCTTACATACTATGTGGAATTCAATGCAATTATGATGTGTTTTTTACAGATTGTGAAGAAGCTGATCGATATGCGGCAGAAGGACGTTAGAAAAATTCACCCTGGAATGACTTGTTTCAAGGAAGGCGTAAGTAGAATACTCTCATCTCTTCATGCTAGTAAGATTGCACTAGTGCAATAGTCTAATCATTTTATTACAACTAAATATTGAACTGCTCTTTTCAATGTCAAATTTACATGCTCAATAAAATATAAGAATGATTTTAGTGGCCCCAACCTAACAAATATTTTATTATGGAGGAGAATGGGCAAGCAACTTACCCTTTTAAAATAAGTATTGGTAATATTTTTAAACATCGATTCATCATATGAATAATGTGAAAACAATGTACAGACGCCAGCATCCCAATGTGTGAAATTTTCCCAATTGAATATGAACCTTATTCTGTTGGTTATAAAGTTGAAAAACGATCAAAGAAATTTGACACATTTGGGTAACTTGACGTGCTGGCGTCTGTACATACCTAGAATAAAAACTACAAAATTATTATGTAGATATGTCTATCTACATAATAATTTTGTAGTTTTTATTCTCTTAATGCTCACTTATTTACAAATACTGCAAACATAGATTAGACTTAAAATATAAATTAATAAAGACTAGCTAAAGCTGTGTGTTTGATTAGCAGCTTGTGTTGCTGTTTTAAAAACAAAGGTTTCTGGTTTTCGATTCCCGGGTCGCAAAGTGTTATTGGGTTTTCTATCTGGAATTCCTGACAACCCGGAGTTTGAATTTGTGGCCATTTGTTGTTGATTGGCTCACCCATTATTACATGAGACTTTTGGAATTGTTGGTGCACTACAGATGCACCTTACCCTCTGGGTAAAACAGACGTAATGTTGGCTGTAAAATAGTATTAATTCTCTTTCTTTTACTGGATAAGAAGTTGTATGTAGGGATTCATGGTAGTGTGTATTTGGTTGCAGGTCCGCAGCATCCCCATGGAATGCATCCCGGGGCTGCGCGAGACTGGCTGGCGTGGAGCTGCCAGGCCGCACGTTACTGAGCACGACCCGGAACCTGATCCCGCCATCCTTCGGAATATTCTGCATGGGGTAACAATTTTGTTTTTATCACATCTATTCAAAAAGAGCTAGTTTATTCCTCGTAAACAGGAACCAAAACAGCTCATTAATCCCTAGGAACCAAAATTGATTTGAATTTGGAATGTGGATATTGTTAGTAAATGTTTCAATAAGCAAAGAGGTGAATCACAAACCATGCGGAAACAATGTATTGAATATGTGACTGGCTGAAACACTGCGAGCGCGCCAAATTTAAAAAAAGTTGATGAAAAATAAACAACGCGCGAAAATAAATGCATTCTGCTTTCGTTCGTAGTTGATTCATATTCAGATTTTAGAATTATAAAAAATGAGTGCGTCTTCCTCAAGTAAAAGTATTACATTGACTCCAGAGAATATTGTAGGTATCGGACGCTAAAATTGTGATGGAAAGTCTTTTACCTACAAAATCCCGTGAACAATATGTCAAAGCATACAACAATTTCATCCTTTGCAAAAATGCAAGAAGAGCAAAATCTTTTTCGGAAAACACTTCCTTAATTGTGCAAATATAAACATCAGCCTCTAATTATTTCTTTTTTATGTCTTATGGTTCTGAATTAAACGTAAATAAATTCTTGTTCATAAGTTGCACTTACCTACTTATTTTCTCATAGAGGGTGATAAAAAGTAGAGTGTCCACCTCGGGAGCAACACTATTTTAAGCTCGAGTGACATACTTTTAATCCCTTGCTGCGCTCTGGATTAAAAAAAACACTCTCGCCTTTAAAATAGTTGTTTGCTCCCTTGATAAACAATCTACTATTTATCACCTTTATTACAAATCCCTATATTTTTAAATACGCGCGTCAGGGTAAAACTCAGACTCCAGGTCATTAGCCACACGAAAAAAAAAGAAGGTTAAGTAAACATTTCTGACATAAGACACTATTTACTTACAGGTTAAAAACCACGCGACAGCTTGGCCCTTCCTGAAACCAGTTGATAAGTCTGAAGTGCCAGATTACTACGATCACATCAAATATCCTATGGGTAAGTTTGCATCAGCAAGGTCTATACGAGTCTTACAGCAATAGCTATTTGATTGTCCTGTTGGTCTATGCCAGAGGTCGTGGGTTTTGGTCGCATTAATTAAGTTTTTGTCATTAATCCTTACTTCTTGACAAATAAATGCAAATGAAATTTATTTGTTAGCTTTCGCACGCCTAAACTACTGAACCGATCATCCTGAAATTTTGCATATACATTGTCAAGTGTACAGAATCGACAAAGGGTACCCTTTTATTCGGAAAACAGTTCTAATAATAACGTTCTTGTGATAATTTGGTGGCGCTACGTGTCATTCAAATCATGATTGAATATTAGATTATTATTGCTAGCTATCCAAGCAAACTTCATTCTGCATTAGAATTGATTTCAATTGAGGTTGGGGTAGCCCACTCTTATCACTTAGGGGTATGAAACATAGTTAAGGTTCCATTAACAGACCTACTCTACTGCACACAAAGTTTAATAAGAATCGGTCAAGCCGTTTCGGAGGAGTTTTGTTGCAAACACTGTGACACGAGAATTATATAGATTTGACCAGCAGAGTACCAATTTCTAAGTAAACAAGAGCGATCCCGCAGTTAAAGTTAAAGTTGGTTTTTAAACTCGTATAACTTCATGTGTCAATATAACATAAATGCGTAATAGCAAAATTGTCATACATTTTCAGATCTGCGCACAATGGGCGAGCGCCTCAAAACGCGATACTACGTGTCAAAGCGCCTGTTCATAGCTGATATGACCAGGATCTTCACCAACTGTCGGCTTTACAACTCACCTGATACCGATTACTACAGGTAAGTGCATTATCAAATACATATGATAGCTAAATCCATTTATTACTTGCACTACTGCGGTTTTCATTTCACACCGCAATGGACACCGCTCCGATATGTGGTCCTGCGGTTTTTAACTTGTCACTGTAGAATCTTGATTTGCATACAAAAACCCGCGGGTTTATAAGTATTATAACACACTAACACCGCATCTCCGTGGGGAAATGAGTTCCTAACTTATTTCGTCTCTCCGTATGCGCAGCGGGATGCGGTGGCAATAATATGCCGCCTTAAAGTCACATGTGTATTTCATGAATTGCTTTGAATGCATGTTATCAACAAATAAAACTGTTTTCTCATTCCACAGATGCGCCAACACCCTGGAGAAGTACTTCCACACTAAGATGAAGGAGGCCGGCCTGTGGGACAAATGATCTGAGTGTAACTTCGACGCGTTTTTCGCGCTCGAGGTGACCATCTCGCGCATTGTCACCACCAACACTCAGTAAGCAACGCTGAAGGATGAGCAGGAAATAAATTGAAAAAATACAAGAAATTGGGATACGCCTATACGAAGTGTTATTTTAATAATGGGTTATTAATAAAAGAAAAATCAGCCGTGTCATAAATTTTGGTCGAGTAACTTAACTTTTGTAAACGACAGCTAATTTTTTTCGCGGTTTCTAAGTTGATTTGTTTTTTTGTTACTTGTTAAAAGCTGTTAATAAAGTAACCCAGAATGAAAAGTTAAGTGCTCATCCTTTAAGGAAATATAATAAACCATCGACTTAACATGAAATAAATTATACTGTATGCCTATAAAAATGCATATTATTGTCTTTATTTGCTCAAATAATTTTGGTTGAAGATAAATTAATTATAATAATCCAAGTGTGGAAAAAAAACTGTATTGTATTAAGAAGTTTTTGGTTCCAGATAATAATAAATTTCACATTATTATGCAAATATTAACTTTATTTTAGTGTGTATTAAGTTGATATCACAATGACGCAATCATTATGATATCAACTCTAGATGAAACCTTGCGTCTCACGTGTATTCCATATTAAAATCCCGTATTTCCAATAGATGTTAGATACTTACACAAGTATCAACTTTAGTTAACGTGAATTAAGTCGATTTTAAGATCAACAAAAATTATAAAGGAAATTTTACAGTTGTAACGCAAACTGATCTTTATGTGTAAGTGTTAAAGTTAAGTTTCCAACAACACATGTTTCTAAAAGTAGTAGAAAATAGAACATTCTTACAATAAATTAGAGAATTTACATTATTACTATGTGTATTGTTTGTTTAAGTAAGACGTAGTTATTTAAAGCTTTGTATATAATAAGACTGATAAGTTTTTATTTAACGAAACGGCAAGTAATTGCTATTATTGTTTCCAACGAGTGTATATTGTATATAGTTGTTAGTTAGTTAGTATTTGATCATCTTTGTAATATGTAATGGGACTAGACACTTCTGCCTAGCCCCTCGAGGAATACCAGGTGTGGTGTTATGTAGATTTTGTGGATTTATTTGCAGCAAGCAAGTTGTTTTTTTATTCAACTTTTTTAGGTAACATAACGCCTGTTATTTCCAAAGAGTGCGGCAGAAATGTAACTGTTGAAGATACATCCACATTTCACCAATTATGTATTAAGTCTCACGTAATAATTACCATCAATCGGGCTTGGGTACGCAACTAATAATTAAAAGAGTACTGTCAGCAATAACAGTCGTAACATAAAACAGTAACTATTTATGTAGTAGAATTAAAGACAAGATAAACTATAAGTGTATAAATCGACCGCTGTTTCTGTCTGTACCATTTAGTAAATTGTACTTTTCATCTAGATTTAAATTTGAAATACATAAATGTAGGAAAGTTTGAATCATTTATATACATTTAACCTTTTGAACGCCATTGTCACATATATGTGACAAACGAAATCTTACCCTGAACGCCAACGTCACAAATATATGACAAAATGCACGTCGCACCATATTATGAAATAAACAATTTAATCATTACTTTTGTGTTTTAATGTTTATGAAGGTCATTTGACAGAAAAATTGGCCTGGCGTCAGGGGTACGGCGATACGTTTATACTCTGGCGTTCAAAAGGTTAATGTACCAGAATCGGATAATACTGTATGTATCTATAGGTCATTATTCATACAATAATATAAAGTAATCCTAGAAAAAGTGATTCAATCAAATCAAATATTTAATAAAAATAAAATGTATTTTGAAATAAATAAATTGATATCAAAGTTGTATGTTGTGGTAAAATACTTAATAAGTAGATTTTTGTGATCCTATAAAATATTTTTTCTCCTTTTTGAAGAAGGTTCATTGTGAAAATTGTGATTTTTTAGTCTCTGGTTTTTTTTTATTATGGTAACAAAAAATGTTTATTGTAACAGACTTGTTACTATTACTACACTGAAGATCTTGTTTTTTATACTTTCTTGTAAGTAGTGTATTGGCCTTTCTGTGTATCAGGTTTAGAAGTCAATAAAGTATGTTTTTCATTATATGGGTCTCTCTTTTTTTTAATGGGTAACACTGGACAGAAGTGACTGACACAGTTAGAGCCTGTTAGGAATTTTAATTTTGATAATTAGTTAATTTTTACACATATTTTGCAAATATTTCCTGGCCTATGTGTTATGTTATATGTATGTTTAACAATATTGTAGAAGATTAAATTCTTTTCGAGTTTTGCGAATGGTAGAAGATGTAAAAACTTTTTTTTAGATCCTGAACCATTTTTGAGATAGAGGGGAGAGCGCGCACAGTGAACTATTTAGGTTATTATTCGAGGTCAACTTGTAGTCCCGATTAAAAACACATCTTATAAAATTTATGAACTGTTAATAAAATATTGTCGCGGAAAACGATATTAAGAAATAAGAAGTTGTGAAGTTGATTACTTTAGTACAGACTCTATGGTAAACGCCGTGACGTCAGCTGACATTTAAAATGGAGCGAACGTTGTCAGTCACGTGGGTGGAGTCTTGATCGGAAGTGGAAGTTATGCAGAGCTGAGTTGGACTTGAGACACCACACCAACGAACTAGTCCAATGCGAAACTGTCGGTTTACCTATTTGAGTTATGTTTTGTGATTACTATTATTAAAGTGAGGTGATGAGTGCTATGAAGATTATTATTTTACGTCATGAACCTGGTTACCTGGTACACGACACCCCTGATATCGGCCCACACCGCTGACGCCGACATCAGAACTGGGGGAAGGGTTGCAAAATGCAAGTTTTGCGGGGTGGCGGCAGCTGCGTGGTGGATCGACGCGTGCAAAAATAACTGTTATTGAGGGCAGTTACAGCACAGCAATCCGGTAAGTCGTGTAATTTTTGTTTTGATTTCAATACCGAATGATCTCGCTCGGAGTTTGTTCGTAATTTTAAAGGTTCAATGCAGACGTTTGTATAAAGGATATGTAGGTGTACATATGAAGTACAGACGGAATGTACTGTATGTAGGCACTTAGCGAGCAAATTCTTTGCGACGTTTTGGTTAATGGTCATTGTTGACCTGTTTTATTTCGTGTACCCGCACATGTTCCTTGAACATTTCGAAGTGTATTCAATTGTGAAGCGTTGTCTTAAGTTTCTAGGCTATAACACAGCTACAGGTGAGCTGACGCTTAACTAAACTGCCTTCCTTGAGAACATTGACCATGTTAGAAGGTTCATTCGTTCGTTGTGCCTCATATTTTCGGAAGGTCTTTAGTTTAATTTTTCGTTTTTTTTTAAATATACCCTCACTGTTCTTATTGACAAGCTGCCCCGGCAAACTTCGTTCTGCCTTATAATCAATTTATTAGTCTTATTTAGTTTTTATTAAGCTTATAATAATAATAAGTAGTTACTTTATTTCGGACACAATAGGTAATCCATAGTGTTAGTAACATAGAAAAACTTACTAAGTACCTACCTAGTGTTAGTAACAATTAAACTCCGCACAAACTGCTGTACAATCAGAGAGCCGAAGCTCTCAGCTACAGTTTTGAGAATGCTGTTTTGACTGTCCCTCACTCTCCTGTTTTTTTGCGTATAATCGCATAGAAGTCGTCAGTACGGGCTTGCGCAAATATCTCCGACGCGCTACAGTAACGTGACAGTCCAAACAACAGCCTGAAAGCATTGTTATATTGGACGCGCAGGGCATCCAGCGACCTCTTCGTATAATTGACCTATAGACTGCACGTGTACCCTGGCAATAAGCCTTGAAAAGTGTTACTTTTACCAGCTCCGTACACCGCGCAAATCTACGGGACAACATATTACTCCGGACCGCTAGAGCCCTACGCTCGACCCTCAATGTCTACATCGTCCTTGGGGTCGGCGGCAAGACCCGTTCACATACGTTCTATGCGTACGTTCACTACGTTCTGAAATGTGTTCACATTGAACTGAATTTGAAATTGACAACCAAAAATAATTCTGTTCCAAAAACGAATTCGCTGCGCATGCGCGTCTTGATCGTTGTGTCCGTAACGAATTCGTTGCGCGCCCGCTCCTTTGAGGACGTTCGCAATCCGCTAGTATGATAAGGCCCTTAGACGTTAGTCGCTTCCAATGTTATTACAATCAATCAGTAGGTAGGCAGTACAAAGAAACGGTAGGTGGGGGTGGTAGTGGGTTGGGTATCGGTCTTCCTACTACCCTATATGCCAAACCTTAATTATATAATATATCAAATATTTTGATAATATTTGATAATACTACTTTGGCTGCTATTATTCAATTTTAAAAGTGAAGCCGATGGAAATTGAGTTGTATGGACCCTTCGCCACTGATAGCCATACTCGAAACTTTAACCCCACCTCGTGAGTAACATGTGGCGATGGGTTTACAAGGAATCGTTGGTCTGATTTCTGTCTGTGTTGGTGCACATAGCGCTTTATGTGTTGAAGCACATATATTGCGTTCCATTTTTGAGAGACGTTGGTGCGATTCGCGTCTGTGTTGGTGCCCAAATGGTAGTTAAAGTTTTAGAGTGGAATATGCATTGCTTAAGAATTACGGTAAAGCGTAACAGAATTGTTAGAATTACTGTGTTGTAACTTATTGGTCGGACCTTCTCTAATGACTTCTTATACAGTGCGCACGTTTAACTGAGCGCTTAAAGTTCTGAAGCAAATCCCTCTATTTTGTCCGGATGTTACGATGCGATGTCCATTCCAGTCGGTAGGTGTTGCTTATTCGAAGTAAAGATTATTTAATTGATTTTGGAAGTGATAACTTTTTATATGGGAGGACCGCTTCGTTACGTAACGCGTCACGTCGCCGGTCTGTCTGGCTTCCCTTTCTCTCTCGTACAGGCCAGCGGAAGGCAGGCTCCTCCTCTTTCACTCTAACCAACAGCACTAGCTGCATTTCGGAAATAAAATATTGCATTTTAAATAGTTCTACTTAGATTACTTAAGTTGTCACTTCTGTCGGGCGTCCCAAGACGCAAAGTTTTCTTTTGTTACAAACGAGCACACTACTAACTAAATCCAGTTTAACCTTTTAAATCGTGTCAATTAGAGACACAATAGAAAGACAATGATAGCGCAGACACCGGTGTCCTCTCGGGGTTCAACGAAATAAGGGGTGTTAAGAATAAAAGACGAATATCAATACTGTATTGGTTTTTATTTCAACACATTATGCTCACACATGGAGTTACTCGACTTGAACAAGAATAGGAATGTAAACATCTTTACACAAATTTATCTGTTATTAAAAAGTACATACCAGTCTCCTTGTTTTATATAAAAATCCAATGGATTTAAGTACCTACCTTCTGTCTATGTTCGAACATAATAACTTAAATGCTCACTTAAAATACCTTAAAGTAACATATTTTTTTTGCTTTAATTCATTATAAAGACAGTTTGAACGTATTAGGTCGCTTTTAAACACAATTTGGGTGAACACAATACTTTTGATTAGTTACGAGAAACTGTCACGATAATCGCAAAAGGCGCTTTATCGGTCCTATCTCTATATTATACCAGGTCTGTAAACTTGAAACATGCTTGAATATGATTGTTTATTCGATCTGAAATCCCGAACAGTATAAAGCATTCCTATATATCTAATTAAGAGCTAAGAATGTCCAGAATCGAACAAACAACCCGTTCATGGTTCAAAAGTACTTCAACCTAATATTCAAATTAAATCAAACTATATATACTAAATCATAAATAACTGAATTTAAAAGCGACATATATCCAGACTAGATTATTAACTACATATTTTCGGAGTCACGAAATTAGTGTTAGGTATATTTAAATCGAAGTTTTACAAACACTGCACCATGTGGAAATAGGTACACCAAGTATATAACGTTCAAATAGAACATGATCTAATACATACATACTGTACAATTCATGTTAAAAACGAATTCGGCAGCGATATGGCCCCCTTTACACATCAATATGATTATAGTCTTTCATGTTATAATGGTTACTGAACATTTATAGCTTACAATATCATTCATATGGCTGACTAATGTAGAAAACTCTTACGTCTAAATCATAAACTTAAGACATTTATTAAGTAGCCCATATAAGGATAGATGTTTAGTAGAAATTATACAATCTGCTACATTTTAACACTCACATTTATACATGTTATGGCTTCATAAAGTGTCAAAATGTATCAGACGAGGCAGTACACAGTTTATTAATGTGTTAGTTATTATCATATGGACGGATACCCTTTATCCCAAACCTGGAGTTAGAATAACAAAACGAAGGGCCACCACAGACTACATTTTTAATATTAGTAACATGTTGAAAGTTAATGCAGAAATATAGGATACGATTAACTTAAGTATGAGATCACTAACCAATCAAAAACAAAATAATTAAGTACGACGTATGATTGATTTCATTTTTTCTTTTTTTTTAAAAAAAGGACGTTTTTTAAGGTTTTCTACGATTACAAAACTGTAGGTTACACAAGCGTTGGGAAGAACACTTATTTCGTCGACTAGGCGGAGTTGCGGTGAATATCCAAAAGTCCAAATATCCATTATACGCTATACGTCCTTAATTACGAAAAATATCACTTGTAATCCACCATTCAACGAGCGTCACATCACTGGAGGTACTTGTCTCTCTATTGAGTATTTATTAATGAACACATGACGTCTGTCGGCACTGTATCACTGCGGCTCACTCCTGCGCACTCGAACTCGGCGCCGGCTCCCCGCGCGGCGTCTGCGCGCGCGCTGAACCGGACGGAGACGATGTGCACGATCTGGAAGTTAGCGATACGGACTTTAGAAATTGGAGGATCAGCACTAGTTGATAGCTTTGGAGAGTGTAGTGAAGTGGGTTTCAACTTTATAGGAAAAAGAATAAGGTTCATATTCGTTTGACACTTTGTGGTAGCTCTTTGTGCGAAAATATGAACAGCAGGTTTTTGATTCGCAATTTCGGGGTTCGTCTCAAAGTAAAAGTTGTTCATTTTGATGAGACAACAACCTATTTTCGATTTTCTATGTCATTAAAATAATGTTGTAATTGGAATTAAAAAAAGTCTATATGTAAAACTTCAAGTTGCAGCGCAAACTGAACTTCATGTGATGAGGTTATTATACAGAGTGTTTTTGAAATCGTGGGCAACATGTTCACAGGTTGTTTAACCCATGAATATGATCAACTTTCATTATGGGACCAACTCGGAAATTGCGAAAAAAAGTCAGCTGTTTCATACATTTTAGTCCATTAGGTATTAAGCTGTTGTATGCAAAAGCTGTTTTTTTTTTCGCTTTTCCGAGTTGGTCCCATAATGAAAGTTGATCATATTCATGGGTAGAACAGCCTGTGAAAATGATGCCCACGATTTCAAAAACACCCTGTATAAATAAATCTTAGGCATGCTGTAGACTTGTAGATAAGGAGAAAAGTTATGTTGATTGTTTGTTTACTATTAACAATACATAACTTTTTATACATAAAGTTAGACTATAATAGTAAAGTGTACCTGCTAACATGTCTAGGCGTGTCACAGGTCCGCGCAAGCGCCGGCACGAGCTCGTCGGGTGAGGACGCGCGACTGCTGCGCTCGCTGCCTGCCTCTTCGTAAGAGTTGTCGCTCGTTAGCTATTGGGAGAGTAAAAAGGTTAGTTTTCTTATGTATAGTTATCAAAATCTATCTATTTCTGCATGTAGGAAAGATCGTTACATTTATTAACACTAAGAAACGTTGCTCTTCAATAGTAATTTTATTCCTATTTCAGTTGTGTTGAATATTTATTAAAAACTAGCAGACGTCACGCGGTTTCACCCACGTAGGTACCGTTCCCGTGGGAATACAGAGATAAAAAGTAGCCTATGTGTTAATCCAGGGTGTCAGCTAACTCCATACCAAATTTTATTAAAATGCATTCAGTAGTTTTTACGTGAAAGAGTAACGAACATCCATCCATCTATCCATACTCAGAAACATTCGCGTTTATAATATTAGTAGGATTATTAGGATAGTAGGATTATTAGGATAGTAGGATTATTAGGATAGTAGGATTATTAGGATAGTAGGATTTTTAGGATAGTAGGATTATTAGGATAGCAGGATTATTAGGATAGTAGGATTATTAGGATAGTAGAATTATTAGGACAGTAGGATTATTAGGATAGTAGGATTATTAGGATAGTAGGATTATTAGGATAGTAGGATAGTAGGATTATTAGGATAGTAGGATTATTAGGATAGTAAGATTATTTGGATAGGTAGGATTTGTGGGGAGGTATCAGAAAAAATAAACTCTAACCACTAGTCCTTTGAAATGTTACTAAAATATGTCATTTAGTCGATTCTACCCGTGTATAATATATAGGGTGACTGGTAATTAGTGACCGATACTTAAACACGTGATTGTACTCATGAATACGAATAACTTTCCCAAAGAAACTTTTTTAAATACTCATTAACTTTCAATTAATTTAATTGCGACAGTACTGCACAACGGGAGCGGTGGGGGTGGCGGGGAAGCGTCTACTACTAGTATATTTTGCCCTTCCCGAGGTCGGACTATCAGCTGATAGATCGTCCCGATTCGTGCATACTGTGATCGATCACAGGCGCACGCGCGGGCATTTCAAACAACGTTTTTGGTATTTTATTGTTATAAGTTATTGCAGTGTTTAAAAAAAAAGTTTCTTTGGGAAAGTTTATTGAAATCATGAATACAATCACGTGTTTAAGTATCGGTCACTAATTACCAGTCACCCTATATGGTGATCATGCTACTCATTGACAGGATGACAGACACACATATGAGTATAACAAAGTATTTATAACATTTACGAGTGTGAGCGGGTGTCTGTTCCGCGCAGGAGACAGCGCGCGGCTGCGGGCCTCCTCCACCTCCAGCTGCAGGATGCTCTCTTGGCTGCCTGTGAACTGGAAATAAACCAAAAAAAAGACAATTAATTATTTGGACCAGTATTCATGCATGACCAAGACATAACGGTCCTACGAGTCAATTTTCAAGGTTAAGCAATGCTACAGAGGTCAGTCTGTAGATGGGCCATGACCAAGAATCAAAGTTAAAGTGAAATTACTTTTGACATCAAACATAAATGGGGGTAGGCGGAAACTACAGAGCGCTATCTGCTATGATTCTATCATACTTCTCTTGCTCCGTTTACATTCATACATGTTCTCATACACACACGCCGGTTGCGAGTACTACGCACCTGACCTTTCTGAAGAACCTCAACAATAAGGTCTATGTATGTCCTTAGGAAACCCTTCCCGGTATTACATCTGCCTTATAAATACTTTCGTTAGTCGCCTTTTATTCATACTTTCAACGTGACCAAACCAAGCTTACCCTTTTCGATTTTTGTAACTACATCTTCTTTGACATCAAACTTACAAGTTAAATCTTTAGAATATAATTACTTTTTATTATACACCATGAAAACTTACAAATTATAACTTAAAATTAAAAATTTAAAAAACCCCCACCGCAAAAAAGTAAAACATTTAAAAAGTTAAAAATAACACTTTAGCCATGAAATTTTACTTCACGTCGGGGTACCGCTTACGTAAGGAATGTTCCTAGTACTTGTAGGTATGTAGGTACTTATTTTAACGGTACCCCGACGTAACGTAAAATTTCATGGCTAAAGTGTTATTTTTAACTTTTTAAATGTTTTACTTTTTTGCGGTGGGGGTTTTTTAAATTTTTAATTTAATTTTTATTTTAAAATTTTTAAACGCATTAATTTTGTTTCATAGATTATACAGTTATGAGAATTTTTCAGTGCATTGTATGTAGAGTCAAATACTGATTAAAACGAATCCAAATACGACATATCTGCTATTAGTTTGTCAAGAGTCTACCTACTGGTGTGCTGGATACCCTGGCTGCAGCATCAGCTCATCCTGTTGCCATCAGTGCATTGTGTTTAGAATCAAATGCTGGTTGAAATAAATCCAAACACGACATATCTGCTATTATTTTGTCAAGAGTCTACCTACTGGTGTACTGGATAGCCTGGCTGCAGCATTAGCTCATCCTGTTGCCATCAGGGCATTGTGTGCAGAATCAAATGCAGGTTAAAATGAATCCAAACACGACATATCTGCTATTATTTTGTCAAGAGTCTACCTACTGGTGTGCTGGATAGCCTGGCTGCAGCATCAGCTCATCCTGTTGCCATCAGTGCATTGTGTGCAGAATCAAATGCTGGTTAAAATGAATCCAAACACGACATATCTGCTGTTATTTTCCCAAGAGTGTATTAGTCTGCTAGATATCCTGGCTGCATCGGACCAAAAATACCATAATGTTGCTTATTAATATTACATACATGGGTGTATGAAATTTTAAGACACACATATGTTTGTTGTAAGTAAAGTTAATACCCATAGACCTCTAAAATAGCAACGGTAGCTAACTCAAAAGAGCTGATAACCTTGAAAGGGCTGAACCGATTTTGATGAATCATATCTAAGAACCATCGCAAGAAACCCTGCTTTCAAATAAAAAAAGCCGCAACTAAATTGGTTAACCCGTTTGGGCGCTACGGTGCCACAGACAGACAGACAGACAGACAGACAGACAGACAGACAGACACACACACATAGCGGTGAAACTTATAACACCCCTCTTTTTGCGTCGGGGGATAAAAACACAAAATTTGTTTCTAGCTATGTACGTCAATGTGTTTAAAAAATCGTTTGATTAATTATGTACCACTGTAATGTATTTAATATCAGTTTTCTGATGAATTCAATGAACCATGAATGCATATTGTAATAATGTGAATAGTATGTAACTGACCACAAAGCCGTAGTACTTGAGGATGTCCATCTTGCACATGGGACACGTGCGGTGCTCCAACAACCACGGATCTATGCAGTTCTTGTGGAAGTCGTGTCTGAAACAAAAATAGTTATTAAATTTTTATCTAATTTGAGCAGATCTTTTGGTGATGTTCTTCAAAAAAGGTCAGATGTGCAGCAGCAGCACTTTTAAGCCGCGTGCGTCTATGACCATTGACCAGTAATTATTAAGTATGCGTTTAATGTTTTTATTAAGGTATTAAACTGAGAATTTAGAAAGATGCAGGGCGCCATGTTTAGCAATCAACATAAACGAAATTATACGTATGATGTAGAAAAGTTTACTACTAACCTACAAGGAAGAGATCTTAGTGTTTCGGACACTTTGTATGGTTCTATACAGATGGCGCAGCACTCGCCGTCGCCTTGAACTTCCTGTAAACAATAAAACAATTATACTTAGTGACATAATATATTTTGTACATAGTATACATATTGTACATATATTACCTACATGTTGCGAAATGAACAGCGTTTACCGTCGTAAAATGAGCATGAAAAAGTCGTAAAATGTTGCTACAACAGATACAAAGGTATTTCACTTAAGACTGCGCATGTAGCTAGGATCGCAGTGGTTTTAATATGTGCTATTTCACAAAGCACGTTGTGTGGAAGAGTAGTCCCAGTGCTAATCAGTTAGAAGTTGGTGCACGCGTACGGGAAAGATGACCTTAATGATGATTCTTAGCGGAAATTGGCAAAATACATTGAACAGTCCTTTGAGAAAAGAGTTCTTACAAGAAAACAACTCGGCGCATTTAATAATAAAGTTTAATAAACTAAAATAAATTATTTGAACTTTCTTTGCAATAAATTAATCGTTATGGATAATTATTTTAGAGTTTTTACATTCCTCACGAAAGTCTTTCGAGGGTTACAATTCATCGAAATTCGAATCACCGAGCATTATTTATTTATTTAACTGATTTTTATAGCAACGTGGTTAAATTATAACGGGACAAATCTGCGTAATTCTTAATCATATGTAAACAACATCAACTAGTAATCACCCTTATACGTTTGTACGAAAATAAAGCTGACATGCGCAACCTTAATGACATGTAACATAATGTATTATTTAGTCATTACTCCGTTAGAAATGTTTCAGCTTTAACGTGGGTTGGTTCAGTCATATTGTATGTGAAGAATACTTCTTACTTACCCTATCTTCAGTCTTTAAACTCTTAACAGGTATTTTGGATAGCGCCTTCTTGGCTGCACAACATAGACGTTTCTGAAATTAAAATAAATTGTCTTAATTAGATTTGAAGCCTTACTTACTTTTGTGCCTGGTTGGTGGCAATAGGTTCGCCCTTTATTACATGAAGTTTATTCAAAAATGGCAAAATGTAGGTGTATTATTATATGTCGTGGCGAACGATATTCAGAAATAAGAAGTTGTGAAGTTGATTACATTAGTACAGAGTCTGTGGTAAACGCCGTGACGTCAGCTGTCATTTGCAAATGGCGCGAGCGATGTCACGTGGATGGAGTCGTATTGGGAAGTGGAAGCTAGACAGAGCTCAGTTGGATTTGAGACACCAACGAAGACACTAGTCCAGTGCGAAACTGTCTGTTTACCTATCTGAGTAATGTTATGTGATTACTTTTACCAAAGTGAGGTTATTACTGCAATGAAGATTATTATTCAACGTTATGTACCTGGTACCACGAAACCCCTGATGTCGGCCCATACCGCTCAGCCATCGCTGACGCCGACATCAGAAGTGAGGATAAGGACTTGCTTCCCACTTGGCTGGCGTGCTTTGCCAAGTCGTCAAGATATATCAGAAGAAAATGATCGAAGCTTGCTTGATATTGTCAAGGCTGCGCTGGGAGCGCTGGCATGGCGAACGAGCAGCGATAGCTACATCGGGTTCTAGCAAGAACGTTTGCGAGGTGCAAGATGCAAGTGTAGCGGGTTTGCAGTGGCGCGGCGGTGGATAGACGCGTGCAAAATAGCTGGAATTGTGGGCAGTCACAGCACAGCAATCCGGTGAGTCGTGTAATTATTGTTTTGATCGACTGATGTCGTTCAGAGTTTGCTCGTCATTTTAGAGGTTAAATGCAGACGTTTGTATAAAGGGTATGTAGGTATACCTATGAAGTACAAATAGACCGTAGGTACTGTATGTACCTACTTAACGAGCAAATTCATTGCGACGTTTTGGTTTATGGTCTTTGTTTACCTGTTTTATTTTGGGGTACCCACGTATTATGATTAATTATCATTTGAAATGCAATGTGACAGGCGGTCACGATGTATTTCTTGGTTTTTTCTAAACAAAAATGTGAAGTGGATTGTAGTTACAAATATAACCAGATAGGTACTTGAAATACGTTATGTAAAATACCTACGGTACGTAAAATAGAGAACCTCTGATAACTTTACTTAATGAATATTGCCATACTTTTATTATTGGTTTACCGTGCGTACGTACGTCTATCGGCGCCTTACAAAATTAGCTTAGACAAAAGGCTAGTAATGCGAGCAACGGTCCAAGAACTAGTAGATGCTTATTACATACGCTTTAGTAAGCCTCCGTTTGGGAAACCTATTCGCTTAGCAAAACATTAGACAGGCTATTTGAAGTTGGGTAAACTAGCAGAGGGCTATTTTAATGCGTTTTAGGAATGGCAGTAATGCTATCCTAATATTATTTAACGTTTGATTTACGTAGCCATATTTTGTTACGTTGTGATACAACAGCCATCGAAGTTGCGACAATTAAAACTCAGTAAGTAAATAGACGTAAACAACGTGACGCGACAATATTTACTGCTATTGGTATCATCGCAGTGAACCGAGAAATAGGCTTCAAAACGACGTCAACGACGTCAACCTTACAGACTAAGTCTGACGAAAGGAAAGTAGTGTGATAGTACTCGGTTCAAAAACTATTGTGTGATAGGTACTGTTATTTGCCCCTCTAAGTCCTGCTACTTTAGCAAGGATTGAAAGGCTGCTCGGTGTATAATAATTTAATAAACGCCAACTAAAGCCGGTTTGAACATTTCGAAGCGTTCATTTGCGAAGCGTTATGTAAAGTTTCTAGGCTATGATATCACAGCTAAGGTGAGCTGAAGCTTAGTTAAACTGCCTTTCTTGATAACATTCACCATGTTAGGCGGTTCATAGGTAGTACCATGTTTTCGGAAGTTCATTAGTTTAATTTTTCGTTTTTTTCAATGTACCCTCAGTGTTTTTATTGATGACTAGTAAACAATTTGGTCCATTTATTTGGAAATTGGGACACTGACATATAAGATGATAAATAATTTCAATTTTACAGACTATACCTGGTTGATTATTTTCTTATTATGAACTCTCAATTTAAATGAGATTGAAATTCAAACTGATGCAAGTGCGGTGCTATTCCTTTTACGTTTTTTGTAAATCGGATGGAAACTTGTTGATATCACCACGGTATCAGAAAGCTGGTTGTTAGCCTAACTTTAAATTGAGCAAAGATAAAAGTCGGTTTGACCATAATATTAGGCTCAGGGTTTTAAATTAGCTTAAGTGTGTTTTAATTGTAAATGGGGAAAGAAGTCAAACTAAATTAGATTCAAGTATGAAGGCCCCGATCACAAAGTTCCTCGAGAATTGAATGTCATAGTTAATGACAGTGGTAGTGAAACCACATCTGCTTAAGAATAGCTTGTATACTCATACTCGAAGCTTGGACCGCACCTCATGAGTAACATGTGGCGATGGGTCTATAAGGAATCGTGGGTGCGATTTCTGTCTGTGTTGGTGCACAGATTTTAATGAGTTGAGTATGCATCGCTTATAAATGATGATAAAGAGTAATAGAACTGTTAGAATTACTGGTTGTAACTTATTGGTCGGACCTTTTCTAATTACTAATGTAGTGCGCAGCGCGCTGTGAACGAATGATAAACAAGTAGTGTAGTTATTAGCAGAGTTCAATACTGTGCCTAGACATGAGAAGTACAATAGGATGTTATCTCGCTTATTAATGACAGAAATTCATTTGAACAAAGTTAAACCGATGTTTCACTGACTAGGCGACTGTCCAAGATAGCCGTGAGCGTCTATTGACTGAATAACAATTGGGATTTATTGATGGTTTACCATTTACTTTGGTAACGTGCAAAAGTTCCAACTCCTTTTGTTTATCGCTGTCTTTCTACACGAAGTAGAGATAGTAGTACGATAATCTGACCGAGTGGTTTCCACTTTTCTAAACCTGTTTTTGCTCCTCGAAAAGCGTGATAGTTTCGAGCGTATGTCAGTAGATGATTGACAGTTAAATTTAGATAGTAGGTACTTTGGGTGAATTCCCACTACCGTGTAAAGAGATCAAACTTCTTAGGTCAATGGTAATAAAAAACGTTCCTGTAAGTCCCGTTTTGATAGTACCTACTAAAACGAAACTTAAGTGTTAGTAACTTGGTTTACATTAAAAATGAAGAGCCTAGCTAAACTAAGCTTGACCCGAAGTAAAGGTTTCTTACGCTTGCGTGCGACCAGTATGTTGTAAAGTCAAGTCATGATACCTACCTGCGATGTTCAAACAAGTTAGAAGTAGAAGACAATGTTTCTGAGGGCAAAAGAATCCCGATAGACCTATGATATGCTTGTTGGCTATCCGGTCAATCCGCATCTATAAGATGCAGTCGCAACTGCGTACGTTGTCGTTCAGGGCGTGATGAGCGGCTTGTGGTCTGGCGGGGTCCCAGGCCTTGAAAGGGACTATTTGTACGGTCATGTAATGACTCGAGAGTCGTGGACCCTAGAGGAAGTGTTGGTCGTATCACGTGAGATGATAACGATATGGGTGGAAATACCGAATTGTCGATGGCTGTGGCAGGGCCATGAGTAGTGTTTACTTTTGAAATTTGATAATTAAGAGGCTTTGAAGAACCTTCCGTATTTAAGTTGTTAAAATGGCTTGGTTAAAGTTCATTTAGTTATTGTGTGTACTGAGTAGTCATTACTAAAGATTACCTGTAAAGTTTTGGAATACATTTCATCTAACTTAACGTATACTCTATGGATTAAGTGTGAGTGTTTGGTGACCGACCCAGTTGCGCCGGAGCATGTAAGAGGTGCACGTGGTCTGCTTTTTATGCGCAGCATATCCTTTCCGAGGGGTAGCACTTACGCGGCTGAGATGGTTAGCTTCTGGGGATGGATCACTGGCCAATGCATTGGCAGACTATGACTAGCCGATGGACTGGCAGACTATGACTAGCCGATGGACTGGCAGACTATGACTAGCCGATGGACTGGCAGACTGTGACTAGCCGATGGACTGGCAGACTGTGACTAGCCGATGGACTGGCAGACTGAAAGGCCGATGGACTGGCAGACTGTGAAAGGCCGATGGACTGGCAGACTGTGAAAGGCCGATGGACTGGCAGACTGTAAAAGGCCGATGGACTGGCAGACAATGAAAAGCCGATGGACAGGCTGACTATGAGTCTTTGTACTTACAATTTATGTCTGACGACACCAAGTGACGTTTGTTTATAATTATCTCATGTAAAGTGATCTCATGTGTTTTATGGGATGTTGCCTTCCTAGAATTTTACCTGTTTGGTTCTAAAAGGCTGGATTATTGTGACTTCCTTAATCCTTGAGACCTTGTCAACGCTGGCTATATTGTACAGCTATAGTTGTTAAGATTTAACGGCAGGATAGCCGAACGGATTACTTTCAGAATGTTTCTGTTGTCAGATCAGACACACGAGGACGTGTGAGGGTCATGATGGCCGTGTCGTGGCGAACGATATTCAGAAATAAGAAGTTGTGAAGTTGATTACATTAGTACAGAGTCTGTGGTAAACGCCGTGACGTCAGCTGTCATTTGCAAATGGCGCGAGCGATGTCACGTGGATGGAGTCGTATTGGGAAGTGGAAGCTAGACAGAGCTCAGTTGGATTTGAGACACCAACGAAGACACTAGTCCAGTGCGAAACTGTCTGTTTACCTATCTGAGTAATGTTATGTGATTACTTTTACCAAAGTGAGGTTATTACTGCAATGAAGATTATTATTCAACGTTATGTACCTGGTACCACGAAACCCCTGATGTCGGCCCATACCGCTCAGCCATCGCTGACGCCGACATATAGATAAACCTCTGCCTTTCCCTTCAAGGAATTTAAGTTGTAAGTTTATGTATGGTTATTAAATAATACACATAAAATGATGGCGTGTAACTGAAGGAGCCTATGTCTATGATGATTACCCAGATTATAACCAACAAGACTAATAATTTTATAGGCGAAACTCGATAACCGACTGTACACACGGCTACACATCAAGCTAAACATTTCCAGTTTACGCTGGCCTCGCTTTACACGGAAATCTTTGACAACGCGAGATCAGCTTATACTGGAAATGTTTAGCTTGATGTGTACCTACTATGAATGGCTGTCTCAATAATTATGTGTTTAACATACAGTTCCTGTATATACACACAAAGTTAAGTTCAAGAACCAAGAATAAAAAAAAAAAGGTTTGGGGACAGTACCTTCCAGTTAAAGACAAAGGAGTCGCCCACTGATTCATATCTCATAGACAATGATAGTCATTCGTACGTGACGGCAGTTATCGAAACAATAGATATACCGACACAATCGAACTATATCATTTTGTATTGATTTACCGCTAAATTTAAACAATTTCTAAAGAGGACAATCCTACGTCAGTATACAGGAAGAGACATCGTTGCGTATCCGGACATCATGAGTTCAGCCTACTATCCCTAACTCCAAAACGTTAAAATGTTTCTTAATTTCTAAGATTTATCGATGTCATTTTAGCTTCAAACTGTATAAAACCATGATTTATTGATGTGGCTTATTAACGTTTTAATACTTCGAATAGCACTACTTTCTCTAGTGCTAACATAATACACGTAGCGCGAGGACCCCGGGGTCCTCTCGGGGATAGACTTCCTCAAGTTTCATGGGAATTGTGATCTTCTCATAGTTATTTACAGTATTAAGTAAAAATAACTAAAATAAAGCTTAAAATTTTCTCAAACGCATATAAGTCAGGTGCGTAGTTTAGTACTTTCGACCGGCGTGCATGTATGTCTGTATGACCAGCCTGCGTAGCATGAACACATTGAACACCGAAGAAACGGCCTTTGTCTACAGTCGAATCGGCCAAGTGACAGATTATAGACAGGAACCTCAATCTGACAAATTTCTTTCAATACACCTGCCTGCGTAGCATGAACACTTAATTTATTTTCTTCCGAGACACGACAAAGACCGTTTCTTCGGTGTTCATGCTACGCAGGCTGATGTATTAAAGGAGACGAAGCAAAAGAAGTATGTAAGAATCGTAGCAGTTTGCGATCTGTAGTTTTTGCCTACCCCCGTGGGAAAAAGGCGTCAGGTTATGTATGTATGTGTTAAATTGTTGTTCAGATCATTTTGAACAGTCTATATGTCAAAATATTATTGATGCATTTATCTCTGTCGTAGGTTGCCATGGTCTTCCTGATTCATTAGTCAGTGATTTAGCGTCACCAGATTTCGTTGCAACAAGATATTGTTAGATGATTAATTTGATTGACCGTTTCTTATCGTTTGAGAAATCAAAATGAAAGGAAAAAAGAGAAAAAAATAATAAAAATATCCTGATCCTGATCCTGATCACCTTCGTTCGGTCTAGCCTTTTCACTCAACAACGTGACGTCAATCTAGAATTAGTGTTGGTGCCAACAATGTGACGTGTCAATGTTACACTAGAAAGCCAATTAAACCTTCCTTCCTACGAGCCGAGCCGAGCCGAGTCGTTTTGCTAAATGCCTTTTCCGATGTTGATCTAAACGTCGATATTGCTATTAAAAAAAAAATGCTACACACATTTTTGTCTAGGATTACGGGACCACAGTAAGCGGGTTGGTCGACTCTTTACGTGACAAACAAGGCTGTCAGTTTTTTTAAGACCAGATAATCAGGCCATGCCACCATTGTTTTGGGCCCTTTAGGTACTCTTGACGATTTTTTTAATGCATCATATTATTTCCTTCCTTTTTTTTCCTTCTTACTGTGAAAAATATTGCACAGTTAGAAAGCTATGTTATCACCGAACAATATCGGCTATAATTCAAAACCTCGCGGACGAAGTCGCGAACGGAGTGCTAGTAGATTTCAGAAATTAGATGTAGGTACTTACAGAGAGTCTGTCTTTGGCGTGTATGTATCTGAAGCGTTGAATGTAGTAGAAGACCAGCCAGGCGAGGGATATCACCATCAGAACGATGAAGGATATCGATACGAACAGCACAGACGTCCTAAAACAACACACGGATTTGTTAATAACCAGTTTACATTAAATAGAGAGCCTAAAAAGTGCAACCAAAACTTTTATTGGGCAGGAGGTGAAAGTACCCTAGCCTAGTTTTAAATTCGCTATTAAAAAAATAATACTAATAAGATCCAGTTGGTCTCTTTTCTTTGCTACCGCATATTTACACCCTACAGCCGTGTCGTTACCCTACATGGGGTGCCCTAGCGAGTGATCACATATGTGAAAAGAAATAGGCAAGACCAATTTAAAAAACTGCAATTGCATGAGGTTACTCGCACAATTTAAACTTTAAAAAAAATATATTTATTGTTAATTAATTAATACAATTCAGTAATCCTAATTGTACACAAATTAATGATGACAATGTCCTACAATAAGTATTCTTTGCAATTATTATTGCATCGACATAACAAACCCGAGTATTTTTTTTTTGCTTATTACGTATGTAAGTAAATTAATTACTATTATGTTAATAGATATTGTAGAAAAACAGTTGACAAGATTGCATAATCATTGTTGCATGTGACATGCAAACAACGACAACATCTGAGGAAGGATTGCACTTGTAGTATTCGATAGTGTAATTAGCTTACAAATTTTTAATTGTCAATGTAGTGCGTCATTTAATGGCGTTGTGTTTACAAACTATTTGCGTTGTCGAGGTTTGTATTGTTTTGTATTGTATGACACATGCCAAAATGAATTTCCACAAATGATACACCGAATACTATTGGTGGAAATTCATTTTGGCATGTGTTTATTATAAAATGTAGATATGTGGGGAAGGTGATTTCACAAATAAAACTATTTTCGTAAATAACGCTCTTGAAGTCTGATAACAGTGTTATTTATAGTTGAGAAAACACTTTCTGCAATAAACTAAACTACACACAGCTATTTAATAAAATAAGTTGTTCTTGGTTTGTCTTTTCTTCTTAACCTGAGTTTACCTGAGCAGTAAGTGCTTATAGACCATCAAATAAATGATGTTAGAAGTGTGCATTACACGAAAATATTTATGTATGTTTTGAGTACAAAACCTGCCTTGCCTTACCTACTAAGCCTGTTTTACCTAGCATCTCATTAGACTATAAAAGTAGATCTGATTACAAAATTATCAGCCGTATATAAACAGATTTTCAGGCACATAATGACATAGGTACCTACTCGCAATAATTTATTACGTTCTCTAAAAAGACTAAAATATGTTTATTTATTTTGGAATTGGCAACGTCCGCTGCCATCGAATGCATTCTGCATATACGATGCAAATGCAAATAAAATTTCATTTCGTGGTGACGACGTGACGCTGGCCGGTGGCGTGTTGCGGCAAACTATTATATTATAATATTCTATTGCAAAAATCAATGTTGTTGTTGTTAAAAATTAAAATAACGTAGGACAGGAAACAATATAACATCTACGTAGGTATAATTCTAAACTCATATTATAATGAGGTAATGTTTGGGAGTTTGTGACGTTGTAGAGGGAAATCTCTGGAAAGATATAAAAAGCCTTATTATTTGTGAGTGTCATAGGCTATATTCTATTTTCAAAACTAAGAGGGGATGATGGGGTTGTTAAATTAGGTACTAAATGCACGCGGCTGAAGTTGCGACTTGCGAGCGAAGTGCTAGAAATTACGTAATAATAGTACTTGGTGTATCAGAGACGTACTTGTTAATACTGTTGCTGACATGAGCGAATGTCCTCCCCTTGATGATGCCGATCATGACTCTGGTGCCGTTGTCCACGAGACGCGCGATCTCCTCGCCTTTCCACTTGTATGTGAACACCGCGCTTATGTTACCTGTAAGTAAACGAAAAGAATGTTTAGATTTGGAAAGGCAAATATAGGTTAAACAATAAATTAGTACACCTCTGACTAACCCTTTGAAGAAGAGGTAGGTATAGATATTAATGGTTCTAAATACTAAAGGAGGGTCCGCAGCGCCAATTTTGTAACAAAACATTGTTAGCAAAACATGTTTTGATAACAGCCCGTCTGGTGTGTTCTCTTTTGTTATTGTTTTTGTTTCATTTCAATTCATTTAAAAAATGAGTTCTGACGAAGAAGACGTAGAAACTGTAATAGCTATAGTGGATTTAGTTCTACAAAGACGTAACCGAAATAGATTCCGGGTCCAACCCTACCTGCTACCTCGTTCTTTGGATATTTATCAAGAACTGGAAATCGATGATAGGTTCGGAATACAAAATACTCAAAGGACACAATTATTCGATTATTCGAAACATAACCTAACTTTGACCTCAACAAGTGAACGAACAATTGCTTGACGTCTTGTTTCAAAGAGCGCGAACATAAAATGCGACGCTTCCCCTCCCCGCAGGTGAACGCGGGTGATGTTATCCATTTGTCTCGGAAAACATGTTTTTTGTGTTTTTGAAAGCAAAAGCCACGCCCCTATTCTGTTTTAAAAACATGTTATTAAATAATGTTAGAAAACACGGCGCTGCGGGCCCGGCTTTAGATACGTATTTTAAAGAATGATGAGTTGGCCTAAGTGGTCTTAATTCAAATATTACCACCGTGATAGCAATATTCAATCTTCCATCTTATGAAAACTTCAAGATAATTCCCCGAACTGAAATCGTCGTAATTTCTGTTTAAAACCCTATTGTTTGGAATCCATTGTGTAACGGACATTTTCTCATCATAAGCGACGTGCGTTCGCTTCTCTTTATAAAGAGTTATGTTTTTATTACGATATCATCAGGTTTGTCAGACAAGATAGCTCACATAAGCGCCTTGTTGTGTTATACTTGCATGATTATTGCATCATGGTCTTCCTGCCATTGTTATTCTTTAAGTTTATTCATTAATATGTTTCAGTAGGTATCACCATTTTTCTTCCATTTTCCCATGATGACAACCGTGACGGTTTCATTTTAGTCCATCTTTTCTTTGACCTGCCTCTCCATCTATCTTCAATGTTTAGATAACCCCTTTGACTTAAGAGCGATCAGTCACTTGGTCGCCATTCCAAAGACCTGTCGCCATTTCATAGTTCATACATCTTGGGTTGTTCTAATGCGTTACATCTTGATATAGGCCTGGCTTGCATTTCATATTCGTTATATATTGAATGTTCCTCAAATGTGGAGCTTATTCTTAAAAGGAGTTTTAATATAGATTTCGCAGGGTGTGGGCTATGTAAGCTTGATGGCAGGAGAGTTGGTTTTGATTGAGATTAAAGGGTCCAGATTGGTTAATGATTCCTGATCGAAAAAAAGGGTACGGTCCTACATTTTTGTTTTTTGACTATCGTGGTAATTTTGACGTCCCAAAAAGGGCTTTATTATCATGCATATTATTTATGCAGGTTTTATAGCCAATGATTTTGGCTTTAAAACCTGCACCAGTTTGATCATTGTGTTGTAGAGTAAACTTAATACCATTCTTCGAAGCTATGCTTCGGATGACACTCTTGTTGAATAAAAAATATGATTATGAGTAATTATTACTATGTATAGTATTTATTCAGTTGCTCATCAGCATTAAGATCACATACTTTTTTCTTTCTAGCTTCTCGTAGAACAAAAAACTTTTTCCTCAAGTTTTAGGTTCTTAATAGAGGTCCAAAGTTCAACGACCAATTTTAAAATGACTCAGAGGTTCAGGATCTGACAAGACAGAAAACAAAAAGTTCAGACTATGTACATTATTATGTAAAAGATGGCAATTATTATGTAACAAGGCGTCATTTCATCATTGCGGACCGTTAGTCATTGATGGTTTGATTTGTTAGTAGATAAATGGCAAATGATGAAAGAAAAACACCTTTAGGTAGGTACACGTCAAACAATAAAAAAAAGCAGTAATACCAGATCAGTCGGTGTTTCCTAGACTATAGACACTTAGTTTCAATTCTCTTTTAGAAGTTTAATTAGTTTAGTGTAATTTTTTGTAATTTTTGAATGATTGATTGAGAAGTAATTTAAAGCGATAGCCACCTAGTACGATTTTAAGGAGTTTCTAAATTAAGGAAGAGGCAACTAAAATAAGTTGTTTTTATTTTACTAGTTAATTTGTCGTTTAAATGTACCTTTGTAAACCTATTCTCTGTCCCATGAATCATTATGTCTAATTTAAGGACAGTTAAAACCTTATATAAATAAATATTTCAATTGCATTAACACTGTCACTGTCACATATGACTATGAGCTTCTTATAAGACGTAGAAATGTCCGTAATTTAGCTCATTTGTATTTGTATTTATTTGGATCTCTAACAAAGACTACACGCTAAATTAAACAAAGTATAAATAGATACCTACAATTCCTTGTGGTTCTTCAATGAAAGGAGACCACAACTTGCTTTAAAATATAAAACAAACAATTATTTATTAAATTTAGGCAGTAAAGTAAAATAAGCTATATGTAGTTAGCTATACATGTACAAAGAACAAAGAGATTTGAATAATAATTATTTCTTTATTTGTATAGAATGCAGGTTCTACAATAATGGTGTTAGTTTCAGATAATTTCCCAGTACATTCTGCCTGTCGGCATGCAAAAATAATATTGGTTGGCTTAAAGATACTTTACAAACTAGGTGCTTAAATTCAAAAACCAATTTGACTTTGAATGAATGTAACCACCTTTACATAACAGTCCAAGTCACTTGCAGCAACGTTACGGACATTGCTACGTCTTATAATAAGAAGCTTATATACTAGTTCATAGAGTCAGTTAAGCTGTGCTTAGTCTCAACATGTGCATAACTTGTCTAATGTGATCACGTCGGGTTTCACAGTCAAGGCGACGGCACGTGAGGCAGATTATACTATTATAAATTAACGTAAAAATAGACTTTTAAGCCGGTTAGGGTTGAATGGAGGTATGCGCAGGCGATCAAAAGGTGATGGTGATGTTTAAATTTGAGTGAATGATATTGTCTTTGGCTGTACTGAGCGAATGTTATTGTCTTTGGTTTGGCTGTACGGTTAGCGTAGCACAATGGCTACTAATCTCTACGAGTATGTTGTACTGTAAAATATACTTGTTATCATTATCACTACGCCAGGGTTTTGTTAGAACGCTATCATCTCTGAAGTCGGGTTTAAGATATACTTTTTGCATTTGATGGCCCAATTTCTGAGGAGCCTTTATCATTACGTAACCGCCCAAAACTGTGATGTATGCACTAGTATTGCCAAAATAGAAGCCTACTTTTGCTTCTCTATAGTTAAAATGCAGTAAACATCACTTTTAATAGACAAATAAATACAAGCGTAAGTACCCTCAATTTAATCAGCAGAGGAATCAAGCAAGTCAAAGCGAGTTTAATTAGTCCTGGATGCAACTAATTACAACAATATCCAATACAGCTAATTACACCATCACACTATACAATACTATACATCCTCTCACAAGTACAAGATGCTGCACGACAATGGTAACACTTTGACTTCAAGCGGGCCTTACGTAGACCAACTAGGTAACTTAGACTGGTTTTGTAACCAAAGCCATGCGACTCTGCATTTTGTATTAGAAAATGAAACACAGAAGATGAAATTTTTGCCGATTCAAAGTAGTAACTAACTCTATCAAGTCTAATCTACATACTTTAAGTTATAATTAACATAAACACATACATAGGCACTATTGGCAGGCAAAAAGGAAATAAAGCGTTCTAAATTCAAATGTTATCTACGTTACGTATGTTTAAGAATGAATGAATGATGATGACATTGACAGCCAGTTAGCGCCGATTTGAATTAACCACAGAGTAAACATTAGAAATAGAAATAATACATCTTCCATTCTGGTTATATTGCTGCGTTACTTCCTGTCTGACTTTGTATAGCAAAGAGACTAAAACTAACATAACCATGTAATTATGTGAATCTATTAAAACAACAAAATGGCGTGAGTGTCTTGTACTGTATGTTCAGTCTACAGTCGATAGCCAAACGCCACGTAAGTATATTATTGATTTTGGAAGACGTCATGGCAAAAAAAAACTAACCTCGCTTTTGTTATTTAATGGATTTCATAATCAAAACATAATTGACCTCACCTAGCGCTGGCAACATTGACCTTTCAATATGCCAAACGCCTAGCAATATCAAGGCTATTTAGTCCAGTAACATCGGTCAGTTTGTTTGTGCGATCACACTGTTCTGACGTGTGCCTACATGAGTGATTTCAATTGTTTTTATGTGATTCCGACATCAGATTTCCTTAAACACGTTAGTACTAATTGGGGTGCTTTAGTTACTAGTAGGTACAGTAATACTATTAATTGCATTGGTAGCTCTAAGTTCCGGTTCCATCTCGTAAACGTAAGTATTTTTTTGTTCTACGAATATAATTACGGTGTTTGTCTTATGTCAATTACCTTGACTGGGTGTATTATTTTCCTTCAACGTCGTTTAATGATTTTCCTGTTGGGATTTTATTCTTGGCGAGACAAAAATAGATATATCTAACCATGTTTTGGTACCTACAGTCTACCAATTAATTTACCCAAGTTAACATTGATTTTATCGCACGATTGAATTTTAGCCGCCTCGTTAGTCTAGTAGACGCAAGAAATATTAATGAGCATGAAGCCCTGGGTTAGATTCGCGGGTCGAGTAGTGGTCATAGATTTCAGCTGGGATTTAATTTGCAGCCCTGAGTCGTTGATGGCAATAGGCTTGCACACTACATGCGACTTGTAGGTATATTATAATACTCTGTGCCCTAAGTGCGAGTTGTTTTTACGCTAACGCGATCGAAAAGTTCACCGCGTTTTACTCTCCGATTGGTTTAAAGCTTGGAGCGAGCCAATCGGAGCGCCGAACGTCATGAACGTGTCGATCGCGTTAACGTAAAACAAACTCGCACTAGGCACTCTGTACTCTGATTAATCTGGTTAGTAAGTAGGTTTAGACACCAAGATTTCTTACATGATCGGACCAAAATAATGTCTGGACTTTAAAAGAGACTGCGACCTCTGAGTTTCTTTCGGTGTTTCTTCTCAGAGTACCTAGTCAGATAGTGAACACCGATCTCAGTTTCTAGTTACTCACCTTCTAGTTAAAAAAATGACATGGAAAAGTGTTTAAATGAACCTATTTACAGATATAAATATGATTTGATACGTCTTTCCTATCATCGTATTTTTTTTTGTCCATACTGTCGCACTGCTTCGGCAATAGACCCAACTTCTCTTACCCCCAGTCTGTCCATTATTCCATAATATTCCTACCAATTTTAAAGTCCAAGTTTGTCGTTATATCTTCGACCAGTAAAACCAATCAAAAGTAATAAACCTGCGGTTTAAAAAAATGGAACTCCGACCAATCCAATTTGTTTTTTTTTTGTTAATAATATTATTCAACGAACTGGATTTGAATCGCGCATAACATTACATTGATTTAGCATAATAATATTTCGATATTTCCGCAAGATAAAGTTAAAATTCATAGTTAGCTCTCATTGTTAATTTTAGCCATAATATAACAGAGGGTAGCTCGATAGATTAAGCACGTTAATGACGACAATTCAAAATGTTCAGTGATAACCCGCGGTAATTTTATTATTTCTTATTTGCCTATTGCTACCTTATTAAATTAAGATGTTCGTTCAATAAGTCAGCGTTCAGAAACTGTCGTCTTCCATTATTTTGGAATTAACATTAAAAACCAAAACAAATCGTGGGCTTTTCTAGTCGATACCCAAAAAAATGTTTTACCACCTTTCCTTACTAATTGGGGCTAATAAAGAACAAAAAGTTACATCTTGTAAACCAGTGTAACTTTTATGTATGACAAAACGTAACGTTAACCATAAAGGTTATATTCCCTTTTTTAATATTTTTTTCAGGAAATTAAAGAAAATGGAGAATATACCAGAGGATGTGAAATGCATATTGGAAACAAAAGATGGCCCCGTGTGCGGATATTCTGAGAAAACTGATGAAAGTACTTGTTACAAGTTTAAAAGTATACCGTATGCTAAACCACCAGTAGGATGTTTACGATTCTTGGTAAGTTAGCTGTAAAATATATCGTGAAACAACAACTTAGTTTTAGTCTCTTTGCTATACAGTCAAATTATTTAAGACCATTATAAAGGGCCGCTAGCATAAATGTAAAAAGCTTGCCCGTCCTTTCAGATTTCAAAAAACATGGATCATAATTACACCTTTCTTTTCTTTCATTTACAGCCTCCATCTCCAATTCAGCCATGGAAAGAAGTTATGGATTGTACACAAGATGCGCCCTTGCCTATGTGTCGATCAATGACTAACATTATATCTGGATCCGAAGACTGTCTATACATAGAACTTTCTACACCAAACATTAAGCCTGATAAACCCATACCCGTTATGTTTTGGATTGGAGGGTATGGCTACTCTTGCGTAATGGATCACATATTTGATGCAACCTTAATCAATGATCAGAATATTGTATTTGTAAGATGTGGATTCAGAATGGGACCTTTTGGTTTTCTCTCTATAAATGACTATGCAGCACCAGGAAATAGCGGACTTAAAGACATAGTGATGGCTTTAAAATGGGTCAAAAGAAATATAAGTGCCTTTGGTGGTGACCCAGATAATGTCACCATTTTTGGAAGTTCAACAGGTGGATCTATTGTCAATTTCATGATGTTATCACCTATGGCGACCGGACTCTTTCACAAAGCTATTATACAAAGCGCTAGTGTATTAAATAATTGGTCTTTAGCTAAGAACCCTTCACTAGCCGTAATAGAACTAGCAAAGTTACTTGGCATCGACAAAACATGTAAAGAAGAAATAGTTCAAGAGCTTCGGTCTATTCCTGCGATGGATATTACCCTAGCTTTTCAAAACTGCAAGTTAGAATCTGGTGAAGGCCCCGACAGTGATCTGGTTGATGCCGTGTTCAAGCCAGTCATTGAAGTTGACCTCGAAGGTCAACCAGCATTTCTCACAAAAAGTCCACTTTTATTGCTTAAATCTGGCAACTACAATAAAGTGCCGTGTATTATTGGTAGCAATAACATAGAGGGAGCTGTATTACAACACTTTGTAGAGAATTTTTATTCTAATTTTGAAAAGTATAACGAAAATGTCAGGCTTCTCGTGCCAAGAGAGCTGGCAAGGAAAGATAAATTATCAGAAAGTATAGGCCATCAGTTATTGAAATTTTACTTGGACGGCGAAGAATATTTGAGAGCAGATACAAGGACACAATATTTACAACTGATAAGTGATTACTATTTTTTATATTATGTTAATAAAACAGTAAGACTGCTCTGCATGACCGGCTGTCCCATATACTACTATATTCTCAACTACGCTGGAGAATGGGCAGTACCGAAGAAATTAAATTTCTTTAACTCTACTGGGCATTGTGCAGAGCTACCTTTCCTGTTTCGTATAAAAATGCCAGATATATGTAAAGGTAGTCGAGATTCTGTAAAAACAAGAAGAAGAGTTATCAAAATGTGGACCAATTTTGCCAAAACTGGGTAAGTGTCAATGGAGATTATAAACTCATCAAAGCAAGTACCATTTGCAAAATATTCATATTTTGACTTTATTTTCAGAAACCCCACACCCGATGAAGATGACGCACTGTTATCAATAATTTGGGATCCTGTAGAAAACAAAGAAAGGTTGAACTATCTCAGTATAGGATCAGAACTGACTAAGGGAAGAAATCCATTCCACGAAAGAATGAAGTTTTGGGACGCACTTCATAAAGAACACACGCTCCTAAGAGCAGTTGTTCATTTCAACGAGATGGGATACTCAGTTTAAAATAAGTGAATTTATTCTTAAACACTCCTGATTTGTGATTAGTTACGAATACACTTAATTAAGTCTTGTTTAAATTTCTGTCTTAAATTTATTGCTGGAAGCCCTTTTTAGTCGAATGGACAAATTACTTCACTTCTACATTATTTGAGGACATACACTTGGTTAAAGTAAATATTCATAATTTTATTAATGTAAAATCCTTCAAAAAGGCCAGATATGTTGGCAAACTCAACGGCGCACGTGAATGATAAAATGTATGAACCATGAAAAGAATATGTAAGGACCAAGAACAGGAGGTTATGAATAATTATTTGACATCAAAGGCCGGTTTGCTTGTTCACGTTTTAGATAATCATTCACGACTAGACGCGCTAAATTAGCCTAACTTCAATGATTGAACCATCTATCCGGTAGATATCCAGCTGCAAACTGCTCAAAGTAGTAGTATCAAGTGCCATCTGTACTTAAGCAGAGGTATTTAAACAATATGATAATGATTGTAATTCATTGTCTTATTAGGCATGCGAGTAAACAATACGACGGGATTGACCGGGTGGCCTTGTATGCCATAACTGTAACAGCAAGTATTAATGAACTGAGTCCTTATGATATCATAAATGATAAAGTTGAAATGGATCGTGATGACTGTCATCATTTTGTTGAAATCGCTGATAAAATAGTGGAACTACATGTTGTGTAAATAGAAGTTGTAGATGGTGTGCAAATGAGAGTCATGCATTGAGTATTGATTACTTTTACAAGAAGCAGAAGCAAGAAGCTCTGCATTAAATGACTATTACCAAAATAAAATATAATGATAGATCAAATGGCTCAATACTAGTTAGTGACTTATTAAAGCTACGTGTTGTGAAAATTAACTTCACACAAAGGGTGCGGGCTTTAATTGTCTTGTTGTCTGGCGAACAATTTGTACGAGTTATTGTACTAAGCGATTGCTTCACGAATGATGGAACATACTAGGTGTTTTATATGTTATAAATTTAGTGAGACCATATCAAATAATCAACTCGCATGTCATGGATTATTTTTCAATTATCATTGTTATTTGGTCTTCATTTTCCATACAAAATAATTAGACAAAGTCACGATTTATCTATATAACACCCTACATGAAAAATGACAACGTTGCATTCTTAGCTTTAAATATTAATAAAATGTATTAATCGCATTTATCAATGGAACTTAGATAAGTAAGTAATGACTATTGATATCCTGTTGATGATATGACTGTTAATATATACATATATTGATGGTATTACACGGGACTTAAACATGACTGGCAAAAATCAGTTGCACCTACTATAGGTATACCTTTGCCAATCGCTTCAGAGAATAGAAGCACGATGGTAAATCGCACTATAAAATGAATCCACAAACTGAAATGACACTTGCAATGCAATACATTGTCATTAGCACTACAATCCCCATAAACATCTTCGTAGACAACCTTAACAGATTTAATACCAATGTCGTCACACAAGGAAGGGAACGTGAAAGGGTAACCGATTTATGACATGCAAGCGTTTATTGTAGGTACTGTGCAATAAATAACACACGCCTTTACCGACCACGTTCTCCTTGAGAAATTTATAGGTACTGATCCCGCGAAAGTTACGAAATGATTACGACTATCATACACAGTGTCCATCGCAAAGAAGTGTGAAGAGACATAGTCGCACATCCAGACACTAGAGTTCTCAACATCATCCTGGACGAACAATTGAAATTTTTCCTCGCCTTTTCATCATTTCTAAGTTTTACCTGCACGCGTAGCCGTAGTGATCACCGTAGACACGGAATCCACAAAGTGACGGATTGTAAAACCATTTCTTTTGTTTTGAGCACGACAATGTCAAGAATTAAGTGAAGAAATGTGTACATTCGTCAGTCGACAAATAGTCTACAATATCGAGCATTATTTCTTCTGTAATCGGCAGAAATGTTTCTACCATCTGTTACTTTGTCCATACTTTCGTCGACATACCCGGTGATCATGTTCAAAATCGTGTCCAAACCAATGAGACTTTACATGAAAGAAGTGACTTAAGTTATGGTTCTTTAAAATTTTAAGCAAAAATAATGTCGGAAAAAACGTTCACGTTAGGAAAAATCCGACAAAAATTTCACTGATCGAGAATCATATTCAATCAACTTATGGCAACAGTTATAGCAACAAAGGCCCTGCCACCCTTTATTAATTGCTTCACAACAGTGGAGCTTGCAAGAAAAAAAAGGTGGTTCAATTGGGGCGTCTCGTACCTCGCCACCTGCCGATATATTGTGGTCGTAGGTACTGTACGTGTATTCTTCCGCATTGTCATTTGCATTGTTCAAGATAACGTAAGGATTATTAATTAATACATTATCGTGTCATATGAAGTATTTATTGTTCGTCGAGAGTTTTATAAGCACATTCTTGAACTCCTTGAAAGATATGGTTGAATTCTTGATATTTTCAACCTTCCGGGAAGTTTCCTTTGTTTACGTTTAATGTTGCTATGCGTATCTCCTTTTGAGTAGGAACAGGATGTAAAGTTCCTTATCTACCATTGATAAGGTAGGATCTCCGACCAGATGGATGTTGTCTGGTGGGAAACCTCCCGACGGTTGTTATCGAGTTTGATCGCGCGGATAGCTTTAATATCTATTTTTGAAAATTAATAATAAGTTCCACTTACGTCCATTGTCAGTAGATAACTTCATCTTCTCCAGTAGTGTTGTATCTCGGTCGTTGTATATGAGAACCGCGGTCGCGTTTGCCCGCCATGCATTCTGCACCTGAAATACAAAATTAAATACATTACGTTATGTGTAAAGTTACATCTATGTGTATATGCAGTTGTTTTAAAAGCCCAATATCATTGGTTGGATTTTTCCAGGCAGTGAAAAACCTCATAAGTACCTACAAACTACGTTTGCTAAAAAAATGTCCTGAATGAAACGGTTGCTTCTCTAAATCAACATTTAAGTACAACGACAGGAACTTTTTCAGGGGGTCGTATTCTGTCAAAGTATATGTCATGCTCTGGAATTGATAAGTTGTTTTATTCCTTATAAGGGTAATAATAGATTTAAACTTAGTCGGTATATGTTGCAAAGTCTACATCTACAACACAGGGTTCTATACTGGATCCTGGTGTAGAATTCAATGCCACATATCCATATACCTACAGTGTAACCTTTTATGAAGATTGAACCTATTTTTTTTATTAGTCCCTTCTACTTCCACTACATAACATTTCATCCTGACATTTATCCACCGTATGGCATCATGGTGACTCACTGGTCTGGCAACTTTACATTTCCTACAACCTTTCACTAGTGATAACCAGGACAAATAAATATGATTATATTTGCTACTGGACCGGTCTTATATATAATAATATCTAGGTTTATGTTGAAATAGTTACTTCGATAATATGTAGTCATTTTGTTGGCTTGCATCACAAAACAAACACATTCTGTAAGCCCTGCCTACATCCTACTAAAGTTATGAGTAATATCAGCCTGATAATGTCTCGCTGTAGGACAAAGAACTAGAAGAAGAGGCATTTTATCACCAATGGGCAACTTGACAAAAAAAAATTTTTAGTTCCTTATCTAGATTACAAGAAAATTTTCGACACATATTTACTTTTTCGAATTGGTGGAACACTGCTTAGATTAAGCACATTAAAGTTGAGGAGAGGCTTCTAACGTCATTATCTAGTACTAGCAGACGTCACGCAGTTTCACCCGCGTAGTTTCCGTTCCCGTGGGAATACGGGGATAAAAAGTAGCCTATGTCCACCGGGAATAGTGTAGCTTTCCACCAGTACAATAATTTTTAAAATTGGATCATTAGTTCCGAAGATTATCCCCTTCATACAAACTTACAAATTTTACCTCTTTATAATACTTATTATTAGTATTAGTATAGATAAACTGTACTGGCTAGTGACGCCGTTATTTTTTGATTAGGTGCGTGAAAAAAGAAAAAATACGTGTTGAATATTTTCTTGTAATTTAGATGAAGGACTTAAAACTATAATGTTGTCAAATAGCTCATTGAACATGTTTGCATGCGAGTTAACGATCGCAGACTATTTTTATTCAATTCATGTCTAGGTTTCCTTACAGTGTTTTCCTTTGCCGTTGTCACCAATGTCTAAAAAACTTAGTAAGTTCATATACTATAAAATGGAAAAAGACATATTGGTATTTGCCTGGAAACCTGGTGCATGCGAGACTAGAACCTTAACCACTGTGGCATCACATTGAATTTTGCTAGTGTTTGACTGCGAGCCCACCTGATAGTAAACAGTGATGCAAAACAAAGCGCAATAGTTTATTAAGAGCCCTCTTGTCTTGAAGACACCTAAATCATAAGCGGAGGAGAAAACCGCAGCAGACAAGTTGTCTTCCGATGCACGCGGTATAAACGCTGAGGCGAAACGCTATTGAGAAAATGTATACTTGGGCATTATGTTGTAATTTGTAAGTTCCATCAACACTGCCATCGACGCGACGTATCTCAAACAAACTGTTTATTTACTATCGGTAAATCTAAAGAGTAAGAAGTAAATCTTAGAAATAAGCGGTATCAGGCTGTTTACCTTAACGGTAAGTTTTTATAAGCACTTAGATGCGAGTCAACTAAGCTGCATCGAGAAATGCCATCTTCGACTTTGGACCTGAGATAGGTACTAGCATAATAATATTGTTACCAGCCTGGATTTTCCCACTGCAGGGTGATAAAGGCTTCCCTACTTTCTTTATTTTTGAGATACTGTAGATACGGTGTTCAATTTTTATTTATTTAATTAGTACTTCAAGCACACATTTGTCACATCAGTTTGTGTTTGTGTAAGAGCACAGGTACTTTCTGCCAGATTTGAAAAAAAATGAAATCCAACGATAAATCAGCTATTTTTAAAAGTTATAGTTAGTTATTGGCATCAAAGAAGTGATGTTCTTGGTCTTTTTGAAAGTTAATTAAGACGCAGATCAGAAATGTACGATTTACCAAGGTTCAAGGAAGCATTCGATTTTGTTTCTGCTGTCATTTATATCAAGCGGATTCACGTGTTATATAAAAAAGAAAATCATCAGGAAAGTTTTTTTTTAAATCGATCGAGGCGTTCCAGAGATTACATGCAAACTTACAAACAATTAATTATATCGATATTTGTACAGATAACGAAAAGCAATATATGTAGTACACACCTAATAATACTATTAATAATAACTGCTGGTCTACTTAAGTGTCGTTATACAAAAATGATCCTCAAAACGCCTGTTATCAATATATTGAGAATATAGGTATAGGGTGATCACTGATCATTAGACCAACTCTGATAAATAATAATAATAATAAAATTCTTTATTGATATAAAAGAGGTACATCAAATCGTAGGATCCCCTAACACCTGCGCTAGTAAATACTGTGTTACAGGTGTTAGTGTCTTCCCCTGTGTATGTTGACATTATTCTAAATCTATATCAAAACAGAATAATTAAATTAAGTAAAAATTAAAAGGACACAATAAAACAAGATTTTATAGCAACAATTTTGCTTGCATGCTAGGGTGTCTGTGTGTGCGTGTGTGTGTGTGTGTGTGTGTGTGTTTGTGTGCGTGCGTGTCGTGCAAATCGAGAAAGGTATCTCGCATCGCAGACTTAGTATTTGATATCAATTTCAACTTGATACGTCTATTTTCTGAGAAAAAGGGTCTTGATAAATAGGTGAAATGACAACGAATTGATCCTATATGGGTTCTGGATTCCTATATCGAAGCTGGCTTAAAGAGACAATTTCATACGAAACTATAAGTCTTAAATAAACTCAAATGCTACACTGCGGTAAGCATGAGGTCATGGCTTTGATTTTCAAGTCTGACAAAGTATCATTACCCGACTCCATCAGAAATTTCAAAGCACCAAGGAGTCTGGATTATTGCCCAGTTGCTGGCTGATAGGCTTGCCATTTATGACGTGGGCCTTAAACAAAACTGGCAAAATAAGTGTGTATTATAGGTTCAGCTTGTCGATTTAGCAACCCCGCGAAAACTTCGGTAAAGTGAACTATCAATGCCTAGCATTAGTATGGAATGACAGCTCAATTCGCTTTCACTTCACCTGGGCGAATATTCGAGCGTATCAACCGCCGTAATTATCCTCCCCTAAATGTTAAGGGAAGAGAATGTATTAAATGGAGTATTTAAGCCATTTCCAGATTCTAGTACTTTAGCAGATTCTGAGCATTGCTGAAATATTGCATTAAATATTCTCCCACCTTCATTTTCACGCGGTGATTTTTGCAAAGTACCACCAAAGTATAAATATTAATACAGTAGGACGACGCCTTTGATCTCTGGAAAAATGTCGACAACTTCTACACGCGTTAGACTTGAATAATACCTTCCGCACTACGAACATCGTTTCGAACGCAGTTCGGGAGCGACTTTCCCGCGTCTCGCCCCTCACACCCCGCACGATTGCCCTGTCTAGACGGCTTCGTCGGACGACTGTATGTTTTTAGACTGTGGTACCACTTTATCTGTGAATACTCTATATAGCTCTTACAAGTTATTAATTTTAAGTTATAAGGTGTACAATAAAGAAAATTCTTTTCTATTATGTGCCTGACCTTTTAAGGAATACAGGTGTGATGCTATGAAAAAATTGAAAATTCATCTAGATATTTTAAAGTTAGTCTAATGGTAGAAGGTATTCCAATTGATGAGTACTTTCACCAGCTGAAAAAAATTAAATGGATTCAGTCGGCCTGTATTTTAGCCTTATCACTACAGAACACTATTTATGTTCTATCAACTGTTTATCTCGTGATCAATCGTTGGTATCAGACACACTTGTGTGTTTAATCCTTGTTCTTTATCCGAGGATATAGATAAAGGAGTTCATTTGTTTTTTGTTATTAATTTGGGGACACAATTATTTTCTACTGATATGCAGGTGTAACGGTGACAACGCCGGAAGGGACGCCCTAGAAGGACATACATACATTTATTGGTGAGTTTCTTCAGAAAGGTCAGGTGCGTCCATTCAAAATAGTACTTTATGTATGGATGATATACCAATCAATGCTATTACCTACCAGTTTAAAATGACGTATTTTGTATCTTTCAAAATCAATTAATTTCAGCAAGTTAAGGCCTATGCACACCACGTTTTTTAAACGCGCCGTTGACGCGCGATTGTAGCGATACAAACGCGATACGCACGCCAGTCAGACGCAGCCTGTCAGGCTGAGCCTGTAGACTCTTGCTCTAGCTCTCTAGGATAAAAACGCGCCGTCGACGCACGTTTCTAAAATGCGCATCAACGGCGCGTTTAAAAAACGTGGTGTGCACAGGCTCTTAGTTAGGTTACCTACTATAGCCGTGGGTGTATGGTCCGTGTATTCGAGTATGACAACATTTATGAATGTAAACGAAACAAAAGAAGTAAGATGTCATGTCACTCTGTAGTTTACCCCAATGGGAAAAAGACGTAAACTGCACTATCTGTACCCCAATAGGAGAAGACCTTATCTAAAGGATCACATTGTTGTCCTTAAGTAAGTATTTCGAAAGTTCAAGTAAACGTAATAATCATGAATGTGTTGTAATACATGTGATAGTGCATACGTTATTCTTTTAATTTTTAAATCTCCTAGATCACTTAAAGCTAGATTAACTTTACCTTCTTTTACAGCTCAAGCAGTCACATGCCTTTGGTTTAAACTTAAGGCTTTCCTGCATTATCCATTATTTATCTTAAGTATACAATTACGTAACTATATGTGTCATGTTCATTAATAGCATAATGGGCATTAGGCACATAATACAGATGAAGAAGAATGGCACATTTTACAAGATATTAATGACGAAGAAGAAGTATCTAACAGGAGAAAAGGCGAAGGGAAGAAATTAACATAGAAGTATTATTTTTTTCATGCCAGTCGTGGTACGACCACCTGTAGGCTATACAAATATTAGTCCGATGCGGGATTCGAACCCGCGTCACGGAGTCCACTAGCCTATCGCCCAAGATTTGACAGTCAATCCACAAATAGGTAAATTTATGTGTCTCGTCACTTGGAACTGATAAAAGGGTTTGTAGGTTAAAAAAAATGTAGTAAGTAGGTAATATTTGATATTTTTTATCAGAACAGAATTTGTAGTTAATCATCATCTTTCTAACATTTTCCTAACTGTGACGGGGCCTTTCTAATAAACCAGCATTTTATATGAAACGATTGCCTACCTGATGCCTATACCCAATGACTAGGTAACACCATAAATAACCTCTTATTTTTATTCAAATTTTTGGGTTTCTGAGTAATCCGTAACGACTGTCAAAGATCTACAAAATGACATTCGGGATCGACCGCTTAACATGCTTTCCGAGACGCGGAGGGAGTATATATACATGCCATGGGCGGTCATCCATTTAGGAACCGACATCATTATGCGTAGCTTACAGCTATCTAATCAAGTGACAATCGCAGAAAAGGTTGGTTTGTACACCTAAACCTAAATAAGTTGTAGTGTCTCAACCCTATTTGGAAAATAAAGGGAACTAAATGTTCTATGACCAATGGAAGATTAAAACCAAATAATCTGGTAATACATAAAAACAGCCCAATGTAAGATCAATGTATACTTGTCACCCATTTCACTGGAGCATATATATTTTTAAATGAGTTGGGTCGGTCTATGCTGTTGACAAGTTCATTATAACGTCTTTGTCTTGTAAGGGTATTGCCATTACTTTAGTCTAGACTGGTATGTATATGCGTTTGATCTGTTATTGAACTGTCGTTGGTAACTTGAGACTTAGTCTATGTGTCGTGTGTGTGTGTGTACCTCAGTAGCATCGTACTTACCGCGCACATTCGCACGACTAGTTAAGATACTATTTACAGTGTATAAATAACTAGCTGTTTCCCGAGGTTTCGCCCGCTTGTAAGGATCGTACAGTTGCAAATAAACCCCTGACTTAAAACATTTTAAAATCCAGAATCTGGGGAGTGTTTTGCACCACTTTTTCCTCCCAGCAAAAACACTGCAAAGTAGGCGTTTCGGGGCACTGTCTTACTGTATTTTGACGTTCAAAAAGTCCTGACTTTCAGCCTAATTTTTAAATCATTTATTTATTTGCAAACAAAGTTCTAAATAAACATTGATCTTTATTTTTTTAATATACATTTTTTTACCGCGTTCCGACAATCTATGCAGCTTTATCATATTACTAATGTTTCGGTCTGTAAAGTTACAGTATCATCCAAATTGTACATTGTATGTAAGTAATCTGATTATTCGAATATAAATCCCCCAAGTTACATCCGTGTTATTTGCAACAAATGCACGTTGATTCACCTACTGCATTATTATGGCGTATTCATGTGCGCTTTGGGAACAAGAACTTTGCTAACGAGTATCGCAGCTAATTGCATTAGCATGACTGAAGCCACCGGCTTCGCTAGCAGCTTATAACTAAAACTGATTATAGCTAGCTATGTTACACTTTAATTTACCGTACCTTAAACATGCTGTCTAAGGTATTGATGGTGTTGGTGATGGCACACACAGGTTCCCTCCTACCCTTATAGTCTCCGTGTGTAAAGGTAGCAGCCAGGTAAGGTGCTCATGATTAGATGACGATTCACGTGATACATACTTGAGATGAAATAACAATATACTGTAATATAATTATGTAACATTAACTTTGTCTAAGATATGGAAGAGCGGAGTCTCCTAACACGGGCATTGTTTGCCTAAAAGGAGACTTCAAACACAAATAATTGTATTTTCAATAGTGTCATTTTCAGTTAAGTACAGCCACGCGAGTAGATCTAAGGTTAAGCTATGTAAGCTTCTCCTCTCCCCTTTTGTCACTCGCTTCTCTTCTTATCTATACTAATATTTTAAAGAGGTAAGATTTGTATGGTTGTCTTTTTGTATACAGTAGCAATAAACTTAAAAACCACTGGACTGTTTTGAAAAAAAATCCGGGTGCAACTGCGAGACGTCCGCAAGTTCTTTATAAAAAACTCTACTACAGCAAAAAAAAACTACTTGATTCTCCTACTGGTATTTGCCTAAGTTGATAATGAAAAGACCATCAGCAGCAGTCAGCAGAAATTACGTCAGGTATACATATGTCATTTAATATTATTCTTACCTTGATTTCAAAATTGCAGCTGCCTCTCCGGATCACCGCGACCCATGGCTCCGTTGGCAGGGGGTCATTGGGCGCGGCTGCTGACAGCAATGGCCATGTGCAGCCAGTATGGTCCCTGTCTCCCCCCGCGCCTTTGGCACGCACATGCACTGCCACCCCCCTGGATGACCCGATGTACCCCTCGCCATATTTACCGGACTGAAAAGAAAGAAACGAAAGGTGAACAAAGAAACACAAACAGATTTCTAATTAATTATTATACTTTGTATTTTTGGACCAATACACTAAGCCTATTCAATTAGTATCACCTTATCAAATATCGAGGTTCCATTTCTTTGGCAGTCTGAAAATCGATGACAAACTTGTTCAATTTATCTTTAAACATTGAAAGACGTCTGTCTTACAATGAAACCCAACATAATTGAATCGTAATTGAAACCCAACCTTTAAGTTTCCAACTTGAGAGATTCTCTTGAACGAATTGTATTTGTCTTTAATTTTTTACAGTGATGAATTGAATTTAGACGAAGTTCTAATGTGAGTATTGTTTTCTTTTAGAAGCCAATTAAGTCACCGGTTTTTGGCGCCGGTGGTCGAGAAGTTCTGTGGCAATCAGTAGTCATGGTATGAGCACGTGTGAGTGTTGAGTAGGCTTATGTGTACTTAAGTTTACAAGAGTAAAAGAAGACCAAATAAAGGATGATGAAACTTTGTAATAGATTTTTATGGTTAGGAAGGGAGCTACTTTTGATATAGCAAAATATAGAGATAGTTACTTATAATAATATAGATACGATGACATGCTGCGTCGACGTCGAAATAAATTAGGATAAGGGCAAGGAAAAATCTATCGATTACTCCAGCGCCTATTCTACGCACGGTCACTAACACAAGATGGCGTTAAAAGTAATTGTTATTCATTGCCAATCACTATTAATTAATACATAACCTCAGCACATTAGGCTGCCTTGAGACAGCCATCTGGCTGGCTGGCTTCGTGCCAAGCAGCCAGCCTGCATATAAACTCACCTAGCTAATGAGATCTAGCAAATAAGGCCTCATGTTTGTAAGTAGAGAAACGTGGAGTTTACTTGTTTGTTGATTGGTCAGTATTGCACTGTTATAAGATGATGCGGTTGGTAAAAATACGTTAATACGATAAGTACGCTTCCTCATTGTAATTCTGTAAAAAAAAATCCGCGTGAAAATAGGACAGAACAGGAATAAAAGCTAGGAATTGACCACTTTACCTAACTTGTCGCGGGAAGCCTGCCAGTCTGTCTGCCTTTTCTCAATAATATTTTGTGACGACTTCTTTTTTACACAGGGCATTAGGTACTTATTTGACTTTAAAAGAGTAAATCCTCAGCCACGAAAAATGGCAGTGAAATTTAAGATTAGACGAAGCTACGTCACAGCAAAAAATACGCTGATTTTGTTTATATTCTACGAGGTGTGTGTACCTGCCTACTTTAATGTACGGAGAAGATAAACTAAAAATCAATCATTAGTGTAAGCGTGTGATGAATCTATTACATTCCACGGATTAGTGTTCTGTGCAATTCTGTTAAGTGATCACTGTTTAATGCGGATAATTATTGCGGAGAAATGTACAATTATTGGAGCCAGTAAAAAGTGCTTGACTTTTTATGAAAACTTATGAAATTTTATTTCTTTAATTGACCAGAAGGCTGGCTTATTCTTTTTCAAAGAATTGTTATTTAATGTGGTAATCTGGCCAGTCTACTGGGCACGAATTCAGATGACAGCGGTGGGGAGGAGTACTTTGACTACTAAGTGTTCCAGATTTTAAAATTAATTTAAAATATACCTTGTAACAATGTTTTTTTTAGAAAATCCGACCTGATTCTAGTACCTACTACAGGTAGACCTAATTTAGAGCATTAAGGTACACATCAATACAACATTAATTATCTTATCACGCATTCCATTAATGAATTTCGTTTAATCAATATCCTTAGTCTGATTACAAAACATTCTAAGTAGGGTGTTGTCAAAATATTTGCGTCCACTGCTTGCTTTTCATAATATTTCAGGTAAAAGAATTGCCGTGTTTGTTTACCCAGTGATTCAAGGTAAACAGCTTATCCGATTGCCGTGAGGTTTTTCACTTAAGACTGTCCCGTTGGTCTTGTGGTTGTTAGCGCTACTGCTGGGCATGAGATACAATGTCCGACTCTCTGTTCGAACAAAGTGTTCTTGGTTTTTATTTTTCATCTCGAATTTCTCAGTGGTATACCAGAATCTATATTAGTACCCAATTGGTGGCAACAGGCTACAGTCTTCTGATGTTTAGGTCTCAACCTAAACATAACTAACGAGCTTTGAATGTGATATAGTAGCTACACCTTTGTCTAACCCTTCGGGAAATACTAGCATAATGTCATCTCATCGCCTATCGGTGTGTCAAAATATTGGGCAACTGTGGCGCGGCTATAGAGTCGCCATTTAAAGATAAAATTAGCTTCTATCTTTGTCGCCGAACAATCCCCGCAAAATGAATTAGCCATCCATGTTAATCTGCAGTCAAGACGACGAGGACGGTAAATGGAGTTGATATCAGAAGTCAATTACTGTATGCAAACCTTCTGCAGCGGGCATAGATATTTCTTAATAAGTATGTAAGTAATGCAATTGAAACTATCCAATTGCTGGTGAATCGTTATTACTCCATAGAGAGTCTAAATAAGTAGAAGAGTCTGTGTGTTAGTTAGTTCTAACTGGATTCTCATTAACAGGATCATATTTGTATCACTAACCAAATTTTCACAAGGAGGACGCACCCTGCGAAAAATATACCCATAAATACCTACGGTCAACTTCCACTGTAGGACCCATATAAACCCATAGAAATATATCTATGGTAGGACCTAATCGAAATCACGAAAATAAATCAACTAGTTCATGCATTTCGCTCGAATACTTTTAAACTTTTGCGTGATACAGCAGATTTTTTCATGATTTCCGCTTTTTACACCCTGTGATAATTTAGCTGAGTAATAAAAGTAATAAAAATACCTAATATCCTACTTGTGCCTCAGACCAATAAAAAAGTATAGACAGAGCATTGCGCTCCTAAAAGTGTGGCACGTAATATGAAGACGATTCGCAATATGATGACGGCCGCTCGGTAGTCTGCCGCTAGCAAGCGAGAGCGCGTGACGTTATTTTGTTTTAATCATAATTACGAAATTATGCCGCCCCGCATTATAAACTGCTGCAAGAACAATTCCTGTTTCCAAAATAAAGCTCCTGGGATTATTTTTCACAAGAAAGTAACGTTTTTTCAAATGAAATCGTAAAAATATCAGAAATAATTTCTCGGAGCACGCCATTGTGTCGGTGTTGCAAGTTAAGAACATTATTTTTTCCCAAAAAACAAGGAAAATCGTAATGTTTTACGGACACTTCTCACCATTTTTTTTTATAATTTTACTATTGGACACAGTCAAATATAATCAAATAATAGTATGTTTGATACGGTATTTTTAGGTTCCCAGCTCATAAAACGTGGAAAGAAAAATGGATTAAAACTATACGGGACAAAATTCAAAATTTAGTGGGATCATGACCAACGATGTATGGAAATCCGTCTCAACACAATAAGTTTTTTTTTTATTATAGCCTACGCTTTATATACCTACTATTAAATAAAAGTATTCATTTTAACATAAATACCCGAGTTTTAAAGCAAAAAAATATGGAGATAATCTACAAATTATGTCTATGCTACTCGCAACTTATAATGACCGCAGATCACTCATGTAAGTACAAAACAACAATGTCAGTTTAAAACAAAACAAGAGAACAGTTGCTAATTTAAAAATAAAATGTTATATTCATGCTTTTTATGGCTTTACACCGGTTTTGCAGAATCCCTATCTAAATCTTGCAAAAATGTGGAAATAATTTCTATATTAATTTCATTTTGTTTCATGCATCTTTGCTAGCCTTCTTTTGGTCATGATCCTTTAGTAAGTAAGTACATAAACATAGGGTTCCATCATATTGCGAAACAAGAAACTTTACTCAAAAGTTGTGACTCAAAACGTCAGACATTTAAAAAGCTGTCATGCCCCTTATGTAGTGTCTACATAAGGGGCATTAATAATTTCCCTTATTCAGAAAATTAATATTTGTAATAAAACAAAAATATCTTTCATTTCATACAACCAAGATAAACACTATACTACATACATAATAATAAAACTTAACCAAAGTATCTCTCGCACTTGGGAGTCGCAGCGCAACGCTTGCAACATTTTTGTCTAGCACACATGCGCAAATCTACGATGTCATACACCAAGTTACGCACACAACGCCAAAAGTAGTCCTCACTTTTTAGTCGCGATTGTTTACGACGGCTCCGTCTATTCTTTTTTATTGGTCTGAGACTTGTGCATGATATGTAAAGCGGTGTTGCATTTCACACTTTTTAAATCGGTAAGTGTTGGGTGGTAGTATTTTATCTTTATCTACCTTTGACTGGGCTGGCCAAGGGTCACATATTATAGGGTTACCAAACCCAAAAATTGAAAAACCAGAGACCTAACTACATACTCGTAGGACAATGTGAGGTATCACTGCTGTCCGCTCCCTTCTGAATCCGATGTTTTGTTCTGTCACGATCATAAATACCTTATCCTGTCCATGATAAGGTATTAATGATCGTGACTGAAATAAACAATAATAATATCCTGCATTGACGACATGACAGTCGGAATTGTAGATAATTTTATTTATTGTCTACTAAAATTGCTAACTAATGTATCCGCGACTTACTGAGCAAGTTTAGTCTGATTATAAACGACTGCGACCACAGACTGACAGGCGGACATATTTATAATGTATTTTTTTAATTAGTGAGGCGAGTTCCTTGTTACAGAATTTGACCATTCTTGAGAAGGAACACCAAATAAAAAGACACAGTCTCTTTGAGAGTCCAGACATTATCTTGGTCAGATCGTGTGAGTACCATTCAGATTGGTGTCCGAGATTGTCTTTTGACGAAAGAACCACACAGGTGCTTTACCCCCTAACAGCGAAAACCTGTTATCAAATCGGTTCACCCGCTTAAGAGGTACGGTGCCACAGACAGACACACACAGCGGTCAAACTTATAAGCTCAACACTCTGGAATCACACCTAGATGGCCAAAAAGTTCTGGGCAATCTGTACCTAACTGCTTAGGAATCTCGAAAAGGGGTGTCGAAAAACGTGACACGTATACGAACCGTAACAAGATTTTCCCAATACCTGTTGATCTTATCAAATAAACATATCGGCTGATATTTTTCCTTCGGTCAGACCATCCTTACTGCGTAGATAGCTGTTCAATAATTTGTCACGACACTGGCGCGTCATCGTCACTTATTTTATCAATATTGTCGTGTTCTAGAAAGTACATACGAGACAGAGGTATAAATAGTTATCAGAATAATCAATACGTTTTGGTCGTCGCGCGAAAATGTTTTCTATTTATGGAGGGCACGTCAATGTAGCCAGATATTTAAAATTTCTTTATTTTTTGCATAATTATGGCGCTATTTTGAGCTTGATGTTTTTTTGGAAAACTTTATAAAATAGATGGTAAATTATAGTCATTCAGCGGATCTGTAATGCTATTCAGAATGTATTTGCTGAATGAAATCAACAAATAGCCCTATTTCCAACAAATATAATTTTGAGGAGTTTCTTATTGTAAGAAGTTGGTATGTACGAACATCAAGGTACTCTAAACAGTAAAATTTTCCCAATTAAACATTTACCTTATTCAGTTTGTAATGCAGTTGAAAAACTACCAAAGAAATTTGACACCTTGGGGTGGCTTGATGTGCTGGAGTCTGTGGTTTTGTTCATAAGTTATGGTTAGTTGCCTTCGTCATCATTTTTGGAGACTTGTATCCTAAGGGGGTTGGAAATGGAATGAAAGTTTAATTAAATTTGGATATTTTTTTGAAACCCCCTAAGGCTCCTGAGAAGTTATCAGCGACCGACCACTCCCATCGGGCACACAGCTTATTTACAAAAAAAAAAACAAAGAAAAGAAAGTTGAAAAGTAGTAAGTAGTTATGCCCGCCCGTTTTTACTTATGAACGTCAAATAAAGCACCGTCTAGCTAAGTAATGACAAACGTAAACAGATACCTAAGTTGTTCTTCACGCCGAGTAAGCCTCGTAATCTACATTTTTGACAATTGTCTATTATAGGTTTTATCAAGTTCAAATCTGTGACTGTCCAGAATTTTAGTAATCTGTTGCCAAGCACTAGCACTGTTCACAATTTATCAAGACATTATGATCTCGCCGAGTTTTTTTTATAAATTGACGGTGTTTACATGTATAGACTGGTGATACAATAGAATATAGTGCACCCTTTATTATGCACCATAAAAAAATACAAATAATACCTAACATAAGGAGCTACATAGTGTGTATAGTGTATATTCGTGTCATAGTGTGCGATCTCTTACTTGGATGGACTTGATAAAGAAAGACAATAGATTTGTTGGCAGTTTGTGTATTTTACCATGTTAGACAAATTTCGGTTTAAACCAATATGGATTAAAACAAAACGATATAAATAAACCGCTCTCTGGCATTTATTTACCTTCCGCACCATATAGGTCAAACCTTATCCCACTCAACGTGATTGACAAAAAGGTACAAAAGCATGTTTTATACCTTTTGATATATGTAGCTACCAATCACTAGAGTGATGTGCGTGGGCAGTTGTTAGAGCTTGTTCCCGGATAACGTTTCAAAGCTGACCAAGCGGCTGTGTGGGTAGGAAGGTCTGTGATTGGACGCTATTCATTATCAGAAAGGCGGTCTAGAAACCTTTGCTTGGATGGAAAGAAAGAAAAAGGAATTTGCTATGAACGGCGCTGCGCCAACGGTATCCCACCCATACGTACTAAACGTTACTTGTGGGAACCCGTGCATTGTGCATACAGCTAAAGAGTGAAATTCCCTGCCGAAGTCGGTGTTTCTTTTTTTTTAAAAACTATTTTAATTTAGTTCTGGGCAAGCGTGCTTAATCGCCGACCACATCATCGCATCGCTTACTATCAGGTAGGAAATTGGTCGAAAGAAAACAAAATTCGCACGAGGGCACACAATACTAGAAACAAAAGAAAACAATTAATTTAAGACACAGTAAAAAGTAATAAATAAACCACAATAATAAATATGTGCCTGGGTATTGCATTGATGGCATTTTTTTGAACATTTTTAAGTGCTAAAAAGTGTAACTACTTTCGACAATTTCTCTTACATTAGTACCTATCCATATTCACAAAAAAAAAACACCGTTTTAAGACTCCAACAATTGACATTTAAGTTTATAGTGATAAAGCAGTTATTAGGCCGATTATTATACCTTCTCGAAACTAGATTTGATCCAAAAATATCTACACTAATGAATCAACTAATTAGGTATTCGTTACACACTAAAGTTGATGTCATTAATTACGTTTACAATCTACAAAAAAATATTTTTAAATAACAATATCGACTGCTCGGTACAACATAACATAATATCACGCCTGTAATCCCCGAAGGGAGAAAAATCAAAGATTTGGGGATCGAATTCGAGACTTCAGGCTGAGCAGTAGCGCTTACGACCAATAAACCGAACGAGCAACAACAAAGCTCGTTTAATTCCAAACACCTTGTAACGACGTAACCGATACCTACGAGTGATTATGTCAATAACTATAATTGCAATACCTAATAAAACACAGTACGCATACAAATAGTACATAATCCACTGATTATAGACGTAACCGTAACTCGAGCGGAGCAAAAAGGAAGCGTGAAATTAGAAATCTATGAATCACTCTCCACATGTTGGATTGTGGTTTGGGTGTTCAAAAATACATAAAACGATGCGTAAGTAATTATTGATTCTCTAAGCACTTTTTAACCTGAAGCGGTACTTAAATAGAAATATAATCTAGAGATAGGTACCTACTAACATGATGAATATAATGAAAAAAGTAAGTGCATTCTCCCAATTGTGAAACATGCGGAACGGTTGAAGATGTTCATCATCTACTGTTACCAATGTGTTAGGTCCTAACACTTACTTTTTTCATTAAATTCATCATGTTAGTAGGTATCTCTAGATTATATTTCTTAGGACAAGGACAATAAAGAAGGAGAGTCACTATTAAGCATTCTAAAGATAAATTTTGATATTGGTCCATATATGTACATAATTATGTAAAAATTTTAGCGCAGTCTTCATCTGAGGTAGCAAACCTCCTGGGTGATTTATTTAGTTTTTAATATTGTAAATTGTATTTTTAGATTTAGTTTAGAATAGTTTAAGTTATGAAAAGGCTGACATGCCATTGTGGACAAAACCCTCATTTGAAAATTAAGAATACAAAAAAAAAGATATGAATAAGCTAAACAGTTTTTCTTTTGTTTTATTCCATTAAATACGCCGTAATGAAAAAACCCTAGCTGACCGAATAACCGTTGCCGAAGACATGGAACGAGCTCAGGTGGAAGAACCGACAAACCAACACCGATTGTCTTGGCGCCTTAAAACAAAGTGGGCCGAATCCAAATGAAAAGGGACAAGGCATAGCAGAAGAAGAAAAAGACCATTGTTTGTTTTATTTTGTTTGAACCCGATAACTCCGGAACTATTTAATAGCCCTATTCTTAAGGGAGGTTAAAGAGTATTATTTAACATCACGACACGACCCTTAGGAGCGAGTAAGACAAAGGGGCCAGCTAGTTAACTAATATATAAACATGGAATCGACATTACTTGAAGTCAGTGTTGGGTTGGGTTCGAGGTAAACAGTGGGAATTCCACAGCCTTAGTAGTCAGAGGTACATCGTAGGGCTTTAATTGGTTGAAATACCCTCCTTACTTCTACCCATGGAGACTTACATACTTGTATGTATTTTTCTCATGGGGGCAGGGATTTTAGTAGAAACTCTAGGACGCTACCGGCTACGGAAGCTTACATACTCTTTACGTACTACTATGACGATTTTTACCATAAAAAAGGTTGGTTGGCAAACAAACCTTGAATAATAAAGGGTTTAGTTATTAAAGCAAAAAAAGAACGCAAAGATTACATTGAAAGTAAAATGTAACTTCAATATTAGAGCAAGACCTTTGCCCAGAAATGTATATTTGATCAAGATAACGAGTTTGCCAATCCTAACTTACTACGCAAAGAGCTGAACCATTATTGACTTATAAATAAATTAAGTTGTAACAAAACGAATACTACAATACCAAAGAGATTGAAAATACTATAGAGAGGCCATGCGAGGAAATGTCTTAGAAAACTTTGATCCCATGACTTAGAAACGCAATTTAGAATAATATAGCAATATTGGAACGGCGCCTACACTAACGTATGGAAGTGAATGTTGGGCGTGGCAAAAGAGACATGAAAATAGAATATAAATGCTGTAGAAATGCGTTCCTTGCGAAGTATGTCATCATCTGCCTAGCCTTTTCCCAACTATGTTGGGGTCGGCTTCCAGTTTAACCGGATGCAGCTGAATACCAGTGTTTTACATGGAGCGACTGCCTGTCTGACCTCCACAACCCAGTAACTGGGTAACATGATACCCCTTGGTTAAACTGGTTTGTCAGACTTTCGGGCTTCTGACTACAAGTAACGACTGTCAAAGATCTACAAATGACAGCCGGGACCAACGGCTTAACGTGCTTTCCGAGGCACGGAGGAGTCTTGGTATGTAATAAATGGTCACCCATCCACGGACCGACCTCGTCAAGCGTAGCTTAACCTTCGATCGACCCATGCGGCTGTTATAATTTAGCCACAAGCTCCTTCCTTGCGAAGTATGTGTGGTGTAACAATGAATGACAGATTGAGGAATGATGTGATAAAGCAACGTTGTGGTTTAAAAGAAGATGTAGTAACAAAAACTGAAAAGAGTATGCTTAGATGGTTTAGTCATGTTGAAAGGATGGATGAAAGGCAACTAACGAAAGGTACAAGGCAGATGTAAGGGGTAACGCCGGGAGGGGACGCCCTAGAAGGACATAGGTACATAGACCTTATTGATGAGGTTCTTCAGAAAGGTCAGGTGCGTAGTACTCGCAACCGGCGTGTGTGTTTGACAACATATGTATGAATGTAAACGTAGCAAAAGAAGTATGTAAGAATCGTAGCATATGGCGCTCTGTAGTTTCTGCCTACCCCCATGGGAAAAAGGTTTGTATGTATGTATGTATGGAACGTCAGCGGAGCGTACTAAATTAAACTCATAGACTTGTGACTAGGCCACATGTATCGGTTGAAAATTTTGTTCGTGATGTCAAAGTCAAATCATTAATTTCAATTAGGCCATTTAAAAGGCACTTTTGAACGTCAAACTTACAAGTTAAATAAAATATAGTGATTCTAGTTGCCCCTTCCAAAAGGTGGTTTCGTATGGAGAGGTTGTCCCGTCTGCAGTTGGTATTGAATGTCTTTGTACAGTAGGTACTTATTTAATCGCGTGACGTCAAAGTTCCCTAGGGTCTACCGGACGAGGGTAAAAGGCATCTAGTTCCCCTGAGCCTCGGTAACTTCCTGGCTCGAGCTAAAAACACGTGGATTCTTATTTACAAAGGAAACAAACAGGAACTTGTCCTATTTATGTCCCCGCTTCGAAAGTAGTAAATGAATTAGGTAGGAAACTTTTTCTGTTTGTCAGTTTAACGGTTATTTTAAACGGTAAAGGAAAACAATGTACGGAAATTCAGATGTCCTAGAACCAATTTGATGACGATTAACTCCGTCATAAAAAGAGCTTTGAGGTACCTAATTCATAATAATTATATAAGTACGGATATTATAAAGAATCATTTTGAATTTTTGGCAGTTGCTCCATACAAAATCTGACAGATCATCAAGTTTTTCCCACGAATAAAAATGGTCAGTCGATTGAAAAATTAGCTCTTAGACACGTAAAGCTTAGGAAGTGTATAATGTAACTGTCCGTTTATTACTTTCACACCTTAACGGATTTAGATGAAATTTGTCACGCGGATAAATCTTAAATTCATGACACAGAATACTTTTATCCTAGGTAAGAGTTTCCCGGAAATAGTTCCAACCTACTACCTGTTCGACTGCCTCGTTGGTCTAGTGGTCGCAAGCGCTACTGCTGAGCATGAGATCCCGGGTTCGATCCCCGGGTCGGGCAGTGTTATTGAGTTTTTCTATCTGGAATTTCTCAGTAGCAGCCCGGAGTCTGGATTAGTGCCCGATTGATGGCAATAGGCTCGCCCCTTATTACATGGGACTCAAACATAACTGGCGAAATGTGGGTGTACTACTAGGTACACCTCTGCCTAGCCCTTCGGGGATTACAGGCGTGATGTTATGTATTTATGTTATGTAGTTCCAACCTAAATGCGGGGCAAAAGCCAGTAGGCACTATATTTAAACGAATTAGATTTTCTAATTTAATGATTTAAACTAAAACTCTGAAATAATGGCAAATCCATTCAAAACCAGATCACAAATACTAACAAATCTATTATAAGGCCAGTAGATAGCTAAAGCAGTTCAATACCTACCAATTTACACTACTAATAAACACTAAGCACCTATTGAAAACCAGTTTATAATCGGATACACGATTAACTATACAGATCAAGGCTATGTTTTTGTGTCAATCATATCATTCTAAGTCCGTGCTATAACTAACATAATATCAATCAATGTTTTCAACAAAAACGTATCATTGAATGTATTCACTACTAGCTTCTGCACGCGACTTCGTTCGCAAGAAAGAAGCCTTTGTATATAATCCTAGGGAGCTATAATGGAGTAGTCAATTTCGGTTTTGATTCAATTAAATGTTTAAAAAAAATCGAATGATGAGTAGTTCCGGAATTTACCCCCTACATATCGAAACTTAGAAACAAACAAATGTTATCATTATTCACTAACATTATGAAGAGATAAAGTTTGTGAGTTTGTGTGGTTGTAGGGTATACTTAATTTTTGGAACTGAATCCATTTTGAAAATTATTTCACTGGTAGAAAATAGGAGTGTACTATTAATAGGTAAACCTCTGCTAAACCCTTCGGGTATTATAGGCGTGAAGTAACGTTGCGTTAATACGGTCCAAATGTAGTCGACCAGAAACTTTCACAGGAGTACAAATAAACGATTATTTATTAATTTATCGGAGTAATTAATTTTTAGTTTATTAGCGTTATCAGCTGCTTGTTGTATGGGTAAATGTTCCAAACAACATTTAATAGGCGCGATAAATGTGAAGAGTCAATTGGGATCATATTTACTACCTTATAATATATAGAGACTCCTAATGTATAGGTTTTTTCATAACTGAAAGCCAGATTGCCAGTGGGTATACAGAGTTATTTTTCAATGACCGGCCAAATTTTCACAGGGTGTTCTACCCATGAATATAAGTAACTTTCCCTATGGGACCAAAAGTTCAATACCTACTCGACTAATTTTAGTCGAGTAGGTATTGAACTTTTGTATGAAACAGCTGATTTTTATTTCGTGATTTCAGAGTTGGTCCCATAGGGAAAGTTACTTATATTCATGGGTAGAACAACCTGTGAAAATTTGGCCGGTCCTTGAAAAATAACCCTATAGAGAGTTGTATGAACATAAACGAAACAAAAGAAGTATGTAGGATTGTAGCAGACGGCATTCCTTAGTTTCTCAGTTTCTGCCTAATGCCCCATGGGAAAGAAGTGCAAGTTCATGTAATTCTTTATTACTATCTGACTTTTACGACTGATTTTAATAAAAAAAATGGTCGCAAAATAGAGATACAAGACCAGCATTTCAAATGATTTAACTATTCCACATGGATATCATATTGTAATATATGGTACCATAGATTACAATAAGATATCCACGTCAGTCCATGTGGAATACAGATCAGATACATATCCAACCTATAGGTACGAATTAAATAAAGCCAAAGAGTGGTTTTGGCCAAAAATTGCGTGCATTGCCAGGAATTCCACTGGCTCGTGTCTAGTTTCCGCGTTACACAATAATTGTCATCAAGTTCAATATGTTTTGTACAATATCGTTACGAAAATTCGCTTCCATGTCGCTTTGGGTCGGAGCGGTTTGTGTAAGTAGACCGTATGTGAGTTTACCTGTTTTTAAACGCACCCACGACACATGTGATAATCCTTCTTAGTTAAAGCAACTTTTTGGAATGAAGTTCCTTATCGCGCGTTGTGAAAGGGGGCTAGACGGAAAAAAATCGGGGAGGGAGAGGGAGAGGGAGAGGGAGAGGGAGAGGGCGAGGGAGAGGGAGAGGGTGAGGGAGAGGGATAGGGTGAGGGAGAGGGAGAGGGAGAGGGAGATAGCGGGAGAGAGGGAGAGAGAGGAAGAGGGGGATATGGGGAGGGTTGGGGGAGGGAGGGGAACGGGAGGAGGAAGTTGGAGGGGGAGGGGGAGAGAGAGAAGATTGAATAGTTCGCTAATCAATCGAAGGGAACTTCGTTCCATCCGGGTGTCCCTTGACACCTCTCAAGTTTTTTTTTTAAGAAAAGTACCTATATTAAAAAAACAGTACTTAGTACTTAATTGGCCAGTACAAGTGCTCCAACTAATGACGCATCACATGCATTTAGCTGACCTCGTTAGCCGAGAAGAAAATGATAAACGAACAAAATTTAAGTCCTTCATCGATGTTTTAATTGGTTAATAAACATGATTAAAATAACAATTAAGGATATTATTAACCTCTTGCGTTTGATAACACTTTTATGTGCAATTACGCGCATTTTATTAATTGAAGTGTCATAATGAATTCTTTAACACTGTTTGCATGAGTAGGTGAAGATTGCGAGGCTACCATTAAGATCCTTTTTTAAGCTATGCTGGACCTTTACTTTTAACTTCTGCCGGGTAAAATCAAAAACAAAAGCCAAAACGTTTATTACAAACGACCTTTAAAAGATGCGTTTAAACGTCATACTATGAAAAAAAAATTAATTTTTTATTTAGACTCACGGTCATTTGTTCTGTGTTTTTATATATTTAGAAATACACAAGTATGTTCATCAGCTGTTTAGTACCCATAACACAAGCTCTGCTTAGCTTGGGACTAGATGGCGTAGGGTGTAAATTTTGGAATATTATTCATACATAATAATATATTATATGGCTATGACATTTAGTACGCCTCTGTACATTTGTGTGCTTGAAGTATTAAATAAATATATAGGTATTTTATATAACTGGGCAAGCTAAGATATTATTTATTTGAATCTGCTAAGTGAGTTACATGTGTAAATAGATATACCGGTTTTTGTTATTCATACAGCTGTCAGTTTTTTTTCTAAGTTTTTCTTTAAGGATGTTACATAATCTGGTGTCAAACCAATTATTGAGGTGGTAACAGATTATAAATAATATTTGATATTTTTTATTAAGTTACGCGTATAGAAAGAGGTTTTGCTGAAATATTGGAAGAAACATTTTGATTGAAATTCAGATTCTGATCCTATTGTGATTCTGTTATAATTTTAGCAGAAAGTAGGTACTTTTGTCACTCGTATGTGGCCGGGTTTTCGACTTATCACAAAACCAACACTTTAACTACCTAAGTGAGACGATACATTATTTTGCACTTATATCATGTACTGACATACATTATCAGTTGATGCATTATACTTTCACATTGTATGACTGTTGGAGAACCCGCGCGGTAATTAACGACAAATTTATTATTTACTTTATGAATACTTGTACAAGAATTACAATCCGTGTCAACAAAATGTAACTTTCTTTGAATTTTTGGAATCTTCTTAGAATAAGAACAACTGATGGTTGCTCCACAATGAAACCATTTTTATATTTTCTGAACCTCTTTTATTCTGTACCAACACGAACCTAGAATTTAGCTAGACGCGTTTTCAATTCATCGTAACCAATACGACTATACCAATTACGTTACTTCACGTTACCAATTACGACCCAAAATCTATTCCACAATCATCATTAATTTCTTACTCGTCCAAAATATATTTACTATTAAATTTAATAAGTAATTAAGCTTAATTAATTTCACCTCACTACATAAGTAATCTGATGCTTTGATATCGCCCTCGCAAGCCAAATTAAGTAGAATTTAATTATTAATTACTGGCCACAATTAGCGTTGTCTTTGATCGTTACGAATATTATATTAAACTGGTTTTATAATTACATTAACTGTGTGTATTATAACGTGTATTAGTTAGGTGTGTAGCCTACTGGCTCATACGTAAAAGTGATAGTAATTCTTGTATAATTAAACTATCACTTTCGCAATTTGCATCACTTTATTTCTAAGTTATTTCATTTATCTCACGATCAATCTATTTTTTCTTTGGTCTTTCATCAACCACATCTGAATACCAGTCGTCCCTTCAATTATAACAAAGAAAACCAAGACGTCTCCTTACTTCAGCTTCCAGGACAGAAGGCCTCGGATGAGTCCTTGGGCCCTGATGTTTATTCAATACGCATGCCTGAGACCGCTACATCCGCGCTACCATAACCAAATTTAAAATTACAAGTTAAGACGAACTAAGAATATCTTATGAAAAGTATAATGCTTTAAAATCTTGTGGTCGAAAGACTGTTGACTAAAGGCCACCTCTAAACGCGGCACTGATGTTGTGAATCACTTGTGTATTTGAAACATCATACGAATTTCAGTGCCTTTTTCTCTATCAAGCTTCTTGGTTCAATACTAATGTCTTAGCTGAAGAAGAAGAAGCAACGTACGTATATTTTCCGCATTACCTTTTCTTTGGAATTATCCTCGAAATTAGAGCGTTTCTATTTAGTAACAAAAATGAAACTAGGTTCCCGTACTAGTTGCCATTTTGTTGCACCAAGGAGTCTCAAAATTTACATGCAGTTTAAAATGCAAATAATATGCCCGGCGACATTTTTTTAGCTTTACGTTTGCGATTGTTTTAAGTGCGACAAATTTGTTCAAAGATATAAATAAACAGGAGAATACATACAGACAGTTTAGATGTCAAGTATGAATATGTATGTAACTGTAGGTAATGTGGAGCGCATCTTGTTTTTGTTGCCAAATAGCAGTCTGTAATCAAGGACTTTGTGATTTTCAAAATATGAAACCGCCAAACGATTTCAATATTATCAATGATCCGTAAATTAATGTGTTGTTATTTACCTTTAATGTAAAGGTAAATAACTCGGCTTTTTATTCGTTGGATGGAATTTCTCCAGTAAGCCATGCACATATTTATATGTTTCGTGCGGTATTCGAACCAGCGACAAGCAGCGCAGCAGCCACTGCGCTAACCGTGCTGTCCAGTTTGAATCACAATAGATTATAAAACATGCCTAGATTTATTAACGGTTCAATTCACAAAAGTGCTAGTTTCGCAACACGAGATGCACATTGCATAATTGAAGATCAACCCCATTGCAGCTAAGTAACCCCATAGAAATAGAAACTGGTTTAACGGATATTTTTTAAGGTCATGCTTCTTATACAGGGTTATTTGTAAAACACCAACAACCTCGCGGGGCTGGATAAGTAACATCAAATGTAACAACTTTTATTCTACAAGTTCTGACGTAAAACAATACATGGAACTAAAATCTGGGGGCACGGGAGTGTCGGTAGGTTAGGCCGTGAAGATTCAGAAGCTTGGCTCTACATGAGATCTGATATCTTTTTCACATGGCAAACCTTATGTGGTCGTTTTGGCAACATTTTACATGAAATGTTTTGGTGGGATTATATTTTAAGTTTTTATTGTACTGTCGCGACATTTGTAAGCCTATGATTTACTCATAAACGAAGGAACGACGAAGTTCCAGGTGCTTGCGACCTAAACTACGATGCACGTAGAGTTATTAACATTCAAGCGGGCAGTTGAATTAATATTTATTTTTGTGTAAAATTAAACCAAATAAATTATCAAAAGATGTTGAACCAAAGTTGTTGCTTATGATATAACCTATCTGGTCCTGCGAGGTTGTTGGTGTTTTACAAGTAACCCTGTATAGCAAAGTCGAATCACGCCTGTATACTCTATAAGGGTAGGCAGAGAATTAAGTATACCTACTTTTCGCTAGATACTGGCATGCGTACGTTTTGTTTGTAATGACATTTTACTAATAAACAACTGTTTGATGTTAAACACAAGCGAATGATCGCAAATTATCCTTATCGGAACCTTAAAGTGAAGTGACTGTTGCGATTAGATTTATAGCATGTATTAACTAGATAGATAGATAAATCGATTCGACCTGAAAGTGAATCGATGTGGAATGTCCTTATCCGTCAATATGTTTTATGATCTTGTGTACAGCAGTAATAATGTATGCAAGGGAGAACCATTTATAGGTCATGTTAATACCTCATTACTGGTAAAGCAGTTGTTCCGAACCTTTTTTAACGTAGGACGACTGGAGCAAAAGGAATGAGCTAGAAATATTTACTTACCACTCAATGTAAATAAAATTTTATCCTCTTTCTTAAATTAACACGCAATCATGAAATTATTATGGTACTCTTTTTTATGTAAGTATACAGAACTTTTCTTACGTATTTTAGCTCTTGTAGGTATATAGAAATAATTTTGCCAAGGAAGTAATGTCTATATTAAGAAAACATTAATCATAATTGACCGATTGTTTTGGAGCCAATTGTGTGATTATAAAACATGCATTTTAATTAAAGTAATTTAGTTTTAGAGATGTAAAAGAAGTAGATTTAGGTAAGTTTAAATAAATAAATAAGTATTTCACAACTTTTTCACACAACGCCATGTAGTCCAAAGCTAAGCTAGAGCTTGTGTTATGGGTACTAAACATTTGATAAACATACTTATAAATTTCTAAATACATACATATTATAGTTTATTAGTGCGCCATCGAAATCGCCTGCAAAAGTCAAACCAGTCAGTTGTCACCATATAAATTATTGAAATGTTGACGATCCCTGACGTAGTGCATTACGTATTGTGGAGTCGTCCGTTTACCGTGATTGTAATGTCAAATAGTTCGCAGTGTTTCCGCTTCCTTACTAGGTGCATACAGTACTAACTCAATAAAGTTGATAAACCTTCCCTAGTTAAAACAACGGTGTAAAGTAGTAAGCGTTTCCTTATAACTAAGGCTGCACCGTAACTGGAAACTAGGTTAGTTAAACTGGAAAAGTATTGTTTTATTTTAGTCTGTTTTCCAGGGTGTTGCTTAGAAAATAATTGATTAAATAAGGAGTTTGTTGCTTGGCTTATTATTTTTGTACCTCCAATTAAAAATTGTGTTAAAACGTTTACAAGGATACCTATTGTTCCCCCACCATTTGTTAGTAGCCTATTGTGATACTTGTAGATCAAATATAATAAAATGTCTACATGTAAGTCGACGATTTTTATGTGGTGATGATGACCCAGTTGCTAAAGCCTCGCCTCTCATGCTAGTTTCAAATCTTGGCAAGAACCGATGCAACTTTTGCAATTATATTATTCATGTGTGCTTTTTCTTAAGTCTTAGACAATACGGACAGGCGGTAAAAGAAAACATAGTAACAAGACCTGAACATGTAATAAGACAGAAATGCCGGCCCGCCTTGAATAAGCCCAGTGATGGTTTTGTCCTGCAGTGGAAAAGTAAGTGTTATTATTAATTATTTCACTATGTAAACAGCCAATCCTTGGCTAAAAAAGGGCTCATAAGTATCTGATAAATTCGTTTGACTTCAAGAAAAAATGTCCTCGATTATTAAAGTTATTCGATAAAAAAAGTATCTCTAGTCTCTACTGATATTGCAATAGCGAAAGTTGGCTTCCATGAAAACGTTTATTGGAAAACAGTTTGCTCATTGTTGAGCAATTAAGTTTTCCATTGATTTCCTCATTGTCAACTGAGTGCATTGTTCGCAATGATTTGGTTAATTACATGCAAATTGCAAATGCAACGCCCTATCTTGATTGAATCCTCTCAACTCCATGAATTGCAGTTTCCCAATCATGTTTGGGTCAGCTTCATCGGTCGTGTCATGTTTGGCTGGAAGCCGACTTAACACTGGTGTATTGAATATACTGCCTATTTGATCTGCCCAACCCAGTAAGTCGGTAGACCGACCTTCGAAATTCTGATTAATAGCTACGACTGTAAAAGATCTAGGAATGACAGACGAGACCAACTGCGATGTAAGTGATTGGCGAAGTATGTTTTATTGTTTCGGGTATGTAATGAATTATCCATCTACGCACTGACCTCGGCAAGAGTAGATTAACCTAAGATTGACCCGCTTGGTTGTTATTATGGCTTAGTAGGCGACTCGGACGCTGAATCTCGTCCGATGCGGTCGAGACAGGAATTTCATTATTATTAATATTTTTGAGTGGTGTTTCGGACGCATCCTTTTTTAGAGGCAAAGTACCGTCAGACACATAATTAAATAATACATATTTTACCTTGTCGCTATGGATAAATTATTAATTACAAATAAAATAAACATTAAAACACATTGCACATTTTGCGAAAAAAAGTGGCATCAGTGATACGCAGAGTGAGGGGAAGCAGCAATCGCGTTCTGAAGGTATTTTCAGAAAGATTGGAAGGGTCTACGATGGATAGGTTTATCAAGCAAGCTGCATGTCAGACATGGGTCTTGATGAATCCTTTTCGAGTTGGGAGCTGTTTATTTTGCTGTGTTTAATTTGTGTTCTTGTGTGTGTCTAGATGTTACTACTAACATAGTTTTTAAGTTATTTTTGTACAGAATACTAACACGCTATGGGCCGTCGACGCCTGAAAATAAAGATTTTTTTGTATTTTTTATTAATGAGTGATGAGATGACAAGTATCCCTACTTGTCAGCTCACTCTTGCTTTGATACGATACCGATACATCGGTATCAGTACCGTATCCTATTTTTATATAAGAGCATCGGCTCTTATAAAAAATATCTGAGATACTGATACCGTAACAGGACAGGTTATTATTTTAATAATATAAAAATAATAATAACAGGACAAACTAAACAAAATCATTTGAAACTATAGACAGGTTGAGATTAGTTAATAGTTTTAGTAATTAAAATTAACATTGATGAGGTTTTTGTATCAAAAACAAAGTAGAAGAGACAACACGCGCGTTTATTTTACATTTTCAAAGCGCGAAATTTAAAAAGTTTCGTTAAATCGGCCATAAAAATATCGCCGATGCCGATTTAACAGCAAGCTTCGAGTATTGCCGATATATCGGCATCGGTATCGGTATAGGATACATCCCTACGGACATGTTGGTTATTGAATAATTGTTTTGACATAATTATGTGAAAATAAATATATGGTGGTAATGGTGGAATATTGTTAAAATCCAAGACGACATGGACTTAATTTTGACATTGATTTTAAAGTAACGACTACCTAATTAAAATGATTCATATTGGACTTATTGTCAATCATTAAATCATATAATTAATTGTACTTAGCTATATAAGGATGACATTTCAATATGTGTACACCATATGTTATGGTAGAGTTTATAGAACCTAAAAAAATATTAATAGCATACTATGTAAAACTACATTCTAAATATATTTAAATAAATTCTAATTCTAAATTCTGATCTCTCACGAGTCGGTTAGTTTTTGACTTTTGGCATTTTGCACGCACATTGAGACATAAAAACTTCTAGTTGGTAGACATAGGTACACAAATGACCTTTTATCTCCCCGCGCCGATTCAGACACATGCCATGCCACGATTATGTATTTCAAAATTAACTTTTATACCTTTTTGGAAAGCTTACAGATAGGCAAGTTGTTTTATTTATTTGTACGATTAATGTCATAGAAATTTTTGTGACGAAGCAACATTTTTGAAGCGTAAAATGAAAATATTGGTAAGATAATAATATCTCAAAACAAAATAATTAAAATAATGAGCGATATGAGATTATTCTTATTAAGTTGTTTGAAATATGTCCATAGTTTAATTAAAGTGCCAGCTACAACATCATTCTTAATGGTACCCATTCAAATTTTTTTTTTATTTGGAAAATTTTGGTTAAATATCGAAAAACCCTTAAGGCGAGGTGACCCCAATAAACGTCGTCAACAATAGCGTTTTACTCGTACATGGAACGGATTTAAATTTTGAAAAAAATATATTACATAGTTGACTCTTTGACCATGATATGTCGGGCATGCGATACACGATTACTTACACTTCACTGCATCCAATTAAATCGCAAAGACATGTCCAAATGATAGCTAAATACTCGTTTTACTTGAGTTATATTAGGCTTTGAAAAATAAAACTTATATCATAATAAAGGTCGTAAAAAATATAAGGTTTTAGTTTTTGCCATTCAAACCACGTCAACTACGTTTCGACGAATTGTAGCCAAATGTGTATAATTTACATATTTTTATTTTTATTACTTTTATTTCTATACTTTTAATTGATTTTTCCTCTATTTTTACTTTGATCTTTCAATATTTTAGCTAATATTAATTCAACTGTGATTAACAAATCAAATATTTATTTATTTAACCCATTTTCCCTAAACCCATACTTTCCACGCATACTTATATTCTTATTAAGTGGGATACTAAAATTAAATAACCATTCAATGCATTTAAGTATTTTTGAATTACAATATTGATATCGTAGTTCAAGAATTCCATCATATCTAAATTATTAAATTGAAGTTGCTCTACTGCATTACTCTATTCTGTGACGCAACTGTGTACCTACTCGAGTTCGTGAAGTCATGAATGAGCGGTACGACGACAGCGCGCGGCGTTTCTCCGATGCATCGCAGTTTATTACGTAGCGCTATTGGTTGCGGGGCCTGAGGTAAGCGTTAAATGCCTACACTGCTGGGGAAACCTCGCCTTAAAATTCAAATATCTCGAAAACTATTGAATTTCGGCCATAAATATGGGGGGTTCAATTTGTTGCATTTTGGCCCCCTTATCAGCCCCTCACGTCTAATTACCAGTAACCCTGTATAAGACTGATTATAGTAATTTACATTTAATATTCTTGTTGTACACGTTCCAAATGATATAAAAGACTGATTATTGTTGTTAACATTTATAATTATTATTGTACGCTTTTAAATTGATATATAAGACTGATTATTGTGATTTATCATGTTTACTGTTGATTGTTGTAATTGTATATTAAACTTTATCTCTTTCTAACAATTCCCTGACTTTTACTTAAGTAATAAAACTCTACCTAAGGTTTTTCATTCTGACTGTACAAAATTTGCTTAAAAAAAAGTATCGTCCGAAACACCACTCAAAAATATTTATAATAATAAAATTCCTGTCTCGGCCGGATCGGACGAGACTCAGCGTCCGAGTCGCCTACTAAGCCGTTATTATTAAGTCACAAGATAAGAAAGAAGTTGGCAAGTTTTTTCTAATCCAAAATTAAATGTTTTTTAGAATTTATATGGATATATAAATACGGCTCGCCTTCTCTGTATACAAAATTAAATTAAAAATTTAAAAAACCCCCATCGCAAAAAAGTAAAACATTTAAAAAGTTAAAAACAACACTTTAGCCATGAAATTTTACTTCACGTCGGGGTACCGATTAAGTAAGGTATGTTCCTAGTCCTTGTAGGTATGTAGGTACTTATTTTAACGGTACCCCGACGTTACGTAAAATTTCATGGCTAAAGTGTTATTTTTAACTTTTTAAATGTTTTACTTTTTTGCGATGGGGGTTTTTTAAATTTTTAATTTAATTTTTATTTTAAAATTTTTAAACGCATTAATTTTGTTTTCTAGAGTTTACAGTTATGAGTATTTTTCAGTGTATTGTATGTAGAGTCAAATGCTGGTGAAAACGAGTCCAAACACGACATATCTGCTGTTATTTTGTCAAGGGTCTACCTACTGATGTGCTGGATAGCCTGGCTGCAGCATTAGCTCATCCTGTTGCCATCAGTGCATTGTTTATAGAATCAAATACTGGTTGAAATAAATCTAAACACGACATATCTGCTATTATTTTGTCAAGAGCCTACCTACTGGTGTGTTGGATAGCCTGGCTGCAGCATCAGCTCATCCTGTTGCCATTAAGGCATTGTGTGCAGAATCAAATGCTGGTTGAAATGAATCCAAACACGACATATCTGCTATTAGGTATTTTGTCAAGAGTCTACCTACTGGTGTGCTGGATAGCCTGGCTGCAGCATCAGCTCATCCAGTTGTCATCAGTGCATTGTGTGCAGAATCAAATGCAGGTTGAAATGAATCCAAACACGACATATCTGCTGTTATTTTTCCAAGAGTGTATTAGTCTGCTAGATATCCTGGCTGCATCAGACCAAATACACCACAATGTTGCTTATTAATATTACACACATAGGTGTTTGAAATTTTAAGACACATATATGTTTGTAAGTAAAGTTAATACCCATAGACGTCTAAAATAGCAACGGTAGCTAATACAAAAGAGCTGATAACCTTGAAACGGCTGAGCCGATTTTGATGAAATATGTCTAAGAACCATTGCAAGAAACCCTGCTTTCAAATAAAAAAAACCGCATCTAAATCGGTTCACCCGTTTGGGCGCTACGGTGCCACAGACAGACAGACAGACAGACAGACAGACAGACACACACACATAGCGGTGAAACTTATAACACCCCTCTTTTTGCGTCGGGGGTTAAAAAAGAGGCCTTGGGCCTGCAGTGGGACATTAACAGGCTGGTATTTTTTGAATACAAATTCGAACCATGGCGTTATAAAACCTAACATGTTTTCGAACATTCTTACCATCAAATAATCGATCATACGAGAAATACCTGTTTTTATACAAAACGCTATATTCAATTTCCCGAAGTTACAGCTAATTGTTTTAACAAAATTCCTTACGGTCAGTACTGTATGACTCATTTAATAACACCCGATGTACATTAGTCTGTCTAAGAAAGGACCACAAGCAAAGCATAAGTACTTGCTTAAAAAAGGTGAAGGCACAGTATTTTTGGTCCTAAGTCCAGCAACATAAGACTTAGATTCCTATCGCATGGATTGTTTTGTGAAGTGCGTAAGCGACGCTTCGTAAGGAACAGTTGCACACGTTTATTATTGTTAACGAAAACAATACAAATTAAAGCATTGGGTGAGCGATAATTTACCACCGCTGGAAGACCTCAGACGTAGTGAGTAATTCAGTACATTGTTATTTTTAACCCCCGACGCAAAAAGAGGGGTGTTATAAGTTTCACCGCTATGTGTGTGTGTCTGTCTGTCTGTCTGTCTGTCTGTCTGTCAAAAAAATCAAAATCGGTTCAGCCGTTTCAAGGTTATCAGCTCTTTTGTGTTAGCTACTGTTGCTATTTTAGACGTCTATGGGTATTAACTTGACTTACAAACTTAAGCGTGTCTTAAAATTTCAAACACCCATGTGTGTAATATTAATAAGCAACATTATGGTGTGTTTGGTCTGATGCAGCCAGGATATCTAGCAGACTAATACACTCTTGGAAAAATAACAGCAGATATGTCGTGTTTGGATTCATTTTAATCTGCATTTGATTCTGCACACAATTCACTGATGGCAACTGGATGAGCTGATGCTGCAGCCAGGCTATCCAGCACACCAGTAGGTAGACTCTTAACAAAATAATAGCAGATATGTCGTGTTTGGATTCATTTCAACCAGCATTTGATTCTGCACACAATGCCCTGATGGCAACAGGATGAACTGATGCTGCAGCCAGGCTATCCAGCACACCAGTAGGTAGACCCTTGACAAAATAATAGCAGATATGTCGTGTTTGGATTCCTTTTAAGCAGCATTTGACTCTACATACAATGCACTGAAAAATTCTCATAACTGTAAACTCTATAAAACAAAATTAATGCGTTTAAAAAATTTAAAATAAAAATTAAATTAAAAATTTAAAAAACCCCCATCGCAAAAAAGTAAAACATTTAAAAAGTTAAAAATAACACTTTAGCCATGAAAATATAAGTAACGTCGTGGTACCGTTCAAATAAGTACCTACAAGTAGGTACTAGGAACATTCCTTACTCAAGCGGTACCCCGACGTGAAGTAAAATTTCATGGCTAAAGTGTTATTTTTAACTTTTTAAATGTTTTACTTTTTTGCGATGGGGGTTTTTTAAATTTTTAATTTTGATATCATTTCATGTAGGCATCGAATAAGGTAAACTGTATCGTCTTGTTAAACTAAATAAGGGACATCTTGATTAAAAAGACTAGTTTGGCGATAAATCCGCCTGAAAAAACCAACTCTGATAAATACGTCACGCCTATAATCCCAAGGGCTAGGCAGAGGTGTACCTGGCAGTACAGTTCCACATTTCGCCAGTTATGTTTGAGTCCCATGTAATAGGGGGCGAGCCTATTACCATCAATCGGGCACATCATTAATCTGACTCCAGGCTGCTACTGAGAAATTCCAGATGGTAAAACTCAATAACACTGCCCGACCTGGGGGTCGAACCCGGGACCTCATGCTCAGCAGTAGCGCTTGCGACCACTAGACGAACGAGGCAGTCAATGAAAGAATTTTTACTTCTGTAAGTAAATTAAATAAATATTTCACAACTTTCAGAAGACGCCATCTACTTAGTCCCAAACAAAGCAGAGCTTGTGCCATGATTACTAGATAAGAAACTGATAAATTTATATAATTTTTCTAAATTTCTAAGTAGCCTATATTATAGAGTAAAATAATTACACCCCAAGGTTACACCCAGACAGGTCATTTTATAAAAGCGAGGTGTGGTGGGCACTATCTTACTACTCTGAGAAGAAACACCGAAAAAAATCATATCGTGAAAGAAACATGCAGGTTAGTGTCTGAGATGGCCTTTTGAGTTTTTCTTGATGTTTAATCAACTTAAACGCTAAAATCAAAATTACACATGAGTGTATAGTATGACTAATATCAATGTACCTACTAAATGTAGATGTAGGTAAGCAACGTTCAATCAACTCTTCTTATCAGGATCTAATTTTAAACAAATACCTACCTGCCTACCTTTTATTGTTCCAAAAATCTTGGTCTTTAAGCCCCCTCAATTATCGGTAACAAAATGTTTATAAATAGAACAGGACCTTCTTTAATTTAATTTAATTGGTGTAAAGTCCTTTACAAAATGAAGATAAATGTAATTGGATAAAACGGGCTTTAAATAAATTTTAATTAGAGCGTGTAAGTGTAATCTACTGGAGACTTTAATTGTGTTGTAAGTTGGCGAAGACCCGTTACAGTTTTTAATAGCAGTTCAATTTGTTTGACTTAACAAATCGTAGATCTTATGCTTGTTGTGTGGTAAATTACTAATTCGGTGTTTGCCGGCTATTGGCTTCTGACTTGGCTTTATATGCCTTCGAGAAATATCTTTCAGGTTGCCGGTTTCCATATGATAGTTTCTTTCAACGATTTTGTTAGTGATAAAAATATAGGGTGACTGGTAATTAGTGACCGATAGTTAAACACGTGATTGTACTCATGAATACGAAAAACTTTCCCAAATAAACTTTCCCAGAGCGCCTTGGGTCCACCGGTATCACTGCTCGGTAGGTACAGTCGGCGCCATATCAAGAAAACCGTGATTTACCCTAGCCGCGAATTTTATTGAAACCCTATACAACATAAGGCCAGCTCAGAGCAAGGTCAAAATATAATCACAGACGTGCATTCGCCTGTCCCTTAAATTGTTTTCTTTCAGCGGCGTATAATTTCATGCTAGGTTGGGCACGACTTTAATACACTAAGCAAAAGTCAACAATCTAATGAGTTTCGTAATATTTGTTTTTCATGGTTTTTCCTAAAATATTCAAAATACTGTGAAAAACAGTTGTTTCTAAAGTTTTTGTTACAATAGAAGCGCCTATCTTACAAAGTAATGACTGAATTAATTTCTTAGAAGTATTGTAATAACATTTTAAATTAAATTAATTAACCGAAACACTAAAACACGCGAACATAAAATATAATAATACCTACTTTACCTATGTTATAGAAATTTTGCAAATATTATCAGTAGTATCTATCAATTATAGTCTCGTAGTAAATGGTTGAGTTTAATCTGGACGGAAATGACCGAGTAAATTATAAGGATTCTTGCTATTTATTTATCCACAGAACCCTAAAAAAAAGGTCAATGTCAAAGAAAATGAGTTTACTACGACGAATATTTTCCCAAGGCAATGCTAGAAAATTATACTTTTGATTTATCCCTGAAATAGTCGACCCGACCGACGCCCACTCTGTATGTGTGAACCTTATTCAGAGCGTTCAATCAGGTTGATCCCACCCACCACATACGTATTTATTTATTACTAGCTATAGGTACCTCGCGACTTTATTGTTTTATTGCAAGAAACAGAACTAGTACCTATTATCATCATTCATCAGGTTTCAATCAAATCAAATCAAAATCAATGGTCGTCAAAATTACTCGCATTAATCAAAAATCAAAATTACATTTAAAGTTAGTCGTCCAAAAAGCCCGTATTTCGCCACTTCCTAGTGTTTTTGCTGGGAAGAAGAAATGGCGAAACAAACTCCCCAGCAAAATTTCAAGATAATTTTAATCCTCAGTTAATAAAGCGAGGACATTCAGCGTAAAGTCAATGTTACGCAACTTACTATCACTAAGTTATTTTTAATAAATTAACACCGTTTAATATTTATTAGTTAGCTAACCCACATAGAGCGGTGAACGGCATCGGTCCGGGCCGGAACGAATTGGTGGGACACGCGTACGGCGCTAAATCGATGTTACGATTCTTTAAATAAATTATATTTTTGAATGTCACACAGGAAACAAACGTTTGGGAACTTGAGAATTATAATAATACTAGCCGCCCCCCGGCAAACTTTGTTTCGCCTTAGAATGAATTAATTTATGTCAAATGTCAAATTGTCACCTATTAATAAACTGGGAAGAAATTTGTCACTTCTCACTTGTCATGTCATCCTAGATGGCGCTGCATTTGAAAAATGTAAAAGAAAATGAATTTTCTGTAAGTACTAATTCATTTTTGAGAAAATGATAGCCTGTCTGTCTCCACGCCAAATTTAATTACGATCCGTTCAAATGTTTAATCGTGAAAAGCCGAAAAAAAACATTACATACAATTTATTATTATTTATTTATAATTAACAAAATAAAGATTTTTCTTTACTAAGGAAAGATGTGATATAAAAGGAAATGTAATTAATAAGGCTTTTTGAAGTGACTGCCTGAAAGGAAGCATTTGAAGTGATATTCAATAAGTTTCGTCAAAGGAGCAATTATTGAATAAATACCCATTTATGAAAAACGACAATAGAACGCGATACTGACACGTGTCACAGAGCCAAATTAGATATAAAAAATATGGTTTTTGTATAACTATTATTCTAAAGACATGACAGCCACGTTGGCTAGCAAGCACTATTGACTATCATTAGATCCTTCATTCTGTGAGTTATTGGGTTTTTCTTTTTGGAATTATGATAAGTTATATACTACATGAAAGATAGCTCGATCTCTGCGACATATGTCAAACTGACATTCCTAGCGTTGTAACTAAATAATATAAAAAAATGTCGATAGAAATGACCGATATTTCTTACTACTATCGCAGTTAATGTATCTTTTATAATAAGGTTTAATTTAATTTTTTATTAAAGGATAAATTAATTTTAAATTAGGTTTTATTTAAAATATCGATAGTTCATAGTCTGTGGTCACGATGATTCATCGCCCATTACTAATAACGTCGGCATGCCCATAAAGTATGACATTGACAGATACTGTCTGTGCCTGTCTGTGCTGTTATGAAATTAGGGACTTCATAGGCGTGATTTTACTGACAGCTGTCGCAGAGATCAAGCTATATTTTATGAAGTATAGATGGCCCCTTATTACATGGGACATGCACTTAATTTTCAAACAATAATATCCATGGCGCACTTTATTAATAGTGAACCATATCATATTATTTATAATTGCCCAACAATAGTACCTCTATTTCCTTTCGGGGAATATAGGTGTGTTATAAATTGTAAACAACTAAACTTATCAAGTCTTTAACCTGTTGTTTTCCTCAAAGTTAAAAACAATTGTGATTAGGTACTTAGAATACTATCCATGAGTAGGGTACACTAGGTACCTAGTCCAATACAATTAATTAAAACGTTATGTTTTTCGACTGCGTCATATAATCAATAACGCAAAAAGTACGCACTAACATAAAAACTATATGAATAATTTTCTTTATGATGCAAGTGTAATTTCTTATGACACACTTACCGCATTGGTCTTTTGTTTCGCGTCAACATAGTTTACGGTGTATGAAAGACTAATTTTACTGGAGTTTCACGACGTACTACTAACATCATTCTTAATGTCTGTTTATTAACTAGACTGTTAAAGACAATGGTCGTCACACGTCCACAGCTGGCCTCACAAAACGATACATTCAGCTAGCTTAGAACAATAAGGACTCTCAACAACATTAATAACGTCGATCACTTGTTCTACTGTACATTCTGCTCACAATTATAGAATCTATAATTTACCCTTAATCATCTTTCAGCGTGCATAGCACTCACACACACACACGCCCACACACACGCTCACACACGCACACACACACACAAGCACGCGCACGCACACGCACTCACCCAACACCGAATCACACAACTTGACACTACAAACATACATAGACAGCAGTTTTCTATTTTATTTTATTTTACTTTACTCATTTATAATTTTGTTGAATTTTGTTATTGAACGACTTATGTAATATGTTTCTGGAGGTGGGCGTTGACGTTGATAGATGCGCCACAGTTTTTCTTTTAACCACAGCGTCTATCATCGTTTCATATTGTATTGTCTGTACCTTAAATGTTCCAAATAAAAACTTTTATTATTATTATTATTTGTAAAAGAAGAAATAGTGCTCGATATTCACGACTAACGACAAAGAAAGAGATTTTTCTGTAGACGAAATCCGTTTCTATGGTGGTTGGTGATGCTACGCGTGCTGACCTAACAGACTATTCCTTTAAAAAATTGGTCCTTGCGGTCAGACAGTAGGCCAATTCAATGGTCCTTCGAGACTTCTGTACTGTAATAATCGCCACCAACCGATTGCTGGTCGCAGTTCTACCTCCTCTCATAAACCCCAAATATTTACCGTCAATATTTTACTCACAATTCGAAACAATAGAGTGTGATGTAACAAGGCCATATGAGGAGTGTTGCGAGGGAGAGGGGGGGGGGAGGCTTACAATCAACTAGTGGACATAACAATAAGTTACGCCATAACCGCTAGTGTTAAAACGCGTGCACAATTGCAATTACTGCTACTCGGTATTACGTGTGATAATTGAGACGGTTATTTTGAGGTTATTAATTGGGCACGGAGCGGCTTCCTTCCGTGTTATCTAAAAGCCGAAGGGAGGAGGAGTCTTCCTGTCTACTAAATATATAACAAATAGGAAAACCCAAACTGTTTGTCTGCCAGCTAGCAGCTCTGTAGTGATTCCTAGTTCGAATTGTGGTTTACAGAAAGTAACTCATTTTGTGGTAAAACAGAAAACTTGGCTGGTTGGAATTTACAGAAACGTAACCCACATGAATACTATGAAAGTTGTAAGCGAAATGACTTACTTCACCTACGCTTATTGCATGAAGTTAAAGTAATTTATATACTTACTTAAGAATAATGAATAAATTACTTACAATAAGTAAATGACAAATAAAAATAAAAAGCAGCTACGTCATAATCATGTCAGTAAACAAGTTATTTAAATAACAGTAATATAATTTAAATAATTATGTTTATTGTTGAAAGAGTCTCAAGAAACTAGCTTAGTACCTAGTTAAGGTTATAAATTGGTCTGAATGATGTTGTTATCCAATATTCTAGATGACTAAATTTTAGTAGTCCCTCATGTTAAATATAGAACTTTTAGAATGTAATATAATCGAATAGAATGCATAAAAACGTTTTAATTCGAAAAATTACTGCGATACATTGAGTTCAAATATCGTTTGACGTGACGGGTAATGACAGTAAATTATACTTAGTAAGTAATTTAACTTCATTGCGCTTTATCTAAGTATTTTCCCATTAATCACTAAAAAATCCCAATATTTATTATATTTTATATTATCTGGATTAAATAGAATTTTGATTTTCATACCTAAACCTTTAGCCAACAGTGCTTATTGTGCGACAATTCTTACACACACACGCGGCGTTTATTTCACTACGTCACAGAAGCTTATTTGGCGACATCAAGTCTACATCACCAGCCAAATTCCCGGAACTAACATAAGTGGCTAACCGTTCATTAATAATAAAACACTTGAGTGGTGAAGACGTAAGGGGGGACCTCAGTAGCTGGACGGTGGGAAACGTCTTTAAGCGTGAAAGTAAAAAACTAAAATTTCTTAGGCAAGGATTAGAATGGGCGAACCCATGCCTTTGGCAATGTGAAATCTGCTGGTCGATTCAATAATAAGAGTCACCGTGTGAAAACTTGAGTGGAGTGAACTGTCAATGCCTAGCATTAGTTTGGAATGGCAGCTCAATTCGCCTTCACTTCACCAATGTTTTCAGGCGGTGGTTTTAACAGAATCGCAGCGCAGGACCCAATTTTATTCGATTTAAGTGAATGTCAGAGGCAGCCTGAATGAAAGTTGGACCACGAGTCATATCAAGGAATTTTGTTTTACTAAGTGACTGGGTTGTGGAGGTCAGAAAGACAGTCATTCCGAGTAAAATATTAATGAGGCCAAAGGCTAATTAATGATGATGACACATAAATATCGGTTCAATGGTTTCGGAGATATGAGGTCACTGACAGTCACATTGTTACACACGTTAAACTTTTACGCCTCTCCTTTTACGTCTCGATATTCTTGGAATGTTGCATGGTTCATAAGCTAAGCCTCATTATTTTATAAAAAGATTTAGACTTTGAATAGCCAAATCTCCCTTCTTAGGATGATTTTATAATGTGCGGTGACCTACTAATGAGTTACGAAGCAGCTCAAATGTGCCCTTTACAACAAACTGGCGACCAAACTTCTCTTTGTGAATAATACATGTGTACAACTTTCCTTTGAAGCTTAATTAAAATTAATTTACGGTTTATAATTATAGGGATGTTATTTGAAACCTTGGCGAAAGCGTTTCTATACGAAAAGGTCGAGGTCCTATCACAATAATTTTGACCGTCAAAACCGGTGAAATGTGAAAAATAACCAAGTCCTTGCGAAACTTTGACTGATGAGAATTTTGAAGTTATTGTGAGAATCTTTAATGGTTTCTGAAAGTTTGATACTTGAAATATTAGTTGGTTGTAATATACGAAACTGTAACTTTTTACTTTGTCATGTGGTTTTCAAAGTGGTCTTATACCTAAGTAATTAACTGAAGAAAGCTATTAGTGAGGAGTTTAACTAATTGCATGTAGGTACCTAACTTGGGCAGTTGACTAAATGGTTTTAATTTCCAACGGCGACATTAATTTTCGACAAATGCAGGCTCTTCACTACACTCGAAATTACTTTGCAAAGTCCACTTCGAAGTTTACGTTGATTGAAGTTGATTGCACTCGCCAAACCGAAGTGCCTTTCTACCCTATCATATACACTTAACTTTGTTCGACTTCGCTGAAGAACAGTAACATAAGTTTAATTGTAGACGAACAAGAATATTTTGTAGAAGGACACGAAGCGGAGATACATTGCTGACGGCATGTGAATACTGAAGCCCAATTAGAGGCCCATGGACGTCTTAATAGCTCCGATTCCAGGTTAGTAACTAACTACGCGTAAAGAAGAAGAGGATACGAAAATCACGATTTGATCTATTTCGAAGTGGTATTGTACAGTTTATGACCCATTTGAGTGCTTAACTATTATAGGTAAGAAAATAAAACATTGATAGGTGCACTGGCAATGGGGATATGTTTTCAATTTTGGTCTTGCTAGCTATTGCTTTTGTTTATGACGTCCTGCCACAAGTCAATAGCATCAAACGTAGTCAGACATGGCTCTCAATATACCTACGCGTACTTGAAAAGTACTGGATTTGACATCTTCCGGTAGTAAACTATTATCACAGTATAAATATTAATACAGTAGGACGACGCCTTTGATCTCTGGAAAAATGCCGACAACTTCTACACGCGTTAGACTTGAATACTACCTCCCGCACTACGAACATCGTTTTGATCGCAGTGCGGGAGCGGCTTTCCCGCGTCTAGCCCCTCACACCCCGCACGATTGCCCTGTCTAGATAGCTTCGTCGGACCGGACGACTGTATGTTTTTAGACTGTGCTATTAGGTTAAAGAAAACGAACTTAAAATGCGTCTTATTTTCCGAAAACATTAACTTAAAATGACAAAAGATTTTGTGCGTAACGGAATGAAAACTATTATTTGACATTGACAGGTCTCCCCTTTACAACGCCGCCATTCGGAAAGTAACTACCTACGCAAATAATGTCCCCATAATATGGCGCTTGTAATCAAATACCAGATGGGTTATTTAGCTACCAATAAATTACCCTACCAAAATATTATTGTTCATCATTGATTGATTGTATAAACATCCTCTTGGGCCGGTAGACTCACGATTAACTTGTCACACTCTCCTAACTTCACACATTCGATTGTTAATACGGTACAACTAATATTTGATGAGTAAATAAACGGTAGGTAAGTATATCTGCGTATGTCACCTTATTAAGAGAGTACTTATGTGAGGACATTAAACCTGATGACGAAAGTTATAAGTAAGTGGGTAGGTATTCTCGCAGTTCAATAGTCAATAAATTAATTTCTTGGGAAATTACCTACGTCTTGTAGGAGATCAATACATTTTTGCGCTTGTAACAGCCACACGAGTTGATTTTAAAGGTTTAGATACGCTTGCCGAGGTCGGTCACTAGATGGGTAACCATTTATTACATGTCGAGACACCTCCGTAAAATTAGAAGCACGCTAAGCCGTTTTAATCCGTTGTCATTTTTATTTTTTATGATAGGTCGTTTCGGGTAGTCAGAAACCGGCAAGCCAGTCTTATCAAGAGGTAACGTGTTTACCCAGTTACTGGATTGTGGAGTTCAGATAGACAGTAACCCTATTTAATTTACTTACTGGTATTCCGATGCATTCGATTAGCCTGGCTATCGACCTTAACTTAGTTGGGCAATTATTACACTCGTATATTTGATTCGATAGCGCATTTAAATCAAGTTATTGCACTTAGTTTTTCAGATAGATTTCAAAAGACTTCTCACCCTATCTCCTTTTCCTTCCTAACCGATCTTAATGTGGATTTTGCTTTCCAATTATAAAACCTTAATTGGCTGGCCACATCTTCCACCGGCTGGCTGATAGCATGTCATCCCGCAGTTACGACAAATCAAATTGATTGCATTCCTGAGACACGTCGTTGTGCGCACAACCGACTTACTTTTTCTACAACTGACGTATTAATTGTCAGTATGTATGTGCTGAAGTTTTTCTGCGTTTAACGTTATGTTATGTGGGTCAGTACTGCGGTTTTATCACAAGTCTCACAGCCAATGTTAACACGAATGACTGTTACATTACTTATAATAATATGCTTTTTTATCATCGGTAGTTAGCTAGTTTATTGGTTTGTGAAAATTTTATTTGCCCTTCTTCTCCTTCTTTGGTTACTGAATAACCTGGTGACAGAGTTTTTATGCTGCCCATGAATGGGCCTCTAACTTGGCTTCACAATTCACATGCCGACGAAAAATATCTCTCAGGCATGCCGTTTTTCTCACGACGTGTTCCTTCGCCGTTTTTAAAGAAAGTGATAGCATATACAATTCGAACATGAATCCGAAAAGTCTGTGGTGTGTTCCTTGGTTTCACACTCGAGACCTATGACTTGGCAGAATAGAATAGAATAGAATACTCTTTATACATACATACACCATAAAATTTACAAATGGCAGCCAGGTGATAGCTTAGTGGTGTGACCGGATTTGCTATTTAAAATAAAACTACTACTTATTTTAAAAAAAATATTATCTGGTTATTTGTTTTCGTATATTTTCATGTAAGTCCTAATTTCTTATAATAGCACTAGTTGATGGTGTACATTATCATTAGTGAAAGAATTTGAAATCGAATGTGGACTTTCCGTAATTACCACCTACATGTGTAGATGTAGATAAGAATCTGCTTTGCCTGATCTTTTCTACATTTCTAAAGGTTAGTAAAAGGGGGCTTTGGTCTACAAATAACAAGAATAAGTTGTAACAAATTGTTATTTCCCCAATATCACATGACAAACATAATACTATCGTTATCCAAATTAACAAATATAAATACGCAATTTCCTGAACTTTCTGATAAGCCACTAAACCACATGGTCCAGATAAACCACTGAATTAATTACAAAGTAAGTATTAAGTACGTACGTCACAAGCCTTTGTACAAATAATTATTTAATTAATTACAATAATTGCGATAATAATTAAAGCCATCTGCGTTATCAGGAAAAGAAAGGAAAACATAAAATGCGTCACCGGCTTATTATGATTTTAATTATAGATTAATACAATAGACTTGTAGGGTTTCGTAAACTGTTTAACGTCATTGTAAATTTACAAATTGTACAGATTTAGCAGACTAGAGAAGTGCGCAATATTTTCAAACCGGTAAAAAGGGTCCGATAATATTGCACAATTTTTCAATTGTAATTTATTTATCTTTAATGGCCAACCCAACATTGATTTGCATTTACAAAATTTCAAATCTATAGTCCACATATTTTTGCTAAACATAGCACTCCCATTGCGACAGCATTGTGCCACAAGCACTAATAATAATAATATTATATTATGTACTATCAATAAAACTAAATAAGGAACTTTAAGTTTAAAAGAAAAAGAAAAACAGGAAACAAGAGATAATCATTCAACTAAATCAATAAACATGTCAGTTAAACATCGAACGATTCGGAATAATGATGGATGAGAAGCATATTCAGAATCATGTTACTGATTACAAAACCTTAAACATCTTAGTGTACGAAGTAGGAAGTAAAGACAACAAACTATACTTTTAGGAAGTAACTTGGTTGAATACCGGGTAACGAATACAACAATCCTTTCCATCTCAAAAATTACTGATCTGATTTCACTCAAACAACTGCTATACGCTAAAATAGAACTGGGCTGGACACATCTGCCGCATGTCAGACGATCAATGGCTCAATGGGTTCCCTTACATAGCAAACGAAATCGTGGTAGGCTTAAGCGAAGATGGCAGGACGAGCTGGACTCCAGCCAGAGAAGTCCCAAAAAGCCCTAGACAGAGAGACGTGGAAAGAGAGTAGGGAGTCTTTTGCCTTTGAAATAATTAAAGAGTGGACTAAAAGAAAAGTTTGTCACACTTAACTCCACATAAATGCTTCCAGTTTATCCGAATGCAGTTGAATAGCAATTTTAGATAGCCCTGCCTATCTGACCTCCACAACCTAGGTGACTTGGTTACACAACACCCCATGGTTAAACTGGTTTTCGACTTTTTTTAAGGGTAGTCCAAAGCCTCTGATTACCACAACTACTAAATGAAAAGCTGTCAAAAATCTACAAATGATAGTCAGTACCAACGGCGTAAGGGCTTATTACACTATTCAATTTGAATGAAACCAAACTAGGAACAATTCAAAGAACCAAGCAGTCGGAACCTCCGAGTTCCGACTGCTTGGTTCTTTGAATTGTTCCTAGTTTGGATTGTTCCTAAACCGGATCCAATCTGTTGTAACTGCGATTACATCTACCGATTTCCCTTTTAATCCAGAAAAATAACAAAATTAGCTAAACACATTGTTGTTATAATGTTTTCTTTTACTAGTAACGTGACCATAATAAAATTCTCCATGATGTTCTGAATTTCTTGTTTTGAAGTATTTATTCACGTGCATTCTCGTTGTACATCATAGTTTATGTGGGACACTGCCATGCGGGTTTATAGACGTAACAACACTATTTTAATACATAGTTACTAGATAGCGTAATACTACAGGTAAATACCTGTTACTGGATATGTGTATTTGATTAGGTATTTCGACAAGACATGATAAAAACGCGTTCTTTGAGAAAATGTCATAAGATCTTATCTCATTATATTATTCTATCAAGAAATTACTTGTTTCCTGAGACAGATATCATCGTATCTTATCAAATATTAAATACTTTTCACGTAGGTAGGTATTTAAAAAAATATGTGAGTACTTACCTACCTAAGTAATTTGTTTTATTTTCTACCTAAACTCGTATTTAACGCAACAAAAAATTATTTACAAAATTGTTATTTATATTTAAAAAAAAACAAAACAGCCAAAAGTATGTTATGATCATATACAAGTACCTAACAGTGTTTTTATATCAAATGGTTTCTAGGCATTTAAGTAAAAGAATGAGGGAAAACCAATATCACTAGTAAAAAATTAAAAACAAAGGCACTGGGTTTATACCCAGCGCCTTTATGAGCTGAATTAAGACATAATTATTATTATTAAGATGTTTTATTTCAGCTCATAAACAAAGAGAAAATCAATTATAGTATCAAAAGAAGGCATGTTTTGTCTGTCTAGAATTCCTTGTAGAAAGGACTACGTGTTAAATAAAAGACATGATTGTCGTGATACACGCTGATTCATATTGGGTTTTAACACATAACTACATAAAACTTGACCGAGGGCAGGCAAAAAAAATAATTATTTCGTCCGTACGATTTACGAAATCTACTACACAGGATTACTTGCAGTAGGTATTTTTAAAGATAATAATCTATTTAATTGTATGTGGGTAAGATAATTTTAAAGCTACCTAAGCATTCAATCGATTACAATAAAAACCTAAGATAGATATTTCTTTCACATGACTGGAGTAAAAATGTAGGTACCTTACAGTTATTTTTTTAAAGAATATATTTTGCTTTTTCCATCATAAATTCGCAGAACAAAGAAGATGTTGTAAGACCTCTTTTCGACGGTAGGACATTAGCCTAACCTAACAAAAAAAAATCGTCTTTTACCCGACATGTTTTTCTATGAAAAAAAAAACAGAATATTCAAAAAAAGAAAATAAGGTCACTCACCTCAGACGTCTCCGTGTACTCCTCGCCGTGTTCATCTCTGTACGTAATATTGATATTAGCAACCGTATACGTGTCACTGATAAACCGGTCATCCGTGGGTCCGTACCGCACTGACTCCAGCTCACTGCCAGGAGTGTGGCATCCCACTAAAGACACCACCCACCCCAGCGCCGCAATATGGGACCACAACCCACGCATTTTTACACACTATAATAATGTTACACTACACTATGTAGCCTTCACTCGAACCGTAAACGAACACACTTTGCTAACGGTCGATATGTTTTTAAACATTGGCGAACAAACGATATCAGTCGTACACCAGCACTAACACGTCTCGGTAGACCCGCGACCGTCTACGGTGTGACGTTAAATGAAAACTCGACTAGACTTTATCAACGCCGCTATCGGTTAATGAAAACATGCAATGGATTACGTTGAGAAAGCGATAACGTTATCTTTTGCGAGCTGACTCCGCTTTTTAGCAGCACTAGCTTCCTCCGGGAACTCTTTGGTGCGACTAAATTGAAAAGTTCTGTTGCGTTCCACTTTCAAACGTCGGTCGTCGACGATTTTTTTTTTCTTTTAGCAGGTAGAGGTCATGATAGTTTCGGCCAGTTGTGCCGCATTATCTTTCGTTAGCTCTGTTTTGTATTGTTTTTGTTATTTTGGTTGAAGTCAATTGCTGCCCCATAACCGGCCAGGAACTTTACAGCAGCAGGCAACTGAAACAATGGAAATATGACGTCAGAAATTTAAAAATAGTAATTCGGTTTATGGTCACGTAGGCTGAATATGCGGTGATTTCAATTAGCTGCTTTTATAGGCTACGCACACATGTTATGAACCGGTACGTTAGGTTTAAAATATTGTGTAACTGTGTAGGTACAATTAAATTTTACTGTATGCGAAGTGTATTCAGTCATCCGGTATAAATGTGGAAAGTGCTTGGCGATGGCGAGACTTTTCTTTATAATGGAACGCTGATGTGGAAATGGCCGATTTTTGTTATTGTTTTCGTTATTTGAAGTGTTTTGTTTCTCTTTATCAATGACAATAACATTTTATACAACTAGATAAAATAAAGCAATGTATCCTTCTTACTAAGCATTATATTCTCAAGATTATACTTTGAAGGTTCTAATGTTGTCTGGCCATTGTCCTTTAACCCACCGATGTTGAATCCTGAGTCTATTTATTGCCACAACCAGACAGTAATTCTGACTAGGTGACCACTGGTAAATACAGAGTAATTTCAGGTGTAAATTGAACCTTGGACCTCACGGTCAACAGTCGTACTTGCAACCACTAGACCAACGCGGCAGTCTTTTGAATAAAAACAGAAAACTACATCATTTTACGGATTACAGTCTTCTCATGACGTAGGTAATGTGCTAACCGACTTTTAGCAGGAAGATAAAAAGTGTTTTTTTTTTATTACAGAAGACTAAACAATGATAAAAACAGGTCGTAAACTTAAGAAATGTACTTAACTTCCATATTGATAAACTATCTTCCTTGTTCATGTCAACAAGACTATTCGCTTGTTGATTTACACCCAAAGAGGTAAATATTATTATATATTTAATTATAGACTTTATCAAAACAAATGGTGGCAGGTTTTACATGCGTGAATTTAAACAATCAGGAATATGGCTCTCTGAATACTAGAATATGCCGTACGGTTAACCTGAAGATTTGATTATGATCCCAAAATATAAAAAGTCAAGTTTTTCTGACATAATTATACTATTTTATATACTCAATTATCATATGTGTTCTACGCACTTTCTTGTACAATTTCACATGTAGAACTGCCTATAGGACACTTTTTATGAGTACCACAAACAATATTTCACATTCTTGATTCAAAACATAAATATTTTTCATGACATTAAAACTTTTTGCAGCCGACCTCACAGAGCAACAATAAAACTCAATTTTCTAGAAAACCGTTGAAGTTAAGTGGGTCAAAAGGACATTATATTTATTCGTAAAACTAGTAGAACGACTTTTGAAATAAAATCCCGTATCTAGAGATAAGTATGGTCGATAAAATCATAGTCTAGCTAAATATCTATATCTACAATTTTCTATTAATTGGGTCGATGACACGCCTTAGCCACAAAGACTTATAAAGAATCGACAGTACATGAATCATTTAAGATAGTATTGTTTTTCAATGCTATTGTATTATACATATTTATGGATCCGATGCACACAGGTTTACAAGCGAAGTACCTACAGTACTCGCGTAAATACATAATAAAGTATCCTGTTGGTTAAGGTAAATATCATTGACCGGAGATGGATTGGCCTTGATCTCAGAATTATTGTGGTACTTCGTTTATTTAAGTAAACCTCTTTTAACTATTAAATAAACAAAATTATAAGTAATATTCGTGCAAACAATGAAATGTCCGCTTAAATCTTTTTTACATAAAAATACAACCGACTTCATAGAAAACACTAACCTGTGTAAAAAAAAACAATATTACTCTAGTTTCAGAAGTCGGTGACCAATAATGTTAATATAATGAAAACTATTAGGCCAAACTATGTTAATTTTTTATGGGACTAAATGGTAACTATGCTTAATCAAACAAAAAAGAATCGTGTAGGTAAATTGGATTATAAATCTCAGTGTAATTATAACTATATAAAAAAATGCCAATCCAATGGAAAAGCTCTTCCTGAAGTCGGTTAAAAACTACTTATTATAGTGTTAGCTACGATAAACGAATTTATTGAAAAAAAAACTGCACCATAAAGAAAATATTTACCTAAAAGTTCCCTATCTACTTTAGTACATACCTATCTTGTTTTTTCACAAATTATCATTCTCCTGAATAAATATTGAGACATTCTTTCAGTCATTCAAGATTTTTGTTCCAATTTTACTAAAAGCAATTTATTGCTAGTTTCGGGTCATTGACTCGGTAATGAGGAATCGTGGAATCGTTCTTGAACTTGCGAAGTGGGATGGTACTATTGCAGTTCATTGCCATCGTCTATAAGGGGTAATCAGAATTTATGGCTGAGGGCACAGGGGGCAGTAGAGGGAACAAAAAGCAGGTAACTGGCCTATCGCTAGGACATTGTTCCATGAGAAGGTGGGGCAGGTTCATTCCACTTCGTCTACGGTGGTAGGTATGTCGTATCGAAAATAGACTAAGTATCAACAATTTTCGTGATATCAATGGCAAATTGATTATGATGAAAATAGATTGCAATCGGTTTGCGTTTATGGAATGAATTTATTTCTGTGTGCAGATTTTTGTTTGCAAATAAATTTTCGGTTATTTTATTTTTGTTTAAGAATTAAGTAAGACATTGCCGAAAATGTTTGTCCACGCATAATTTTAACGCGATTACGCCTATGTGAGTAATACTTTCTTTTTTGTGTTTCGGATATATGGATAGTAGTTTATTGTAATATACTTATTGTGATGTGGGAACTTGAACATTTAAGTCTCGCATCTCGCATAAACTGTCGTTTCATTCGCATCAAAATATCCCAGTGGCGACGAGAATGGGATACGAACCCACGAGGGCAAAAACAAATAATAATAATTTATATAACAAATAAATCTGGGGGCACGGTAGTGCCCCCGCCAAGACGAGCCAAGCGAAGCGCAACACTATCTACCTTTTCGTTTTGGCAACATTTTACATGAAATGTTTTTGGTGGGATAATATATGAATAAATACATCTTATGATAAAAATAAATACTGTACGTTTTTTACTTTTTAGTGTAATCTATTACCAGTAGAACCAGTTAGGGCCTTATACTAGGTACTAGTCCCACTTATCTTGTCATGAAATCTTTAAAAAAAATCGAGAAAAGTTGTTCGCGCAGACTTCTTTACAAATATTTTGACATCTTTTTTTGCGTATGTGTACAACTTTTTGTTTGCCATTTCACGCATCTCTCTCTGTAAATATCTTAAACTGACTACTGACGTCATATACATATCATACAGTAGTAAGTATGTACAGTCAGCGTCAAAAATATCGAGACAAACAGACTGGAACTGATTTTTTTTTTATTATAGATATGCTTGCGTTGGATCACTACCCCACGTGGGGGTCGAGTCTGCTATTGCAATCGTTCTCAATGACCGGTCAATGATCGATTTTTGACGTATAATGTCAAACTTATGTATGACACGTTTCCCATACAAAAACTGTCAAAGTTGTCAAATATTCGATCAATGACCGGTCATTGAGACACGATTGCAATAGCAGACTCGAGCCCCTGATGGTATGCGATGATGTGGTCGACGAAGCACAACTACCTACCTACTGATTGACTATTTTATTATTATCTCTAAACAAACCTATTTGATATTGAACTTGTATTTTTGTTATAGGTAACAATGGTTTGACATGTTTTAAGTTCTGTTTGTCGTTATTGGCAAAACGTAGTGCACTGTGCACTTATAGCCTTAAGACCTTTGTATGTTTTCCTATGTTTAACAAACACATAAATGATGTGATTTGATTGACTGTTAATAATTATCTCAACAACCTCTCTCAGCCCTTGTTTTAATGACAATTGTCGTGTACTGTCTGCATTCTACAACATACCTTGTGTCATTGAGTTAATATTTATTTTTTATAGTTGTTTCGACCATTTTGACGCTGACTGTACGTGTACTGAAGGCTTCAAAAGTGTAACAAAGCATATTTAACAAGCAAACAATTACTTTTTCTGACTGGCTACTGTTTGAGCTACGAAATAAATTTCAACTTACGCATCGGTAATGCGTAAGTTGAAATTTATTTCGTAGCTACTTATCTTGAAAGTTGAAACAATGGTCTAATCATGATCACGATAAAATTATGTTTTTTGACAAATACAGCATTTTTCTGTAAAAAAATACTTTTGGAAATAAGAAGAATACGAGTTGGTACCTTGGTTAATTTGCATATACATACCTACATAGATGTACAATTCATTATTAATTTCTCGTGTAAAAGAGGGCGAGCCTATTGCCATCAAACAGGCACATGACTAGAATCCAGGCTGCTACTGAGAAATCTCAGTCAAACGGCCAATCACAATTTACTCGACTTGACCAACAGACCAACGAGGCGGTAAAAAATAAATCAAAGGAGTAATCTCATTTAGATGACCTATATGAGATATCCCTTGTTTATTTTGACTTTAGAAAAAAATCACTCTCCATTAGAAACTCGACACAAGTCAACTACTGTAAGTTATTTGAGTTGCTGAATGAACATCGTTTTTTTAATACAAATATCTTAAAAACGTCGAAAACAAATCGCTCCTGAAAATGCTATAAAGGCAGAACACACCATACCAGTGCCTTACGGAAATTGGGGACGTGCGTCGTAAAAGAAAACTGGCATTGTATTATAGGTACCCAGCTTTTCATAATGGCGGCGTTTTACTGTTTCCTGTACCTATAAATGTGTACGTTCTTAAATTAAAATTACATTTTTTGTTATGTTTATTGCAGTTTTATCTCCAAAGTAAATATAAATAAATATATTTAGTGCCAATCTTTCATTAAGCTCTAGAAAATTTGCATTCATTCAAATAGGATGTATGGTAAAACCGGAGGCTAAAGAGATTTTGAATAACTTTATTCTAGTAGGTATTTTTTATGGAACAGCTAATTAAAAGCACCCATATATTTTAAGGTATCGTTTTTTTTTATTTCATATTTGACAACAGAGGTACCTACCTATGTTGTCAAATGACCATTTCCTATGTTGTCCATTCTTGTTTTGTTGTACGTACGTACAGAAAACAAGGATGGCGCTACGGTATTTGTTTTCTTAATATTTCGTAGCTAAAGCTGAGATCTTTCGCCTCGCACAGTTTTTTTTTTATTTAATTAGGCAATACTTAAGTACCTTTTAAGTTTTGTTTTTGATAAACATTATTTTCTTTCATTCTTTTGATGTATTCCAAAGATAATCGGCAAACTTAGTTAACGCTTAATAGTTTTCTACGGATCTGAATGATAACCCGTTGAGCTAGCTAGAGTATCAGCTAATATCAATACTTATCGTCAGGACTAATTTATTCTTTCTTCAATTAACATGACAGGTAAGAGAACTAGGATGTGTACCTACTTTAAACCACGCCACTATATTAATCTAAAACAAATTTATATTTTCTCAACTAAATCTTTCCCGTTTTTAGTGATTTTTAATCTTCATCAAATACAATTTACCCCCTTTTAAGCTGTAAAACACATTTCTGGTTATTTAACAGTAATACAATCGCAATGTCAAAAGTAAAACTTCCTAGTAAAAGATTACATAATATGTTACGTGAGTTATCTTATTTTCTTTTATTTGTAAAAGATTTTATTTAAGACATGTTACGTGTAATGTGAATGATACTAGAGGCTTAGGTTGGAAGTGACGGCATGAAACTTTATCTTTATTTGTATTTTTTAATACAAAACAAGACTTGTTGAATGATTGTTTTATAACTCATTAATATAACTCAGACTTTGACCACCGCAATGTTTAGTTTGTTTTAAGAGTGCGCTAGTCTTCATACCAACCTAACCTTCAATTCAACCTATGTTCACCAACTTTCATTAATCAATGTTTAACCAATCAAATGTTTTATTTACATTAAAATTATTTTTATCTATCGCTTTGTTTTTACCGTAAAAAGCATTGTTCTAAATAATTTAACTCCAATTTCTAAATAATTTTACTAGTTTAATCAAATACTATTTTTTTAACTGGTGTCTTGCTGTGCTGTGTCACACTGAACTTTTCTAATTCTTATTACTTTGTCTGTTGAAATTGGGCCACCAAGATACAGGCTGTGCCTAGTTTGGGGCCCACGGCTACTTCTAGTTCTGCCCTACCTTAATGTTTTCTTTTGTCTCTATTATGTTTGTATGCTATCCAACTTGTGTGTGTCAATAAATACATTATTATTATTATATTTTGGGTTTCGTACTTTTAGGGCACCAACGTACGGTACGTGATACCTCGCCACTATGTTGTGGAGGTCAGATAGGCAATATCTCCATGTAAAACACTAGTATTAAGAAGCTGACCCAAACATGGTTGGGAAAAAGTTAGGCAGATCGTGACTCATCATAGGGGCCAACGAAAACTAAGGTTTCGGTGTTCGTCTATTATTATACGTCTATCTATCTCTGTACGTCAGCAAGCTGTCCCTAATAGGTACAGCTTGGCAAAAAAGAGTGTGGAATAAATGAGGTCGCTAGGATCGCGCATGTGGCCACCCTGAATAGTACGACTTAACAGGTTTGATACTTGTTATTTTTTCCCAAAGCTAAGTGGGTGGTTCTGTCTGTCGGATGCTACGCAAACACCATGGAAGGCTTCAATGTCCAGGATTAATACTATTAATAGTGGGCAAATGAACACATTTTTACATGTTGTTATACATAACAACATGTAAAAATGTATACGAAGCAAAAGAAGTATGTAAGAATGCATATGCATATGCTACGATTCTTACATACTTCTTTTGCTTCGTATGCGCTCTCTAGTTCCTGCCTACCAGCGTGGGAAAGAGGCGTGAGTTAATATACCTATGTAAGTTATAGTGGGCACTGAAGCCTTGCACGAAAGTGCTGCATTAGGTATACACAGACAGATAATAATCATGCCCTCGAGAGCAGTCTCACCGTAAGATTGTTAGGAATTAATGACAATAAGTAGTTTGTTTACAGGGATAATGAAAGAACACGTTTTTTTTAAGTTTTATTTTAATACCAAAAATTTAATCAGACGAATCGAACACACTACCATCAAATAATCGATCCCGGAAAAGCTAACATGTTGGCTGGAGCTTCCTGCAACTTCTGAAACACTAGTATTTTCTCATTCTGATAAATCACTGCTATTGTCATCTGTGAGATTTATTACTGTCATGATATTATTTTTCTATTTTCATTACAATATCCTTGCATGATTTTTTTCAATCTTAGTACCTAATGTTTGCAAATGCTTGTTCAGCAGCTACCTTTAAAAACAAAAAATAATTATAAACAATGGTTCTAACATAGCAAATTTAAATATGTATAAACTAGGCTACATACCTTTATATCAATGGATCCAACATTGATTGAAGCAATTTAATGTTTTGCAATGCCCCATATTAATTCAATTAGATTCGGGTCACAATGATAAGGTGGTAACTTTCTTCAAGCGACCTTTGAAGTTTTCCCAGTGTTTAAAAATATCTTATTTTTTACCTTCCTTAAACATTTTTCTTACTGTGTTGACAGATTTACCTAAAACAAAAAAGATACGGTACTTTATTATTAATTCCCTATTCTTTATCTTTAAGTATCAAATATGGGTATACGAGGCTCTTCAAACTACAAAACATAACCTTAAATTTCAATTTCTGTAAACAAGACAAATAGTTACTTAAATCTGTATATCAACAAAACTACGCATTGAATACATTTAGAAAAACTTATTTAATGTACAATGATATAATAAGGGTCGATAAATACCTGTTCTAGCGGCAGTTCTTCGATAAACATTCCCGATATCGGACAAAACTTGTCCTGCTTCAGATTTGGCCAAACACCACAAAAAGACGAGGTAAATCACTGCTCTGATACAACTACGAATGGTTTTATTAACTTTTAATCGTTAATTTTGCAACGAAACTTAATAATTTTGTTAAATCTATGAAAAACGACGAGGATTTACGCACTTTTGACACATGATGTACTAGCACTAGACAATTATATCAAAGTTGCCACAATCATTCACTTTTAGTTTCAACTGTCACCGCGTCAGACTCTTTTTTGCCAAGCTGTACATAGTTGAAGTTTTCACAGTGTGTATATTTTTTATTATAGGCCTAATTAAAATTAGGCCCCCGTCCAAGAACTCAGTATTAAGGTGTTTTTTCAGATCTCTTGTGTAAAATTTCTTGTTTTTGCTTTTTGAAGTTATACTTCTTTTGGCGCGTAAGGGAAAAATAATGAGAGAACATTTTTACATCACTCGCGCACACCGTCACGAAAAACCGGCACCCTGAAGTTAGCTATGTCAACATTTTAGTTTTTTTTCTATTATTACGCCAACTTCTTACTCGTGTACATAAGTACACCTCACACTTTTTCGTGTAAACCATCGCACATGAGTGAGACAACAATACTATTAGCCGCATTCACGAAATAATTCGTGTCGCCGACTAGCGTGGCCTTAAGTCACATTTAAATTGAGTATTTGACAGTCTTTTTTCCCCCTAAGATAAAATAAAACGGTGAGTAATTAGTTTCTTTTTATAAATAAATCCGTTTGATCGGCAAAGGATGATCGATTTACAGTTTTAATGTACTTTTAACGACATCAATCATCTTAATGGTTGGTCATAATCAATTTGAAAAGTGTCTGATCATCGTTCACAGTCTAACCTTTATTTGGATATGGCCCAATAAAATTACAGTATAAAAACGTAAGCGACCGAAGAATTACATTGCCAAACGTAAAGAAAAAACGTAAGTGGCAGTGGACTTAGCTATAAGGCCAACCATTGAGACTGGCCTGTAGTGCGATTCTGGTCAAATCACCGCGTGTAACGTAGTGAGGGCAAATTGAGCTGTCATTCCATACTAATGCTAGGCATTGACAGTTCACTTCACTCACTTTTACTGAATCGACCGGCTGTTGTTCTAGTAGTTGTGGCTGTGGGGTCCGATTCCCACCCAAGACAAATGTTTGTGTGATGAGGACAATCATTTGTTCTGCGTCAGGGTGTAATTTCTCTATATATTTAGGAATAATTTAGTGTGTTTATCAGTTGTTTAGCACAAGCTCTGCTTAGTTTAGGATTAGACGACGTTGTATGAAAAATGAGGAATATTTATGTTTATTCCCTGTGTAGCTCTTAAAGTTATGGTAGGTACTTATACAAAATTTTATTCTACGTTTCATAATAGTCAAAAGGTTTTCAACGTAACCTCAAAGAGTGTATCATTTTCACGTGATTGATAACAAATTTTGTAGATTTTCGCAGACAATTACAAAGCTATCGACGTTCGAAGCCCCTAAGCTTTTCTCGTTGAAAATGTTCAATTAATATTAAATTAGTTTAATTAAGAGCCGCTGAAGTTAAGATAACAATTTCTCCCTTTTGTGTACTCTACGGGTCTGCGCATCTTGGGGTGAAATAAAACACAAGAGCCAATTGCTCGGTTATATTGAATGGAGGGACGAAAGATGAATCAGAGAGGGTGGAAGGGGCAACTTCGGACATCCAGAGACCATCAATTCTCTCTATATCATTCTGTATACCTGCGCATTTAGCTTTTCTCAGTTTCACCTGACTTTATTTTCTAATTCAATTATCAAAGTCAAATTTAAATTATTTATTTCAATTAACTAGAACATTTAGAAGGCAACTTTCTAGTTGCCCCTTACAAAAGGTTGGTTCATATAGAGAAGAATAGGTAAAAAACTCCATACTTACTTTTTTAAAATGGGTTTTTTTTTGTTAAAACTATACTGCCTCGTTGGTTTAGTGTTCGCAAGTGCTACTGCAGAGCACGATGTCCCGGGTTTAATCCCGTTTAGTATTGGATGAAAATTTTGTTTATCGTGTTGTCCTTGTCCCGTCAATACTAAGTTTTGAATATTTTTGAGGTCAGCAAACCACTTGCTTTAGAATCAGCATAGGTACTAGACAACGCCTATGTAGATAAGATTATAATCTACCCATTGTTTTTGTCACAATACAGTTTAACTGATAAACTAATTAATTAATGACAACTATGGGGTCAACTTTTTATATTTCCAGTTAAACATGATTAATTACAATGTTATCTAATCTGGTTAAAACTTAAAAGTGGAACCGAAACTGTGTCACGCATGTTTTTTTTAATATTATCTTATTATTGGGTTAACGACTTGTGTTAGTGCGAATGACCTAAACGTTGGTTACCACAAAACAATTAGATCAGAAGAATTACTTGGTGCAGAGTGCGAGGAGAAAAATATCAATTTATTTATTGCACAGAACAATAAGGCTTGGCATGTCAAAATCGGTTACTTATGGGTACGTTCCCTTCCTTGTGATGTAAATGGGAACTGCTACTGCAAATGTCATTCCATCCTGTGGATTCATTTCGTAGTGCGACATGACATTAGTACCTATGTCATGTCCATAAAAATCTACAATATATTACCCGATATAATAAAGTATTTGAATAAAAATAATATATTTATCAATAAATTTAAGCTTCTTCTAATAAACAAATGCTAGGTAGTTTAGATGAATACTTATAAATAACAAATTATAAGCAACTTGAAACCTATTTATTTCTATAACATTCACGACAGTGCTCTCCCTTATTATTATTATTTATTTATTTATCATTAAACAAGAGGGTAAGTAGGTAACTTATAAACTAAGCCCCACAAAACCGTTGCAATGGTTTGGCTGTGGAAAGAGACTGGACTCTTGGACTCTTCTCTCTCCTACTTGATCTATGCTTTGCCGGACAGGGTCCATAACTATCTTTCTTTTATTATTTTTCGCACCAACTTTTCACATATTACGGTATGCAATCCAAAATTGAGAACTTCTGGCCTGCCAATTTGCACGCACCCACATGTCACCAGTAAGTAAGACTACCTCATTATGATCCTACTGTGACAAAGAAGCGATTTTAAGGAAGAGTCCCGTACAGACGTGTGTCTGTCCAAATTGAGGTATCATTCCCAGTTGTCCTCACCTCAACACCACCTTTAGTGACAAGAAGGATAATTTTCTGAAAAATGTTCACCAGCACAAAATCTGCCACTAGTTGTGGCGTCACCAGGAGTGCCCCCAGTAGCAGCGGTGCTAAAACTGAATAATAGTGACGTGAACGGTGAATTCAACTGGCAAATCAGAAATGGTGTATTTAAAAATAAAACTCATTTTTCACAAGCAGTAATGTCGACGTTGCGCGGTGCGGCAGTGGGAGCAATTAGGAATAAACTGAGAATAACGCGCTCTGCGGACCACACATGTCTCTTCTAAGTTTGTTTATTGTTGTTGCTCGTTGTTGCTACTGCACAAGCAACTGCATAATCAAGCACAAAATATGGCGTAGCAACTGTTTCCCTTCTACATATTCATATTTCATAAATTCCGCCACCGGGAGGCTGTTATCAAAACGCTGTCTGTTATTAATACAATATTTACCAAACTGTATGTAGTGAATAATGTTTACTTTAGCGTGTGTACTAGGTGTGCCGGCGTGATTTTTACTGTTGGCAGCTGAACAAACGGAACCCGGATTTTTACGAGCCACAAGCAATAGTTTCGAGGTTAAAAAATGATTGTTTAAACCGGGATATAGCTGCAGTATCCAGTACTGTGTTCGACACGCAAAGTTGGGCAAAGTATTTTTGGGTTTTTCTATCAGGAATTTGTGGTAGTCTGTTAGTCTGTTTAATGGCAACTTGCTTACCGTCTCTCATTATTGTACTATAAGAACACCTAAGTATATGTTACTCCTCAGGGATACATGATGTCGTTAATGTATGTGGGTGTTTGTTGTTGATGCACTTTCATTCCTAGTAAAACTATAATTAGCTGTTCAGTGTTAATAATAATTCATTTTATTTCAAGTATCAAAGACTCGTTTAAATGTTTGATGTCTGACTGACCCCTATTACACATATTATAACAGCTTAATCCTACGTAGGACTTAAACATAAATTGCGAAATGTGGCTGTAATCTAGGCATAACTCTGCCCAACCCTTTAAGGAACACGGTGACAAGTCCAGACAGAAAGTTGAACGAACCATGTCTCAAATAGTAACGAGTTGTTATAATACCCCAATAAAACCTAATAAGGGTCGATAACATCGCAGGAGGAGGTAAACAGTTTTCGGAATAACGTCGCTCACAATTCTCCCTCTTGAAGACTGAAATTACATTTAGGAGAAAAGGAAAATTCGCAAAGAAAAACAACAGAAATGAAAAAACTTCGACTTTAAATGATTAAGAATGAAAAGGTTTATTAATTTTCGTCAAAGAATGACAAACGAGCAAAAGATTTTATTTAATAAAACAATATTAGTCTTTTTTTTTTTTTTTATTAGTCTTAGAAACAACGATCCATTTTAATTTTTTATGTAAACAATATACTAACGACCCGCCCCGGCTTTGTACAGATGCAAATACTACATTGGTAGATTTTTCAAAAACAAATCTTTCATTCAAGGCTTCTCCTAACAAGAACACCACAAAATAAATTCAGCCAAATCGGTTGACTTGTGAGCAAAATCCAACATGATTTTTAATATGAACACACTTTCCCTAATAACAGTAATAACCTCAATACGCATGGCTTAATGAACTTTAAATAAATACTACTTTTTTATTTTGGACACATCATGCAAACCTTTACTAGCGCCAGTAGACTGTACGAGTAAATCACTTACGCTTGAAATTGAAACTCGAGACTTTTCTTTAGATGTTGCGTGTCGAAATAATCAAAATAAAAGACCAAATAATTGATGGTTGACCCTGTAAAAATCAAAACACAGCCTTTGGTTTCACCCTGGACGTTTACGAAGTCGGAAGTTCTTAATGGCATGGTGTTATTCAAGGTTGTGTGGCGGCCATGACAGCTGCTGTCCTTCAGGAAGCTATCTCAGGGGTATTGGTGTCTTTATTGGGTCTATAGATAGAAATTCAAGGATTGTTTACTGCGTCCTTATCAGGTTTTATATTTTGGGGGATGGAGTTACTTTAGTCCAAGTGACTTTGCCAGAAACGATGACAATCCATTCGGTAAATAAGCTTAAGAAAACTTGGCAAACAGACAAATAAACTTTCTCCTACCTAGTATATTTCTATATATTATTAACACGTAAAGAGAAAATATACTAATACGTAGATGTGTGTACAATCTATAATAGACAACTTTGTACCCATTTTGAAACCGACTTGCAATTGTGTGTAAGATTTAGCGTAGTTAAAGTTTATTTCAAATAAACTTTAACTAAAGGACTGCAGAATGTCGAAACCAATCACTAGAAGTATTAAATATAAAAGAAAAGTTGTCTAATTCTTCATCAATTTGACTTTGATGCACAGGTTGTGATGGTGATGATAAATAAGGTTATGCTTCACGAAACACCTAAGACGAAAAGATTAGATTTACATGTCAACACCAAAGTAAGAAAGCAATGTGAATACTAGACGAACACATTAGTTGATAAACTTACAACGGCACACATTTCTAAAAATCTCTTTGTCATCGTTCAAAAAGGGGTGAAAAATAACACGGAAGTTCATAATGCCATGATATAACAAGGTTGTATGGTGACCGTGACTGCGACCCCGTCCTTGTTAGACGCCCAGGGGTAATGGTGCCATGTTGGGGCGACATCTTTGGTTGTTTACCTTTATATATTGACTGAGACGTGACGACAGATCCAACCGCGTAATTACCAAGTTAACTTTGAAATTTGTTAAAAGTTCGACTTTCTATGAAAGGAATTAGTCGCACAAAGGAAGCAATGAAACAAATAACCGACGACGTGGGCATCTAATCAATACGTCAATTTCTATTTTTATTTCTGCTTTAATAATTAAATATTCCAATACATTTAATGTGCAATAAGTAATTGGAAGCTCCACATCATTTGTAAAGATCCTATCTATATGACAGTCGGTCCTATCTTCTACAAGAACTTCAATGGTATTGATTTCAAATTCTTTTCAATTTGGAATGAGCGCAGTATTCCCTCTTCTTCTACTAGCTGTCACCTTAGTATCAATACCATTGTTTTCCGTATCATCATCTTTCACACATCCATCATACTATTGATCACCAATTCTCTCTCAACTAAATCCAATTCAAAACATTCCTCACTCCTCTGTATCGGATACCAACCTATCAAAAATGAGTAATTATAAGCCAACTGGTCGATAGCTTCGAGCCCCTCTCTAGCAAGGGTCGTGGCATCGCGTGACTTCATTCGATCGTGAACTTCATACCAAGGTTCCCCTGAACTTGTGTGCCTAATGGGCAGGCTGACATTGGGCGACCCTACGGCCATGGGCTATGGGAGTTTTATGCCCCAGCTTTTATGGGGGTGTTTAGGTGTCGCGGTCTTTACTGCACGTTTTATGAGTTCGGTGCATGCAACTGTTAAAGAATTTTGCTAGGAAGCTAGATTTACTAACTGTTGTAATGTTATGGCAGATATTGGAACTAATTGGCAGCTGCTAATTGACGTAGGGCCGATAACATAGTGGTTGATGGGGATATAAAAAATTCTAAAAATATGCTTGAATAATAATTATAATATCCACATCTATGTGCTGGGACTGAAAATATTATGTAAATTATCTTTAAATAAGGATATACAAAATATCACGCAAATGTTTCATGATGGGTAAACCAGAAATTAAGCTAAAATTAACGCAATACCTAACATTTGAATACAAAACGTAATTAGAAACAATGAAGTAGGTTTTTGAATAATAGTACGAGTACTTAATGAGTCATAAAAGTTTTGCATTTTTAAGAAAGCCGATGAGTCTACATGTGTAATGGTCTCATTAAAACAGTGACGACTACGCTACCGCCAAATTGATAGTTAAACTTTATTTACCGGTAAATAACGCGGGAAATGTGGAAACTGATGCTATTAACACGCGCGAACATTCTTTCATCTGTGGTCTACGTGCTACGTATACATTTGATTTGAGATTGTTAATATTACTTGGGGAACTATTTTGTTCGTACACAATTTTCACTGTATTTTTTTTTCTTAGTCTCGAGGCAATAGAAGACTTATAAGAGGTAAAAAAACAAAAGTAATCCAGAGATAAAGCTACAGTACAAATAATAACTTTCTTTTTTCCAGTTTTAGATTCTAAACTAGTTCTTTCTTACTCATGTCTGTCTTTCATTTAAGCTGTTATAACAAAGGGATTCAACATACCATAGACAGGAAATGCGAGTAAATGTCATAGAAAAACTGTGATCCCATGTCTCAGTACCGCCATCTAGCTTAATATAGCAATATTAGAGCGGCAGCGGAGCGTACTAAAGTAGACCAATCGACTTGTGTCCATCAAGACACAAGTATCGAATGAAAATTTTGTTCGTGATGTCCCAGATTTTAAACTGTTCCTTTTCTGTATCTTTTTCAGCTGTTTTGAGAACAAAATCTACCAAAACTGTAAGACAACATCCATCAAACTACTCTGAAGGTTGCTACTGGTCATCGAATTTCCCATCAATTTGTGCCATCAGTCATCAACCGCGTAGCTCACTTCCTCATGGCATCTTTTTGCTCCAGCGCCAGCCAATCACATCGAGAAATGGAGCGAACACTTCATAATTGACCATTTTTTTTCTGTGGCGGCCAGTAACAACGCACCAATGAGTTCCGTATTGAAAAGAAATATTGTGAGTATTGTGACCACCAGAAATAGTGTGCTATGATGATAGAAATACAATAAATTCATTATTTTAATGTTAATAGTTGTCGAGGGAGCAGATTCTATTATAGTGGGTGGTAATTTGTTTATGAGTCAACTGCTACTTAATGATACAACATGTAAATTTTAAGTAATTAAAATCAGCCGGTCGATTCAGTAAAAGTCACTTGAAACTTGAGTGAAGTGTACTGTTAACGCCTAGCATCAGTTATATGGATTTCAATTCGCTTTCACTTCATTTTACATTTTCACGATGATTTTACAGAATAGTATTGCAGGTTATGGTTGTATGTTTTTTTTAGAATGTTTAGAATGTTAAGTCTTCTTTTAAATGGTCTATAGATATTTGCTCATTTTCTAATTCTGTAATTAACTATTCTGTAAAAAAACTTCAATGCGAGCTGTCATCCCACAATTAATTCTAGAGATTGACTGTTCACTTCACTTAACGTTTCTCGGAAGTGCGACGGGGGGATTTTACACAGAATAGACTGGCATTGGGGACACCCATTGACCACATAGGCGTATGCAACTAGCTTAATGATGGATATTTTAAAAAGCGTGTTCAAATGACAGTTATTTTGATCAAATCTACAATAAAAGCCACACCAAACCTACGAGTGCGTGACATTATAATAATTACAACACATAGTTACGTAACAGTGCATCTACTCGCGTTATCAGCGATGCAAACGAATGCGCAAGCCAAAGGACGTTCAATACTTAGGCACAGACGCCAGCACATCAAGTTACCCCAATGTGACAAATTTCTTTGATCGTTTTTCAACTTTATGTCAAATAGAATAAGGTCCATATTCAATTGGGAAAATTTGACACATAGGGGTAACTTGATGTGTAATGTTGGATGTGGATGACTTGTAATGTTACGCACATTGTAACGTTACGATCGGAGCGAGAGCTCTGCACGACCGTGCGAACGTTTTGTTATGACGTTGTCACGTTAAACTATCGTCCGTAAACCGAATTTACACACAACCATTTTTTTTCCTTGACATTTCTTTGCATGTAGTATCTATCTTAAATATCTTTGGTGCAAGCGCAGTTTTCGTTATCTGTGCGCTAAATGTTGGTAATTTCATTAGGAGTTGGTAACGACCTCGTCTGCCACCCAGTTGTTTGTGTCTTCGATAGGTCAGGGCTCCCTGGGTCACGGGTACGACCATCGGTTTCCACAATTCTATTGTTTGGAAATGTACTGTCTTTTAAATACTGTTGTTTTGTATAGACGAGCGATTGGCGTATTTATACGGATTATAAGTTAGGGTTTGGTGATAGAAACACGTTCTTCTTGGCTCTTATAATAATACATAGATAGGTAAGTATTAGTAAAAGGACAGCTCCTATTATTGAAATAAACTCCATAACTTGTACTTAATCTGCAGCACGACGACGGCCACGGCTATTTTATAATTATTTGTCGTTATAATTCAACTGAGTGACTCACCACTATCTTTCTAGCCTATAAGTTAGGGTTTGGTTGAATGGCCTTATTGTATTTAAATTGGTGGTGTTTTTGAAAGATAGTGGTGAGTCACTCAGTTGAATTATAACGACAAATAATTATAAAATAGCCGTGGCCGTCGTCGTGCTGCAGATTAAGTACCTACAAGTTATTTCAATAATAGGAGCTGTCCGTTTACTAATACTTACCTATCTATGTATTATTATAAGAGCCAAGATCAACGTGTTTCTATCACATAATCGTCACAACTCATGTCGATAACCAGACACAGTATCATTGTCATCACCTGCCTTTACCTAGCCTTACCCAACAAAAGAAGCAGTTGAATACCAGTGACGTGTTTTACATGGAGTCTGATAGCTACAAATACAACTACAAATGACAGCCGGCACCGACGGCTTAAGGTGCTTTTCACTCTCCAAATGGTCACCCATCCGTGTTCACGTCAAGCGTAGCTTAACCTTATAACCAGACCCAATAAACAAACGATTAAGTATAAAATTAACGTGCGATTTTCCTTTTTAAACTCGTTAACAATTGCTTCTAACGAACGAGTTTTTAAACTCGACTCGTTTAACACAATATTGTGTTTGATAGAAAAATCGAGATGTATAATATCATTGCAGATTTCACCCGCGTAGTTGCCGTTCCTGTGGGAATACTGTGGGAATATAAAAAGTAGCCTATGTCACCCGGGGATAGTGCAGCTTCCCAACGCTGAAAGAATTTTTCAAATCGGTCCAAATTTTTTAAGTTTATTCTTTTCATACAAATCTTTCTTCTTTATAATAATTAGTATCTAGATACCTTTAGTACCGCTGGTACAGTGTGGGAATTGATCGGTAGATCAGACCAATTAATACTTTTAACAATGACAGGTACGCCTTTTGCTTTCGGATGGTGTAGCCTGTATTAACGCAACGTTGCAGCGTTGGTATTACCAAAGTAAAGGTAAATATTCTTCTTCTTATAGACAATTTAACTTGGGTTGCCATAACGCAATCGCAAAAATAATATATAATTATATTTTAGTTCCTTTACTTAAGTGTATTGATGTCCGAACTAGCTGTGGATCCGCGATTTAAACAATTAATTTTGTTTGCGCGGAATCATTTTTTTTATCATCATTGTTGTTTTTTTTGTAATGTGACTTTAATGTAAGCATGTTTTAAACCCATTATATACCTAGTTTTATTTAAAATGAACACAAACCGAACAGGCGCCATCTCTTGGCAATTTTGGGAAACAATTACATTGATGTATGTGAACACAAGTTTTTAAACTAGCACTTCATTTGTTTTTTTTTTTGTAATTAATGAGACTCGAACGCGGTAAAATTACTTTAATTTATGATTAGGTTTTTTCAAACTGGTTAATTGAATAACAGGTTAGATCAGCTGTTGTTATTTCGCACAGACTTGGTAAAAGGTAAAATATTATAAATAAGTTTGTGTGACATTGCCATTTTACTTTATGTATGCGTGTTAAATTAGTTAACATTATTCAAAACCAGTTAGAATCGGACATTTAAGAAAAGGTTTATTTTCTTTGTCATAGTGACGAATATTCTTCAACATCATCATTTTTCCGACTCCCAATTTATTAGGGTACGGCAGCATGTCTTCCTCTTCCATATATTTGCCAGCACCTCAATAATCACCTTCCTACCCATATCTATCATACAATCATTTCATCATTAAGTATTGTTTTTTTTGTGAATCCAGTTTTTAAAATGACAAACCAGTGTGGATTTAGATCGTGTTCATTTACTCTTTATACTTATAATATTATATTACAGCCAATCGATTGCAGATCAATATTTACTTTACATAATTATGTTAATAATAGTTATATACGACTGCGTGCTGCGTGTCTATGTTCAGTCGAATACATATTGAATCGAACAAAGTGCTTTGAATGTAAACGTAATTTGTAAAGGCAATCGCAGAGTATATTTGGTGCAAAGATATGTAAAAAGCGAGCCTACATTCACTTAAGATACGTTGTAACATTTTTCATGATACAGTGGTAAAAACGCCGCCATAAAAGACAATGACAGTACGTCGTGGTATCAACCTCACCCAAAATAGGTAACACCGCGCGCGCTTTTTGGTCAAATCAAATACCGCGCGCTTTTCAGTTTTTTTACTTATTATTTTGTTGGTAAAAGAATTTTCAAAATCGGTTCAGTAGATCTAGAAATCCATGTAATGTCACAAACTTTAACTCTTAATATTAGTAGATTGTACTAATTATTCTTACGATTTTCTTTAATAAATAATCAAGAACTAAAGCTAAAACAATATTTTGACTCTCAACTAGAAAAAAATCTATACTTGAATATAATCGTTTAACCACATAAGAATACCACAACTTAATTTACATAAATAAACTTAACATAGTATTACATAACTGTGACCTGCGGTCGATATAATCTATAACCTGCTTGCGTTATGTTATTAGTTACAATTTATCTCTATGGCAGACTATTAGCTCGTTATGCAATGTTTGTTACTAGTCGAATGATGTGATAAAGCAACGTTGTGGTTTAAAAGAAGATAACATAACATCACGCCCATAATCCCCGAAGGGCTAGGCAGAGGTGTACCTGGTAGTACACCCTCATTTCGCCAGTTATGTTTAGGTCCCATGTAATAGGGGGCGAGTCTATTGCCATCAATCGGGCTCAGTTCCAGACTCCGGGCTGCTACTGAGAAATTCTAGATAGAAAAACTCAATAACACTTTGCCCGACCTGGGGATCGAACCCGGGACTTCATGCTCAGCGGTAGCGCTTGCGACCACTAGACCAACGAGGCAGTCTAAAAAAAAAGAAGAAGAGAGAGAGTGAAAAGAAGATGTAGTAACAAAAATTGAAAAGAGTATGCTTAAATGGTTTGGTCACGTTGAAAGGATGAATGAAAGGCGACTAACGAAACGTATTTACGTAAGTGGGAACGCCGGGAGGGGACGCCCTAGAAGGACATACATAGACCTTATTGGTGAGGTTCTTCAGAAAGGTCAGGTGCGTAGTACTCGCAACCGGCGTGTGTGTTTGACAACATGTATGAATGTAAACGAAGCAAAAGAAGTATGTAAGAATCGTAGCATATGGCGCTCTGTAGTTTCTGCCTACCCCCATGGGAAAAAGGCGTGAGTTTATGAATGTATGTACGTTACTAGTCGAACTATATTAGTCGACAGGTCGCCATCATATTTATGTAAATTTTTCTCATCATGATTAGGTTTTAGAAAACAGAAGAATCATCATCTGGCTAGCCTTTTACCAACTAAGTTGGATGCAGCTGAATACCAGTGTTTTATATGGAGCAAACTGCCTGTCTGAGCTCCACAACCGAGTTACTTGGTACCCCCCCCCCCCCCTTGGTTGTCAGATTTTCGGGATTTTGACTATTTGTTACGACTGTCATCTAGATCTACAAATGACAGCCGGGACCAACGGCTTCACGTGCTTTTCGAGGCTCGGACTATTGATACTTATTTAATGGTCACCCATCCACGGAACAACCTCGTCAAGCGTAGCGTAACCTTCGTTCGAGCTGTGGTGCTGTTATTATTTTGGCAAAAGCTCCTCAGAAAACACAGAACAATTTCATTCAATATATTAAAGATGTTTTGACCCCAATTATAATTATATTTGTAAAAATACATACCTACATACTTAAGACCTAAATTAAATTCATCAAAGCCTGAATAAGTTACGTTTTAAATAACATTTTCGTTCGATATTATTATAAAAATGTTATTTTACGTCGTGAACCGTGTGTTGTTACAGTTGCATTTACATAACATGTTATGAAAAGCAAATTTAGCAATACTAGGTAAGTTGTTGGACATAAGTAAACAAGTAGAAAAAACATTTTAATTAAATAATTGTTGTTCGTAGTTACGTACCTAAGTGGTACAATAATATAATAAAAAATACTTTACATGCCTAGTGACTTAACTATAAGACTATGTTGAGTAACCCTAAGCTATGAACCGCCATTTTCTGTCCCAGACATTTGTATGGCTTTGCATTAAACCACCATTGTTTGCAAAAAAAAACTTCTTTTCCAAATGGCAAGTTTTTAGGTGTTAAATACATCTATAAGTACTCATTTTAGCTCAACCTCGTACAGTACTCCCGTAGGTATTTGCTAATTCTTTGCCAAGCTTACATTTATAAGGGGTCAACCCTATCTATGAATAAGCTCAAGTTAAGGATTTGGGATAATTTGTAAATACCTACGACTTCAAGAGAGGTAGTCTAAGTTGCACCGGACGTACATTTATAAGTGTCAATTGATATAATCAATAATAAACATCAATTGAAAAGGCTATTTTACATCACCGTGTATCATAACAAGAGAATATTCTATCACGTCCGATATTAATTGTACAGTACAACCTCATTAGGTGTCAGTTGAGTAATCTCTCTCAGGTGTGTCATTTAAATGAAGGTTTACTTAGGGCTAGATATACAGAAGTATTTTTGAAGTGTCTTTTTATACCGTCCTGTCTCCTATCCTACATATGAAAGGAAGTGGAAATTAAGTATTTTCTTTCATAGTGTAATTTTCTGATTAATGTAGTTGCTGGATCCAAGGGTGTTGAATCATTTCTCAATCATCGTCTTATTTTTGAATCACAACGCGTTTTGCCGAGTTACAATGTCGACTAATGTTAAGTACTCTCCTGACAGTGCTGTGCACTTCTGTCCGTGACAGATTCACTGTGCCTAAAACTATACGAGATTAAGTCGTTGAAGTGCCAAATCATAAATTTTTTCGGGATTCTTCAGGCTACATTTGGTGGTCACAACTGTTGGCTCTCAGAAGTCGCAGAAATTGGAGAATACAGTGGTCGGAATGTCCCAAGAAGAAAAACACTTTTGACTTAACTAAGAAAAGTAGTCGTATAGCATAGGATTATGAAAACCTTATTCACATTAACTTTATGCTCATTTTAGAATGTGAGCGAGCGTTGCCTTTGTCAAATATGTATAAAAACAGTTCAGATATAAAGTTCAAATCCGTCTGAGAAGCTTAATTTAACTTCGCAAAATCGCAAAGTAATGACAAAGACGTGTCAGTGAAACTTGCCCTTAGTATAAGCCTATAAAGTAAACTAGCCAAGGTTCGAACTATCAACTCATGAGATAATTGCCCCATTGTGCGAGTGTTGCGTTGATTCCTACTATTATTGCGTCTGTACAAGGCTTATATCGACACTTGAACGAATATTAGCTCCCACGCTATCTTGAACGAGAAATAAAATATCAGGTTTTATAATAAAGAAGCTAAAAGTAGACTGAAATGTCCCTGATAAATGTTACCATGACCATATTTGTAAGTACCTACGGAATTGTCAGGCTTTTTGGCGTCTGGACATTGAGAGGTCAGTTGTCTTTTTTTCAGACTTTGTATATTAATATAGTTAAATGAGAAGGACTGCCTTGTAGGTCTAGTGGTCGCAAGCGCTAATGCTAAGTATGAGGTCCCGGATTCGATCCCCGGGGCGAGCTAAGGGAGGGATGTTGAGTTTTTTCATCTGGAAATTTTCAGTGGCAGCCCGGATTCTGGATTTGTGCCCGATTGATGGCAATGGGCTGCCCCCTATTACATGGGATTTGAACATAACTGGCGAAATGTGGGTGTAAGTACATAATACACCTCTGCCTTACCCTTCGAGGATTACAGGCGTGATGTTATGTTACGATTATGAAAACTAAAAACCAAAAGCAGCCAACCAGCCAGCTAGCCAGCCAGCTTTAAAAGTAGAACAACTTTCAAAAAGTATATTATCAACAACTCACACCAAATTATATGGGGGAATTACTAGATGGTGATATAGCTTGACAAGTAGGAAGAAAGGTACCTAAGGACAGGAGGCAGCCAAGATTTCAAGGTAAGTATAAATTCAAAATAACAAACTGCAACAACTCAGAATTTAAGTATTTATTGTTCAATCAATATTTCATTTATTCATATGGAAAATACGGAACTCATAAATGTATTACGATTTATTTATATCACCACTGCAAACCGTTTTTCACAAGGTGAAGATTAATAACATAAGTGCTGGGCAATTTTGATTCTTGTGACAATATTTATAAAACGAAGGAAAGAATTATACCAAAGGGATAATTTTGTAATAGATCAAGAAGTTCTAAACAAACTTACCATAATATCTCTGCACAAACTATGTCGTCTAAATTGATAAAGTATTAAACCTGAGCAACCAATCTTGTGGCAGATCGAGACACTACTTAGGTACTTAAAGCTGGTATTTATCCAACTTTTTTTATATTTTGTTAGTTTGTTTAATTCTATATTTATTTCATTTTGTTAATGTTTACTCTATAAATACGTCTGCAGTCTGTAGTGGGATTCAGTTAAAATTTCCGCGTGGAAATTAAAGTGCAGTGATGACGAATAGAATGGTCATTCTTTAGGTAGCTACCTACTTATGCAAGGCCAGTTTCACACTGAAAATCACAGTTCAATTCATTCAAGTCTACACGCGGTGACTTTTACTGAATGGACCGGGTAGCGGTACCTTTTTTTTAAAGATGGGAAATCATCAAATAACTCCTCCCGCTCTGGGTGAAGCAGAAGGGATTGTGAGACTCTTACTGACTAAACACCATCCGTGTTCCTCCTAATGCCTTTTGCTTTCCAGGGCCGCGGTGACTCTTCCAAACAAATTCCGCACCGGGTGGCAGTTCTTTAAAGATTTGATAGAAGACACAACGTACAGGCTTTGTTTATTTAGATGATGAATGACCATTGTCGCCAATAAAAATCTGCGATATGAAAGACGAACCAAAAGCGTTAGAACCCAATTAAAAATTCAACCATGAAACACCCCGGTTCCCGTAAACAATACAAGGAAGGACCCTTCTCACCGGCCCAGTTAAACACTGTGGTTCGCGCCCCACTAAGATACGGATGGAGATATCACAAATCTTATCACTGATGATACATCGTGTGTGACACATAACAGTTGCTGTATTTATTTAGCTGTTATAACATAACTGTAACTTTAGCGTGTTAAATCAGACATTACGTTTGTACAGGATGTTATTTGTAAGAATACTGTCGGTACTGTTAAGATTTAATCGATGGCAAATAAAACCATGTAGGTTTTTTTTTTTTTTTTTTTTTTTTTTATTTATTTACCATTTTACAAAAGAATCTTATTATCTATCTTAGTTTAAATAGCAACCAAAAAACCACTAAGGTTTAAACTAGTGCTATTAATCTATCTCAATATCGCAACAAATTATTGAGGTTTTATTTTATATGCGTATGTTACTGTCGATTAACAATTCATAAAAAATAATAAACAAACATTCTTAAATAATACTTAAGTAATATTGCTTAAGCTTACATTTAATATTTTTAGGTGTAATATTTTTTTTTATTTCTGACGGTAGACTATTAATGAGTCTCGGTATAATATACCCGGTAGTTCGCTCGCCATACGCATTGTTGGCGGGCTGTGTACGAAGCCTATTCTCGGAAACTGCCCGAGTGCATACAGGATGTTCGATTTTGTTTCTTAAATGCTGATTGAAAAATTGTTCTTTTAATAACAAAAAATGTATTTGAGTATGAACTGGTAGGATATTACAATGTATTATTATCAGGTATGTTCCACAGATAGATGATTACCTATCTTTTGTTCAACTGTGTTGGTTTCAGCTTCCAGTCTAACCGCATGCAGCTAAATACCAGTGTTTTTAACCGACTTCAAAAAAAGGAGGAGGTTCTCAATTCGGTTGTATATTTTTTTTTTTTAGGGTTTGTTACCTCAGTACTCCGTCATTTATGGACCGATTTTCAAAATTCTTGTTTTGTTTGATAGGGTATACTAACAGATTGGTCCCATTTGCATCAAAGCTCATACCTGATGAGGGATCTTCGAGGAATTGAGGGAACTCCTCAAAAAATATAGGCACACATGCACCGATTTCAACATTTTTAGTAACGAATCAAGCATTTTCATTTAGAAAGTATCATTTGGTGAAGAAAAACTGATGAAGAAGACAGGCAACGGAACTCTTCAACGCATAACAGCAAATTATTCGCGATTGCTATAGTCAGATGTCTATGCTGAGCTTTTGTATTTCCACAACATAACATTACGCCATTCTATTTGAAAAGGGGCCGGCAGAGATGTACCTACAGATTAATGTTTAGAGATAGAACTTCTTTAGCAATTGTTATCCAATTTCAATGATTCTTTCAAGTTTTAAAAGACTTTCTTTACATACAAAGAAACTAAAAATTACAAAATAAAAACTTTTTTACAAAAAAAACAACCGACTTCTTAAAAAAAACTAACAGGTGAAAAATAACTCCAGTTTCGGAAGTCGGTGGCCAATAATGAACAAAACAAAACCACCAAAGCCACAGACTTCCGAAACTGGAGTTATTTTTCACCTGTTAGTTTTTTTTAAGAAGTCGGTTGTTATTTTTTGTAAAAAAGTTTTTATATGGAGCGACTGCCCTTTTAACCGCCTTAGTTACTAGGTGACACGATTCCCTTTCAAAAGATAAAACTATCACATTTACGGGGTTCTGATTCTGACTACCCGAAGAACTGCTTAGAGTACATTATCAGGACACAGGCCTCTTCTTTGTGATCGACCACGCGGGCGCAGTCCAACGGGTGGATGTCATAAACTCACATGTCTTCAAATTTTTGGTTCTAGGACATGTGTCGGTTTCCTCACGACGTTTTTATGTTTTCCTCCAACGTTTTGAAAATAGTCTACACAAAGTAAGCCCACGCTTCGCCCGTTATATTTAAGTCCTGTAAGACTGCCTCGTTCATCTCGTCTAGACTCTAGTGGTTGCTATGGAACCAGACGGGTTCGGGTTCTGAGTTCGGTAATCTGATAATGGGTACTCCCATCCGGTATTTCTCATATCGGACTGAGAAATAAGTAAACAAAGTTCCATACAAATGTGTGGTAGCGATCTAATATTTATTACCTACACAACGACTGTTTCCGAAACCTACTTATTTCTAAACAAAAAATTGTTTTATTTGTTTTGTTATAAGCACGGAGCTGTGAAAACATAATATTGGCATGGTGGATGTGGATCACCTATATAATTAATTTGTTATTTTACTTACAGTTTTAAAAACTACAATAAAAAAATTACTTTGTGGTGTTGATAGTAGACTCATGTCTAGGCTTAATAATAATAATACCAGCCTGTCTTACTGCAGGGCAAAGGCCTCTTGTCATACAGAGAAGGTACAAGCATTGATCACCACGCTTGCTCAACGCTGATTGGCGATTTCAAACTTACAATATTATTTCCTCCAAGATAAACTCAGAATGTTCATATGAATTTATAAAGTCACTTGGGTAGGTACTTTCCCGGATTTGAACCTCGTGTATGTGAGGTAGACACCTTAACGACTGGGCCATCACTGATGTCTAGGCTTACGATATGAAATTTATAAATGGCTTGAGTATAGATCTACATAAGTAGGGTTGAGCCTATGTTACATATCATCACGAAATAAATGAGGTGTTATATTATATCTCACAATAAAACATAATCCCTTTAACCTTTCACATCTGACACTACCCATGTATATATACAGGAAAATGAGAATTACGAACGGTAAGGAAAGCTCAGTAATCCGACACCTCCATTGTCTGTCGTCACCATTTCTCTTCGTTCTGAACAATGTGCATTAATACATGTAACTGAATCCTGTGCTTTCTAAGCAGACATCTCTTGACTGTACTTATATTGTATAAAGTTACAGTAATAATATGTAACTGTATACAATATGGGTACTGTCGGTACAGTCAAGAGCAGAAATATGTATCACTTTTTCAAAATACCCACTCCAGATATAAACATATATAGGGTGACTGGTAATTAGTGACCGATACTTAAACACGTAATTGTACACGTGTTGTGTATGTATGTACATAGATACAAGATACGCACGAAAAACATTAACCTTTCTTGGCAATCTGGTAAAAAGAAAAGTAATGTCAGGATATTTTTAATAATATTCGGCATTTTGTCAAGACAGTGAAAGTAGTAAAACCCTATATTTTCAATCAATATTTTAGACTTAGCAAGAATTCTGCTAAGTGTTTAAGCACATTTATTTTCTAAAATCGTGACCTCCGTACCTAATTAATATAGTAAAAAAGAAAAGTAAGGAAAGTAAAATGTCTGGATATTTTTATTTAATCTTCGGCATTTTGTCAAGCCAGTGAAACCATATATTTTCAATCAGTATTATAGTCTTAGCAAGATGTTTTCTTGTGTAATTTATCTTTAATACTTATGTACCTATGTATTTAGAAATATATAAGTATGTTTATCAGCTGTTTAGTACCGTTAACACAAGCTCTCAATCTTAACTTGGGACTAAATGGCGTTGTATGAAAAAGTTGTGGAATATTTGAATTTAATAACTGGCCTGCTGGTTTAGTGGTTAGTGGCCCTGACTGCTATGCCGGAGATCGTGGGTTCGAGTCCCACCCAGGACAAATGTTTGTGTAATTTGGACGATCCTTTGGTCTGTGTCTGGGTGTAATTTATCTATAAAAATGTGTGTATTTAGAAATTTATAAGTGTGTTTTTCATTTGTCTAGTACCCACAACAACTCTGCTTAGCTTGGGACTAGATGGCGGTGTGTAAATAGTCATGGAATATTATTATTATTATATACTTTCTAAGGTCGTGACTAAACCTGCATATTGTGCATATTCTCACGGGGGCAAAGGCCTTTCAATGCTGAGTAGACACTTTAATCTCGCCTTGCATATTTTATCTGTCTCGATAAGCATTCTTCAAGTAAGAGGTACTTATGTATTTGTTATAAAGAATTTCTCTGTGTGGTAACCCTATGCCAGTTCTAGGGTTGGCAACAACGTTATATAATGAGTTGTCAATTTCATTATGAAGTTTTCGCATTACTAATTAGAAGTACTCTATGACTTCAACACATTCCTTCTAAAGGATTTAATGTAATTAACAAGAATGTTTTATATGAGCAAGTCATATTTTTTAAGGATTTTTTAATTAGTTTGTTTTTATCCTTTTTAATACTTATAATCCATTAATCTGAATTTTATTACTTTCAACAAAAACAATTAAAGATGCGAAATAAGAAATAATTATCAATAAAACACTCATCGTAGACTTAGTTACCATTTTAATTACATATTAAGGATACTTATACTTAAAGCAGTAATGACTCAACAAAATAAATAAACAGTTTCTTGACCAACTACTATTAAAACACGCAAATAACCAGTAGCTAATACATTTTGACTTACGGCAAAAATCGGGACTAACTATGTAAGTACTGAATTTGACGCAAGATTGACAGATTTTGTTGACCAGCAGCGCCACCGTGAAATGTCAAGTTATTCTGGTCATTATTTACTGGTGAATCCATAGTTGTAATACATTAACATTATACTAGTTCACGCTGGTTTTTAATAAATTAAACATATTCTATTTAGCTTAGAAACAAAGTTATTTGCAACTGTGTAGGTAAGTAATAAAATTTATAAGATCATAGATATTATAAAACTTGAATGCTCTGACAGGTGCACACTTACCTACATTTTGCCAGTTATTTATGTCCCATAAAAAAGGGGGCGTGATGCATCAACTGAACATAAATTCAGCTGGCCTAGCCATATTACGAATTCTATTTCTATTATCGTAATCGATAAGGCGCCAATAGAAATAAAATGGCGTAGGTATATGAAATCAGCTGTTTATCAACTGTCAAGTGTATTAATTTTCAGCCATATACCCATTCTACTCGTTAACACTTGACAGTTCCTAAACAGCTGATTCCATATACGCCATTTTCTTTCTGTTGTCGCAATAGAATAGAAATAGAATTTGTAATATGACTAGGCCTGCAGACTACAAGAACGAGAAAAGAAGAAGAAAATCTAGTAACACCATTGAATTAGAAAAGCTATGGAAACGTAATGCTCATACAAACAACGCTTCAATTTTGGTTCCATTTACGCAAACAACTGACACACTATAATAGACGAAGCTAGTGCGCGATTGGGTGCATCAAGGTCACTGGGCGGAGTCAAGATGACAGCGAGCCGAGCGTGGATGGTGTTATGCAGTAGATACTTAGCTAAATTAAATTATTTGTGTATATTTAACAATGACTTTTTTGAATGAATTCCGACAGAATATAAATGTAAATTACCTATATACAATACATACATACAAATTATATTGATACTTCTATACTATTGTTTTTTTTTAATCAATACTCAATATATTTATTGCATTCCACAATGTGAACTTAGGTGGTAGGTACATAAGGATATAATAATTATATGCATCATTGTGGGCCCTGTCGGGCATATCAATATAAAAATTAGGAGAATTACGAGGAGGGCTATTAGGTTAGGTTAGGTTTAACGGGCAGGTGTCCGCAACTCCACGACCAAGCGCGTATTTTGCGTACGGGAGGAGGGCTATTATAAATATTAAAACTGAGTCAATTTCCGAGGATGGAACACTAATCAGTGTTCCATCCTCGGAAATTGACTCAGTGTGCTGCAAGATGGCATATCGATAATATGTGCATTGGGTTTTTGCTTCTTCTCCGCTACAGAATATTCATTCGCTTGTATATCGAATTCGAATGTGCAATTTGGACACTTGACCTGCAAATTGAAACATCTTATTACAACATATTAATTGTTGATACTCCTTCTTGTCCTTCTTCTGGCTGAAATTGATACGTTAAAATTTTATTTGAACATTTAATGATAACCTGGTAAATATACTAGAATTACACGCTTTTCCATAGGCTTGAACTTTAATACAATGTTAAATCTACTACTACCTACTTTACTTTGTAAACTATTTTCTGATCTAAACAGAAGTTAATGACCATAATTTATTACCAATAATCTGTCAGCGGACGCAACAGTTCCTTCTTCTAAGTATGTTTTATGAACCATCTATCAAGGCCAACAATAAGGTTAATGAAGACACGAAAAATAATTTTAATAATTATAATTAATCTTTTGATATGAAAATTATTTACCGTGCAAATAGGTACTGCAGATTTCTTCAACATGCGATTGCCCTTACTCGACAGATACATGTCTTGAGCATCAAAATGTATGGAGCACACCCTACTAAATTTATTTGGTGCCCAATCTTCCTGTCTTCTTTCTAAACGAACAGCCTTTGTCCACAACATTCGCCTTAGTTCATTTTTAGGAAATCTGAAAATATTACAACGATAATTAATCGGTAATAAATGTGTGTTCGTGTATTCAAAATACTACAAACTAATGTTTATCAAAAAAAATACTTATTTACAAAAACAAAATCCTAAAAGAATAATTCATTGGGCTGGTTACGAGCATTTATTGCATAACGCCGTCCACAAAGAATTACTAGTTTGTGTTTTATTCACATTTCTATTTATTTGTATACTTATACAACTAACTTTAAATGTATATTCTAACCGCTTAATAACTCGCCAATATGCGGAAATCCAGACACAGTTTAGAATTACCTATTTTTATGCTGAATAAATAAACCTATTTTTTGGTTCAAGTGTCAATGTCATTCAAATTGGTAAAACAGTAAGTAAATAAAAATTATATTTAGGTACTCACCAATGAAATGTTATTCCAGTATCACTTTTCCGCCTTTCTTTGCATTTTCTGCACCACTTTACTACACACGAAGTCATTTTTTTATAATTCCACCAATGTTTTAACCAAATAATGACACGTCAAACGCTTTGATCAATGCGACCTTCCGTCACTGAGTGCGCAGTAGACTAGTTCTCAAAAAAGACGTACTTTTAAAGCCCCGCCTACTTAGACGTACTATTCGTGGTGCCACTTTTTGAGTGCAATGCTGTTTCCATAGCTTTTCTAATTCAATGAGTAACACCTTCCTGCGTAGTTATCTCCGTCCAATGTATTTTATCTATAGTGCACATATTTATATGTATATTGTAACGTAACAGAACTTACCTACCTAGGAGGAGAGCACTGTTGTAGGAAAAGATTAGAGGGAATAATTATAAGAATTTATTAATACCAGGCCTACCTAGTGGAGCTAGGGTAAAGAAGAGAGGAAAATTGATGAATGAATGATGAAGGATGATATGTAGAAGAGGTGGCCCTCTCTCAGCAGTAGTTGTGGCTGAGGGGCATCAGGCTTCGGTCTTCAGTAGAGGAGGCGGAGGCCGTCAAAGGTGTCTCTCTCTGCTGTAGAATAGTCGAGGGACGTCAGGCTTCAGTCTTCAGCAGCGGAGGAGGAGGCCGTCAGGAGAAGGAGTCCGTCAGAGGAGGAATCCGTCAGAGGTGGTCCTCTCGGCTCTAGTAATGGCCGAGGGACGTCAGGCTTGAGTCTTCAGCAGCGGAGGAGGAGGCCGTCAGAGGTGGTCCTCTCGGCTCTAGTAATGGCCGAGGGACGTTAGGCTTCAGACTTCTGCAGAGGAGGCGGAGGACGTCAGTTTAGAGAGCCGGAGGACAGAGAGGCCATAAGTATTAGACCCGCAGCTAATATGACTTGCTAAGCCTTTCAGATCCAAACGAAGACTGCCAAATTCCACCTGGCTCCAAGGTAAATGGACAGAATGACAGATGATTGAATTTTGAAAGGTTTTAGAACACAATACAAAGCAAAGTAAAAGAAAAATAATGAGGTCGATGTGGTTTACATATACGACCTACAACTAGCTCCAGACAAATTAAAAATAAAACTAGACCTGTCACTAGCAGACATTACGAATGTAAACAAACATAATTTATAGAAAAACTTAAATAATAAATATGATAATATAAGACAAAAGGTATGCTTTGCCTCCAAGTAATGAGCATGTAGCTACCTAGGGAGGGTGAATGCTTTAAAATTTCAGGTTAAACAATGCACAAAAATGTAAGTAAAATCACAATGTAAAGACAACATTACAATATATATTTATACTGAACATACATTAATATTACTAGCTTTCTTTTACCTACCACTGCTTTTCTCTGCATCACCTAAAGGTTGACTGGTAGAAAATACCTATGGCATTAAGTCCGCCTTTGTACGTTAGTGTGCTCGAAGTATTAAATAAATAAATAATAACACTGGTCGACTTTGGAACCAAACCCAGGATCTTTTTCAATTGCAACCGGGCAACGAGGCATTTAAGTAATGTAAAAATTGACGCAGTACAGCCAGCATATCGAGCTACCCCTATCAAGCTGCCAAATTGCTCCATTTGTGCATGAACCTTATTTTTAAAATAAAGTTGTAAATCTATCTAAATTTGACATATTGGGATACCTAGCTTAATGTACACACATTAAGCTAGGTATCCCAATATGACAGAGGCACACGCCTCTGTAAAATATTAAGAAAACTACCAACAGCAGTCGTAAAATTAAACAATAAGCTATTTTTATGAAATTCATTTTACGACTTCGTTTTTTTTACCGTTAGCTAGTCAATCACCTTTATATCAAAATATTCTAGAACTACATTTTACCCATTTAAACAAAATCTCACACGAACAAATCACATGAATTCCCATACATGACATTTGTAAGTCAAACACAATGTTTCACAATGTCAGACTGGAATCTAAATAGAACCTTTTTATAGAAAATGCAAAACGATTTGCCGTGTGGTCTGTGAGGATAGACCACCCTGGCTGTGGATGCGACACTTTTATCAAAAAAATATGTATGATATCGCACAGTACATAATACCTACAAATACATTCGTGATGGGTCAGTGGATAACGCTTTGTAAGCAAGAGGTTATGAATGAGATGAAATCTGGGCAAGTATCATGTAGCACAGCATCACGCCTTTGATCCCCGAAGCGGTTATGCTAAGGTCCCATGTAATAGGAAGCAGGCCTATTGCCATCAATAGGGCACAAATCCATAGTCATAGCTGCTATTGAGAAATTCCACAAAGAAAAACATAAGTAATAACGTTCTGCGCGACCCACAGATAGTACCCGTGACTTGGTGTTCAGGAGTAGCGTGTGATCACTAGACAATCAAAGTGACTTTTCGGTACTTTCTAAGTTTTTCTTGGTCAGCACTGAAATCGGTGTAAACACCGTTAGGAACCCTATAAGTCCAGGTTTCCTCACGATGTTTTTCTTATATCAAATTAATTCTGCGACAGCCGTCTGCCTTGAGCAAGCGTCGTGATCAATACTCGTAAATCGTCCACATTAAAACCACACAAGTTCCTCCAAACAACACGAAAACTTGATGACATAACAACAGGTGCTATAACAACAAAATGGTCAGCTAGCAACAGTTCTGATGATTAGCATCAATGAGCATAATTATGAACAATGTATTAGCATATGTTTAACCTTTGTTCAACAACACAGTGACATGACTCATTTACTCATATGCCGTAAAATTATGTGTGTACGCTTTATGTCCGCTGTTGTTGACGTTGTTGCATAAATCGTGGTGAATCAGGGACTAGACATGATAATATGAATGCATACATTCACCAATTTACAATGCAGCTTGTTAGAACTGAAAGAATTTGCCATAAATATATCTTGATTCATAAACATTATAACTAAAAATCTCAACATAAGTTTGAAAAACCACGTGAGGAAACCTGGACTTCTGAAGTCTGGAAATCAAAAATTGACAACTTGTCTTGGGAAGGTGTGATGGTTTATGCTCGTGCTTTCTCCGTTAACCGTTTGAGAAGAGACCCTGTATTGAGACGACCGAAGGTTTTTTTTTTGTTTGCTACTCCGTGTAGAATCCAAGAAGATTGTCATTATAATAATATAGAAGAAGTTGACACAAAAAGAAGAAGCCAAGACAATAGTCTGAAAACGACTCGAAATAAAATAATAATTCCTGCAAATAACACGCCCACGGATTATGTATGAGTGACAGACCCTACTAATGCTGCAGAATTGATTATTACAGTCAACATCCATCTTTCTACTTCATGATAAGCAGCCGATACTCCTTTGTTTTCTTAATCCCATAACTTCACGGAAACAAAAACAATGTCAAACGGGCGTGAATACGAAAACAAAATAAATCAACAATATAACGTGGCACGAACAAAAAACAGATTTTATTGTATTTTTTATACAAACCCGTCGAATAACCGATTTGAATGATTTCAAGGTCCCTGTGTACTTCTCATGATAGGCGCGTCTGACGTACTTATTGTTATCTTTTTGTTGGATTTATTTAAGAAAACCTTCGAGGTCCTTCGTGCAGTCGAAAAAATAAATGACGCAGTCTTATGATTTTACTAGTAGCCGCCTAGTTGTCAAAGTTCGAGCCTTTTAGCTGCACTTTTCCTTCATAAAAACTTTAAAAGGAACCGTTTGTAGACCCTGTAAGAGCACAGCAAAATATTGTTAAATACTTAGCAACTAAATAAAATCTAAGTCTAACTAAAATTTGAATAAATTTGTAGATGAAAACCAAATAATTATACATAACAACATAACAAACATACATACATACATTATAATTTTTTTATTATTTTATTATTTGATGTCCAATAAGATACTATGCACAAGGTGTTATTCAACCAACTTCAAACTCCAGTCATCCCAGCCAGTTAGAAAAATGAAATAACTATAAATATTAAAGTAACTTTAAATAACAAACACATCCGCGTGAATTTTCTCTAAAACTTCTCTTTCATTACGCCAAAGACTATGGCATCAAATTAATTATCATCAGCCAAATTAAAACCAGTTTTATTCATGTTAATATGACGAGTAGTTTTACACAGAATTAAACTGCGCTTCCAGAACTTTTGAACCCCAAAGGGTTGGCGAGTTTAGGTATCGATAACTTTAGTCGATTTTTATTTCCGTCATGAAGTCCACTGCAAATAATTTAAATTAATTATATATTTCATTAGGTATCGTAAAATATACCAAATTAGAATTGGTTCATTTGCATCGAAATTGACATTCTTCGTATACTTTTATAGACTTGTAACTATGCAGTCTTAAAATATATTTTATTTCAGTAGGTATAGGTTTTTACTATCTATGAGTTCATTTTATAGTTTCCTTCGTTGTACGGAACAAACAACATTAACTCAGAAAAATAATAGACGCACTTAAACACACTTATGAAGTTATGAACCTATGAATATCTATGGTGAATAGTACATAATTGCAGGCGACTAGGAAGATCCTTGAGGTCAGTAGGAAGTAAGTATAAGTGGTTTCGACATAAAGACACATTCTGCATCTACTTCATACACACAAGTCTGTTAGTTTTACCTTTAATCTAATACAGGTCGTCGGATAAGGGACAATTAAGACGATTTTCCGTCAGCAAAGTTTTTGTTGTAAATTTTATTTATGTACAGTGCGTACGAACATAAAACTCCGAAGCGGGCGCTTGATACAAAATAAATGTGAGAACTGATCGTTTATATGCAAATTATGTGTACGGAAAACTGTCTATAAATATTCTGATTTCACATATTTAAAAGTACGTTTTAAGATTTTCTCGATATCTAAGTTTGATGTAAGATGGCTCAACACTAGTCGCTCAAGCGTGCATTAAGCCCTCTACAGACTATACACTGCAAGTACAAGAACATTTTGTAAGTCCATAAAACGCTCTCGTTTTAGGTCAAGCGTGTGTGTAAACAGCTTGTCGTAAGCTTGTGGCTAGTCCAAACCTCTTTGACTCGGCCTTTTTCTTGGTAAACTCATATAACGTTTTATTGCGCAGTTTATTTCACACGGTTAGCCTGACAATTTAGTTACTTGGCATTTTTAGATGATTTCAGCCGTTACTTCGTAATCGTCTTTCGAGGTTAAAAGTTTGTCTAGTATCTACTTAGGTCTTATGACACAGACTTACACTAAAAGCTTAAATTTATTTTCATATTGCTAGCCTAATTGTTGTGTTACAAAGGCATGAGAGCATTAAAAACAACACTTGCTCAAGAAGGGCTGGTGAATGCAAACTTCAAATACTAAACTGCCTGATGGGTGTAGTGACCAATGCTGAGCATGAGTTTAGGGTTTGATCAAGAATTTCTTAGTAGCAGCCCGGAGCCTAGATTCATGTCTGATTGATGGTAATAACCTCGCCCATGGGTTAAATCCCATAACTGGCGAAATATGGGTGTATCGCATCAGGTACGTCACGTCTCTGCCTTCGAAGATAACAGGAATAATGTTGTGCTATTCCTTATTGCATACTAGAAATGACTAAGGGTCTAAAGGAGCTCTAATGCGAACAAACTCAACCAAAAAAAGTTGTTTAAAGCATGAAACCACTACTGGCATCTTGTTAAATGACGTTACTAAAAATAGTTATGCATGATCGCCTATTAAAATAAACACTTTTAAAAACGTTTTGATAAGCATCGAAGGTCCAAAACCACTTGATCAAAAGCAAGAGTGGAGCAAGACCGGTTTCATAGTCTAGTGCACGCTCGAGCGAAGCGAATGGGAGAATTCAAAAGATTCAATACATTATTATGGATACTGGAGAAACATGATTAAAAACCAGCTAAGTATCGAGTATCATTCACTACGAAGACCGTATTCTAGTATAATTTACTGTCTATTTATTGTTTAGCTGTACTTATACCTAAAAAACGTAAATTACAACATTTAGGTACTTACCTACAAGAAATCAAAACAAGTTAACTTGACATCTTAGTAATTTCAAACCAACTATGTACCTATATTGAAATTGTTTATTTTAATTCTTATGTAATCTACTCAACTATGAAAGTTTATTGCACTATAAGTTGTATTTCTGAACTAAGACCGCAGTATTAATGTTAGCTTTGTATCGTTTCCCAAAGAGTTGATGTATTGAATCGCTTCTAATATTTCTCCGCCGAAATTAGAAATTCGGAATAAAATACAAAACCTCATTAAAAAAGTTAAAAATTGAAAAATGTAATAATGAATGCAACCATCACTTGAAATTATAGATGTTAAAACAAACAGTCTAAATAAAAATGGAAGTTTGCAATTATTTTAGTTCTGTTTTGTTCACATCTACACGTACTTATAGTATTAGATGATAATAAAAAAATGTTATACCCAAGGTTTTTACCACTATTTACGAACACCTGCAATGGATGTTGTTCAATAAACTAGATTATGTTTTAGGCATTTATTAGTAAAATATATAATTAAATTTACGCTTTTTATAATGTAACAATTATTGTAGTATTTATCGCCATATACTTTACATTATCTTTGTACCACTATGAATGACATTTATGTATACAGTTAAAAAGTTTTCATCTTTCTTTCAATCCACCCAAAGGTTGTCTGTAAGATCACCCAGTGCAATAATATTTTCCTGCGTTACATTAAAGTTTATAATGAACTCAATAATTTCTTACAGAGATGAAAGTGTAATATTATAAATAACTTATGCGTCACGAAGTACTGTAGAAAAATAATTATGTGCACAGGTTTAATGATTTAAAAGTTTAGTTCGTGTTTTCCGTGCAGCGTTTAATTACTATAACACTCACGTAAGAAACATTACCTACTTTGAAATGTAACACATAGTAAATTGTTGGGTCATAAAAATGTTTTTAATATGCGTGCTAACAGCTAAGGAATGAATTATATCATCTGTATTATGCCCTTGGGAAGAATACCACTAAAGTAACCATAAAGAAGGAAATTAGAAAACCTTAACTATATTATACAAACACTAAAAAAAAAACAATAACTAAACCTAACAAAAAATAATTACAAAGCATCAAAAAATACCTCTGCATCTCTGCCAGCTGGTAAAGTGCCCAAAAGACTGGCGGCATTGCCACGTTGAATGGCAATGCTTAGCCTCTGGCCAAAGTAGAGGCCAGCCCTTGGGTCACGGGAAGCGTCAACCAAACGTTTGGAGATGTCTTTGAACAGAAGACGAGCACTCGGAGCCCACGGCCCAAGAGTTTCAACCCCAAACGGCCCAAAAGTATAACTACTAACAAGAAGATGAATAAATACATCACGCGACCACAAAAGTCCATAATATTACCTTGACCGAATTTAAGAAACTTTTACTGGAAGCGACATTAATTAAAATTAAATTTAAGGTCGAAGCGTGCGTGCTTTAGAAGCAGTTAAGTTTAAAGCGAGGTGTGAATTTCTCGTAATTCTATGTGTGTCATACGACTCAGTCGAATTCACAGGTAGAAAGGGTACGAAAGTTGCTGATGATTAAGAAAATATACACTGGAGAAATTAGGCTCGGTACGTCACTCAATAAAACTTATTAAGAATTGGATCGATAAAAAAAAATACCACGGTTCAAAAAGCTGGAGCTTATATCTGTTAACTGTTAAAATCAGCATCTACTACCCCAAAAAAAAATCGTCATGTCGATATTTTTTTAAAGAATAAGTACATCGGAAAAATATGGATGATATTTTGGACATTATCTATCTTTTCGACACTTGCGGCTCAAGATAATTAGTACTACAGACATTGCAAGTCCTCTAACTAGAAATGTCAAGCGGAGTTAGTTGAACTTGAAAAGCCCCAATAAGTTAATTATCCCAAGAGCATTCGTGGAAATACACCTGTTTCCAATAGTAAATCCTTCTAACGATTAGAAAGCTATTGTTAAAGTTACGTCAGAACTCTTGCAACCAATTAAAATTGCTATTAATCAAACCGTAGCAAAAGGAAGGAGATTATTCAACAGCCGAAGGAAATGCTACATGCCGACTACATACATACGAGTACGCTTCCATTCCGAAACTTGTTTCTCTGAAAGGTTGATTTATATTGGCCCAATATATCGATTCAGTGCCTCTGAATCAGCCATCGGCTAATAGATGATAATATGCTAGTTAGTAAATCATAATTGTTTCATTATATCACTAAGTGAGTATCATTCTTAAAATGTATCAATTGGTTCCTTACTTATTTTAAAGTCAAAGTCAAAGTTTTTATAATCTATTATTTGATTTTACGCTTTTCCGTGAAACGAAACGCCTTTCTGTAAGTCACCAAGTCAATTTATTTATTCTTGAAATATCTTTAAGTTGTTATTATAAGTACCTACTATCACTGTATTATTAGTACTGCATTGTAGTGTGATTTATAAGGTAAAATTCTGTGTTAAAAACTTTTAACACTTTACTTGGATTTGCATTAGGTACTGTCATTAACAATATTACATGCACAATTTTTTCTTTACCTGGTATGAGCTTTAAGTGAATCTTGTCACTAGCCCTAATTTGAGGCTAAGGATTGTACGATTTTATTATCCCTATCGGAGCAAGGTGTCTACTCCAGGATAATCAAGTAAAAAAATAAGGAAAAAGACAACTAAAATTACAATTCTAGGTAGACCTATCTACAATCCGCACTGGGCCTCCGTGGCAGATTTTGGCCCACTCCTTCTCAAAGAGAAGAGACCTTTGTATCAAGAATGGGAACATTTTAGGCTGATTATGTGTTTGTATATGACGACGGGGTTCCGAATCACGTACTAAACTCATGATATCAAAATGCGCTAGGTATTCAAGTATTTAGTAGGTCCCGGATGCTAGACATTGCAACGTTGTTTACAATCCAATATCGATTCAGTGTCACTGGATTCCAGCACTGGATCGAAATACTAAATCAATATAAATCACTCTTAACTTTATCAGCCAGTGTAAATACCAGGGACAAGATGGCGTGTTTCGTATCAATAAAGTACATCGAGTTATTACTTGTGTTAAGAAAACTAGACCGAAATCCAGTTGTTACTATTTATGTCTTACAACTGTGTTAAGATTATGTTGGTGGGAAACTGTTGCAGTGTGTTGTTATGTACAGTATATATATAACACAATTTCTATTTTATCCAACAATCTGGTTAATTGGAAGAAAATAACACGAAAAAAACGTGAAAAACAGGAAAAGGCCGCCGATAAATTCCAAATCTGCGGGGTCTAGAATCACGTACTACGGTCATGATGTCCCTTTCAGCCTGAATAAGAATAGTTAATCATTAACGAAGCCATAAAAGAAAAAAAACCAAACTCATCTAACTGCGTATAATTTTCAGCCCGGATATTGTAATAAAGGTTACAAACTCACAACTCTTTGTTTGCCAACCTTTGTGGAGGTCGAAACCTTTACCATGCCTTCATAACTTCATAATCGAAGTCAATCCCTGTCAAGTTCAGAAACTAATAGAGTACACGAGGTCGCAGAAGGTCGATATTACAAATTACAAAGGTGGTCGATATCACGTACCTATTCTGATAACCGCGACCGAGTGTAGGGCTGTCTAAATCTCAATCGTAATATTTTAGTGGTACACACTAGCTATACATTTCCAATACAAGCTGATCTCGCATTATAAACTGGAAATGTATAGCTAGATGTGTAGCCGTGTGTACATTTGTGAGATAATCTTGCCGTAGGCCAAAGAGATTTAAAAGACTATAGAGCGGGCATGTTAAGGAAATGTCATAGAAAAACTTTGATCCCATGTCTCAGTAACACAATCTAGAATAATATATGAATATTGGAGCGGCAGCGGAGCGTACTAAAAAAACTCATAGACTTGTGTCCGGCAGGACACACTTTTTCGGACGAAAATTTTGTTCTTGATGTCCGGTCTATAGGAATTGAATGTCTTTGCCGTAGGCAGACTATGCGCTGAGATGTCAAGATGTGGACACCAGCCCGCAAAATAATACAAATTTATCTTGACAAGCTCTGACATTCGTAAAATAAAACATTGTGAGGAAACCTGGAACTAAAAATTAATGCAATTCTAAATTCGCCAAACCGCACGTTGTTGCTTGTGCCTTGCCTTTTGCCCTGCAGTGGAACAGGTACAGACTGATATTGTTATTTAATTCCTAATACATAAACTGGTATGTATGGTCTTCGGTATCTATAGAATTTATTAAAATAGAGATCATTTAACATGTTAATTGGAGATATTTTTTAGAGATAATTTTCGTTCACTCAAGCGTCTGAGACAACAATTTATAAATATACATACGGAAACCCAAACAAATTACTGAGATCAATAAAACAAATAGTCCAGTAAACAATTTCAACGTCTGCTCCGAATCGAATCGCGTAAATTTCAAGTCCGACGTTTAAACGAACAATTAAACGGGCCAGTTAAGTAATTGTCCGTACAACCCTACCGTTTTAACTGTGTTCGTTGTTACGTAACGTTACGCGTTTCAGTGAAACACAAGGAAGTAATGTAACGCGATCTCGTAATCACGTAGTGTTTGATAATTGATACAGTCATAATATAGCAATGTCACGAATATGCTTGTCACAATGTATAAGGCTCAGTTTACATTGCCGCAGATGCAGAACGAAATGGAAGCGAATTTTCGTAACGAAATTGTACAAAGCATATAATTGAACTAATATCAATTGTGTACCGTGGAAACTAGGTACGAGCTTCTAGCTGTGGAATTCCTGGAAATGGGCGAAATATCTCCGAAAGACGGCATTACGTACGGCATTATTTTTGGCTCGATTCGAGCACTTTTTATAACGTACGTTTAAAATCATTCTACTTCTTATCGTGTGGATAGTGACTAACCTGGTTTTAGAGTTTAATTGCCGCCTATGGGCCTCGGACTTGGCACCACACACCATCGAAAAATATTTCTCAGGCAGGCCGGTTTCCTCATGTGTTTAAAATAATTTAAATTCACGTAAACAATCAGTCACAGCCGGAACATACATCCAAACATACTATCTGTACATCATAAAAAATTGTTTTAATCGGGTATCGCAACTATAACATGCACCACAGCAGCCAATCGCTCAGGGACCACGCCAACCGTACCGTCAGTTTTAAGTTCATTATGCTTTGTACAATTTCGTTACGCAAATGTCGCTTCCATTTCGTTCCGCGCCAATGTAAATTAAGCCTTACACAGCTGCTTATAAATACACCCTGTTTGTATAAACACTCGGGTCAAAAACCTTGTGTGGTGGAAAATACTCATTACATGAAATCATTCTTCTGAATGCGATGTGTCGCTAATAAACATGGTTAATTTATTAGTTTGTCTGCAGAAAAGGTAGTTCATTATGCAATAATTATGAGACTTCATGATGTTACTTCAGAAGGGTTTTAGTATCTGATTTAAGGATTTGTATTGTGTTCTTTGAATTTATTTGTTGTTCCCAGCGTCGCAAATAATAATATGATTTTGACTTATTTCTTACCGCAAACGCAAATGAATACAGAACAAAAACAAAAGAAATCGATCGTGTATTAAAACAAATAACTATCTCAATTCGACTACCAAACATGATTATTAAGTTTAAGTAGGCAATTTCCCCATTAAATTTAGCTAACAGCAAATTCCGAGAGGATAAATGTATAAGTAAATAAATGTCTAGAAATATTTTTATTTATTTATTTAAATGATATGGAGGACTTACAGCTAAAACAAATCAGGTAAGAAACACGGTCGGAATTTTCGTGGAGAAATTGTATACCTGCCTACACTGATTCGAAGAAAGCTTCACCAGGTTTTCACCTCTACTAAATCCTCAACTGTCTTAGTTTCTTTATAATATACTGGTTACTAGCAGAACCGGCCACGTGTTGCCGTGGCTCAATGGTTCTTTCTAATACGTTGAACCAATTATAACATTACCCAACATTAATAGCAAAGATGTTGAAATCAACTTACACTGCCATCTGTTAGAAACTGTGGGAACTAAAATATTTAATGTTCAATATACAAATACATTGAGGATAACAATCGATTTAAAACCTAATTTCGTACATACAGTATGTAGTTCCGGGGTAAAACAAAAAAAAATAGAATAGTGTAATTCAAAATTAAATACATATAAACAATAAGTAGGTACTACCTACTTATTTGTATGACCTAGGTACAGGCAGTTATTTGGGGTCTGGTTGTTTGTGTATTTGAATTTTTGAAATTCCTAGTGTTGGGCAAAGTTTTCTATTTAAAAAGAAAAGAAAGTATAGACGAGAAATTATGGGACGTGCAGGCAGAGTTTAGAGAGGGGATGGGATGTATGGATCAGATCTTCTCCTTGAGGTGCATAGCCGAGAAATATCTGGCTAAGCACAAGAAAGTTTACTGTGCTTTCGTTGACTTGGAGAAGGCCTACGATAGTGTGTGGAGGGATGAGCTGTGGTCGACACTATCCATGTATGGTGTGGACTGGTGCTTGGTCCGGGCACTGAAATCTTTATATAGGGATTCCAGTGCATGTTTCAGGATAAACGGGGCATACACAGACTGGTTTAATATCTCTAGGGGAGTTATACAGGGCTGTGTAGCGTCGCCTTTGCTGTTCAACTTATACATGGATAGTTGTCTGACAGATTTAAAAGAGAGTGAGTGTGGATTGAGGATGAATGAGTTGCCTGTCAAATGCCTCCTCTACGCAGACGACGAAGTTCTTCTTGCATCGTCAGCGGAACAGTTGCAAGACATGGTGACCGAGATGAATGAAGCATATAAGATGAAAGGGATGAATATAAATGTGAATAAGACGAAAGTAATGGTGTTTGAAAGAGACGAAAACGTGTCGTTGTGCAATGTGAAAATAAACGATATGAGTGTAGAACAAGTAAATGACTTTGTATACCTGGGAAGTCTGTTTACAAGGGATGAAAAGATTGATGCGGATATGGAAAGGAGATCACTCTCCTTTCCATATCCGCATCAATCTTTTCCGCGCCGTTCACTTTACATCCTGCATTCACTGCAGGATGTAAAGTGAACGGCGCTATACATGGCGTTGTGACCAGCCAGTCGATGTCCGAAAAGGCACGACTGGCTGTTCACAATGGTGTGCTGGTGCCTACACTAACGTATGGAAGTGAATGTTGGGTGTGGCAAAAGAGACATGAAAGTAGAATAAATGCTGTAGAAATGCGTGCCTTGCGAAGTATGTGTGGTGTAACAATGAATGACAGATTGAGGAATGATGTGATAAAGCAACGTTGTGGTTTGAAAGAAGACATAGTAACAAAAATTGAAAAGAGTATGCTTAGATGGTTTGGTCACGTTGAAAGGATGGATGAAAGGCGACTAACGAAAGGTATTTACAAGGCAGATGTAAGTAGGAACGCCGGAAGGGGACGCCCTAGAAGGACATACATAGACCTTATTGGTGAGGTTCTTCAGAAAGGTCAGGTGCGTAGTACTCGCAACCGGCGTGTGTGTATGACAACATGTATGAATGTAAACGAAGCAAAAGAAGTAAGTATGTAAGAATCGTAGCATATGGCGCTCTGTAGTTTCTGCCTACCCCCATGGGTAAAAGGCGTGAGTTTATGTATGTATGTAGAAAGTATATAACGGACAAACATTGTGACGAAACATTTTTATAATTAAAGATATATTCTTATTGATAGCTGTAACAAAGTAACAATACAGTATACACAAGAGACGCGAAGCAGATTTATAACCAGACGTTTTTAATTCGTCAGTGTCTACTTAACAAGTCTGATAGGATTATTACCTTCGTTTCATTGAATGCTAATAAATCTATTTAAGTTCCTTAATGTCAAATGTTCATGCAATGCATCCTTAATGAGGATCAATGACGATTTTTATGGTTGGAAGGTTAGCGCCTTCCTGTGAATGCAACTGTATCTGTGTCTTTCCAGTTTCCGCTCTTTTTAACCGACTTCCAAAAAAGGAGGAGGTTCTCAATTCGACTTTATGTTTGTGTGTTTTCTACAGTCACATGTCTGTGCATGGTTTAAGTATGTATTTCCATAACATAACATTACGCCTGTCTATTTTAAAAGGGGCCCGGCAGAGATGTACAGACTAATGTTTAGAAAGAACTTCTTTTGCAATTGTTAACAGATTTCAATGATTCTATCAAGTTTTGAAAGACTTTCTTTACATACGAAGAAACTAAAAATTGCTAAATAAAAACTTTTTTACAAAAAAAAAAAACAACCGACTTCATAAAAAAACACTAACAGGTGAAAAATAACTCCAGTTTCTGAAGTCGGTGGCCAATAATGAACGAAATAAAACCACCAAAGCCACAGACTTCCGAAACTGGAGTTATTTTTCACCTGTTAGTGTTTTTTAATGAAGTCGGTTGTTTTTTTTGTAAAAAAGTTTTTTAAATAACAGAGAAGCTCGTGGCTTTATAGTTTGTAGGTTAAGCTAGTCTGTGGATGGGTGACCGTCTGTTACATATTGAGAGGCTTCCGTGCCTCGGATAGCAAAAGAGAGAAATGTTTCTATAATCAGTCGCTTTGTCGATTCTTCCTTCGACAAAATCAGTTTTCACCATAGAAAGAACACCGGCGAACTCCCAAACAAATTTTTGTTGACATTTTTTTTTTTGCGTCTACCTATGAAAAATATCTAAAAGTATAGAGTTTGAATTACTGAACAGTTTTTTCTTTGGTAATACTTTTATAGGAAGTCAGGAATTAAAAATATTTTATTTTTAAGTTTTAGAGGTTAAGACTATTTAAAAGGATATATGTCCGCTATAATCTTAGCACGAACAATCGTGTTTATTTTAACATTTGTATTCTGATGCAGACATGTATTTCCTAAGTTATTAATGCATTATGTAAAGCCAATCATTTTAAGCAACTTGACTAAGATTTATATTACATGGCAACATTAAAAGTAATAGCTAATCCAAAACCCATGAAGTCAAGCCAGAAAGAAAAAAAACACAAAGCTATGATTATTTATTTCATCAATAAAGTCAATTAAGCTCTTAATTATAAAGACTTTTTTTCCAGACTTTAATAGGCCTTATGATTGATTTGATAAAACTTAGTAAATTATTTCGTTGGTATCTATTACGGTGACATACGTAGACGCTTAATAATTTCATCAACAATTCCCTCGCCGGTGTTCTTTATTTTATTATATCTATGGTTTTCACGGTGTGATTACTTACGTGGGGCTGTAGATTATTACTAGAAAAGTTTCAGCAGTGACATTTCAATAGCATGGCTGGCACCTGTTTACGTAAAAAACAATTAAAATATAAAATAAATTCATGGCAAATATTTGTTTGAGAACAACTAAAAATGAAAAAATAAAAAACTTTTTCGCATAAAATAAAACAGACTTCAAAAAAAGCACTAACCGGTGTAAAATAAATCTAAATTAGAAAGCCTGTGGCTTTGGTGATTTTGTCTTATTCATGATGGGCCATCGACTTCCAAATTTAGAGTTATTTTACACCGGTCAGTGCCTTTTTTTAAGTCGGTTTTATTTTTTGCGAAAAAGTTTTATATTTTTCCATTTTTAGTTGTTCTCAAACAAATATTTGCCATGAATTTATTTTATATTTTAATTGTTAACAATACATGTCATGGTAATAGAACCCTATTCATCATTCATCAACTTATTCCTAATAAATGAAACTTAACATACCTGTCGAAATCTAGGTATTATTGTACACATCTACGTACCCCTTAGAGCATACAGGCGTGATGATACGTCATGATGTTGTATAAACAATAAACATCCAAGCGATTCCAGCAATCACGACAGATTTGCCGTCTATTTTTGAAGAGTTCTGTTGTATATCTCCGAAGATCAGTACCAGATCTTTACTAAATTAAAATAAGACCACCTCAGGAGTATACTCTTTCAAATAAAAAAAGAATTTTGAGAATCGGTCCACAAATGGGGGAGAAATCAGGTAACATACATAAAAAAAAATACATATACACGAACATAGAACCTCCTCCTTTTTTGAATTCGGTTAAAAACAATAATTTTGGGAAAACAATGGAACAAACATCATTGATTTTAACACTTATGCCACAGAGTAAACACTGTAAATTGCCAACCAATCGATTAATTGTGACACAAGGCTATTCTGAAAACCACTAACTCTACGTTCCTTCGCTTTACACACATTTTTACGGCTAAACAATAATAAACAATGACTGTGATGTGGAATTGGATAGACAGTTTTAAATGCGTTTGCGCAAATGTTCGATCAACGATCTTTAGTTTGTTGGCCTGTGGTCTGCGTGGTCGGGGCTGACCCACGGTGCATTGCACACCAGTATAAACTGACATCTCATTCTACGGAAATCCTATAAAATGTGAGATCAGCTTATACCTACTGGAAATTTATAGTTTGATGTGTAGCCGTGTGTTCGTCTTTTAGAACTGTTTATACTATCATTTTAGTACTTTGAACCTGCCGAGTTAGTCTAATGGTCAACCTACCTGCCTGTTTACCTTGCTAAGATTGATGTCCTGGGCTCGGTTCCTGGGTCAGGCAAAGTGCTTTTGGGTTTTTCCATCTGAGATTACTAAGTAGTCAAGATTTGTGCCCGGTTGGCAAATTGGCAATATATTACGTAAGACATTGACAGATATTGCGAAATGTCGGTCTATTTTACTTTATGTACACCTCTGTCTCAGGTATGATGTTATGTCTAATAAGTAGATGCTTTATGATGTGAGGACAGACTTTAGACATCTTTAAGCCATCAATATTTAGCGCCAATGCGGAAGAAGATATTTCATTTTGCAGTAAACTGCTAGGAGGTAAATAGAAAACAGTGCCAAGATAATGTTTCTTCGTGAATATTGATTGGTAGAAAAAGATTTCCTCAAATTCAATTCATATCCTTATGTTCATGATCTGGAACACTTGGTATCAGCTATGCAAACCATCACCAGGCAAATGCGTGTTGGACCACGCAGAGTGAAGGATGGGCAATATTACTTTGCCGGCTGTTAACATTAGTTCGTATTTAATGGTATTTCTAAAATAATAAAGTATTACAAAAAGACCTAAAATCTACAGTTCTAACATCAGAAGCGCATATATGTCAACTGTAGAGGTACTTAAACAAAAAAAAGTTACAAATGAAATATAAAAAATGGGATTAAACGATACACTGCATTTTCATTTTCCATTTACTAAATGTATAATTATGTCAAGTTCACCCACAACCCCTACACAAACTTTGAAATACATAGTAAAGCATACAGTAATATTAAAAATTTCTGATACAATCCAACTATACATTAAAACAAAGAAAACGCGAGATCCAAGTTTAGAGTGTTTAGTTGCTTACGAACCCAAAATAACAATACATCATTATATACCGTTAAGTGCATATTTGAAGTGTAATACTGCATGCAATTTACCCAAATAAAAACAGCTATAAAATAGGACAAACATAGATAAAATCAGTATTACCCAAAATATAATTAACTTCAGCAATATTTAGTCGCGCAATTTGTTAATTTTAACATCGTTTGGCACAGATTTCGTATATCAACTCGATGCATATCTACGCAATGCACTAATAGTGTTATCAGTTTTGTACTGATAACGTTTGGCTTATCAAATATTCGCGACAAACATGTGTAATATTATCAACACATTCCAAGTCCACCACAGGTCATCATCTACCTAGCCCTATGTAGGGATTGGCTTCTAGTTTAACCCGATGCAGCTGAGTACCTGTATTTTTAACCCCCGACGCAAAGAGGGGTGTTATAAGTTTCACCGCGATGTGTGTGTGTCTGTCTATCTGTCTGTGGCACCGTAGCGCTTAAACGGGTGAACCAATATAGATGTGGTTTTTTTATGAATCATCAAAATCGGTTCAGCCGTTTTAATGTTATCAGCTCTTTTAGGTTAGCTGCCGTTACGATTTTAGTCTTCTATGAATATTAACTTGACTTATAAACATGTGTGGCTTAAAATGTACAAAAGTAAGTATAAAAATTAGAAATATAAATTAAAATTTAAAAAAAAACCCAACGCCAAAAAGTAAAGCTCAACGATAGGGAAATGTTATTTTTAACTTTTTAAATGTGAGCTTTACTTTTTGGCGTTGGGGGTTTTTATAATTTTTAAAGAAAAGATAACTACTTAATTGTTCTGTATAAATTCAAGTTCTTCCAACTTATCAGACATACGTGTTGCCGGGAAGTTTGTCCTGTCACTTCTTCTTCCCTGTAAACACTAGGAAGTGGCGAAGGGCAGGCTTTTTCGGGGAGCTTCTTATGTGATATTGACATACAAAAAGTGCTGATCCTCGGCATAATTTGAATACATGACTTTTTTTTATTTTGAGTCAAGGATTCAAAAATTACAGCCGGGACAACCAGCTAAGCGTGCTTTCCAAGACACGGAGGGGTATAATAATATATGATAGGTGATCACCCATCCACGACCGACTTCACCATTCATTGCTTAACTTGAAAGCTAGACTCGTGTGACTGTAATTACTTGGCTACAACCCCTCGTATCGAACTGGTAAGGTTCATAATAAATTTTCGACATTAATTGAAAAAAGTGTATTTTTAACGTAATCTCTCGACCTAAATTCTGTACAATTCGCAGCAAATACTGTATCTAGAACAGTTTAATGATTTCCAAACAGTTACAAAAAGCTAATATCAAATCCCAGGTATGTAATCCGCAATGCACTCACATGCTTCAATGTAGAACACAGGTATACACTCGAATTTAAACCCAAATCAAACAGCTTTTAAGTCTAAAATAGGGCATCGGACAGGAGATAAGATCGACCTAAAATAAACGATCGCATTTGTATTGCATCACACGTAATGTTACTATGTAACTGGTGTATATTAAATACTTAACAGCGTTGTAAACTCAAGGATTTCGGATCGAGTGGTACCCATTAGATTATGAGCCAGCTCTTGTATGAATGTAGGTACTTTATTGTACCATAGACAATATTGGAATAGAGTAGGGCTTTTATTTTTAAACGCAGTAGGTGGTCGTATTTCTGCCTGCATGTTGGAAAATTGTTGTTTTCTAAATTAAGTGTTCAGTGTCATTATTATTATGTTTTTTTTGTTATTTGTCAGTGGGTTACTTACCTGAAATAAATGAATGTATTTGTTTATTTTATTAATTGTTATTAATTCGTCCGAAGTTTATAACTGAAGCTAGTCAAGAAATCATGTCAACTTCAGTTTTGTACGAAATTGGGATATGGAACCCTTGTCTGTCTGTTCGTGATATTTAATGTAATCAATTTGTTAGATATTGTTAATTAAATTTATTAACACATATACGATGCCCTTCACACCGCCAGAGACAGAAGCAGATGGAGGAACATCGTGAAAAAAAAAGGTTATGAAGCAGGGAGGTCTCGACCCTCAGAATTGAAGAGTACGACACAAGGAGGAGGAAGAACACAAATAAAATAAGTACGTAATTATGCACATTATGCACCTGTCATTACCAATATTGACACAAAGGGTATACATATGGATAGCTCACATGCAAAAATAGGACGTGATAGAGATGTTAATTTAACGTATTAGTAAGAAAACGCATAGGTAGTCAAGCTGCGTCCGTTGGATCATTCGGTTGGACTGACAATGTTGGCAGGGCAGCCTAGCTGTCTCATGCAACATTGACATTAGAATGACGTTTAGCAAACGTGAAGGCGCATAGTATGATGGTCCATCAAAATGTGTTAAATTATGGCAACACCACTATTTCATCAGGATAAATTATTATTAGTCTGATCAAGAAAAATTTCAAATTTTGAAACAAACTCTTGGTAGGCAACTATGATAAGATTTGTCTGTTCGTAAAACAACAAAACAATGAATAGCATTGCATTGACAAATTAAGCGGCAAAAGCCCAATGGCTAAAGCGTCGGCCTGGCAATCGGGAGGAGTTCGATCCCCACCCATTGCACTATTGACGTGAAGCTTCTCTAGATACAAGCCTATTTAACTTGGTTGGAAGGGTCAAGAAGCCTACTAGTAATATGCAACCCACAGTGCGTAAGCTTTTGAAAAAATAAAATGACGTGTGGCACTCGGAGACTGCCGCGGTAAAGCTATTGCATAGCATTTTTTATCAACTCCTCTCCTCCCCCTCTCCCCATTCCTCCCCTCCCCTCCCCTTTCCCCTCCCCACTATCACCACTATGCCTGCAATATAAATATATAATAGCTTCGGCCTTCAAGCCACACCTCCTTGCCCGTCGGAGTGGGGAGCGTGAGGTTTTTTCGTTACGGAATTTCTGGATTCGGTCCCCGCGCTCAAGGCCTGTATTTTTTAAGCTATTGCATAGCTTCTATCGCGGAGCTATGCAATAGCTTAAAAAATACAGCATTTAATACGGAGGAAGCTATCGGGGCACTAATGTAAGTATCTATCGTTGCCAGATCTCGCAATCTATATGGTGTATATATCTCTATGGTATTTATTCACGTGTCAACATTTCATAAGAAGTCACAAGTTCCCATGGTCAGCGAGCCATGGCCAGTCGACAGAGTATTGATGCAATCAATAAAATACACACCGGAGAGCATGAGTTTCTCAACAAGAGTACTTAATTTAGTAGAATTCAAAACAAATGCATAATATTTCATTTTACGAAGATCTCATTTTCACCATTCACACTTCTATCAGTACCTACATAAATCTGCTCGTCTGTCTTTTGTTTGTAACCTTTTCACACTTTCAAGTTGTGCGTTCTAAAACCAGATAAATATTTGACAGCTAATAGCCAACACGGATTATTTGGATCATTTGGGATAGACCTAGGACCGCTAATGTTTGCTTTTCATTGGACAGATTTTCATTAAACACTGTGTATAAATAAACTGTGTAGTCAACAGACAAATATCCTTCGAGTGTATTTCTCCTACGTCTACGAGCAGTAGTGTACCTACTTACTAGTACGATTACCTTTGCGTCCGTACCACTTTTAATCGTTCTGCTGTTTGAGTTAAGCATCTACGATACAGGAGAAATTCCTAGTATAAGGCACCGTATCTATCAAATTAATAAATAAATCCAGTAAGTAGTATATTCTACAATACGCAACTTAGTCACTAATAAGTCTCTTATCAGAAATGGTCACATATTCTAAACCAATAATATCATGTGACATGCCTACTTGAAATGCTGTCGGATCTCATTAGATACAAGGCTAGGCTACTGTGGCAAACATCAAGAATGCTATGTCATTCACGTCTGTTTAGAAATAGCATAATATTACACGGTTGCTTTACCGAATTGTGCAGGTTACCCCATCTTCAAATAGGTACTTACACATTACAATGGAAGGTTTATATGCAGAGGCAAAGCAGAAAAGATAACACGTTGGTACTCGGATGAAAGTATCATAGATCGACTGTCTTGCGTTAAATTATCCTTTCCAAAACTTCATAACCAGCTTGCTATGCACATAGCCTAGTAGTCGCGAGTTTGAAACTAAGGCACACATTTCAAGTGCGTATTGTATAATAAATAATTATTCCTTGCTTCACTGAAGGAAAACATCGTGAGGAAACTGGCAGGCATGTGAAGCCAGAGGCCCATGGGCGGCATAAAAACTCTGACACCTTTGCAGGTTAGTCACAAACCATACGAAAAGAAGCAGATAAAACTGTGTAAAAAAAAAAGCCGTAGCATTCTAATTTACTTACGTTTTTTTTTGCATATTGCGGCTAAAATTTACGCAACGTTTTCAGGTTTAAAACAGCTAAAAACTACTGCAACCTTGCTCGAAGTGTAAGTTTGAACGCAGTTAACCCTTATTCGCAGCAAAGAAAATGAGAAAGAACACATTACGGATGACCCTAATTACCTATAGCCTCTAGGCCTTATTTTAAGCGCAGAGAAACGTTACGAATAGCAACAAGACCACAAACTGTGTCCTGCCGACCCCTTAGAACGAGCTTGAAATACAAAGCGAAGACAACAAGCCAGTTAATAGTCTATCCAACGCAGTATTGTGTAAGATGCACATTCTACCTGTCATGTCAATCCTTTAATCTTTGCTAATTCTAACCAGCGCGCTTACGAGATACCTACTAAATATATGTTTGAGGTTGTTCTAGTTTATAAGAGGATTGTTAGAAACTATTTGATGTATGATTTATAGAAGATAAGGTGCTTTGAAAAGTAGAACTTATTCTGTCATCAGTAGCGAAATGAAACAAAGATCGGTCATCATCTGCCAGAGCCTTATCACAACTACGTTTAGTCTAAGATCCCGTTAAGAACGACCTTCACCGATATGGGCATATGGGTTGCTAAAAAAAATTCAGTTCAGGATATTTTTATTGACATATTAATTTACATAAAATTGGTATCATCCATTAACCAGCTCGGTGAAGGTCGTTCTTAACGGGATCCTATAATAGTTGGGGAAGGCTTCCAGCCTTACCAGATGCATCTGAATACCAAGTATTTTACATGGAGCGTCTACCTGTCTGACCTACGGCATATACTGGTTCTCACACTTTCGGGCTTCTGTAACGACTGTCAAAGATCTACAAATGACAGCCGGGACCAACGGCTTTCCAAAGCATGGAGAATAATGTAATGAATCGTGGTTAAACTCTGAAGAAAAAGTACGAAATTCACAAAGAAGTCGCAAGCGAAGTGCTTTACTCCTTTAGAATCAAAAAACTCATTGGAAACCTACTTATTAAATACCTACATATACGAAGATGTGAAAAGGACGATATAAACGGGCATTTCAAATAAATTCTGTCTGTCAAACTTGTATGCAATCCCACGCGTTGTAAGAAAACTAGAAAGATGTTGACAATTCATAGGTAGTCTCATATTGTTCTAGTACTTATTACAGTGTTAATATTCCTTGTACAGTAATCTGAGAATATCAAGTGACGACATTGTTTGGCACTTGAACTCGGTACCTTGCCAACATGCGAGCTGGCGCCTGAGGCGTCGCGGTCAAATAACTAGACAATATAGTGTGTGAGCTTCCACTGTAGACAAGAGTTAATGACCTACTCAATATAATAACTTGGAACTGTATATATATATCTATATCTACAGGTATAGTGGCTACAACCAGCACATTAAAACGGTAAAGAACCAAAATAAAATCATCATCCCTATCAAACCTTATGAGATTTTTCCTAAGTAAGCTAAGTTTTACAAGCTGTAGCGCAATGTGAAATTTATGCATAGGTATCAAAGTCATTTGTCCAAAAAAACCTATTGTTTACTTTTATGGAAACCACATTGCAAATGAAGTATACACGTAAAGCCAATTAGGATCTGCAAGCATTGTTATGACAGTTAACTGAATTTAAACTCCAGTTACCACAATATAAAAGGAATACTAAGGGAGATGGAATGGGGGGAAATACAAAAAGATGAGAACGTTCCAGACTTGAGTCGTTTAAACGAATGGCACACAGTTAGAGGTAAATTGATTCTAAAGAGTTAAGCGACTAGTGTGCAATTACGGGCCAAATGAGAAGAGACAATGTCACTGGGAAGTTATACTGTTACACCGTTTTATTTTCTTGAATACAACGATTATTGTTATGGAAAGTAAAGATCAGATAGCGTTGGTATTCAAGTATTTACTCACACTGTTATTAGTTCTTTTTTTTCTTACAAAACACAAAACAAAATATCGCGCCTGTATGTATACCCCGAAGGCCAAGCTGTAGGTACATATACCCACCTTTTGCCAGATATGCTTAAGTCTCATAGTAGTAGGGGCGAGCATGTTGCCACTTGACTGGCCTGCTGCTTTAAATTTCTAAAGGAAAAGCGTAGCATAAAATCAGTTCCTGTTACCTGACTCGGAAATTAATCCCCTTGACAACGAGTTCCTTTTCCTACAACTTTCCTTTTTTGTATCTTTCGCCCTCGTTAACAATGATTAACAGCAAATTAATTACCTCAGAAAGAAAATTTGAATTCAAAGTCAAATACGACACATTTACCAATTCAGATTCTGCATACCTAGTCTGCTAATGATCTTTCCTCAAAAATTACTCAACATTTACTTATCGTCATTGTTATAATTAGCGCCGAAGTCACGATCTAATTACAGAATTAGGACTGTTCATGAACTAATTTAGCCAGACATATTTTATGCCAACTAGTACCATCAAAGGAGTGTCAAACATAATTATGTATGGTAAAAATGGTTTAGTATCACCACACTCAATTTTTATTGCATCTCCCGGAGACAAGTTTGAAAAAAATACCACATGCTGAGCTTAGAAAGATGGTGTCATCTCTTTGTATTCAAATATGGCACTTTCTTTCTTTTTTTGTCACTTGGTGAACGATTATAATTATCATGTACAGACGCCAGCACATCAAGTTACCCCAATGTGTCAAATTTCTTTGATCGTTTTTCAACTTTATGTTAAACAGAATAAGGTTCATATTCAATTGGAAAAATTTGACACATTGGGGTAACTTGATGTGCTGGCGTCTGTACATATGCCAGCTCAGCAAGTTGTCCCTTATTGTAATTTTATCCCAATGGAACATGAAACCTTACCCTTGTAATATTGTTCAAATACTATTACCGACATTTCATTGATTGCGGTAGTTTAAATTGCTGGTCTCTGTTACCCGCTGCATCATCCATACGGAATTTAACAATTTATTGTTTTACGCTGCACTCCTTAGAACATCAGCTATTAGTCAAAATCGGTCCAGCCGTTTCAAGTTAAATATCTCTTTTGTAGCTATCGTAGGTATAATAATACTTTCATATACATTAAGTTAAAAGTAATTTTAACGTTACAAACTCTTCCATTTCATTTATTTGTATAGATCGAGTTTAAATGAATAGATAGATTGTGTAAATAGCCGTCTACAATTTGTGAAGATTAAAGGTAATCAAGATGTAGGTACCCACGACTGACCATGATCTAATTATCGAAAGATTTTAGTAAACATTCAGTTTCTCAGTAAACAGTATTAAGCTAGATAAAGACGGAATAACTAACAAAGATGATTGACGGATAAACACGAGAGTTAAAAGTTGCTATAGCAACGAGTAATCTTAATCATAAAGATATTTAAGCGAAGTGCTTTTATCTCATTAATCGAAGTAACTAATGAAAATGAAACAAGTTGACTTCCTTTTATTAGGATGATGTTATAAATAATGAGAAATAGTAAGGATAGAATAGTAAGTAAAACACATACAAAATAAGATTATTGTGTGTGTTTTTTTATCACAGTGAAAAACTATAACGCTATCATAAAAGTAAACAACCACTGCCTAAAAATTAGTAAGCTCTATTTTTTTTCATATTATCTTTCAACTGGTTTTATGGTGGCATTTGTGAGTAATTTAAGTTACCTACAACAAGTATTATGGTTTTTTATATCGAGCTAATTTGAATAAATTACAATTTTCTGTATCACACATCGCTTCATCGTCGTTCAATTTTGATAAAGGGATTCCTTTATTTACTAGACGAACAGAGCTTAAAAAAAAACTTAAAATGACTGCATCCTCGCCTCAAGAAATGATAATAGTGTTATAATAAAAGGAAAACGAGTATTGAACAACCCTCTTTTCATATCTCAATACAATACAAAGACCCTTATAAAGGGAACATCACAAGGCCAATTCTACAAGGTCCGACATTGATGCATTTACAAATCCTTTACACACAAATTACCTACATTAAAGCATTGAACAAAGCAATATCGTCTTTAGTGGCCAAATATCCTTTCAAGTTAATGAAACAGTAATTTCTAATCGTGTTAAACAGTTGCATTGTGGAAGTTAAGAAGTAGACGCGGTATCTAATTAGCAGGAGTAGTAATTAAAAACAGTCCAAGAATAACATTCTCGGAGAACGTTTTGTTTTTATACAAACAAGGCCCAACTTGTGTGAGTGAGAAAACAAGTTATAAGGGATATGCTCAATAAGGAAATGTACAACAGGTATTGTGCAATTTGAATCCAGCGAGAGATCTAATGGAAACTTCTGCTATTTTCTTTAAGGTTTGAGGATTTGGAATGTAACAGTTAAATTAATTTCTTCCTTAGTTCAAGAACAAAATTGAAGACATCTGCAGGAGAACTAAAGTAAACCACATAGCCAGAGTTGCCAAACTTAAGTGGTATTGGGAGAGCACATAATAGCTAAAGGGTTCGGGAGAGGCGACCACCTACTAGTAACGTTGGAAGACCCCATACAAGGTAGACCGATAACCCGGCGAAGGTGACTGCGAGAAGTACAAGACTGGTCGATGTAGCAACGACGACTGAAGGGAGCTATGTCCAGCGGTAGACTTTTTTGATATGATGCAGTACATGACAAGTAAAAACGGACAACGCAATCATCAGCACCCATTTAACAAAGATAAAGAGACATGTCACAAATGATTTGTAAATCCAATCAGCAACAATGAAGATTGACGAAGCATCAACATTGCAACAATCGGTACAAATTAAAATGTAGATTGAAAGCTCTGTACCGTATCAGTTGGCAGAAGACTGTCGTGTCTCATGCCAAATGGTTCATTTAGACTTTTGATTTGAACCTTGCAGAAGGCAACCATGCGGTGGTTACGTGGCTGTGTGCTGACCTATTTTTGAAATGTCCTAATTTCGACATTCATGTATCTACTTGCTTTTCTGTAACTTTGTCATGTTGTGCCTTTACTCCTTTGTCTGTTTGATGGTTTCCAGCGTGACTGCGTAGTATATGATATACTGTGATAATCACCCTGTGAAAATGTAGGTGATTTCAAGTCAAGTTAATTGAGCTGTCATTTCATTATAACGCTAGAGAATGGCAAATCACTTCACTCAAGTTTCCACTGGAAGACTTTTACAGAATCAACCGGTTGATTACAGTACCAAAGACTAACAGTGTTAATGGGATTCTCAGCTCAGCGAGACTGATTTCTCTGTTACAAAGGAGAATGACCACGACAATATGGACCACGGTACAGAGTTGCGTCAATTCCAAAGTTGTTTTAGATGGTTTATAAATTAACCAAATAATCATCTACAATTGCCATTTTGGAATCAAAACCCGCATTTCCAAGTTTTTTTAGAAAACGTAACTTAACCTCAAAATAGAAATATCCGTCGTTTATAGAGGTAAGGTCGTAGTTTGGAGAGCAGATCATCTGAGTAGTAGCTTGTTCCAAAGAATCTGCGTTGGTTTCTTAGGATTGAAAAAAAAACAGTTCATACACCGGTTTCGCCGGTCGATTGTTCTTGTTGTCGGTACTTCACGCGAAGTGGTCGACATTTTCAGTAGTCGCTAAGTAGTACAGTACAACAAAATACGAATCACACACAAACTTCAAACAAAGTGAAAACTTCCTGGCGTAAAAACGTCCTGGCGTGAGATTCACAATTTCACATTAAAGTTAGCGATAGTGATTGAAAACAAGAAATGAACAAATACCTAGTTACAATGAATGTCACAATTAAGTACTGTGGAGAATAGGACTCGATCAACACAAAAAAACTGTAATACTTAAATCGCAATGAACAAACTTAGCATGCACCACGCGCAATTGACATTGGACTTTTTGACAATGACAATTCAATTTGAGACACCAACACCAATGTTGCCACTTTAGATTTTAAATGAAAATCGATTACTCGAATAAATACACTCGACACATAATTATTTCAAATGACTGATTTAGTTCTATAATCATTAATTTATTAAAAAGGTTCGATTTATATCAAACCGAAGCAAGATTATTTAAAAAAAATCTATGCAATCATTCATATGTATATCGTTAGCGAACAAAGTGAAATTGCTTTAAAAAGTTTTGGAAGCAAAATAATAAGACTACTGTGTGTGTGAAATACTAATTATTTCACACCACAGTAGTATCATCTTGCTTTATTATTTATAAAAAACCCGCGATTTACCTTTCCAATCACTTTACATTTATATTAATTTGTAATCGTATACAAAAAAAATCGATTAGAGTTGTCAATATATTTACTTATTTTGATTATGGCAACACTTTAACGTAAGAATAGCCGGCAGTAGGTAATTCATTTTATCAAAACAATTTCATAACTTGTTAAAATTACAAAATAAACCCCTATACAAAATTGGCATTCTGATTGCAGAATGACTTCAAAAATAAAGAAAATAATTGTAATATAATTTTTATCTTGATGCATGAGAAAAACCAGTACCGTTGATGGTCATGATTCTTTAGTTTTTTGGAATTGTGACTTATTGAACTTTTACTGACAATTTCCGACAATTTACGGGAATTCAGACGCGATGCGATGTGTTCTCACATTTGAAGATGTTATTGAGCTTTCAACAATTCCCAGTCCAGAACTTTGAATTGGAAATGTGCCACGAATACGAAAGTCAGTCTCTTTAGGTACAATTTTCTTTCAAGGTTGTGACATTTCGGCATAATGCGCTCACCTACTACTATACTTAATGGGATTTGGGAGTAATGTCTTGAACGATAGATATGACAGTGCACTTTTGTAAATGTTTTTGTTAGAGAGAAATATATCTATAGTTTTTTAAAGATTCAAAGTAAAAAAAAAAGAATATATTCATGTTTTGTGGTGACAAAAGACAGGATAGAAACGTATTTTTCTAGTGCATTTGTACTGCTTTTAAGTACCTACATACAATAAAAACGTGCAAGTTTTAATTTATTTAATCACAAGCCAATTAAGAAGGTTGAGACTTAACCCGTGTTCTTATCTAGTAACTATCGCTACTATGTCGGGATAAAGTGCAAAGCAATTATTTTATCCTCATTTTATGTACCTACATGTTAATAAATTATCCTCTGGTTATTTCATTTTGGTGCTAGTAATTATCTTAAGTTTGTGCACATCAACACGTCTTAGCACTTTCGTCATAGACTCACAATTTCTTTATTGATATATTTTTCTGAACTTATTAAAATACCGAAGAACCCGATCACCTTTTTAAGTCCAAGGTGTGGTGCGCTGTGTGTGCATGACTTACGAAGTGTCTCCCTCCAAGTAGGTATTAACGCCACTTGAGAATAACAAACACTTTAGTCCAATATTTATTTCAGATAGTGGACAACTACTCAATATTCAATTTAAGTATCGTCACCGAGGTCATGGTGCTTCCGCGCCGCCATATAAGTTTATAAATAGTCCTCCATCGCAGGAAGTCGACTCAAAAACGGTTTCTTAATATTATGCCATGCGCGACCACGGCGCGACCAAACGGAACTTGCAAACGCTTCCTATTGTCTATCTCAGATTTTAAATGGCTCATTCGATTTTCAAACAATCAATTGTTATTTTTTCGGTTACGTAGCATCAATAGTGGAATAATAGTAGAATATTGAAATCGAGGCGAATGTTTTTTTTATGTTAGTTCAATGTTGCAATAGAGGTTGAATTAGACCGAGTGACAAACCTCTGTGGCAAATAAAATAATACGGTCCATTATGGTCCATTAATTATACAGTAAGTACTTATTTATTCCATGGTACCTATGTATTGATCATGGGTTTCAATGCTGAATGTCTTAACTCTTAAGAAATTTAAAAATAAAATAGCTAGACTTGAATTATTTATGGAAAACAAAAGGGAACGCATAAAATATTTAAATTTAACGATATTGGCTACAGCGAGTGCAGAGCGCTCGGTTTCTTTTTTTCTCGCACTGTTTTTATTATGTTTGAGTACTCGCGTAATGCCGCTCTCATAACATTTTGTTACTGAAATTAAAAGTTGAAATTTTAATCAGACATTCGCTTGAAATTCACTGAAGAGCACACGGCCGAATCACAGCATGATTCATTTTCATTAATGTGCGTTCCGGATGTGTACATTTATGAATTATATACATTTCTAGAATTGCTAATAGGTCAAACAGTAACAAACTGTATATGTTTACATACATTCGGTAAATAAAATGTGTGCTCAAGCGCATTTTGTTGATGTTTGTGGGTATCGAATACCGAACATATTTCGGTCAACCGATTTAGATCATTGCGGTGTCGTTCAACCCGATCGGATACACTGAAACCATTGACCTGTATAAGATAAAGCTTAAAACTGGGCTCGAGCCAGTTTTATTGCGACATTATCGGATATCGAGCAACTGCCGCAGCTTCCATGCGGTTATCGACAATAAAACACCAGGAAATTGAACGGCCATTAAACTAGGCACCGTCCGAACAGTGTATGTATGGTAAACACAATTAATAATGTCGCTGCAATGTAAATAAGGAAGAAACTGAGCTGTGGGTATTATTTTTATAAATTAATTATTGTTGGGTAGGTACTAGCTCGAATTGTTTTTAGGGTAAGCTGGGCAAAGGTCTCCTTCCATTCCTCCATAGGTCACCATTTTATCGATGTTTCAAGTTAGTCATGCTCCCTTAGGCGTTACTGCTTGGGGTAACATCTAGGATCGGGTTACCTTCTTCCCTCAAATATGGCGAGGGCGGTAATGGCTGATCTTTGAGTTATGCTCCTGAACGGGTGCTGCTTGTGTTGTCTGGTCGACTTGCCATCCTATAGGTACTTACAGGCCTACAGCTCTTTCAGCATGCGATAGACAAGTCGTAAGTAAAATTCAAGATTTTGGCGTGGCTGAAAATCCAGGGTAGCAGTAAACTTCAGAAGAATAAGAGATTAAATTAATTCAGAAGGAGAGTAGGTACCTGCCTATCGCAGTTCAAATACCTTCAAGCTTAATTACTTAAAGTAATAAACTATTAATGAGAAAATTACAAATTCTTGCCGGTTTAGAACACAAACGATTTCTGAATGAAAAGCGAAATTGCCCATCATGTCGGGTGCTTCAATAAACTTTCAATCTTAATGGAATTAATTGGAAAACCCGATGAGCTGGTCCTTTCTGATAACGTCTTATTCGGTCCTTGTAGACGAATTGGAATAAGGAAATTCTTTGAAAGAATATTTATTGCTTATCGAAACTACCTCGAGTAACCTTTAAGATATTTTTAAGAGTGTCTGTATCGGTCATTTTATTGATACGACAGAAACAGAAAGTAAAATAAATTTAAATAAAAATACAAGAGCTAAAAAGACGTGTTTATTAAATCAGTAAAAAAACGCAATAAATGGAAACTGTACGACTTTTTCTATCAGAGTAAAGACTATAAGTAATAAAAGTTAACTAAAGGCGCCATTTGCAATTTCAATGCCATTTTCCATCAAGAGTACTAAACATCAAAGTTATAGTAGAAGATCAAATGACTAATCTAGTTAATTATACCATTATGTATACAAGTAACACTTGAAAAGATAAAAGATTTAAGATTTATTAATAAAGACAGAAATAAATCATCCATAAATAGGTACTTTTAGATCAACGAAATGAATTTGAAATAAATGAATTTGAATTTTGAAAGTATTTAAATAGTTCCTACCTACCTACAACAAATTCTAACATCCGTCGTCGGCGTCGCCTGCTCGAGAAAGGAGAAAATTATCTGAACTGCACAAATTAAACTGAATATCATATTTCAATTGAAATAATTGTAATGAGTTGACGTGTCAAAAGCATAATTTCTCTTCTTAGATCAAGACGTAATAGTAGCGGGTCCAATTAATAAACGATGCATGTGGTTGGCGCTAAAGAAATGTTTAACTAAGTAAGAATGACAATTTGCCAGAGTCAGTGTTTCCTGTTAGCAGTAATAACCTGAGTCTTTAATATGAAGCTTCATGGCAAGCATTCTTTATTGTCAACCACCATCGCCTACCTAAACTGAGATAAGTAAGTAAAACGCTAAACTCATTTATGTATTTAATACTTCAAGCACACTAATGTACAGAGGCGGACGTAATGCCATAGGCATTTTCTACTATTTTTCTACTAATCATCTGCGTTACCTTTTCCCAACTATGTTGCAATTGGCTTCCAGTCTAACCAGATGCAGCTGAATAGCAGTTTTTGACATGGAGCGACTGTCAATCTGATCTCTATAACCCAGTGAATGGGTAAACACGATACCCCATGCTTATGCATGGGGTATCGTGTTTACCCATTCCACCAACCAGTTTATACTGGTTGTCAGACTTCCGGGGTTCAAACTATCCGTAACGAATGTCAAAGATCTACAAACGACAGCCGGGACCAAGGTTTAACGTGCTTAATGAATGGTCCCCATCTACGGGCCGAACTCGTAAAGTGAAGCGTTAACCCTTCGACCCGTTCGACTAATATTAAGCCGGTGACAGCAAAATGCAAAACTATACATAAATAAAAATACATCTCTCAACCGCCTGAACACACTCTTCAACATAAATTGGCTTTACAACGCCAAAAGAAATCCCAACTTAGTTATTCCATCAACGGGCCAATGATTTGCAAAGCATTCATCACGTTCATGGCATTAATCAAATCAGAGCGCGAGGAATCCTCACCAATGCTTACCTACATGTCACACGATACACAAATCTCATTACAATATAAAAGCTTTTTTCAAGACTGTTGTTGAATATGTTGATTTTCTTTGGCATTATAAGAGTTCACACCGATTTTCTGGCCATAGACAATAATTCAGACAGTGAAACCTTATTGACAGTTTGAATGATTGAAAAAATAATATTCTAATTGAGTCGCAACTGGACCTTGGAGGATTCTGTAAATTCAAGTAGACAATTTAAAGTAGTCTAATAAATAACTCTAAGATCATAGAAGTGCTTAGTTATTTTTTTCACAAGATCAGTGTTTATCATGATAGCAGTAATTTGTGTAATATAATAAAATTAATTCTTTCAAAGCAACTAATTAACTAAAGACACTACATAATATTATTATGATAATTATACGCGCGCACTGTGTAGTTACAACGGATGCATTAATTAGTCTATTAATATTTAACGACGAAACGCATTGTCCTCAAGACTGCATCCTTTGATAATAAAGAGTCCAGCGATCCGCGCGTGCGCATGATTCACAAATATGGCGACTGCAACATGGCCGCCGGTAGCGGGAATTGCGTTGGGATTGCATTATCCATATTCGATAGTGAGGTGTGCCTTACGTGACCGGCAACATGTTTACGATACCTTGATTGCTAATGTCTCTACATCTTAGGAAAGTAACACACGCAAGAATATCAATGAATACTTAGAACTGCATCTTGGAAGGTCGGACTCGTGACGAAAACTAACATACAATGAAATATATCAATATTTATGTGCGTATGCCTGTCTATTTGACACTAAGCCGAGGTTTAAATCAGCTAGACAGCCGCAGGTAATCCAATTTAACTGAACATGTGCTACAATGTGATAATCTACCTAACAAATGCGACTGGTCACGCTTAAAGTTACGTATAGTAAATATGGCGCGATTTAAAAATGGAATGATCGAACGAAGAAAATAATTCACATAGACAAAACAAAAGAGATGCAGAAGCTGATATGCCACAGACAAACGTGGAATTCTTATAAAAAAATGAATTACAGATGAAACAAAATACTGACGAAAGTTAAACACAAGAAAGTTTCCTCAGAATAATTATAGCTTAACGAGCTCAATGAACTTCAACGATCGATTGATATTGGCACACTTAGCAAGAACAGAACTTTTCTAATAAATTTTCCTTGAATAAACATGTGCGTGTGGTCGGCTCGTATTTATAATCCAATAAAAATATATAAGTATTTTTGATCGGTCTGTCGGTCGGGCAACGCACTCATTGGGAATATTAGTAAGCGAATCTTCTATCATTTAATCATTTTGTTATTTCGTCACCTCAGCCTCATAAACATTTCGAATGTTTAAATTGTATTCATAATTATGTTTATACTGTAGACTCCGGCAATAGATTTACGGTGATCAGATTTATCATTGGAATAAAAATAAATACGATGTATTTTCACAATACTACTTGCCATAACACGCGTCGTGCCAAAGAGGTTAAAACGAATTTAAAGTACAGTATGAATGACTCATTCCTTGCCTTGAAAGATATGCAGTTTTAACCGACCGACATTGGCAGCAGTAAAGGCCACCTTTTGTAGTTTCACTTGAAAAGACGGTAATGGAGCCGTAATTGCTTTCTAGTGGCTACTGCACAGTAGTTATGTGGGTCATTTCTATCGATTTTCTAACTTCCGCGACATGGCAAACGCTTAATTTATTAATCGAGGCAGGCCTACCGTACAGTTAAAGGTCGAAAGTCTTCCGATCATATTAACTACTAGTGTTCTGATCAATGGAATGGCTTTAAAAACAAAGAATATAGACATAATTTTCCACACAATAGAACAAATTCCCACCCTACTCGTTCTTTCAGACAGAACGACGACATTTACAACAGCCGAGGAAACTGGATCAAGAGTTTGCGCTCCATTACTCATATCATTACGCCATAAATTGTGTTAAAGCAATCAGACATCGGAACTGACACAATTTGATGAGCCCCGCCATCCGGGAATTCCCATCGATACCACTAATTAATGACCTTACACTAAGTGAACTTCAATTATCTTAGTTAGTGACAAAAAATTGATTGAATAGACCAAGAAAAAGTTCGCGGAAGAACCGCCAAACTACCGTTCGCTGTAACAGGTGTAAACTTACTTCTAACTAGATTCGAAGTTCTAAACAGAATAATTAGTCGATTATTATGAATCGACTTATAAAACGATTAAATGAGCTCGTATCTTCTAATAGAGCTTACAGATATTTAATTCGATTTGATGTTCGCGAGGGCTATTTAATTGTACTTATCGAATGAACTTTATTGATCATATCTATGATAATTGAATGTATTATGGTTAATTTGGTCGTCATCATAAGTTAACCAAGGGGTATCGTCTTACTCATACACGGGTTGTCGAGGTCAGATAAGTAGTGGCTCTATGTAAAACATTGGTATTCAGATATACCATATGCCTATGCTTTTGTATTTGTATTGCTTTGTTTAATTTAGCGTGTAAGGTGTAATCTTTGTTGGAGATCCAAATAAATACAAATACAAATACCCACTACTATAGAGACTAGAAGCCGACCCCAACATACAAAGGCTAGGCAGATGATGATCACACGTATTGACCTATTGTTTCATGTACGGCACTACTCTAAGTGTCAATCCCGCTGTTCCAATAACCTATATTTCTTCTCTCATTCAATAAGCCTAGTTCGTAGGCTCTATCGGGAGAAAATATTGATTAACTAATAAACTGTGTTCGATAGGACACACCTAATGCCTATTTACGCACGCACATAACACAATTATGGCACGTTTTGGTGTATACGGACTTGAATATAGAGTGAAAACGCAGACGCAACTTTGTAAGTTGAAATTGTTTTTCTGTTTACACAATAAAACTGATAATGTTCCCAGTTTAGGAACTTAAATGTCTTCTCTTGAACCACCACGCGGATTGACAGAATGTGACATGACCTTTTAATCTTGCTACTAGGGCCATATCATATTATCGGATATATTTTGAAACTGTGTGTGTTTGACCACTAGCCTTAGTATAGCACTATTTCTTGATATAAGCGTAAAGTCAATTCGAACGATTTTAAAATTGAAAGTACGACTACACTGAGCTTTTAGGTTTCAATTAATGAAGCTCGCATAATTTGTATCGTCCCTAGACATGCGTACAGTCCTAAAAATAACTAATTATTACATTCGAAACAAGTATTTTCAGTTTTAAAATCGCAGGTTTCGATTTCACGTTTGCATCAAGCATTCGAGCTAGAGGTACAACAGTGATATTCTGTAAAAATCACTCCGTAAAAATGTAGGTGAAGTATAGGTGAAGAATTGAGCTGTCATTCCATACTAATGCTAGACATTGACCCTTGAGTCCAATTTTTACAGGGTGACTTCTTTAAATCGACCAGCACATGTATGAACGTAAAGACGAAGCAAAAAGAGTATGCTAGGGGATCGTAGTAGGTGCTGTTCTGTAGTTTGGCGTGGCCTGTATTATTAAAATAAGGATTTATACAGAGCGTTTGAATACCATCAAGTGTATTCTTCTCAAGTTCTGCCTAATCCTTGTGTGCTAATCTTGTACAATGTCAATTGTCCTGAGTGACTATTGATTTTGACTACCTCCCACAATGTGATTAGTGTGAAACGACTCGACCGTCGACTCGTACTTATTACTAGGCACTAATTGGACACATTCCATAATACACTAATTGGGTTATCTAGCCAGTTGTTAGCCTAGATATTCGTGTTTAACTTTGTAGCCATTTATAGTCATCCAAATACGAGTGGATTAAATCATATTTGTACAACGAAACGTTACAAGGATTTGAAGCAAGCATTTGGTCACCTCGAGCACCGTTAACAATCAGTGTTAGTGTACAAAATTTGGGCTCGAAAAAACATATGGTTTTTTATTATCCATCTAATCTCTAACATGTGGTGGTCCTGAGTTGTAAATATACGCACCATATTAACGGTTTGTTTGTGAATCTCGTGGGAAGTCAGGTAACCGTGTAAAAATATGCTCCATTTTTTGTTTTTTTTTTTTAAGGTATGTACAACGATTACATTGAGATTTATAATCCGATTTAAGTTATTCTCCTTTAGTTTGATGCGGACTAGAACTGCCATTTGGTCCATCAAAATTTTTACACAGTTTGGCACAGCAGGTTTTATTTTTTTAATTCATGAACATTTTTGTTTTTCATTTCTTTTTTTAGATTTTACGGCGGCACACCTTCATACGTTTTCTAGATCCCTAGAATTAACTGCAAATCTGTGCTTATTCATAGATCTTTTTACTGCTTAGCTAATGTAAATTTATTCACGAAGAACAGAATGGCTTTCGGTTTCAATAAACCGAGCTTTAACCAATTTGACACTTGTATTTTATTGTGTGCTTCAATTTTGAAGGTTTTTTTTTGTTTTGGTGAGGTATCCCTTATGATACCTCAAAGTAGGTTTTAAACCGAAACTATTTTTCGCCTTCTGAATTTTGATAGCATTTCTTTCGATCTGTCTTATGGAAAAATATCTTCTCTTAGGCGTGATATTCAATGTGCTTATTTCTACTTAAAAATGCCGTTACCTCTGCAGTCTTTATTTATTATTCCATGCTTGTAGTTGAAGGCTGTAGGGCGCCATAGACGGCATAGAAAGTGTCAAATAACTTCGAAATAGGTAAGGATTAAGTTTACGAAGATGGTTGGGTGATGATCTTTTGAACTTATATTAGAATGACACTGTTGATTGTAAGTTGACAAAGAGATATGATTAATTACTTAGCTATTTATAATCCAAAACCAAGGTAGGTACTACGTCCTTGGTTTTGGATTATAAATATAAGTTCTAGGCGCTATAGATGCAAAAATAACACTGCCGATTTTTCTGACGGCTCAAATGTCTTTTACTTGCATACATTTTTTGCCAGTATACCTAGTTACAATCTCAACCTTACTTTGACACCAATTAGCCACAATTTCGAAATCTGCTCGTTTGTCTTGGAATGGATTACAAAAGGGTGTAAAGGTACATCATGATAGTGCATCTATTATTTAGATCTAACTACGATAAGATAAGCTACGGCTACTATCAATATAGTGAAGGTGATGCGGGGTTGTGTATCTTGTTGCAATAAATAATAGTGGATAGGTAGGTACCAGATAATGATAATTTAGATACTAACGGGTCTGCCTTGACCCTCCAGACATTATTATACCTGTGTAGAAAGGCAATCTACCTTTGGTGATAAAAAGTATAACGTAAGTTCGTAGGTACCTATTAGTATTGTAGTTATTTAAGATTGATAAGTTTGTATGTGGCATCGTAACTCCCGAACGAACGGACTGATTTCAATGCGGTTTTCATAGATAAAATAAGAGAAAAACGATATCTATAGGTAGATACCTACGATTGTTCTTGAAGCAAGTCCAGTAGATACTTTTTATGAAATGGGGTGAATGTATTGTTATCAGTTATGAGAAAGCAAGTAGGTACCTACCTACCTACATTACCCAGTTGACTGAGAAACATTATCTGACAGGATGACATTAAATAATAAGTAAGTTATGTAGTTAGTTAGGTACGTACACTAGGTAAGGTAGGTACCTACCTACCTATCTACATTTATATTGCATTACGCAGCAATTTTTTTCAAGATCGATTTATTTGATGATCTCGGACCGGATACATACCTATTTGTTAATGATCTCAAAAGTTGTAAAACTTGTATAGGTATTTTATTCTTGGAGTTATGTTCGTGTTTTCTTGTAAATTAAGCTAGATCTAGGTACCTACCTACATAATTGCCAAATAACGAATTATCACAGTCAGTTTATCTAGCTTGCGTACCTATAAATCGAAGCATGTTTTAAAATAAGTAGTCATTTTACATACGATTTTCTTACCATAGGTGGACCAATGTTGACTAATTTTTTACTTCGCCGTTTCAAAAACAAAGAACGCTATTCGAAAGTACGATAGAGCGTACAGTTTAACTGTACAATTTTAATTGACGAGTAAATGATTTACTAAAATGTTGATATTAGCATAACATACTTACATTATGAAGCATACTATGCACAGACAGCTGTTGAATTCCCTTCTCTCCCCAATATCGCCCAACGCCGAACGAAAACACAACACTCTGTTTATTTAGTCAATTCCAAACAAGCATTAATGCTCCATTTAATTACTGCATTATCATAATTAACATTTCAACGCACGAATAGCTGTAATGAAATCAAAACAATGTCATTCAGTGGTACTATTTATTTTTGTCGACTGTAGGAACTGCGAACGCACAGTTGTCACGATAACGACGCGACGCACGTCTCGCTCGCTGATGTTCTCAGAACGAACTATTTTATTTTGTTGAAAATTCTTAATTTCTCGGTGTGTTCAAAAGAGTGAAGTAAATCAACAAAAGAACGAATGACTATGGCAAAATAGAATGGTTGAACGAACAGTGTGAACTATTTGTCAAGTACGGAGTTGCCAAGCCAAAATTAAATGTTGTTTTTACGATTTACGTGTCTATGCTTGCTTATAAATACTTTGTTGGATAATTTACAACCAATTTACACTGGTACATGTTACCGTAACTGATTACTTTACATTATTTGTTTATTTCTTGTTTTTTTTTCAATATTGTGTTGAACAATTTCGTGGTAATTTAATTTTTTCAAAGTTCCGTATTTTCTTTTAAAAAATCTGAGTACCTACATTCTGTTTTAATGATTTCATGTGTTTATTAACATGGATATTTTGTCGAACCAATCCTTTGACTTAATTTTGACAGTTACGGTTTTACTTCCGAAAAAATAATTTCTGGCAACCAGTGTGACCATTTGTGGCAGATTTCTGCCATTTTGGCAGATTTAGCTCCTAAATTTTGTCCGTGGCATATTATGTTGACGATTTACAAAAGTGGCAGATTTAGGCAGATTTTAAAGATTTCGACTAAAATCACATTATTTAATATAATTTTCAATTAATATGCTTATAATTAAATTATAAACTGTATTTTTTGACAATTTCAAAAGTCAACAATTTTAACACTATATTCCAATGACATTATGTATTTAAACAGCAATCAAAGACATTTCAGAAGTGTATTGTGTCTTTTAAGTTGTTATTTGAAAACAAAGATCCACTTTCAATTCATCCGAACTCCACTGTGATCTCTTTGCCCCTGATACACATGTAGGTATTTAGGAGTTAATGTCAGCACTGAAATCGATCACTTAACCGTAGTAAGTATGAAACCTGGAATCCAATTATTACTTCAAAGAATGCAAACCTTTCTGACTTAACTGTGTACTTACTCATTAAAGTTAACTATGATAAATTAAATTTGATAGAAGAATACAAGACATGTTACAATCAGGTGGAAGTAGCACCGCTACCGGGACCATTTGGAAAAATCTTGAACTCGAATGGTGCTACAAATTATCCAAACAGCAAATTTCGTGAAAGCGTTATTATGTCTGCCGAGTTTATTAAGGACACGGAGACTGGCTTCTTACCTCCTTTAAACCAACTAAAAACATGGTCAAAAAGATGTAGTGCATAAGAAAATTCTTTAGTATTATTGTTATTACAGAAATTTCATTTAATTCGTTAGGATTTTTTCCTTTTTGCGTGATGGCATTTTTTTTGGCATTTTTGGCGCCTAGTGTGGCAGATTTTGGCAGATTTTAGCCCAGTTTGTGGCAGATTCGCCATTTATGAGATGGTCACACTGCAGTGGCAACATTAATCTTCCGTCCATTTTCATTTCGCAAACTTAAAAAAACGACGACGAAAAAGAAAAAGGCATTTCTTTTTGTCGGTTAAAATATTGCTAGTTGCTGGATAATGTGAGCTAACTATTGTTTATGTTGTTTAGTTTTAATAAATTTTGTTTTATCAAGTGGACGCAGTAGAAACAGCTTGATAACGGTAAGTATCGTGACATTTGATTGGATTTGTTTGTAAAGTGAGAAAGTGACCGTTTGTCGGGCGTTCTCAGTCGGCTGAGATGCGATCCAATTTCACATCTCGGTGTAAAATGGGCACGGCTATAAATGAACCAGCTCGTAATTAACTATTTGTTCCGCAATATTGGCCAGGTAGCCATTATTATATTCGAAAGCAGGTGTCGTTGGTTCGGTTGAATCACCGTTTCTTACGTTTTAACGTATTTCTAACTTGTGATACTGATCGTGATTGTTGAAGTTGTACGCCTACGCATTAAGAAAGTTGATACACAATAGTTCCACGATATTTACTAAATATTTGCGCATGTCGTGTGAGTCACGTTAAATATTCATTGATATTGTCTATGTAACTTACATTAAATGTATTACATGTGCATTGTTTACCACAGTATTGTTCTGGGAATGTTTCTAACTCAGCATTTTATCAGATGTTTCATCACATACAATATTATTTTTGCCTATTTAGTAAGAAACAAGTACACGACCTTGTATGGGAAACCGCAATCTTACATTAAAAGGGCAAATGCAAATTGTAAATTATGCACATGTTATTGTATTCAGGGCTATCATGGATCCGTAAAAGGAAACATGCTTACAATGGTCACTTATCCACAACGGTCTTAGTTATTTGTACCCTCATGATGACACAAATACAATATTAAGTTTACTGGCCAGCATTCAGTTAGATTTGAGCAAATGTTTAAAAACATTATTGTAAATTTAAAAAAGGAAAACATTTCCTTAAATGTTTTCATAGTTCATTTCCTCCTGTCACAGGGAATGACTTAATATTGTTCAGATTTAATCATAAATATTGTCATAACTGTACCTGGCTAAATCTCATTAAGTTTAATTTTGGAACTTGACTAGCTTTTGTGATGATACTCAATGAAAATCACAATTAAGTGAAGACATTTCAATAAAATATTCTTAGAAACTAAACTCTAATGATTTAAAAGAGTTTCCCAACAGACAGTGAATCAGTTATTACTGTAAAATGCATTTTCTGTTGGTTTACACACCAACACAGACTTTAACTAGAAGAAAACATACTTTCCAAGTTTACAAGCCTGTCCTTTTACTATGAACTACTGAATATCTTTTATACAATGTTAGTAAACAAAATTCTTAATTATTAAATAACAAACTAGCCTTAAAGACTAATAAGCAATTTAAATCTAAATTTTACATGATAGATTACTTTAAAAACTAAGAATAGACATTTGCACTTCACCCAAGTCTATTATATTACATTTATAAGTAACTAACCACTTCTTTTATTTTCCTGTATAGAATTAAAACTTGACTAAAGTTGCAAACTCAAAATGGAGGATGAAAATGAATATAAGAAATTGCCGACAGAAGAAAAGTGTGTTCACAAGCTATGGAAGGCTAGGGTAGCGGGCTATGAGGAGGCTATCAAGCTTTTCAACCAGATTGACGATGAGAAGTCTCCAGAGTGGAATAAATACTTGGGACTAATCAAGAAATTTGTCACTGACAGCAATGCTGTGGCTCAGGAGAAGGGTATGTACTTTAAATATTTGTTTGATTCTTAATTTTCGCCAATGTAATGTTAAGCCTGTTCTTGTTTACTAGGTAGTAACTGTTAGGTAACAGTGACCATAATGTAGGTATGGCTTGATGCCTTGAGGTCATGATACCGCGGTAAAAGTATGAGCATCATAAACCACTTTATTAAGCATGAAGTTCTGGAGGGCTACTACTACCTGAGGGTTGTTGTTGGGATCTTGTATTAATGGTTGTAATGTAGCCAATATTTTAATGTCCAGATATTGATATTTCTAGCACTTAGCCAACAGCAAGTTTTTGGACTTATATTTTCAAGGAGCTATACCTATGCATCGCAAATGGAACCTCGGTCCTCAGTTATAAGGTTGACCTTTAAAAGCTCAAGTGCGTTTGTGGCAAAATAATAAAAGCCTATTTAGGCTATTGTTGCCAAGATCGGTCCATGAATCGGTGATCATTTATTGCACATTCAGATTCCTTTGCGTCTTGTAAAGTATCTTAAGCCCTTGCCCCCAGGGGCAGGAGCCAAGGCCAGCCTTGGCTTGTCATTTGTAGATTTTTGACAGTTGTTATGGGTTGTCAGAAGCCAACGGACTGACAACATGTATAAATAAGGGGTATGCTGTTACCTAGTACCTGGGTTTTCGAGGTCAGATAGGCAGTTGCTTTATCTAAAACACTGGCATTCAGCTGCTTCCGGTTTGACTGGAAGCTGTCCCCAACAGAGTTGGGAATAAGGCTCAGCAGATGATGAGTCTCAAGTGTTTCTGCTGAATATTAATAAGTTGAGTCATTCAGCGAGTCAGGAGAACTGATTTTAGTATAAATACCATTGTCCTAATTAATTAACTAATTACGATTTTATGCTACTTCGAATTCAATTACATTGCAGCCTATTGCCGGCAATTTATAAGTTCAATAACTACCTATGTTGGTAACATTCAAACCGTATTTGTCGCTGACCTTGCTTTGTATATTTACATGAAACATACTTGATGTCTAATGCACTTCCAGTTGTTTGCCTGATAATTTTAAGCTCTTTTTCCTGAAAATTGTGTCAGCCCTAAAATTTATCATAACATTTTACACTCACTGAGTGACACTGAGTCATGCAAATAGGATTTCCAAATTATAATAACTGTACCTTATTTGGATAGACTAATTATATGTATAAGCAATATTCCCTTTTTCTCATAGTAAGTAAGTATATAGGTACCTAGTGGTTGCAATTGTCAAATAAATATAAAAATATTGTTGGTTGGTCATTCATGTCATATTTCCTCACCAGAATTAGATAGGTATAGGTATTATGTGGAACATAATATTTCAATCTGAAATGATGTAAAGAATGGTTAATACTATACACTCAGACCAATATTATTGGTTGAGACTATACAATGATTTTTTTGTGCCTGTTATAAATAAACCTGATGGGAATCAGAATTTTTGCGTTCTATGCAAACAAAAGCCATTAAATTTTGGCAACAACAGCCAAAACATTATCATTGTTTCTTATGTCATCATTGCTGCATATTTTTAAATAAAACTTCTTTTGTAATGTAACATTTAAACCAATAGAATAGAATAGAAAAATTTAAATTTCAGACAAAGTCCATAGTGTTAGTAACAATTCACTTAATATCTAATATTAGTAGATACAAAATTACAAATACAACAATTATTAAATTGAAATGGAATAAAATGGAATGATATTGAAACACTCAAAAAAATTTAAGCTAGTTACTCCGAATTTATTAGTTACCACAAACAAAGAGATTTAGTCTCCCAGTGGTAGAAACTCCTTCATATCGGTTTTTACTAAGCCAAATTATACATTTCTCCGGGTGCTCATTAAGCTTTAAATGGGGTTTCCTTGCCTACACCATGTTTCCTTTCACATATTCAATGTAGATTATAGAATTAAATCACGTAACAAAACAATTTACTCTTAAAGCTAAACATCTGGCCAGGAATTGACTAAGTATGTTGAATTCTCTACACAAGTTTTATTTTAAGACCTACAGACAGATATTAATTGTTTCCTAGCCTGTGTGTTTCTGAAAGTGACTTGTCTATAGCTGCACTGGCAAAACAAATCATTTTCAATATAGGTTAACTTCACCATAAATTCTGGAACATAAAGTCTGGGAATCCTTTATAAGTTTTACGACTAACAAGTAACTGTTCCCTTTACCAAGGAGTAGTATGTTATTCTTGATCATGTGCCAGGTTATTCAGGAAACGGGTGTAGTGTGTGGTCTTAGGAGAAATATGTGAACCTTCTGCACGCGTAACATGACCACCGCACCCAATGATAAGTAAAAAGGTGTAGATAGGTTACCTAAACAACATTTGATCTTGATCATTTGACCGTTGGGGCGCGACGCGTCACTGAGGTAAAGTATGGCTAGTTAGCCACATTTTAACGTGTCGCTTTCTGAGCGCTTATAACCTATCTACACTTTTTTACTTCTAATATCATTTACCGCACCATAGAAACGGATTTTGTCCACAGAAGAATCAACAAAGTGGCAGATTGTAGAAACTTTTCTATTGTTTTGAGCGCGACAATGTTTGGAATGAAGAGAAGAAATGTATAGATTCTTCAGTGGACAATAGTCTACAAGTATCGAGCATTATTTATTCTAAAATCAGCAGAAATAAATAAATAATAGTTAGATATTCCACAACTTTTTCACACAACGCCATCTAGTCCCAAGCTAAGCAAAGAGCTTGTGTTACGGCTACTAAACAGCTGATAAACATTCTTATATATTTCTAAATACATAGTAGATATTATAGGTACATATTATAGAAAAATTACACCCAGACACAGAACAAATGATCGTGCTCATCACACAAACATTTGTCCTGGGGCTCAAGTCTGCTTTAGCAATCGTGTCTCAATGACCGGTCCATGATCGATTTTTGACGTATAACGTCAAACTTATGACACATTTCCCATACAAAAACTGTCAAATATTCGACCCACTGGGTGAGAATCGAACCCACGACCTCCGGCGTAGCTGTCAATTGGTCTGCTGCAATATATCTATTGCCAACATTAAAATCATGATTGTTATATTACCAGTCCCCGTAATTCATAAGTAATTACTCAGTTACACTCAATTGAGGGTGTCTATTATAGGTTAAGACTTATTGCTTCCGTAATTTGTTAGTGGTAACTGAAGTACTTAACTGTACTTTATCCTAGGTTTATTTTACCTTGAATACTACCTAGTCTTAATAGAAATTGTCAACACATTTTATATTGCACATTGCTTTGCACAAAATAAGTTCTAAAATAATACAGAATTCCGTTATGGATATGGGTAATTCCTGATTTAAATCATGATTAAAATTAGGATACCTACTCTAATTTCATGGCTGAAAAATCGGTCGCAACGACCACGATCCGTGGATGGGCTACTCGCTCGAAACATTGAGAAGCCTCCGTGGCTCAGAACACACATTAAAACATTGATCTCGGTCGTTGCGTGTTTTCAAAAGCCTGAAAGTCTGACCAGTCTAGCTAAGGGGTACCATTATTACGCAGTAAAGTGGGTGGTGGAGGTCAGATAAGCATTTACTCCATCAGAAATTTTTCTTTTTATCTGCAACCAGTTTGACTGGAAACCGACCCCCCCCAATCCCCAATGGGAAGATAGTTTACGTACCTATTCTAATTCGGAAATGACAGTTTCCATTAATACCGATTCTGTGAAGGTCAAGGTTGCGGGGTTAAACCGAGGCTAAATTGGAATGTATTGATTTTATCCATACTACACACCGTTCATGATCAATCATATTCCGACCAGCATATTTGTACCGTTTAAAAATCGTGCCTGCATCATGTAGTGCGACGATATTGATACTCGTAACCATAACAAAATGGTTGCGATTCACAACAGCACGCGTAGCATGATCACCGAAGAAACGGTCTTTGTCGTGTCTCGGAAGAAAAGAAATTAAGTGTTCATGCTACGCAGGCAGGTGTATTGAAAGAAATTTGACAGATTGAGGTTCCTGTCTATATAATCTGTCACTTTGCCGATTCGTCTGTAGACAAAGGCCGTTTCTTCGGTGTTCAATGTGTTCATGCTACGCATGCTGTTGTTATTGGGTACAAAGACCTCACTATTTATTACATCAAGTTAAGCCGTTGGTCCCGGTTGTCATTTGTAGATATTTGACAGTCGTTACGAGAAGTCAGGCACCCCGAAGATCTGACAACCAGTCTAAACATGATGTACCGTTTTACCCAGTCAATGGGTTGTGGAGGTCAGACAGGCAGTTGTTCAATGAAAAACCACTGGTATTCGGGTACTCTGGAAGCCGTCCCCAACGTATAGCTGCGAAAAGGCTAGGAACTGGATGAAATATAATGATATACAATTTCTGCAAGTAGAAAATCGAATTAGCACTTTTACAAAAAAGGTCGTGAATTCTTACTTGGTAATTGGATCTAGACTTCTAGAGATAAACTGACATTAAATTTGAGAGCACGATTGGTGCAGGGGTTGAGCGATTAGTTGCTGCGCTGCGTGGCGTGGGATCGATTTGTAAGGCCTACAACCTGTAGGCCATACAAATCGAACTTACAGCAGACAAACACCCAGACCTACCTGTAAGCTGCAGGCAATTGTTCCAGGTCTGGCTGTTTAGGTATGTAAGTTTAAATGTCTGTAAACACACCCTTGTCAAAGAATAAATTCTTAGTGAGGAGCAACGTTTTTATTAAAAATAAAAGAAAGATCAATATGGTCGAGTTTCCAATCGGTAGAACCATTGCCGAATGCCACTTTCTAATAATCAAGTCTCTTCTAATATTTCACTTTACGCAAGTCACTGCCAAATTCAAGACATAACTGACTTGTAAGATTTACGGTCCCACTTTCTACTGGACCGAAAAAGGTCATTATCCTACCGCCATCAACAACTTTAATTCCACATGTCTAGAACGAATGAGTGAGTCAGTTGAAACTCGTTATAATCCAATTGAACTGTCTCAATGTTCGAAACGTTTTTAGTAATTATGGTTGCAAGGTTTCTTCGGTCACGTGGTTAGGTCACACGACTCTGAGCAGCTCTCATTGTATGGCATCACATGCGACATGTCCAAACGCCAGTAATAGGTGAATAGAATTTAATACGTGATCCAGTTATGTGTCTGCGTATTGCCTTTCATGAATGTGACCTCGACCGTCAAAACTGTTGTGGTTTAAAATGGAATGTTATTTTTGTTGCTTTGTACGCAACGTACAGTTAGTGTCAAACTCTCTGTTAACTAAGTATATCGGTGCCCGATTATTTTCCACTTAAATATTTTTAAAACTAAATGGGGCAGGCATTTCTAATTTACTGATCCCTGAGAAGAAATGCCAAAAGAAACTCCTGGAGGTTCATCCTTTTAAAGTTCAGATACTAGAGCACTTAAAATGTTTTGCGAGTTGAAATGATGCAGAGCAGTCTGGAAAGGCCTTCTGAACGAAGAGTGGTTGCGACAGACGGCATGCATGCATTAGTCATCGTGTAGCTGAGCCCTATATAAAGGAGCTCAACGCTCGCCGTCGCACCCTCAATGATTCATGTAACTGGGTGAATTTCCAGCAATTCCCAGAATCTGCTAAAGCACCAGTATGTAGGAATTAAGAGGGAAGTCTGCGAGCGTGGGAACTTATTTTTGAACGCATACATTGACGTTTTCCACTTACACAGTAGCAACTAGCAACGCGCTATACACCTTACACATACATTAACACTTGCCCAGAAACAAACGACAAACAGTACGACACAACGGGAAAATTATTTTTCCAATGCGTGTTCGAAGTAAAAGAGCTAGTAATTATGTGTCAGTAAACAAGCAATGTAATAACAATTGACTTATTGCACCGCGATGCTCGCTTGCTCATGATATTGTTTGGTAGCCACGAAAGTGTGGGGTCACAGTGTTCAACAGAGATTGACAATTTAATTGATAAAATTATTATTTCTTTTAGTTGTGTATTAATAACTTCGTAATTTACAATTTTATTTTATTATAATAATACTATAATTGATTGTGTTATAAGTAACTGTTATAAGTACCTATATGCATACTAAATATAGTTCATTGATATTTTGTGGTAAATATATGAATGGCGTAAGGGAACAAAAAGACTAACTCAAAAACAACAAATAATTGTATTTCTTTACCTTACATTTAAATATTATAAATGCAAAAGTAACTTTGCATGTCTTTCTGTCTGTCTCGCTTTTACGCCAAAACTACTGCACCGGTAAAACTGAAATTTGGGACACAGATAGTCTAAAACCTGAGAAAGGACACAGGCTACTTTTTGATTCGCGAAAAGGCTTAAGGGATAGAAAAGGGGGATGAAAGGATGTATGAAAGTATTATCATTTTCAAAGCTAAAAGCATGCAATTTATATTTTGGGCAATTGATTACATATAAATAAGTATGGCATTAAAATTTTGTAAAAATGTTACCCTTAAGGGTGTAAAATAAATATAAGGAATAATAGGTATATATGAAGGAATTCGATATTTTTGTAGCTAGAACGATAAACTCTTAAGCTATTGATTCAAATAGATACCTATAATTAAATTTTGTAACAATTTGATAAGGGAGTAATTAATAAACGAACCAAACGTGTCAAACGTTGAAGGAGTTGTTGTCGAATTCTCAGTGAACAATATCATGAACTCTGAACAAGTTACAGCATACCCATAGGGTATTTTCAGACTCTCTACTCAAGAGGCTAAAAGTTGGTGTTCCAGTCCAGTACATCAGAAATCTTGACACGCCAGTGCAACGGTACACGACTACAAATTACACATATGGGGCACAACATTATAAAGGCTACAATCATGGCTGGAATGGCACAAGGAGAAAACGTCTTGATTACCCGTATTCCAATAATTCCGACAGATTTGCCATTTCAATTTAAAAGAGTCCCTGCACGGTAAAACATACAAAAGTAATTTATAAAAATGTACTTTTAACATAGGCTCGTATTTTATTATTCCTACTACTTTAATATTTAAGGTGTTTGCAGTGCAACACTGCCAAAAGCTTCTTAATTCATTAAACCCCAAGCGTTTGAGCTGTCATTGTCTTTCTATCGTGTCTCTAATCGTCACGATTGAAAGGTTAAAGTATTTATACGTACAATGAGTATTATTCTTCAAACATACTTTTACACGCGGACGTAATCGTGGGCACATAGCAATGCTCACGCTATAGCCTGAAACAATAATTTGGTTTATAAACGTAGCATCATATAATATCACACCTGTATTCCCCGAAGAATTAGACAGTGGTGTATACCCTTATTTCACCAGTTATGTTTTAAGTCTTATGTAATAGGGGGTGATCTTATTGCTATCAACTAGGTACAAATCCTGACTCCGGGTTGCTACTGGGAAATTTAAGATTAAAAAACCCGATAACACTTTGTCTAACCCAGGAATTGAACCCAGGATCTCATGCTCTAGAAGTAGTGCTATCATTTTAACCATTAACATTAAACTAAACGGTTAGTTTTAGTAGCTATTCATTTATTTTTTATGACAATAACACTCTCACAGTTTCGTTTTGGCTTTTAGCTGGACGCAAACTAAAAATAAACATGTAATCATTAAGGAACAGTCTGTATGTTTTAAACATGTCACCGATAATAGGACACAATGGAAATAACGCTTACTGCTTTGAAATAACAACGTAATACTCTATTAATAAAAAAAAACATATTTGATTTTTAAATGGTTGCCATTTTCGTAATTACGGGTTATGCACCCGGAAAAACCTTGGAAATGACACCCTTATTTTATTACGAGAAGAAAGTGTTGTCCGCCATCCTGGAGCGAACGGGTCAAATGAGCTTGATTCCAAAAGGTTAATAACCCACGTTTTATCATCGGAAAAATATCTTAAATAAAAGATACGTACTATTTTTTTTAATTTTCTTTCTGTTTGCCCATTTTATAAAAGATGATGTAGTATTTAAATTATGGAAATTTTATTTATCCATTAATTATTATCACACCTTTGGTTTGGGCTTTAACCCAGTTATTAAAATTCATGTGTGAATGTTAAATTTATCATTAAAATATCAATTAATAAACATTAAAAAAAAACTAATGCCATCTCTCAAAAATGACGGAATCTAGTTATTAGTTAAAAATCCTCTAAAGTTATATTATTTATTTAAATTAATATCTAAAAGCAAAATAATTTCAATACTTCCATAGCTAGAGCAATAATTCTAGTGCAAAAATTAGCAGATACACCGTGTAACTTGCACCCCACCCTATGACTTGTGTCGATGTATGAGTTGACGTTTATCGAGCTCGGAGCGGACTACAAACTGACGTGCTCTCACCTTGGTTTCCAGGGCGGCACTGATTTGTTTTCAGACGCATGTTCGAATTAGTGGTGGTTAATATAGCATAAAGCAAAATAAAGCACCGTGCTTAATATACATAACTTAAAGCAAATGCTATCGTGCCTTTCACAAGTTGCTATTTGCTTAATGCTTTTACATCGCACTGTCCGTCGCGTGAAACGCAATAAGCAGAATAAGCTGGGGACCGGGCGGGGCGGACAGTTGTCGCATGCTAGATACGCACCGCGTGCGAATTTGCGATCTCGGGCGGCTCACGTAAATACGATACTTAGATGCTTAAATGCTATTTTGTTTTGTACTTTTTTAGTGTAAATAAATTCAGTGATAGGACACGCACTATTGATTAATTATAGACCTATAATTGTGTAAGTAAGGACGATTGATTGAGTGAGGTAATGTGTTGTTGTTGTGTGATTTTGGTGTTTTGAAATTTTTGGACGAAAATGTCTGATTTTATTTCTTAATAATATTTATTCAATTATAGACAGTCCTAAGCCTGGCAAGTATGAAGGAAAGTTCATTGTATTTTTAACGGTTCTGTTTTATCGTAATTCATAAACGCGATGTAATATTATTTTAAAGCATGCTTTCAGTCACCGCGCTTGCTTTAAGTCAAGTACCTACGCGTAAAAAAAGCATGCTTTAATAAAGCATATTAAAAAGCTTGCTTAACACATATAGCATTAAGCATTAAGCAAGTGATTGCCATATAGCAACTTTGAACACCACTAGTTCGAATATAAAACAAAATATGAAACGGGGGACGCTCCATACTAGAATGTATGGCAAACGGAAAACATTTTGCGCAAAAATATTAAGAATGTTATGACGTAAATTACTAGTGTATGATTTTATTTTATTAGAAATTAAAAAGGGTTAACCTCATAATCATACACTTGTGTCATGAATTAACGAAAAATATCTATAAACATTGCTTTACATTTTAAGAAAACGTGCAAATAGTAAGTGCCGATTTCGATGTAAATATGAAATATTGACATGTTTTTAGCAGACATTTTAGGATAATTTAAAAAATATCACACGGTGTCACTGGTGATACATCTAATAAGTACCTATCTTATTTAATTTTTTGATAATATTTGGTGTGTTAGATGTTTAGATACCTTGCAAACCGTAACCCCTGTTTTGGCGCTTTGCAAGGACTGTCCCCTTAAATGATAAATGATATTTATTTCTGTAAATAGGTTTTCACAAACACTTTTACACGTCTTTTTTTTAAACTAGTAGATAAGATCGGAGTTTCACTACCTGACTACTCTGAGAAGAAACACCGAAAGAAACTCAGAGGTCATAGTCTCTTTTAAAGTCCAGACATTATCTTGGTCAAATCATGTAATAATTGCTAAAATATTCCATTAAATACAATCTTTCATTAACATTTACGGGAAGGTAATGACGGCGGTTAATTGATTAAACGCTCGAAAATTCACTCAATTGCGCAACAACTCGCCCAGTGTTCAGAGCTTCATGATAGTCTGCATTCGTGTAACATTTTAATATTAATCTTAATTATTTATTAAGATCATCATTCATCTTTATTAATATTAACAAAGATGTAAAAAGAATGCTGAAGTAGTGCGCTTAACTGTACGCAATGCAGTTATTACAATAGCGGCTGAAGCGCATACTTACCAAACTTGATTCTCATTCGGCAATCGGCTTTCAGTAACAATGGCTATACAGCTTTAGAGCAAATATCGAGAGACCATCATTCCTTCAATGCAGCTCGCCAAGTTCAATGTTTTAGATTTTTTTGCAAATTTCACCATTGTTTTAAGTAGTGTGTTAATTAAATTCAACTTGCAGTAAAACTAAATTTTCGTTGTGTTTGCTGCAAAACATATTGCCCTGACGGATTCATCTAGTTGGGTTTTGTTCGTTATTCGGAACCGTTCTCATTGGGTACTATGAGGAGAACTAGTTGTTTTATCCTCTTCTAAGGGTTTTATAACATGATGGCTAACCTACAATAACCATCCTCTAAAATTAAGCAGTCGAATGCAAAATAATATCTTTTTCAAATCCGACTTTCTGACAATCCGGAAGTTAAAACAGTAACACGCTCAAACAAAAACGCGAACAAACTCTTGAACTTATAGTATTAGTAGGTGATACAAATTACAGAAACACAGATTTAACTTGTTTCCATTTTATAACATGAAAAAAAACCTGATCGATGTTAATATTTTCATTGTTTGTGCGTCGCCAGTCACACATTACAACTAAAGGTTATCGACCGATAAATATTTTCACGGAAACCCTTCACAGTCACGCTATCGAACTTACTAGTACTATGGGGCTGAAGTTTATTTTTTTAACTTAAACATTTGTTACCGAGACGGATTGGATGTATGGAGTGATGACCCAGTGGTCATAGCTTCGACCACTGGGTCGTTCTAATCCGAGCAGTTTTCAATTTGACTTTTTGAATTCATCATGTGAAGGAAAACATTGTGAGGAAACCTAGACTTCTTATAAGTGCAAGTCTAAAATCAATCCAAAATGGCCTTTGTTCTGCATTGGGTCAGTAACAGGCTAGTATTATTATATTAATTTCTAGCTGCCGCCTTCGAAGCTCCTTTTTTTAAATAAAATAATAGTTTTCGACCTATTCTCTGACCTACTGAATATACACACAATGTTGGATAAGAATCGGTCAAACCTTTTCGGAGGAGTTTTCTAACAAACACTGTGACACGACAATTTTATATATTAGATGTACAGACGCCAGCACATCAAGTTACCCCAATGTGTCAAATTTCTTTGATCGTTTTTCAACTTTATGTCAAACAGAATAAGGTTCATATTCAATTTATTGGGAAAATTTGACACATTGGGGTAACTTGATGTGCTGGCGTCTGTACCTGATAATACATTTATCTGTTGTAATCAGTACTCATCGTTCGGCATCTTTTGGTGGGGTGGGTTTGACCAAAAGTTCAACAAAAGCCGGACAGGCCGAACTTGTATATTTACTCAAATATGATTGTAAATAGCACGACGTGTCCGGCTAAACCCGGACACTTGGCAACCCTACTCACGTAAGCTGCGATGTGAATGTCCTTTGAATGGTAGTTAGGTACCGTAATTAATTAATCGATCAGTAGTAGGCAAAGCCCACAAATGCTGATTACGGATTCAAGCAAAGCCTGGACAAGACAATTACTATTATCACGTGCAATTGTAAGGATAAAGGATAATTGTGGATATTTGTTACTCTTTGGCGAGCGACTGCTTGTCTGACCTCCACAACCCAGCCTCTGGTTAACAAGATACCCCTTGGTTAAACTGGTTGTCAGACTTTCGGAACTACTCGTAACGACTGTCAAATTATAGCCGGGACCAAAGGCTCAGCGTGCTTTCCGAGTCACGGATGAGTCTTGGTATGTATTGAATGGTCTGCCATCACGGACCAAACTAATCAAACATAGCTTAACCTTCGATCGAACTGTGCGGCAGTTTTTATTTTGCCACAAGCTCCTCACAAGGTAAAGTGTCAATAGTTTTCGGATAAATGGCTGTGTTACAACACCTGAACAGACATCCAAATAATAGGGGTTAATTTTTTTCCATTTGCCACTGAAATTCTACAAATATGTTATTAGCTAATGGTTTGAGCTATTGCCGAGGTGTAAACTTCCAGACCATTGATAGTACTATACGACAACCATAATTTCTCTAAGTATTTTTTCCTGGTTACGTCCAATACTATTTTATCATTTCCTGCTTCGATGAGAACTGCACCTAATCATTTTAAATATAATTTTATAGGTCTCGAAGCTGCGCTGGTGTTCGTGGAGAACTGTGGTCATGCCGGCAAAACCACTGGCGAGGTAATGTCTGGCATCGTTGCCAAGTGCATCGCCGCGCCCAGAACCAAGACTAAAGACATCGCGCTACAGGTGAGTTTCTATTATGAGACAAACTTACTTTTCTAAATAAAATCCCGATATTTATGATCACGGCTCCGGAGTGGACAAAAGGGTCTGTCGGGCCTTTTTGTATCAATCCTTACGGTGTTGTATCAACTACATTGGTCGAGGAGTAGGGTTTAATGACATCCCGCTCCTAATCAAGTACTTTTTCATACACATTTCCAGATGTATCAAATATAATAAAATAAGCCTAATACGTTTTCCTGCGTTTTTGTTTGTTATGCTATATTCATACAATGAATTTTCGATCGATCGTGTTTGGACGATCGATGGGCGGAGTTGTCGCTCGCGCAATAATTCGCTCCTCCTCAGCGGAAAGTTGTAATTGGCCTTATTCTGCATATAACTTCTGACGACTTAAATGTATTAACTGTAAGTAATAAAAAAAATTTCGTACCCCGACGTCCTACGGTTGCAATGGGTTCCTGCTTTTGTGACAAGAACGGTTTTTGTGAAAGTCAAAGAGTAAAGAAAGATTTTTAATGAATATCCGAACAGCACTCATGCGTACGAGTATATCAGAGTAACCTACAGTGTCTGACCACAATTTGAAATTTAACATTTTAAATTCTTTATGTGTTACTGGGGTTTACTTGGCCTGGTTTGTTCAGAACAATCTGCAACCAGGTCACTCTTCAAGCGAATTGTACAAGTATTTTTACTGTGTCATTACATTACAAATCGCTTTCTAAGAAAACAAAAAGATCTAAGTGTGCAATGCATAAAAAAATCGGTGCTTTTAGTAATGATAATTTCCATTTATTAACCGAAAATGAGACCAGGGGCTCGAGTCTGCTATTGCAATCGTGTCTCAATGACCGGTCATTGATCGATTTTTGACGTATAACGTCAAACTTATGACAAATTTCTCATACAAAAACTGTCAAAGTTGTCAAATATTCGATCAATGACCGGTCATTGAGACACGATTGCAATAGCAGGCTCGAGCCCCTGGTAAATGTTTGACTTTTGCATTACAAAATTAGAGAGAGTTCATATACTATTCCTTCCACATAAGACTTACACCTGGGTTTGGTCTTGCACAGACGCGAGCACATCAAGTTACCCCAATATGTCAAATTTCTTTGATCGTTTTTCTACTTTATGCCGTGAAGATTTTTGACGTGCTGGCGTCTGTACATGTACAGACGCCAGCACATCAAGTTACCCCAATCTGTCAAATTTCCCAATTGAATTTGAACCTTATGCTGTTTGGCATAACGTTGAAAAACGATCAAAGAAATTTGACACTTTGGGGTAACTTGACGTGCTGGCGTCTGTACATGTACAACCGGAAACTTCAACATTCTACAAAAGAATTCATGATAACGTAAATGAACATCGCGCCTGTATTTCCCAAAGGGTTACGAGTTTGTCGTTATTATAAACGCCCATCAAAACCTGCAGCGTGCAGGTATCAGGGTATAGGAGGACACCATATCTAGTAACCCATCGTTTGGAACAGTATCACACGTCTTGTCCTCCAGACTGGAGTTCTTAGTAAATGTTCATATAAACAGATTTTCCAGCGGAACCTATAGTACGATACCCACATTTCGTCAGTTGAGTTGAATCCTCATATAGTAGACTAGCGGTCGTCTAGCGGTTTAACTCGCGTAATTCTTGTTCCCGTGGGAATACAGGGGTTCTAAGTACCTTATTCACGCGGGGATAGTGTACCTTCCCGACGGTGAAAAAAATTTCAAATCACTCCAGTACTTTTTAAGTTTATTTTTTACACACAAAAATACAGATCTTTTCTTAACATGTTCTCAAACCTTTCTATTCCTTTCACAGATAACTTTAATGTACATAGAAATAGAAAAACACGAAACAGTAGAGGAGGAATTGATTAAAGGCATGGAGCAGAAGAATCCTAAGGTAGTGGCGGCCTGCGTGTCCGCCCTCCATACGTCACTAAAACAGTTTGGTAACAAAGTGATAGCTATCAAACCTATGGTGAAGAAGATCCCTATACTGTTATCTGACAGAGATAAGGGTGTCAGAGATGAGATGAAGGCACTGGTTGTTGAGATGCACAGGTAATTTTCATTTAAATACATTTATATCTACCATGTGTCGATCGCAAGTTTCAATATAATAATAAAACTATATATATAAAAATGTTATGTTGGTTGGTGTACGCTTCAAAAACTCAAAAAGTTCTGCACCGATTGAGCTGAAATTTTAGCATGATATATAATCCGCATCAAGGATTGTTTTGATATTTTTTTTTTCTTTTTTTTTAATGATTCAATCACAATGTGCCACAGCGAAGCGTGGGAGGGTACGGCTAGGAATAAATAAATATTTCACATCACACAACGCCATTTAGTCCCAAGCTAAGCTTGAGAGCTTGTGTTATGGGTAGTAAACAGCTGATAAACATACTTCTATATTTCTAAATACATACATATTATAGATAAATTACACCCACACACAGAACAAATAATCGTGCTCATCACACAAACATTTGCCCTGGGTGGTAATCGAACCCACGACCCTCGTCATAGCATTCAGGGTCACTAACTACTAGACCAACAGGCCAGTCAAGATAATGATCCTTCGTGCCTCGAGGATGTTAAGCCGTTTGTCTGACTAGTAGTTCCAGAGATTAGCTCTTTCAAACAAAAAACAAACTCTTTAGTTTAATTAAAAGCAGTGGTAGTAGTAGTAGTTTAGGTTTTTGTTCGTTTGTTTAGTTTGTTTACAATGTTAGTTGTCAGCATCCGGTCACGATTTTATTAAAAAAATATATTTGATAAGTTTTAGAACGAAAACCTGTATGTCAGTTCACCACTAGTATAGATTGATTATTCTCCTCACATAGAGCCTAGTTCATAATCTAGTTTTTTACGATAGCAAATTACTAATTTGTTAGCAATCATCTGTTAGCATCAAAATGAGCTTTGGATTTCCTAATATGATTGACCTAGATCAACATTATGGAGATGCAAGAAAAAAATATTTATAACAGTACCTTATACGGTGTGACACGGTTAATTCTATTTGCTTTAAAGAACTTAGTTTTACTCATCAGGTTTATAAAGTTCTAACGTGTAATATAGGGTAGAAGGAACATCGATACACAACTCGATTTCATGGGTTCAAAACATGATTTTGGACCTCCCCGGACTTGAAACCGCACGAGTTGATCGAAAGTTAAGCTACGCTTGACGAGGTCAGACCACGGATGGGTGACCATTCATTACATAATTATCAAGACTTCTCAGTGCCTCGGAAAGCCCGCTAAGCCTTTTAGTCCAGAGTGTCATTTTTAGATCATTTGACAGTCGTTCAAGGTAGTCAGAAACCCAAAAAATAGCTTCCTCATCTATCACTCCAACTTGGTACATTATTGACTTGCCTACACCATGCAAAGTCATCCGGGCACGTGTCATGCCAATCGTCCCAGCACCAATAGACTTAATTAAGGTTTCAAATGAAAGTGAGAACCAGTATCGTGAAATCCTACCACTGCAGACATAATGTCAAAACATATTAGTATCTTAATCATTTATTAACAAAACAAAAACATTTTCACCCAACCACCGAACATATAAATTTTAGAAGTCTTAATAAACCAATCTCCACCAATTTACAGATGGATAGGAGCAGCCATAGAGCCTCACATAGCGTCCCTTCAAGCCGTAATACAGCAAGAACTAAGAGAGGCGTTCAGTACGGGCGGAGGTGCCGCACAACCTACACGGTACCTCCGGTCACAACAAAATAGAGTGAGAGACACACCGGCTGCCGATTGTGCTGATGGTATGGAATCTAAGAAACTTCATTCATCAATTAATTTCATTCGAATTAGGCTGATAACCAGCCACTTTTAAACCGACTTCAAAAAAGGAGGAGGTTCTAAATTCGACTGCATGATTTTTTTTTGTGTATTTGTTACTCGATTACTCCGCCATTCATGGACCGATTTTCAAAATTCTTTTTTTATCTTATAGGGTATACTACGAGGTTGGTCCCATTTGTATTAAAACTCAGAACTGATAATGAGATCCTCGAGGAATTGAGGGAACTCCTCAAATGCAATTAATTTATTATGCGATTTATTTTTATTTAAAAATATTTATTATGTTTATTTTATTTACCTTCGTCCGTGTGTCACTGCGGGGTGCCAACTGAAATCCAGCGCTGGGTGTCTGACGCCCAGCAAATGCTGAGATGGTTACCCTTTCGGCATGGGCACGCTCAGCGCAATTTGTGTACCTGCTATTGATTACTTCTGTTTTCTTTGTTGCTGTGCGCTTGTGTCTGTGCTGAATAAATATTATTCTATTCTATTCTAAATAATATACCGATTTTTAGCAGTTTTTCTTTCGTCGGTTCTTTCTAAATCGGTGGCCAATAATAAATGAAACAGCACCAAAGCCACAGACTTCCGCAACCAAAGTTATTTTACACCTGTTAGTGTTTTTTAATGAAGTCGGTTGTTTTTGTTTTTGTAAAAAAGTTTTTATACAATGTGATGCTTAGTTACATATAAATCAGCTTTGTAAAGCAATCGAAACAGATTATTTACCACATGACCGTTGACAAAGATCTTTTTTTCTGCATTCTGGTATAATTATTATTATTTATTAAATTTTCAGGTGCTACAGAAGACGATGATGCCGAAACAGGCGGTGGAGATTCAGGTGACATGGACCCTTATGAACTAATGGACCCGGTGGAGATCATATCTAAACTACCCAAAGACTTCTATGATAAACTAGAAGCCAAGAAGTGGCAGGAACGGAAAGAGGCTCTGGATGCCTTGGATAACTTGCTGAAGACCGCACCTAGATTAGAACCAGGAGACTATGCTGATTTGGTCAGGGCTTTGAAAAAGGTATTATTATTATTTATTTAAAATTCTAAGCACATAAATGTACAGATGCGGACTTAATGGCATAGGCATTTTCTACCAGTCATCCTTGTCCAGTGTTGCTTGATTATTTCATTTGTTTGTGTTTATATATTCACTCCTGCACACGCACCAAACAGTAGTTTACTAGAAGATTAGAGTGAGAAGAAGATGCTTGTGTAGTTATACTACGTGCATGACCGACATCAACTGGTTCATTCCTGTTTGTTGTTCAAACTTGTTTTACCCAAGACTGTGTAAAAAAAATATCTTCTAAGAGATGTTTATTGCATTTCTTTTTTGTGCAACCCAGAGGTAGGTGTTTTAAAGGCTGGATTTTAGCATTTACTAAGACTCCACTGTCTGTCTATCGTTTTTTTGGTGTACAATAAAGATGGTATTCTATTCTAAATATCTAATTACTCATTCCAGGTGATATCAAAAGACACAAATGTAATGCTGGTCGCGTTAGGCGGCCGACTGCTCGGGCAGGTCGCCACCGGTCTACGCAACAAGTTCTCCCCGTATGCATGTGCGTGTGTGCAAGCTATACTGGAGAAGTTCAAGGAGAAGAAGACCAACGTTGTGACGTCGTTGAGAGAAGCTATCGATGCTATTTATCCTTGTGTGAGTATGTTTTTGTTATAATATATGGTACAGAAGCCATTAAGCTGCTCCAAACTTTCAATTTTCCCAATTGAATATGAACCTTATTTTGTTTACATTAAAGTTTAAAAACAATCAAAGAAATTTCATACACATTTGCCACTCGGAAGTTTACACTATCCATATTCAAATAGATGCCTATTGTACCTTATCAGATAACGTGCTTACAGAGTGATAAACTGACATTACAAATACGTTAATTGGTAAGGCAAGATGGGAAAAATGGAAAGTATGCAGAAAAACCTTTGCCCCGGAGCAATGGGTAAAGTGAAATGGCAAAAATAAAAAGTGTTGAGCAAGACAATTACTGGGAAATGGTCTGAAAGAGAGAGATAAAAACTTTTTATGAAAAATCTATTCACAATGTTTATGTAGCTAATTACCTATGCTCGTTTAAGTTCGAAAATCTCGAATCTACTAAGTCTTGCACATTCATTTGGTTTAGAAATCAAAGAAAAACAACTAAAATAAGATCCAAAAAGATCTGTCTAGCATTCTCATACAATTATTAGCGTCAAAACTGAAATAACTTATTACATTAGACTTACCGACTGCTTCAGACCACTTCAAAAGCGATATTGCTTTTTTTGAATAGTATACTCAACATCAATCTGTATTTTTTCCAGACTAATCTCGAAGCGATAATGGAAGACATGCTAGCTGCTTTCGACAATAAGAATCCTTCAATAAAAGCAGAGAGCTCCCTGTTCCTAGCCAGAGCATTGTGCCATACTCAACCAGCTGCCTTTGGGAAAAAACTTATCAAGGCATATGTAGCTGGCTTGTTGAAACTATTGGAAAGTGCTGGTAAGACCATCTTTCTCTTGGTTTATGTTATCTTCAAGCATGTAGCTAATGATAATCCATTTATTTCCGACTTACTTGACAGTGGAAATATTAACTGCAGGCACTCTTCGGCATTTGTTGTTCTGGCTCTTACAAATGGCGTATATTTAGGGATTCGGGTAGAGACATCATCATCTTCTTAGCCTTTTCCCAATTACGTTAGGGAAGGGCTTGAGCCTAAATGCATGCAGCTAAAAACCAGTGTTTTACATGGGACCACTTAGACCACAGTACTCCTTAGTTAGACTGGTATTTCAGGTGACGACAGTATGCGGGTCTAACTATATTTCATTGTGTTTTATAAAAAAAAACTGTTACACAGTTAGAGTGACCAGCACGACGTCCCAGAAAGCTAAAAAAGGCTTACAGCTTACCAGGTTTCACTAAATAAGTATTCACACTGTATGGCAAATAACTAAATCTTACTTGATTGGTTATTTTTTTTCTTTTTAGATCCTTCTGTACGTGACGCTGCAGCGGAAGCCCTAGGTACCGCTACTAAACTGGTAGGCGAGAAGAACATCGCCCCACACATCGGCAAACTAGACAACTTGAAAGAACAGAAGATCAAAGAGTTTGCGGACAAGGTATGGATCGCACTGGTTAGTGAACGCATTGATGAGGTTGTAGTACTAAACGAGTAGTGTAGTACCCCTCTCTTTGCGGTCGATGAAAAAGGTCGTTAACCCCCGGTTGGCTAGTAAATGGTTTTGTCACATCAAGAGGATGAAAGAAAGGCTAGATGTAAATTAAAGCGCTGGTAGTTGACGCCCGAGAAGGATCTACACTGATCTTATTGGTGGTATTCTTCAGAAAAGTCAGGTGTGTAGTACTTGCAACTACTGTGTGTGTGTGACTAGATGTGCGGTGGTGGCGTACTGCGTTATTTCCTAACCCCACGGCATAATAAAGTCCTGGATCAGCAACATTATGGCATCAGGGTACCTATGCTGGACTTTCATATTTTATTTTATACTAGCAGACGTCACGCGGTTTCACCCGCGTAGTTCCCGTTCCCGTGGGAATACGGGGATAAAAAGTAGCCTATGTCACCCGGGGATAGTGCAGCTTTCCAACGGTGAAAGAATTTTCAAATCGGTCCAGTAGGTTCGGAGCCTATTCAATGCAAACAAACAATCAAACTTTTCCTTTTTATAATATTAGTATAGATAAAGCTGTTTGTGAGGCGTAAGCTTAACACACAGTTGCATATTGTGTGTGTTTGGTTGAAATCACCAATACAATTACGCAATAAAATTGTATAAGGATTTACTTGAACATACTACAAAAACCGGGGGTGTGGTTATAGATGTATAAAAGTAACTATTTCACAAGATTATCAAAAAAGAAATCTATATTTCGGAAGTTATTTATTTCCAGGCTGTAATACAAGTGAAAGTCGCGGCTCCTAAGAAAGAGACCAAAGCCAAGGCGGTCGCATCACCGTCAGGTAAAGGCGATTCTAAGCCTACAGCCGGCTCCTCGAACCCGAAACCAGTCAAACGACCTAATACTGGTAAGGAGAACAAACTATTTTGTGTCTATTGAAAATAAGTCCTTAACACGCTAAGAATAAGGTTTATAGTGGAATGTCAGCTGCTCGACTGTTTTTAATTTGAACTTGAATAGCAGTCTTGCTGTCTTATATTATTATACAAATAGTCGGTACTATGCGTTTCAAATGAGAATAGGAATGACTTTGCGCCATGTTGTAACGCCATAGCTGTCAATTCGAATAAATTGGGTAAGATCAGCAAAAAAAGGTGTTTTCGAAATATAATTTATTTACGAATTATGAACGAATAATTTTCTAAATTGTACTGTTTCTCGCTCTCAAAGTATTTGTCTACATTGGAGATAATCTCTCGAGCCCTCCCATGGAAAACAGCGCCTCGTTGACACATTTTCAAGCAGTCAGGGAGATGAAAACAAAAACAAATATCAACAATAACAAAATAAACAACCGTTTAACAAACAGAAATAATAAATAAAACGTAAACACTCCACAAGACTAATTAATATAAGACGTTTTTTTTTATTTTAAATAACTGCGACTAAGTAAAACAAAAAAAAGAAAATAATTGATACGCGATTAAGGTTTCGTTGCAGGCCGTACTTTTCAAGCGACATTTGACAGATAGAGTTCATTGACGTTCCTATTCTTATTTGTAACGCACAATATGCTATTTGTTGGCGGTTCGTGCTAGTTCATATTATGTATTAGTAATGTACGTATCTAGCTATAGGTTTGTTTTAAGTAACGCGAGCCCACGTGACATGCTCGTCAGTGAGAACCCCGATAGTCTGCTACCATACGCAAGTTGATGCGCACTCCGATATTTGTAATTGCGCCTTATATAAATTCGTCTGTTATATTAAATCAAGTTAACCATAGTCTCGCCAGTTATTTATTTAACTCCAGCACAATCCTGCAGCATCTAAGATCTACACTATTTATAGATCATCGTTAGTTACCGAGTCATTGGGTTGTAGAGGTCAGGTAGGCAGGTACTCCGTTATTCAACTACAACCGGTAAGACTGGAAGCGGGCTTTAACATTGTTAGGGAAAAACTTGGCAAATGATGTTCAGAGACAATTTAACTTTTTCCTTTGATTTTCAGCAAAAGCCCCGGCTAAAAAAGCGCCGGCGTCTCGCGCGCAGCCCAGTCCGCCGCGAGAACATGAACTGTCGCAGGAGGAAGTCGACGCTAAGGCTGAGATGCTGTTCCCTGGTGATGTTGTCACAGGTATGTTATCCGCGACCACAGAGACATTGGTATCCTGCATCAGTGTTCCCAAGTTCATATGACCCCAATCTGTTAAAGGCGCGAGTTGATAGGCTTCTTTTGGGTAAGCTCGTTCCATCGTCGACCTAATCTTTGACCGCAGGACAAGATTGAGGTCAAGAGTAGACCCATTAATCGTCATCTCTCGCTCACGGTCGCGTGATCTCGCTCAAGCATACCCGGCCTCCAATGGCTGTTTTCGTTATTTAAGTTTAACTAAATAGTGGCATATTTAAAAATTGAACTTCGTTTTTTTTACTTTTGATTACGCAAATATGATCAGTAATAGTTACGGATACAGCCCAATTCTTACTTGTACTAATTAAAAAATAGGGGTGTATAGAACAGCATTGCAAGTCCATAATATTAGTAGAATTTGTCCTCGCATTTTCCCGTGGCCAAACGATAAGATGTGTCTCTTTTCGACGAAAGTATTGTATACTGCAGCGCATAAGCCGTGCAGCCTGCGTAGCATGAACACATTGAACACCGAAAAAACGGCCTTTGTCTACAGACGAATCGGCAAAGTGACAGATTATATAGACAGGACCTCAATCTGTCAAATTTCTTTCAATACACCTGCCTGCGTAGCATGAACACTTAATTTCTTTTCTTCGGAGACACGACAAAGACCGTTTCTTCGGTGTTCATGCTACGCAGGCTGGGCACTGCACTTGCGTGACATACCATAAGGCTACATCGATCAATGCCAAGATTTTGTTTACAATATTTATTTTTGTCTTAGTTTTCCTCAATTGCTAACTTGTTTCTTTCCAGCACTCGGCGACAGTAATTGGAAGAACCGACTGACCTCTGTTCAGAGCTTCCACTCGACTGTACAAGGTCTATCCTCAAGCGACGCTGGCTCACAAGTACTTTACCGCACTTTGAATAGAAAGCCCGGCTTGAAAGACACCAATGTTCAAGTTTTAAAGGCTCGACTTGAAGCCTGCAAGTATATTACTGAGAACTTCCCAGTCTCTACGTAAGTAATGAGTATATATTGTTCTTATCAAATAATGTTCTTTATCTTAATGATTTGTAAAGGGGGGTAATAAGAAGCAATGAGATGAGAGAGGGAATAGAGCACTTAGTCAGTAGTTGGTCATTTCAGTCGAAAACCGCGTTTCAAAAGACTTCCGCGCGTTTAAGCCCCTCTTAAGGTGGACTGACGATCTGGTCAGGTTTGCGAGAAATCAACAGACAAAGGCAGCGCAGAAGCGACTGGGGTAGAAATCACGTGCGAGGCTCATATCAAACAGTCACGTTGTGGCCCAAATGATGATTAGATTAGATGGAATTTCTCAATTAATTTTGTAACGTGTTCATACATAGTAGTCATTCAAACATTGTTCTTCTAGTTATGGTAGCAGCATCACTTCCGTCACTAACAGTATACGCCATTCTTTTTCAGGACAGCCGCAGATTTCGTTCTCCAAGACGTGGTAACGAAACTCGGCGAGGCGTCCTGTGCGGCCATATGTGCGGAATGCCTTACGTCTCTAGCCGAAGCCTGCGGACTAGAGCATGTCCTCAATGAAGGACTTACCTTCGCCATGGACTCGCAGAAAAACCCTAAAGTGCAGTCGGAAATGTTCAACTGGATGGCCAATGCGATAAAGGAATTTGGCTTCAAGTAAGTTTATATAATAAAAAACTTTCTTCATAATCGAAGTGCCTTACGGCCAGGTCTAAATGCTGAGTGATCGTTCTTTGAGCGCAGCTTTCTGTGTAGCATCGACGATCACCGAGTATTGAAATGTATACGTTATTTCGAATGAATAAGCATTTAATTCTGCGCCCGCCAGTCGCAAGCCGTGACTCCTACTGTGTAAAAGTCTCAGTAGGCTCTATTGTGTCAAAACAACGCCGGAATACTGTACACAATACTAACAAGGATGCATGTCCAGTATATATGTATACATTGTATAAAACATAGTCGTTCCCTAGTATTCAAACCCAGTTTTCATCCTGCTACTTTTCTGTGCCTGAAAAGAAATATTCCTTTTGTATTGGCATCTGTTCTCACAGGGACCAAGGTTCAGACTCTGTATCAGTAGCATTTTAAAATAATTTACTTATTATATTTTGTCTTGTTACAGCATGAACATAAAATCAATAATCGCTCACTGCAAGAAAGCCTTGACCGCTACAAACCCGAACGTCCGAACCTCCGCGGTTAACTTCCTAGGCATTCTGTCTCTCTACGTGGGTCCGTCGCTTATCAACCACTTCGATACGGAGAAGCCGGCAACACGGCAGCTCATAAGCTTGGAGCTTGATAAGCACGCTAATAGTTCGCCTCCTTCACCGACGAGGCAGCTTGGTACAGTTAGTAAGGTAAGGAAAAGATCCCTCGAAATGTATACAGCTGAAATTACTCAGGGTGTCAAGACGAATCTAATGGTATCTCATTTGTTAAAATCTGTCAAGCCTCTGAGGCTACAGACTGTGCCAAAGAAACATCCTGTCTCCAGTTTTTAAAATATTAAAAATACTGAATGAAATGATTACTGAAGTGGGTTCAAGTTACCAATGGTATTTTGTCAGTAGGATAAGTTAGGTGGTCCCTACAAAATTAAAACGTATGCTAATAGTAAGATTTAAACAGACATTTACTCTGGTAGGTAGCTTAATATTTAGCACCACGCGGCTACGGGACACAATTTTATTTTACATAATATAGCAGCAATCAGCTACAATAAAGGAAGTTAGCTGTAGCTCGTTCCATCGTCAACTACATTGCTGTCCTCAGGATAAGATTGAGGTCAAGAGTAGACTCAGTATATAAAAGAAACACCAATTTCCCATACCAGATAAATACTGTAGCGACATTCACATAGCTCGCCACATACCACCGCGTACCTACTGTATATTTTGTACGTTTCTTATATTATTGTGTGTATGTGTGTTAATCACTGATGTCAAATAAATATTTTTCTTTCTTTCTCTTTCTTTCTTTTATACGGACTAGAGACTGACATCCGGATAATTTTGTGCAATTGAACGTAAAAAAAATCCCGACTACAACCGTGCATCGGGCAGTAGTAACCAAACAGACATTGCCAGATAACATCCGTCTGGTCGGACCTCCTTACGGGTGTAAGGAGGATTGTCCGACCAGACGGATGTTTCAGTGTAGTTATTCTTTACCACTTAAAAAGAACTGTTATTTTGTTTTATGCAGTCCGCAAGCAAAGCATCAGTGGGTGATGACATAGAGGAAGCTTACGAAGACGCCGCAGATGATGAACCCGTGGTTGTAGACGACAACAGGCCGCGCACCGACCTCGCGCCGCTCATCACCGACGCGCTGATAGCAGAGATAAATGACAAGAACTGGAAGGTAAGCCTTTACAGGGTGGTAGGAACCATCGACCAACAAAAAAACTGATACCACAGTATAAATATTAATACAGTAGGACGACGCCTTTGATCTCTGGAAAAATGCCGACAGCTTCTACACGAGTTAGACTTGAATAATACCTCCCGCACTACGAACATTGGTTTGTTCGCAGTGCGGGAGCGGCTTTCTCGCGTCTCGCCCCTCACACCCCGCACGATTGCCCTGTCTAGACAACTTCGTCGGACGACTGTATGTTTTTAGACTGTGCTGATACCACGAGTGTGTGATTAAATTTTTTCTTTGGATTTTTTTCGCAATCTTTTCGTTTTTACGGCCCGTTCACGACCTTGCCGCTGTGATAGGCGGCTAAGCGCGGTGCGGCGAGTGGTAAATTCAAGGCATACAAATGTACACACAAAATTTAATATGAATCGGTCAAGCAGCTTCGGAGAACTTTGGTAACAAACATTGTGACACGAGAATTTTATAAATTAGAGCTAAACATACCTGTAATAAGATGGCCACAAATTGATCCAAAATTGTAATAGCTTCTACTACTTTTTATTTAGCGAGTCTCTAATGTGCTCTTTAAACCTTTTGTGTAAGATAAAATTAGAATGACAACATATATGTATAACCTAACCTAACTTACCATACCTACTCTATAGCGAACCTACCTACCTAACCTAACTACCTTACTCAAATGCATTGATTTTGAAAGATACAAAATACAACATTTTAAACTGAACTACTGCGCTGCGTGTCTCTACGTTATATACAATTTATATACAATACTAGAGTAGGTAGTAGTATTTGAAATAGTAGTAGTAGGAGGTAATATTTTAACTATTACACCCAGACACAGAAAAAATGACCGTACTTATCACACGAACATTTGTCTTGGGCGGAAATCAAACCCACGACCTCCAACATAGCAGAGCCACTAACTACTATACCAATAGGCCAGGACGAGTTGTCAGCCATTGGCGTACATAGATTTTTTTCACAGAGCAGACAGAAATTTTATAAGGTCAAAAAAAAAGTAGATATTGTTAACAAATTGAAATGATGAAGGTGGGTAAGTGATTTGTAGTTACGTTCGTATTTGTATACAAAAAATCAATTAATCTATTTACGCCACCAAAAGACAGCTTAGAATAGTCCAAAGTCGCGAACAATTACTCCGTTAATATGCTCTCAAGAACTTTTAAACGATGATAAAAAAGCTATTTTTTTAGTAAGACTGTGTGTGTTTTTCCAGGTTCTTTTTTTTTTAATTTTTACGGTGTTAAGTATGTGAAGATAACACTGCTCATAACTTCGCGAAAACCTAATATGATTCTTTCTCTTTTACTAAAATCTAATTTTGAAAACACACGTAACATTTTGTGTCTTTCGGCTAGCGGCGTGCTGGCGGCGGTGGCGGCAAGCGAAGTTAAATGACTTTAGTGCTAGTTCGAGTTGACGTATTGATTTATGATAGTAATACTAACTATACTCTACAGATAAAGCTGATTTAAGCTTAAGATTTTATTTGTTGAATGATTGTTTTTTATTTGTTTTGTAATCGGAGGTATAGGCTACTGCTGGGGCTAGGGCAATGTCTTTATGCATGTATGGAAAGATCGCCTATGTTTGACACACGTATCTATTAGACAATACTATGTACTACAATGCTACTCAATTATAAAAATAAATTCGGATGTGCTTTTCCCCCCTGCTTTCCGATATAAAGAATAAGAATGTCACTATTGCAAACATTACAAACATTTTCAAAATAATGATCTATGAAAAGTATCTACTTAAAGAAATATAATTATCATTTCTTATCTATTCCTTCTACGCAGGTCCGCAACGAAGCTTTAGACAAGGTGAAAGCAATAATCATCAGTTCAGCGCCAATCAAGTCATCACTAGGAGAGCTACCGGCTGCCTTATCAGCCCGCCTACTCGACTCCAACTCGAAACTAGCTCAAAGTGCGCTACAAATATGTGAGGCATTGGCTACAGCGATGGGAACGAAGAGCAAGTCACATATTCGGACGTTCTTCCCAGCTTTCTTTCAAGGTAAATACACATTGTGACAGGAATTAACAAAACCATTTCTAATGACAAGTCACTCTGGTACTCAGTTTATCAACTTCACAACTTATTATTCAAGAATATCGCTTTCCACGACATATAAATCATTTAGAAAAATATCCTACAAGTTAGTCTGGAACACATGTTTTTCTTTGTTTAATGAATTTGTTGCTGCGCCACAGTATTATACTTTTGTATCTATCATCGATTCTTATTCATAACTTGTGTAAACCAAAGTTGTTCCAAAATAATTGTTCATCATTATACTTATTATACTTTATATTATATATATTTATATTATACTTTGACCTCCCATTTCTCCCGTCATTTGTTAAAGAATTTATCGCTTTGAATTGATATGAAATCAGGAATACTGTGTAAATAATAGTTACGTTTTTCTGTGATCAGCATTCGGCGACAGTAAGCAATGGATCCGCACGGCCGCGGTGTCGTGCGTGGAGACGTGGTGCCGCGAGGCGGGGCCGCACGCGCCGCTGGAGGGCGAGATGCTGTTGGACGCGCTGAAGTCCGGCAGTCCGCTGCTGCGGGCCACCCTGCTGCAGTGGCTGGCTGAACATCTGCCTAATGGTACGTCGCTATAACTCATTGAGATTCCAGCAATCAATAGCATTTATACAGGATGGCAGCTCACGGGAAGATTTTTACAGAATTAACCATCAGAGGCTGCATAATATTGCAATTGTCTCATGTGACGGTAAAACAAGCTTACACAACACATTGTAATTATATTTTCTCCGTAAAGTTAGAAAAGCTTCAAAGCTTGTACTGAGATCAAAAATGTAACATGTTGGATAAAGAAACAAATAGTTGAATATGAAACCTTTCGAGAATGATAACAGGTTTTCTTATCTGTGGTAACATTAAAGTCTAATATATGGTTCCGGTTTTCAGTTGTCTTTTTTAGCCTTTCTGAGCCCTGATTGCCCTGGTCTGTCAGTTATTTATCTTGTGTCGAAATAGATCTCTTGTTCTTACTTTTTTGTTATTTCTGTGGAATATTCCTTTATATAAAGAGAGGTGAGCCATCTATCAACTCAAAAGTGCTGATTCAACCTAATCTTTTAACAAACTATTGAAAAAGTACCAAAGTATGCTTGCTTTGGTACCTTTTCAACAGTCAATTAAACCTATCATCATGATCTCTAAACACATGTTTATTTACAGTGCCTCCAAAATCATTCCCTCGAGAAGAGTTGACCGTGTGCTTGCCAATCATATACGCGTGCTTAGAAGACCGCGCAGTAGACGTGCGCAAAGTAACCGGTGATTGCGTTCTACCATTCATGCTGCATCTTGGATACGAGGCTATGCATAAACAGCTGGATAAGTTGAAGGTAAGAGGTGTAGAATTTATACTTGCGCTTATTTTGGATAGAGTTGGCTGAAAGTTAGGGCTAAATAATGACAACCGCACGGGTCGGTCGAAGGGTAAACTACGGTTCGAGAAGAAGTCAGCATTCATTACACATCAAAATCCCACCAAACCGCAGAAAGTACGTTAAGCTGTTGGGTGGGAGCGCAAATTGGCAGTCAATCCATGAAAAACACTTATTTAGCTGAATCAACATATATAGGGAAAGGATGATGAGGTTAGGCAGTAAACACCTCTACTTTTGTCTATGTTCATTGTTAACGCCAATTTAATCTTTATAAAGAAATGCATGACCGATAGTTTTTTAGTTGCCAATAAACCTTGTAAAGGACAGACGCGTTTCAATTCAAACCCAAAGACAAGTGCAAACTAAAGCCAACCTTATCACCACAACATATGGTCGATTACGAGCCGGACCGAACCTCATTAAGAATTGACGGAGCGCCGCCGTGAGAACAAAAGAACCACATTCCATCGAGCGATAAGTGAACACCTGGTGTTGTTTTGCACAGATTTCTTAGAACTGCCGGTCGATTCTAGTAGAAGTCACACCGTGAAAACATGACTGAAGTGAACTGTCAATGCCTAACATCAGTATGGAATGACAGCTCAATTTGCGCTCACTACGCCTGTATTTTGACGCGGTGATTAGACTAGAATCGCACTGCTGGACTATTAGTGTGTGCGTAAAGTGTATCATTTGAACATTAATTACAACTTATTAAAGAGACTATATTTGAAGATTCTTGTGATTAACCTATATAAACAATGACAACTCAAGCAGACCAAGCGTTAAGTGTACTAGAAGATTTAGCGTCGTTACTTAAAAAAACTCAGACAAACCTTAAAAAGTGCCCAAAAGAACGGTTAATGAAAACTGGATATTTACAAACTCGTATTCAAGCTATCGAAGAATACTGGGTAGCTTTTAAGAAAGCACATCATGATCTGTTGAAATGTACTACTCGGGAACAACGTGGACTTATTCCGTATTACGTGAATGAAGAATTCCTTCTTCAAGAAGATTTATACCTATCTATGTTAGGAGATCTTAGAGACATGTTAGCTGCAATTACTTCGAAGACGACTGATCAACCTTCATGCAGCAACACGTCGTGTGATGGAAAATTACGGCCTAAAGTGATGCTACCTAACATACAGCTCCCTCCGTTTTCCGGTAACTACGAAGAATGGCCTACATTTAAAGACTTGTATGTGACTTTAATTCATGAGTGCACTACACTAACTGAAGTTGAAAAATTACACTATTTGAAGACCAGTATCACGGGCGAAGCGGCATCGTTATTAAAGCACATTCAGGTAACGGGTGCTCATTATGTTCAAGCATGGGAAACGTTGAATCACCGATACGATAATAGGCGTATAATAGTAAATGCTTTGATGAAGCGATTATTTTACCAAAAAAAATGTACCAATCAAAGTGCAGCACAGCTAAAGGCCCTCCTTGATTGTACTACGGAGGTTATTAACAGCTTAAAAAACGTTAACGTGCCTACCGATTCCTGGGATCCAGTAATTATATTTCTGGTTGTGCAGAAGTTGGACCCGGAGTCACACAAAGAATGGGAACAGACTGCCTACTCGGTGAATTCTCAAGATCTGCCTACATGGAAGGAACTGCGCGAGTTTTTAGAATCTAAATTCCGAATGCTTGAAATGGTTTCCCCGACAAGTACCACTAAAACTAATAAAGAGCGTGTTCTGCATGTTACAACAACAGACAATGGTAAACAAAAACCATGCGCTTTGTGTAAAGAAACGCACACACTATGTCATTGCAGCATATTCAATAAGATGTCAGTTAATGAAAGAAGCGAACATGTCAAAGCAAACAAACTATGTTTCAACTGCCTTGGGGCGGGACATGCGGTTTTCAAGTGCCGTATACCAATGTCTTGCCGTACCTGTAAGAGACGACATCACACACTTTTACATCAAATCAATTTCAAGAAGAGTGATGAAGCGGATCCAAATGAAGAAAGCAAGCAACCGACTTCATCCAGCCAAGCGGATGTAGAAGAGAAGAAAGTTCATACAATGATTGCGTCTCATTATAACGCGGGGCAGAAAATATCACTATTGGCTACCGCAGTAGTAATTTTGAAGAGTGAACATGGACATACTACTGTTCTAAGAGCGCTAATAGACTCAGGATCTCAAGCATGTTTTATAAGCGAGAAGGCAACTCGGATCCTGAATCTAGAAAAAACATCAGTAAATCTAATTGTCTCCGGAATGGAATCCATGAAAGTTAGAGTCAAGCATGAAGTCAAGTTTCAATTATTGTCACGATGGGAAAATCACTTCTACCTACCTATCAGAGCCTACGTGATGTCCAAGCACTTGACCTCTAACATACCTACAAACACTACAATGGGGACCAATTGGCCACATATAGCAAACCTCCAACTAGCAGATTCAAATTATTATGCATCAGGACCTATTGATCTATTGTTGGGTGTAAACGAATATGCATCAATTCTCAAGCAAGGACTTGTTAAGGGTCCACCAGATACACCGTGCGCCCAAAATACGTCTCTGGGATGGATCTTAATGGGAGGCATAAGAATGAAACTAAATGCAAGAGAAAAATCCTTGACAGCGATGAGTCAAGAAATCAACATGGAAGAGTTACTGAACACAATATGGGAAGTTGATACTGATACGAAAAGAAAATTGAACATAACTGAACAACTATGTGAAAATATATACGAGAAGACACACAAGCGAGACAAAGACGGAAAATACATAGTTAAGCTACCATTCAAGGTACAACAACCAAAATCAGTAGAAGGCAACACAAGAGAAATAGCAAAGAGAAGACTCCTCCAACTAGAAAAAAGATTCGATCAAAACACAGAACTAAAGCAAGAATACACAAAGGTGATCAAGGAATATAAAGAGCTAAAACATATGGAAGAAATACCTAAAGATGAAATAAATAAAAAATCGGTATACTTACCTCACCACGCAGTGATTCGTAGTGACAAGGAAACGACGAAGACTCGTGTTGTATTCGACGCCTCGTGCAAAGGCTCCAACGGTACTTCACTAAACGATGAACTCTTGTTGGGTCCAATATTACAAGACGACTTGAGAAGCATTATTATAAGGTGGAGAATTCATGCTATTTGTTATGTTTCTGACATTCACAAGATGTACAGAATGATCTGGACAAACAAGGAAGACCTCGATTATCAAAGAATTCTATGGAGAGATAGCACGTTGGAAGACATCAAGGACTACAGACTTTTAACTGTTACATTCGGAACGGCGTCCGCACCTTATCTCGCCGTAAAGACACTCATGCAATTGGCTGATGATGAAGGTGATAAATATCCCGAAGCTGCAAAAATATTACGCGAAGACTTTTACGTCGACGATGTTATGTCCGGTCACGATGATCTCGAACAAGCCATAAGAATCAGCCAAGACCTCAAACAACTACTACGTCTAGGCGGCTTCGAACTGAAAAAATGGTCTTCTAACAGTCGTGATTTTATGGAAACTATTGAACCAAGCGAAAGATCATCTAATGCACATTTAGAACTAAAGATAGACGGAACAATCAAAGCACTGGGCATACAATGGAATTTAGGTAAAGATCAATTCGAATACAATCTAACCTTACCTGTTATCAGCAAAGCAATCACGAAGCGAAGCATTTTATCCGACATTCAAAAGTTATTCGACCCACTCGGATGGATTGCGCCTTGTCTCGTAATGGCAAAGATTTTAATACAGCAACTCTGGCAAGAAAAGATTGATTGGGACGAAGTCTTGAATACGTCACTGGCAGAAAAATGGGTTACAATACGATCTGATCTCGAACATGTAAACGGAATCTACATAAACAGATGGATGGGAACATCCAGCTCAAGAAAGAATTCTATAGAAATCCATGGATTCTGCGATGCCTCTGTACTAGCATACGGTGCTGTGGCATATTGCCGAGTCACTAACTCAGATGGCATAATAAAAAGCACAATTATTGCTGCACGAACCAGAGTAGCTCCATTGAAAACAATTTCACTGCCTCGACTAGAGCTGTGTGGAGCTTTGCTTTTATCCAAACTTCTGAAGAAAATAAGGGACGCAATGGGGATACCTGCAACACAGATCCATGCTTGGACAGATTCAACTATTGTTATCTCATGGTTACATGGAGATCCAACCAAATGGAAGACGTTTGTAGCAAATCGTGTTGTCGAGATCACAACTAATGTCAGTTGCAGTCAGTGGCACCATGTCCAATCTCACGACAATCCAGCAGATGTTGCATCAAGAGGTATGTTAGTCATTAACTTGAAAGATTGCGACCTGTGGTGGAACGGACCACAGTGGTTATCACACCAGAAGATACAGTTCACTAAACAAAATATAACACCAACAGACCTAGAAAGAAAGAAAAACACCATACAAGCTCTGAAAATAACAAACGACGAAAACGAAGAAAGTAACAAATTATCGGCTCAACTCGATAACTTTGACTCGCTGACTGAACTACTGAGAGTAATCTCTTACTGCCGAAGATTTCTGAAACAAAAGAAATTAAAGGAAAACATAGATAGTACAATTAAAACTGAAGAACTCCAACACTCGCTGTTAACCTGTATAAAACGAGAACAAGAGGAAGAATTTCAAGAAGAGATAGAAAGCTTGAAAATTAAGAATAGAGTAAAAAGGTCCAGTAAATTAAAATCGTTAAATCCTTACCTAGACGAGAATGGTGTCCTCAAGGTGGGCGGCCGGCTCAGGAACGCAGAGTTGAATGACGAATGCAAGCATCCAATCATTCTGGGTCGTAACAGTAAACTTACCTATCTAATAATAGCAGAAGCCCACTCGAAGACGTTGCATGGAGGTATACAATTAATGCTTACTTACCTCAGATCCAAGTATTGGATACTGCGAGCAAAAACGCTGGTCAAACAATACCTTCATCGTTGCTTGGTGTGTGCTAAACTGAACGCAAAAGTGAGAACACAAGTAATGGGTGACTTGCCGAGAGTACGGGTGAAACCAGCACGAGCATTCCTTAATTCAGGTGTCGACTTTGCGGGACCATTCCCAGTATTGATGAGTAAAGGTAGAGGAGCCAGGACTAATAAGGCTTATGTAGCTGTGTTTATTTGCATGTCTACGAAGGCAATTCATTTGGAATTGGTTGGCGACTTAAGTACAGCAGCATTCATAGGCGCCTTCAAAAGGTTTTGCGCCCGCAGAGGTAAATGCATAAATCTGTGGAGTGACCAAGGGCGAAATTTTGTTGGCGCTAACAAGCAGCTGCATGAAGCATGGAAAGAAGCGGGTTTGCAATTTGATGGAAAAATCGCTGAATCACTCGCCAACGATGGAACTCAATGGCATTTTATACCAGCGTATTCACCTAACTTCGGAGGGCTATGGGAAGCCGGAGTAAAATCCATAAAATTTCACATGAAGAGAGTCCTCACTACAAACTTGACTTTTGAAGAAATGACGACGGTTCTCTGCGAAATAGAAGCGTGCCTAAACTCACGTCCGCTATGTCCAATGGACGATGACACCACGCAAGCATTGACACCAGGTCATTTTTTAATAACGGAGGCACCAGTCACCGTCCCAAACCCAAATATAAGGGACGCTAAAATGAGCAATTTGTCACGTTGGCAATATACACAAAAATTGTTGAGTGATTTCTGGTCGCGATGGCAGAAGGAGTACCTAACGAGACTCCAACAGAGACCAAAATGGTTAAAACGCGAAGAAGAGTTTAAAAAGGGAGATATAGTGCTGATCAAGCAAGACAATCTCCCGCCGGGAAAATGGTCCATGGGACGTATCACTGACAAACACCCCGGCCCCGACGGTTTAACTAGGGTGTATAGCGTAAAAAGCGGTGACAGTGTAACGAAGCGATGTGTGACAAAGTTGTGCGCTTTACCAATCGATACAGTACCAGATGAGATGATTGTTTAACTTGTAATCTGGACTAATGTAACTTATTTTGCTAATTATGTAATTTGATTTATTGTTTGAAAGGACTTTAAGAGTCCTTTGGTGGGCGGCTTATGTTAACGCCAATTTAATCTTTATAAAGAAATGCATGACCGATAGTTTTTTAGTTGCCAATAAACCTTGTAAAGGACAGACGCGTTTCAATTCAAACCCAAAGACAAGTGCAAACTAAAGCCAACCTTATCACCACAACATTCATAAATTTACATCTCGTTGGTGATACACGTGGCGCCCTCATGGGAGTACGACGCGATCTTTTAGAAAATTATGGAATGCGTCACGATTTTCAGTATATGAAGGAAATCGAATCTAAAAGCAGTTTGGGACAGATAGGCCATCGAAGATTGAAAAACTAACCTATAAATGCACGTCTTTTGCATTGAATACAAGTTAAAATACAAGTTTAAAATATGCAATTTCGATGTGTTTATTGATATTGCTGAAACAATCTTTCATCTAACAGCCCGGCTCCAAAACAGTAGTGCTCGCAGCCTTAGACAAGGCTCGTCCCAGCTTACCAGTGCAGCCTCTCCCGCCGACGAAGAGCAAAAAGGAAGAACCGCGCGGCGTCAAGTCAGCCGGCGCCATGAAGAAGGAGGCTGAGAAGAAAGGAGCTGTTGTTAAGGGAAAGGTAAGTTAAATTGAACTACGATACTTACTACTATAAGTTTATGGCCTTTATCCCTTGCCGAAGATTACGCAAACAAAGTGCTTCCACTTCGTTTGGCGAGCTTCTCATGTTTTAGAAGAGTAGCTAATTATTTTCTTTGTTTCAAATTGTTCGCCGAAGTAAAAAGCGGTTATGTTCTCTATGTGAAAAGAATTCCACATCTGTCTCCCACAATATTGTAATCTGTAACATTGGCTTATTTCTATGCAATTGTATTTCTTGGTATTTTGTGGTGCCGACACGACTATCGGCACAATAACTGCTGTATCTACATCCCACATGTCGACAACCTCGCGAGCCAGATCAAGATACTTAGTGGTTTATCTTTCTTTGCCTTCACGAAGTTCATGTCATGCGGGACCGTTATATCAACAATCATTGTGCGACGACGTTCCAATCGATCTATCACCACTATATCGGGTTTATTCGCAATAATAGTCCTGTCAGTGATGATACATCGATCCCAATATAACGTGATACTTCCATTTTTATTATAATTGATTGTGTCTAATGAGCTGTTTTATTAATGCACATAAATAAGAAACAAAATGAATTGAAAAGATTTTAGTATATGCATCAAAATAAAATCAATTAATATAGGCAACGAATTTATTTGATCTGATTTTAACTATTTTCGACACCTCTTACCGGTGGGCGTATCTTTAGGCGAACTCGGATCTGGGTTCTTGGACATAGGGTTCCTGTTATGTCGTCATCGCGCCAATAGACCCGTCTGTCAGGTTGTTAAGTTATATTGCCAAACAAACGTGAGTAAAGAAGCGATTTTGAACTGGACAGTGGACAGCGAAGGTGTTAATTCATAAAGGAATAACGCTTTTTTAACCTAGGAATCGCATCCTAGACCATCTCAAAATTAGTGCTTGTAACCGCTGGTCCAAAGAGCTAGTTACATGACTTCAATCTTGTTCTTTGTTATTTACAATCTATTTACACTACACATTATAAAATTCTCGCCTCTTGCAGGGACCAGCCAAATCCGCTTCAGCATCAAGCCGTGGCAAGAAAGATGACGAGGATTGCTCCCCACTCCTACCAAACAACAATGCGAAGAATCAACGTATTATTGACGATCAGAAACTCAAAGGTTAGCTCTTTCAATAACAAAATAACCCCTTTTTAGTTACTCTTCATTACGTACGGATTAATTTTCTTCATAACATAATACATTTTTGCTGCGTGTACGATGAGGATTGGCGATGGGTGAATACTTGTAAGAGATATGTAAAGGTATATAGTATTACATAGGTGTTTAGTTTTTTTTACTAGTGTGTGTTAAGTTGGATTGATACAGTTTATGTGTGCAGTGCGATATTGGTAGATTAGGAATAAAAAAAAACATAAACGAGATAATGTTATAAAGTATGTGTAAGAGTCACCCAGTTGCTAGGATGTGTATCAAACAAGCAGTCTTCCCCTATAAAGCATTTACATTCTTTGCATCTGGTTAGACTAAAAGTTGACATCAACATAGTTGGGGTTATTATCCGAAATAATAAAGAAATTAAATGAAAATAACATCTTTATCAATAATAAAAAGAAGCTTTTTCTAATTAACAAATGCTACTATAGTTTAAATGAATTTTTTTATGATAAATTATAAGCAACTTAAAACCAATTTATTTCTATAAAATTCACACCAGTGCTCTTCCTTTTCTCTCCAACTTGATCTACGCTGTGCCCACAGGGCCCATAATGGTATCCATTATTATTTTTCTCACCAACTTTTAACACATTATGGTATGTAATAAAGATTTTTGAGATTTGTGAATTTGAAAAGGCTAGGCAGATGGTGATAACCAACACCATATGACTCTGTATGCTATTAGTCCTCAACGTCTGCCTAGCCTTTTCCGTAAGAGTACTTGCTGCATGTGTGGTTGGTTGTGTCTAAAAACGCAAAAAAAACTGGTGGAAAATAAGCTCATGAACAAAAAGTGATAAGTACTGCTATCAAATCATTTTGTAAAAAATAGCATGATGAATTGAAGATAAATTGGTGTGACACATACTTTGTGATGAGACCATGGATGTTATTCTTAGACGGTATAAAATAGTTCTACTAATTTGTACCACTTTTTGCCAATTTCATTTCCTTTAGGCTCAAGTCACAAGACGAAGCTTCGCGACGCGCGGATTCGTACGATTATGACGAAATAATACTTTACCTACTAGAAATATATATATAATCATGTTTTCAGTATTGAAATGGAACTTCACAACTCCTCGCGAGGAATTCTTTGAGCTTCTAAAGGAACAGATGACGACTGCTGGAATGAACAAACAACTCATTGCGAACATGTTTCACAGTGACTTCAGGTATGATCTTATTTTTTTTTTTTTTTTTTATATAGTACGAATGTTTGTCACTAGACGTAAATGATTGGTGGTGTGATATTCACCATATTAATGACAACTGTGTGCCTGTGAGCGAACCTATATAACTTACTCTAGATTACAATACGGAGAATCCTTTTAAGCAATTAGTTTGCTTGTGTTAAAATTCTTTGCTCTTTCCCTTTAAGTTATATTACTGCTAAAAAGCTATGAGAGGCTGTTCAAAATGATGTACACTTATATGGGATGGATACAGTTATTTTTAAAGAAAGACTTAAGATGCGCTACGATGTGTTTATGAGATGGTGTGGAGGTGAATGTGTATGTTAGTTATGAGTGTGAGTATGGGTGGGTTGTATACACAATATACGCGGGGAAAATTACTAAGGCAAATTGTATTAAAGATACTGCGAGGTGATTGTTGATAACACTGGCACTGGTATGGAGAACAAGTCGTTATTTAATAGCCCATAAACTCCATATTTGACCAAGTAGATTACCCTAACTTTAAGCAATGACCAGATACCATTTCAACCTTCTTTCAACAGATATCATCTAAAAGCAATAGAGGCGCTATCAGAAGATTTACACGAGAACGGTCAGGCTTTAATGGCGAACTTAGACCTCGTCCTCAAGTGGCTGACCCTGAGGTTCTTCGACACCAACCCATCAGTCATCCTCAAGGGTTTGGAGTATCTTTCCGTAGTGTTCACCCATCTTATGGACAGTGATTACACTATGCCGGAGTATGAAGCCAATTGCTTCATTCCTTATCTTGTTCTCAAGGTAGGTTCAATTAATTAATGATTATAGATATAAAAGAGGTAGAAACAAACTTTCGGACACGACGATTTGACCGACAAATAAAAAGATTAAAAATGTATTTAAAATACAATACTAACACCATGAGCCTTGCGCCTATGCCAAATAATGCCGAACCTATGAGTCTCGACATGCCCGTAAGTGTGATGTTTAAATTCTGGCCCAACTGAAGGAAATCCCGCGCGGGATGCGGCATGAAATTTTCCTCGCCGATTGTCTACGAACTTTAAGAAAGTGTTCAATTGACTGTCTCTCATTAAAACTACATACGAGTTTCACCCTGTTTCACGAGCGGGATTTGTCTCAGTTATTGAAACTATTTACTGCATAATCACATGATGACTAATAGATAATAATTCACTACACCTGAATAGAAAGATAAGTGTTAAGATAATAACACTAGATTGTGTTTTATCTTTACATAATATGAATTGACAAGATGTTTATATTTTGCATATAATATCAACTGATTATTTCAGTCCTCTATTATTTGAGTTCAAGTTCAGTGTATTTTTGCTGTCATCACTCAAGTGTTTAATACTTATTTTCAATGAATTCTTTTGCAATTAAATACTCGTTTTTATTGGTCATAGGTTGGTGATCCCAAAGATACAGTTCGCAACGGTGTGAAAGCGCTTTTCAAACAAATATGTGTGGTGTACTCCGTGACCAAACTGTTTGGCTATTTGATGGAAGGACTGAAATCTAAGAATGCACGACAGAGGGCTGGTAAGTTAAACAATTCCTGGTTACTTTATAATAGACTAGCAATTCGGTCGCGTCTTCGTTCGCGTGCATTTTGTACTTTACCATCTCCTCCACCCTCTTTTAGTTTAAGAATAAAATATGGCCTATTACACTGATATATAATGTGGCTTTTTATTAGTAAAAGAATTTTTAAATTGGTTCAGTAGATTCGGAGATTACTCGCTACAACTTCACAAACTCGCAGTTTATATCTCTATGAAAAGTATTACGTATTATTTTATTATAAGCTTAACATAATAATTGTGAGCTTACAGCTGTCTTAGGCTCAGTTACGGGAAAATATAGCTTAATCGATTTTTCTAATTAGGAATATGATACTTTTATGTTTTTAGTCTGCAAACCTTCCTAAAATGTAAAAATAAATAAGTAATTAAATATATTTCAACAGCCAAACGTATCACTGTACCATAGCTACATTTAATTTGTGACACATCATTTAAATATTTCTATTACTGGTAACTGAATAAAAGTACTTCTTGAATACTTGATGCAAAGGACAGCTAATATCTGATTGAATCAAAGACATTCAATACCTATAGACCGAACATCACAAACAAAATTTTCGTCCGAAAAAGTGTGTCCTGCTGGATACAAGTCTATGAGTTTTTTGTAGTACGCTCCGCTGCCGCTCCAATATTCATATTTTATTCTAGATGGCGTTACTGAGACATGGGATCAAAGTTTTTCTATGACATTTCCTTGACATGCCCGCTCTATAGTATTTTAAATCTCTTTGGATTGAATTCTATGTTTTATTGGTACAATTTGTTAAACAATCAATTCCATGCTAGTGTTTGCAACTTTCACCTACGTTTTGAAGCATCAGAGCCTATTTACAAATACATTGTTGTTCCACAGAATGTCTAGAGTGCATAGGACACCTCATAGAAACCTACGGTTCAACTGTGATGGGCAGCGGTGGAGGTGGAGCCCTAAAAGAGTTAGCGCGACACATCGGTGACCGAGACAACGCCGTGCGCTCCGGTGCACTCAACTGTGTCACTTCTGCGTACTTCCTGGAAGGGGAGAAGGTGTACAAGATGATAGGACAGGTAAGCAAACAGTAACTGGATACGGATCAATTTTGACCTATGCTGCAGACTGTTTTCACCACTTGTCCAAAAATGTGACGCATAGAATTAGAGCTAAGTTAGACCTCGCTTTACAATGGCGAGCCTTTCTCGCTGTAACACGTATGTTTCTCTTTCTAACGCTCTATTTGTCTTTTAAGCCTCAAAATTGTACCTTTTTATGTTCTGCGGCTTCATTCAAAACTTGTAATGGTACTTAACCCATTGCCAGTCCCATGAGCCACATATGGTTCATGTTGATTGTTTAACTATTGTGTCTACTTTATGAACAGTTAAAGTGTTAATATTGTTAAGAATATTTGGTCTTACAATAACCATACTGTATGAAGACTTTTGATCCGATTCTGTAGATTGACAGTATGACAACACTGAGTCGGTAAAACAGTATAATAGATTCTAATGCATAAAGCAAACAAAAATAGACTGTAAAGTGCCGTACGTACTTCTACACTGTAACTGTGATAGACATTATTTTATTTTCTTTGAAAGTGTTGCGAATAATACATCCAAAGTTTTCCTTTTAGATTTCAGACAAGGATCTATCACTACTAGAGGAGCGTATCAAGCGTGCGAGCAAGACGCGCAGCGCTGAGTCGAGACGGTCCATGCTCGTGCCGCTGTCAGCGTCCGGCCGGCCTGTGCAGGTACAGCACGAGGTAATACTTGTGGAGATTATAAAGTGCGCGCGTATGTGTGTGTGCCGTGCGTGGTTAAAGCGCTTGCGAATTTTCAAGGTTGTGGGTTCAAATAGCCATGTTGACGGTGTATGAATATCAAAAATAATAATAATTATGATTATAGTTAGTCCCTCAGTTGTCACAGACAAGTATTATTTTGCTTTTTCAAATTGATGTCACAACCTATTTTTCTGTTTTTGTCTTTGTATGTTATTGACGTAGTTTGTAGTGTGTATTGTGTGTATAAGTGTATTGTTCCTAACACTGTGTCTTGTTACTAGTTTTAAGATAGTTTTGATAAGTACCTAGTAATTTGTCTTAAACATTGGTGAAGGAAAATATCTGCTCCATAATCCACGACCAATTCTTTATGGAACTAATATATTTCGTCAACAGGAGCCCGAGCCGCCCCGGCGTGTGATCTCAGTGGACACGACCCCGGCCGAGTACGAAGAGGAGGAGGAAGAGGAACTGCCGCCGCCGGCCGCGCCCATGCCTGTGTGAGTACCTCTACACAACACACCGCTTGATTGGGGATCTTTGTGTATGTGTGCGTCACGTGAATCACTTGTCTAAAATAAAATCAACGAGTGCGCCTCCGGCCGTTAGGCGTATCTAACTACTATGCCAGTTTACGATATATTTTGAGATACGACGTCTAATGTAACTTTACCCAAAAGATTTAGTGTATACTTCTGAACTAATATTATAAAGAGGTCACATTTGTCTGTTTATAAGTCTGTATTTATTTATTTAAGTAATACTTCAAGCACACAAATGTACAGAGGTGGGCTTAATGCCATATGCATTTTCTACCCGTCAATATTTAGGTGATGCAGAGAAAAGTTGTGGTAGCTGCAATTTTTAATTCAAATAAAAGAAAGCAAAATAATACGGGTACCTTAAGGTAGACTGGTAGAAAATGCCTATGACATTAGGTCCGCCTTTGTACAGTTTATTTTATTAGTGCATAAAGTTTATAATAAATAATAAATACAATGGATTTTAGTGTCAATGTTTCAGCAGCATCTTCTACTCTAACCTACAATAATGTCTTTCACAGCATACCACCAGAGCCTCGTATCATAACCGGTCCATTCGGTCTCGACCCGGAACTGATCGCGCAACTAGACGCTGCAGTACCCGTACTAAGACAGCCAGACGTTGCTGAGATAGACCTCAAGTTCCTCGACGAGCCCATACCTACTAGTGGAGTTAGGCAGCAGATGTCACATACACAGCCACCTATTAGATCCAGGTGAGGAGGACGAATAGAAATATAAACCGTCTCTATGAAAAGAACAGTAACTTATATAAAATAACTATTTTTTTCAGAAGTCTGTTGTTCGATTTGTTTAGCAATGTATAGACTATGAATAATTTACCATTTGATTTGTTATTACAACGAAACTACTAAACCGATTTTATTTTAAATCGAATGTAAGTTACGTAAACTCAAACATATTTGTGAAGTTATACTTTTTTTGGCGCGTTAGGGAAAAATGTTGAGAATAATAAATAAATTAATATTCCACAACTTTTCACACAACGCCATTTTGTCCCAAGTTAAGCTTTAGAGCTTGTGTTATGGGTACTAAACAGCTGATAAACATACTTATATATTTATAAATACATACATATTATAGGTAAATTACACCCAGACAGAACAAATGATCATGCTCATCAAAATAAATTTTGACAACCGACACCTTGAAGTTAGCTATAGTTAACATTTTAGTTTTTATCTATAATTAACCTACCGCCGCTACTTGAAAAAATTGAGGCTTAAGCACCTTCTGGCCGAATTCACGCTAGTTGTGAATGGAACAAAATCATACTCCTTGCACATATAATTAAAATGTTATTACAAGGCGAGGACTAAATGTATGTTACTTGTCCCCAGCATGGTAGCGATGTCTCCGCCGCGCCACTCGGCGCCGCACCCGCTCGTCACGCCGCAGCCGCACTCGCTCGGCTCGCACGTGGACGAATCGCAACTAGCTGACACTATACATTCTATTGCGAGCCCTGACTTGAATGTGAGTACTTTATGGACTTGTTTTGTTACTCAAACTGTTAAAAAAAGACCGCACGACTGAAGTAAAACTTCTTTATAGCAAATGTGCGCGCACTGCTCTTTCTTGCTCCTAGCTACAGTGTGATACAGACAATATTACAAAATTACATGCATAGTCCCTACTATGCATGTAATTTAAATATGGTTCGAATATTTTTTTTCCGAATCTTTAATGGCAGAAAATATGAACGAAATCATTATTTTACTTTTTAATAGCGTCATAATTATTTAAAATTAAAAATAAAAGTGCGAATTAAGCGCGGGAAATTCAAATTTGAGAAACGCACCACCATTGGTTATAACGAAAAATGACGTCAAATACTACGACAACAACTCAACGTCTACAAAACATACAATGTGTAAGTATGACATTAAGTATTAGAATGGACTTTTTATTCGAAAACATAATTATTGCCGTGTGTGTTGTGAACTAATTTAATGTTCAAGTGTAATTTTAGCTTCATAGTGAGGATATTTAACATTTAAGAAAAAATACTGAAAGTGGTTTTGCAAAAGCACAATCTGATAATGTTTATTGCAACCGGTAAGCTGGTTTTTGAGCTTTTTTCATGGTGAAATGGTTAGAAGAACGAAAACACCCTAAGTAACAGTAATAGGATCATAGTAAATGACGTAATCGAAATGGCGCGCGAAAATGGCGGCGTTTAAACAGCTCAAAGAACACCGGCGAACTCCCGAACAAATTTTTGTTGACATTTTTTTTTGCGTCTGCTTATGAAAAATATCTAAAAGTATAGAGTTTGAAGTTCTGAACAGTTTTTTCTTTGGTTATACTTTTATAGGAAGTCAGGAATTAAAGATATTTTATTTTTAAGTTTTAGAGGTTATGACTATATAATAGGTTATGTCCGCTATAATCTTAGCACAAACAATCGTGTTTATTTTAACATTTTTATCCTGATGCAGACATGTTTTTGCTAAGTATATTAATGCATTATGTAAAGCCGATCATTTTAAGCAACTTGACTAAGATTTGTATTACATGGCAACATTAAAAGTATAGCTAATCCAAAAGCCATGAAGTCAAGCCTAGAGTTGGGTAAATAGCCGGCTGCTTTAAGTTATTAGCGATTATAATCCATAAGTATCCATTAATAGCCACGCAATGGCTAATAACCCTGCTATTAATGTATTGTTAAAAAAATAAAAGGTTTTCTTTTGTTTAGTGTAAAATCTGTAGTGTGATTAAATGTATTGTAATTCTTTTTATTTATTTTCACTTTTTGTATATGAACAAGTGTTTTGGGAAATTCAGTTTTGTTAATTTAGAGACCCAAAACTATAAAACCACAATATTACTATTGACAAATCGCTTTGTAATTTAACAAAGTGAGCTAAATATGTAAGTGTACTTATGTACCTATACCTACAAATACAAATAAATTTTAACCGATACGTAAAAATGTAAAGTAGGTACAATAAGTAAGTTCTTATTAGGTCTTTTCTGTGAATACGACGACGTAGGTAAATTAAAAACAATGGAAAATACCCGAGCGGTTAGTAGGTAGACATGTGCGTCCCCGAACCCCCGTTTTCGAGCTATCTCTTTCTGGCGCTAATTTTTATTCGTGCCTGAAAGAGATGCATGAACTGCACTACAGCGAAATTAATAAATAATAATTATAATAAATATAAAAAAAATATAACATAATTATCTATACTTACTTATAATAAATCTGTAAAAGTAAAAATTCTGCACATTGAAAATATCAAAAAAATAAATGACAGGGGGTGTTACTTGACCGACACCGAACCCAAAAATGTGATTAAAAATTTTTGTCTGTCTGTCTGTCTATATGTTCAGGCATCACGCAAAGAACTTGGTATAATTATTCTTTAATATCTTGGGCACCACACTGGGTATTTTTTATACCGGAAAAGTACATACATTAAGAAACAAACTTAATTTTGCGGTTCGATCCCTAGGCCCGATTACTGTACCAACCGAAAATAATAAGTTTGTCGTAGATTACGACACCCGCAGTGGAGTTCACTAAGGGGCGCTGCACACGGCTGAGATACTATAATATTTTATCTTAAGATACAATATCGGTCGTCATAAAATTCAATGGACACTACGAAGATTTTTAGTTATTTTAAAACTATGATATAGATCTCTTAAGATATTATTTAAATCAAAAAATGTCAATATCAATTTAAATTCTTGTTAATATTTAATGTTATTACAAAATAAGGTAAAAGTAAGTTATCTATAAAATCATCAATCAATTAATCTTCTTAAGAAGTCTGTTGTGTAATTTTACCTATGCAAGCAATAAAAGGCTTTTTATTTTATTTATTTATGTATTGTATCTTTAGATAAAATATTATAGTATGTATCTTAGCCGTGTGCAGCGCCCCTTGGTGAACTCCAGTTCACCAAGGGGCGCTGCACACGGCTAAGACCACCACTGCGGGTGACGTAACCTACGACACACTTATTATTTGCGGTTGGTACAGTAGTCGGGTCTAAGGATCGAACCGCAAAATTAAGTGTGTTTTTTTATTGTAGGTAAATACTTTTCCGGGATAAAAAGTTACTTTTTACCAAGTAAGTGTACCAAGTTTCATTGTAATCAAACCGGTAGTTTTTGCGTGATACGTGAACATACAGCCAGACCGACAAAAAAAATTTAATCACATTTTTGGGTTCGGTTACGGTCTAGTAACACCCCCTGCCATTTAGTTTTTTGATATTTTCAATGTACAGAATTCTTACTTCTACAGATTTATTATAAGTAAAATATATAGATGTGCAAAATTTATTTACGACAAAGAAAGATGATGAAAATGAAGTTTAGAATGAAGTCTAAACCTGAAAACCATGAAGGGAAATTTTCAATCACTAAAATAACATTAACAGCAGGGTTATCATCCATAATGGCTATTAATGGCTATTAACTGAGTTTTAATCGATTATTAGCCAAATGCTATTAACCGGATTATTATCATTGCCCATCACTAGTCAAGCCAGAAAGAAAAAAACACTAAGCTATGATTATTTATTTCATCAATAATCTAGTCAATTAAGCTCTCAATTATGAAGATTTTTTTCCAGACTTTGATAGGCCTTATGATTGATTTGATAAAACTCAGTAAATTATTTCGTTGGTACCTATTAGTCCGGTCTATTTAGACATTCGAAGTTACATAAAGTCCCAACAAGCTGAATTTCTGTGAAGTTGTTCAAAACATAATTATAAACAATGTCTAGAAGTTCCCCATCATTCCCCTGTAAGGAAAAAATGTAATTCAAGGTCAAAGGTAAAAAAAATGAGTTTTTCGCGATTTTCAGCAAAACGGTAAGTTTTATCATAAAAGTACCTCGGACAAAAATTGTAGATCATAAAATTATCTATAAAAAATGTATGAATACTTTTTTTCTTACGAGCCACCGTTTCTGAGATATAACGATTCAAAAAGTTATAAAAGTCGTTATCGTCATAATATGCACACGTTTCCACGCCACCCATGAGGTAGTGTACTTAGCGCGTTTTTTTAACGTGGTTTCGCCAGTAGGCCTACTCCACGGGTCAGTTGTGATCCTGTTTAATGTAAAACTATTGCAAAATAACGGAAATTTTCAAAGATTGGGAAAGATAAAAGCGATGTAAATGAAAAAAAAGTGTTGAAGTTTATTCGTAAGTTTCAAATTCTTGTTCTTCTTCTCCTGCTTCTTCTTCATCTTCATTTTGGATGCAAGTAAATTGCGTCAATAGCGATGTAACGCATGATACTTCGTCGGAGTCAAACGAATCCTCCATTGTTTGTGATTCAATATTAGAGCACGACCGGCCTTGACAATTTTTGCATGCCAAAGAACAAGACAGTCCGACTTTTTTGCAACCACATTTAGCACTGCATCCCTTTTTGCAGTTGCAAAAAATTGTGTTCAGCAGTGTTTCCGGCGCAGGTGGAAGTAAAGTTTGAACTGGCTCTAATATATTGTTGACCAACTTCCAACCCCAGTCTGTAGGGTCTAGCTGATAACCAAGCCACACTTGAACTTGGTAATATACTCGAAAAAGATGTTGGTGAACAGCAACTGAGGTTGGAGGAAGACAAGCTAATTGAACTTGTTTTTTATTTTTAGTATTTTTAACGAAACATTCATATCGATGCTTATCTAAACTGGTAGTTTTTTTAGGAGCTCCGTACATAGAAAGAAGAAAGCGGATGCCGTTGGTAATAACTTCTTGTTGAGTTGAATTACTCTTTTTAAAAACTTCAGCACATTGAATTAAATCTTGTTTTTCAAACATTTTGAAAACTGCTGTTTTACCCCTCCTGTAAAATGCAGATGTCGTATCACAGCCAGTTATTGCGTGTAAAAATAGTACATGATCTTTACACTTTACTAAAGTAAATAAACTTTTTGATGAATCTGATGGATGCTGAGCTTTTCCTGGTTTTAAGAAAAAAAAAGTTTTTTCAGTTGGCGTTCGAGCAGTGAGTAATACAAGTAAGTCAACATCTTCACCAACAACAATAGTTGTATTTGTCAGATTGAATTGCTCTATTGCTGTTTCAATAATCAATACATCAGCATAATTATTAGCTTGTTTTACCAATATATTTTCAGCCGTAAACTTTTCTTTCAACATTGAAATGAACCGAGACTTGTTGTGGGTATTTGTAAGAAATTTCTGTTGACTGGTTGGGACTGCCATAAGTTCATCAAATAAAATATCAGAAGATGAAGATGTTGCTAAAGTTCGACGACGTTGTTCTGCAGCTTTGATATTTCTCGTGCATATACAACTCTAGATGTATATACGTGGCGTACTCATGCATATTATGACGATAACAACTTTTATAACTTTTTGAATCGTTATATCTCAGAAACGGTGGCTCGTAAGAAAAAAAGTATTGATACATTTTTTATAGATAATTTTATGATCTACAATTTTTGTCTGAGGTACTTTTATGATAAAACTTACCGTTTTGCTGAAAATCGCGAAAAACTATTTTTTTTGACCTTTGACCTTGAATTAATTTTTTTCCTTACAGGGGAATGATGGGGAACTTCTAGACATTGTTTATAATTATATTTTGAACAATTTCACTGAAATTCAGCTTGTTGGGACTTTATGTAACTTCACTCTCATTTTTTGGTCTAAATATACCGGACTATATCTATTACGGTGACATACGTAGACGCTTAATAATTTCATCAACAATTCCCTCGCCGGTGTTCTTTATTCTGTCTTTTAAATATTTTTTTAAGCTTCATTACTGCATTTTTAAATATGTTTATATTTTTTTACTATGTTAAAACGTTGTAAACAGTGAATTAAAAATATAAAAAAAAAAATACATCCATATACCCTATAGGCCTGCTGAGAGCCGCGGTGGCCCAGTTGTAGCGGCACCGACTTACTTTGTGTAATTTAGTTCATCATCTCTGCTCTCAAAAACGGTGAAGGAAAACATCGTGAGGAACCAAAAATTCGAAGACATGTGACATCTACCATTTCGCACTGGGCCCGCGTGGTCGAATATGGCCCATACTCAAAATACGCGCTTTGACGTGGGGTTACGGATACCAGCCCGGTATCTTTATCTTTTAAGGACTGCTGCCTCTCTTTCTATCTTCACTAACGTATATCTCCCTCAACTTCCGTTCCCCTCGCCCGATCACAATTTTCGTAACGCTATCACGGATTCACCGGCTTACTCCCCAAGTCAAGCCTGCGTAACGAAGTTTTATTTCAAAAACTGTAGAGAAGAGAGAAAGTTAAAAAAAAAATTACACTATGCTTCTCAGATAAAAGCATGTTTAAATTTAGTTATCTAATTTATTAGTGGGTAAGTGGAAGGCAGTTAATAAAGTTTGGCATAGTTGGTTTCAGATGTTTTTGGTTTTTTTTTATGCTAAACTTGTAACAGGGTCAGTGATAATTTTTTTACTAAAACTGCCTATATTTCCAGGTTTTTTTTTATTTTAACACGCTGCATTGCAGATTAGGGCTCGTGCTAAGGCAGTCAATGACATGCATATATAGAAAGATCGCCCCTCTGGGGGATGGAAGACGGGGGTGGTTTTTAGTTAGTAAGAGTCTGATAGATCCTTTCACCCCGCCCGGGGTGAAGGACATCCATGAGAATTTTCTACCTCACACCAACTAAACACAGTTTTTTATGAGAAAATGGAACAGGTGGACCTTTTTTATTCAACTGCATTCCTATCCACAGGCGGCAATCCGTGCGCTATCTCTAATATCGGGCGCGCTAGTGTCGGGTCGCGGCGGCGCGCTGGCCCCGCACGAGGCGCGGCTGGTCGGCGCCATCGCGGCGCAGGTGCGGAGGCTGCGCACTGCGCCGCCACACGACGCCTTGCCGGCCTACAAGTATCTCGCCAGCGCACTCACCACGGTAACATTTACTGTATAATATCGGGCGCGCTAGTGTCGGGTCGCGGCGGCGCGCTGGCCCCGCACGAGGCGCGGCTGGTCGGCGCCATCGCGGCGCAGGTGCGGAGGCTGCGCACTGCGCCGCCACACGACGCCTTGCCGGCCTACAAGTATCTCGCCAGCGCACTCACCACGGTAACATTTACTGTATAATATCGGGCGCGCTGGATGTCGAGTTAGGAATATAATTGTCCCTAAGCTGCTAGTCAGCACTGAGTGTGTGTATTCACTTTTAAAAATCACTTACGATTAGGTGACACTCTGCACCATGTTATTTTCCTTGTTAGACTATTATATTAGCCCAAAAAACGAGCCTAACAGTAGCCGCATATAATGTGTGACATCTGACATCGTGGTAAATACGCCGCAATAACATAAAATGACTGCACGACGGGGTACCAACCTGACGCAAAATGAGTTGGAATGAGCAACAATTCAACAAACAATTGAGTTACAATATGAGCACAATTTCACAAGTGCCAAGGGTCTAAGGGTGACAAATGCCGTCGTGAAAGTCCCGCAATTTATTCGTGGTATCCTATCTCGTATATATACCCCGTAAGTATATTTTCTAATAAAAATGGTAATACCATCACACATCCATGTCTCCGTCACTGCGCGCGCTTATTGGTCTAATCAAATACCGCGCGCTCCCCGGTAATATTTCCGTCCCTTTTTTCCGTAATCACTCCTACAAAAAAAACCAGCAAACGAGAAGAAAAATGTAACGCATCAAAAACTAATTTCAATACCTTTTTTTTGTAGTTCTACGAGACGGCGGGTTGCGGGTCCCACGTGGGCGAGGCGGCGCTGTGTTCGCTGGTGGGCGAGCTGCTGCGCGTGCTGGGCGCCGCGCCGGGCGCTGCGGGCGCGGGCGCGGACGCCGAGCGGCTCGTGCGCATACTCAACAACGTGTGCGTCCGGGTGTTGGAACATTCGCCGAGGACACCTCTATTGTGGTAAGTGTTTTAAGTTGTAGTTAGAGATACCTGCTTAGCGGTTCTGCCTTAAGTACTTCTATGTATGTAAACTATGGTCATTATAGTAGTTATTTTAGAAGTAGTTTCGTATGGAGAAGAAAGGGCCAGAAACTCCATACTTACTCTTTTAAAATTGGTTTTACAATACTTTGTATACATTGATCAGATTATATGTGAGGACGATGCTCGCTTCCGATTGTAAATAAAGTCCGGCAAGCAACCCTAAAGTATATTAAAGGATCGCCTTTAATATGCTTTAGGGTTGGTTTCAAATCCAAAGACCGTGGTGCCGTATCCATCCCTGACCAATTCTCTGGCTTCATCGTTACCCTGTGATCCACCCACTGCCTGCCTTTTAATCATTGTAATGTCACTGTGTTACGTTTAAGCGTTGCAACAAGTTTTAGAGCATTGTGACACAAATGAATGCCATAAAAGTTTTGAATAATACACTTTATTTTTTACTATTTTTAGTTTGTGATGTTGTAGGGGGTAATATTATCTAGATCTACTAAACCGTTTTTGATAATTATTTTAACAATAGAAAACCTTATTATTTCTGAGTGTCATAGGCTATATTATATTTTTTAAAATGTTTAAATTCTAAATGTACGCGTACGAAGTAGCGAGCGAGGTGCTAGTTATTATTAAAATGAAACACCTAAGTTCTTCATCTAAGCAACTATCTTTCCCCCCACAGCGCAATAGTGTCTCTCCTCCACGAATCAATCGGCGTGTCTGACCCCGCCTACCCTCGCTACCAGGACCTTCTCCTCAAATGCTTCTGGAAGACGCTGAAGATGATCTCCACGTGGGACGTCAACTCCATCGACTACGACGCGGTGCTATACAGGATACACCTGTTCTATAAGGCATACCCTAATAGTTACTGGAAGAAGAACCCGGATATTAGTGATACGCCATACAGGTATGTTCAGTGTTATATTTTGTCTATATACATCACTAAAGGCATGTTAAGTCTAAGCAGCACAACATCTGTCCACTAGTCTATACTAAATATTATAAAGAGGAAAGCTACTTTGTATTTTTGGATGTAACAAATAAACTTAAAAACTACACAACCACTTTGAAAATTTTCCCTATTTTACACTTTCACTGTCAAGAAGCTATACTATTCCCGGGTGACATTATGCTACTTTTTATCCTTGTATTCCCAAGCTCTGCTTAGCTTGGGACTAAATGGCGTTTGAAAGTTGTGGATTATTTATTTATTTATTAATGTTACAGGACAGTAAAAACATTGGTGCATACTCTAGTCAAAATGAAGGGAGGCTCCATCACAAACCACCTCACTCAAATACCTGACGTTAACGAATCGGATCTCTATCCATACTTATTGAAAGTACTCAAGGTAAATATATGACTACACAATAAAGTATAAATCTCCTTAATTATTAGTTAACAGAGGTATAAGTAAGTATTACTTATCCACTACTGCCTCGTTGGTAGACAGTGGTCGCAAGCGCCACTGCTGAGCATGAGGTCCCGAGTTCGATCCCCGGGTCGGGCAAAGTGTTATTGAGTTTTTCTATCTGGAATTTCTCAGTAGAAGCCCGGAATCTGGATTTGTGCCCGTTTGATGGCAGTAGGCTCGTCCCTTATTACATGGGACTCAAACATAACTGGCGAAATGTGGGTGAACTACCATGTACACCTCTGCCTAGCCCATCGGGGATTACAGGCGTGACGTTATGTATGTATGTGTACTTATCCACTATAGTACGTTCGCGTTAAGAATGCAGTGAGTCATCATTATCCGTCGGCCTAGCCCGCCCCCTAACCAATCAAATCATTTCAAATTCATTTTTATAAATTCATTAAACATAATCTTTTAAAATATAATTTGTTTGAATTTAACACCACTGTGGAATACACCTTTATCTTGCAGTTGCACTGCATTCTTAACGCGAACGAACTATAGGCCCTTACTGATGTGTGAGGGGCTTGTAACTTGAATTAATTACAGTAGCACAGGTCAATCTTAAAGGTTAAGCAACGGGACGGGCAGTGGATAGTGATTATCCATTGTATAAAGCACGTTAAACCATTGGTCCTGGTTGCTTCATTGACTTTTTGTCGTGGTTACTATAATTGAAAAGTACAAAATGGACTAATAGCCAAAAATTAAATGCCCGAATCATATTTTTTTGCTTAAGTTTAAGGGGCATAATTGTACAGCAATTTTTTTCTCGCAATTTCAGGATTGGTCCCATATAGCTCAGTAGTCCCATAAAACTGTTGTCTATATATTAATAATGTGTTCAATTACTAAGTAAGCCTTAGAGTTATTTCAATTTCATCCTATAGAAATAATGTAACACCTTTGTCCAACAAAAAAGGTTTAATTATTTCTGTTACTTAATATACTGATATTCTACTTACAGCAACTAAAACTAGACGAAAAGAAAGAGATCACCTCTGACACTCTAAACGGAGGCTCAGTCCTCGCATCGGTCCCACCGAACAACGCGTCGTTAGCAGCCGGCAGACTGCCGCGAGCAGTACACGAGGAACTGGCACTCATACTGAAAAGGATCGGCACTAAGGAGCATAATAAGGACGCTTTATCACAGCTGTATGACTTGAGGGTATGTATTCTTACTACAATTGGCTTGAAAAACATTCCACATTATGATTATGAAGAGATTTCCTTCACTTTTACCACTTGTGAAAGACGTTTTCGGTGACCACTAGAAATAAAAATATTGTTGTAACAAGTAACACTGGAAAGGTATGTTCTCGTATACTTAGTATGTACAATATAGAAATTTATATTACCTGAAATATAAAAGAAAATCGTCATAGTACACAAGACAACCAAAGCAACAAATTATAAATAAACATTATTATCATTAAATACTACTAGGGAAAATAAATTACATATAAATTTTTGTTTGTCAATCATACATTAATCGTATTATAGAATTAACCGTGGAACACCTAGGTGAACTACTTCAGTACGTATTATGGGTCAGAAAGGACGCCGTGTTTTACCAAGTTGGGTTGTTCAGACGCCAGCACATCGAGCTACCCCTCACTCAAATTTTCCCAATTGAACATGATTCTTATTATGTTTAGAATAAAGTTGAAAACCTATCAAAGAAATTTGACTCATTCGGGAAGGATGATGTGCTGGCGTCTGAACATAAGTTCCTAACGTGCATTGTTTGTGTTTCAGGAGCGTCATCCAGAGGTAGACATCTGGACGTTCATGCAAGGCTCGTCGTTCTACTTCCGCAACTACGTAGAGAGAGGACTCCGCGAGGTAGCCGAGCAGAGAAAACTCGCCTCTATGCCCATGTACAAACACGACTACAAATCTGAAAATATTGGTGAGTTCCACAACTCCCATAAAATAGCTCGGATCTTTCGACCAGCAGGGCTAACATGCGCAAGTCGACAAAATTTTGTCGACGCATTATCTCGTGCTGAGACGACATATGTCTGTTTGTCGACGGGAGCTAACATGGCGCCACTTATATCTCGTGTCGTTCTGTTAAAGAACTTATGTCGTACTGTCAAACCTGTTTTTGTCGCCAGGCTCTAACATGCGCGCTATATTTAGTCGAATTTTGACATTTTCCTGTGACAAGTTTCTCGTCGATGGTTTTCGTAGACGAGAAACCGCGAATAACTGAGAAAAAACCGGGTATTGTATCTGCGACTACTTGTTGTCGGACTTGTATACGTCCAATCGCGCGGATAATATTGACAGCAGTTCGTATGTGGCGATATAGATGTCGCTAAATCTTTTTTATACATCTCTACTAGCTGTCATCACGATCACTTTCTTTCTAGCCACAATATCATCTTGAACACAATCTATCTATCGTTTCTCTAGCTTTCCTAGTGCTCTTGTAACCCTCCACATACCTACTGAGAAGTTCTAATAATACTAATTCCTTTACAGCCACTGATTTCCACCTCATTTCTCGTCTATTCGTAAGAACAAAATTTTTCTGTAATCCTTTATTGGTTTGCTTAATATTGTTCGCATTTTGTTACAGACATCAGTAATGAGAACGACGAAAAATCACATGTGATATTCCTAGAGAGACTTCGAGCATTGCAGGTTGGTGTTATTTTAAATGAGACCTTATTTTGATTTAATAACTTCGTTTGACCTTAACTTGAAATATTCTGGTATTCTTCTTAGCCGTCTTATGAAGTGGCGAAATCTGAGCCCAATACCCCTTTAAATCAGTTCAAAATTGTATACACGGCCCAAAGGGTCGTGGTTTTAAGCCAGTTTAAAACAGGCTACAGTTTATTTGCAACAATAGTCAAATGTCACCTAAAGTTTGTTAAAACATAATATTTCTATTACAGGCCAAAGCCGGTTTGAAAACAGAGTCATCGCCTTCATCACAGCCTCGCACGCCGATCGGTGACAACAGAACGCTCGCCGACTCCATCAACGAGAACACGTTACCACGAACACACAGCATCGATCCACAACTTGATGTTAGTAATCTTATTACATTATAAACCCAACTAAGGTCCGACTGTCGCTAAATTATACTCGTCTTTGTTTCATTCTCAATGAGATAGGTTTACTTGTAGTACGGCTTATTTATATCACATCTTCATTACATAGTTTACAGCCAAAAACTGAACGTATCCCCTCGTGTCACGCGCACCTGTCAGTTATCTATCAAATATCTTCATTGGTTTTTTATGTCACATAATGGCGTCATCTTTTTCCTATATTTTTTAATATTTTGTGTTGTATTGTGAAAATACTGTTCCAAATAGCATAATAATGGGAAAAAGGAATTCACTAGATAAAATTAGAATATCAAAACGACTGAGAGATGTATTTTAAGCTAAAACTTGATTCAAGTCACGAAGAAGGTAAGAAAATACCTATAAAAAATGGCCGCTTTTAAACTGTTTTCTGTAACTATTTCATCAAAAAACTGATTCAAATACTTGCCTGATTATAACTATAGCAAATCAAGACCCTGTGTGCGTATTACAGCTAGTGAATATGAAAACATAGGGTGCGCTTTGTGTTTTTTGCGTTATGCACGTGCTACTGTGCTTGCAACCTACAAGTGCATGCCTGACCTGTGGGACGTTCTCCGGGAACATACGTGGTCAACAATGGCAGTATTGGCAGTGAATAGCCCAACCTGTGGAGCGTTTGAAAACGCATTTGTGATGAAAAATTACTATAGTGAACAACAAGTGCATGCCTGACCTGTGGGACGTTCTGCGGGAACGTACGTGGTCAACAATGGCAGTATTGGCAGTGAATAGCCCAACCTGTGGAGCGTTTGAAAACGCATTTGTGATGAAAAATGGCTAAAGTGAGCAACACAACATGTGCATGCCTGACCTGTGGGACGTTCTGCGGGAACGTACGTGGTCAACAATGGCAGTATTGGCAGTGAATAGCCTAGCCTGTGGAGCGTTTGAAGACGCATTTGTGATGAAAAATGGCTATATATGGTGAGCAACTTGCCTAGAACCTGTGGGGCGTTCTGCGGGAGCGCACGTGGTTTACAATGGCTATGTTGTGATTTAAGCAATCTGAGGGGTGTTCTTTAGGGACACACGTGGTTGACTATTTTCTTATAACCTTCAAGGGAAGTTCTGCGGGAACTTACATGGTTATATGGTACAATGTTTGTTGCCTTTACAGCATGAACTGTTTTCTACAGACACTGTAATAAATTCATTAAAACAATTCATCTGAAATTATTAGAAAAAACAAAAAATGTTTCTCCGGAGTTCATAAAAAATCTTCAAACAAAAGTTGTATTATGCAGATTCTAGTTGGTAAATGGAATGATTGAAGAACAGGTACCAGGTACCTCCGGAAAAGACATAAGATGTTCAGATTCGCAAAATGCTAGCCGTGGGTTCTCAACTGGAGAAATCAGGATAAGATTTACCAAAAATAGATTACCCAGGTATCTAATACTTACTAAGAAGCTTAACAAAATATGTTATTTAATAAGCATAATGAAGATGAAGACAACATCAGGGTGTCATCGCCCTGCCTTGTTTTGACTCAGACCTTCAAATGTGTCTAGATACTCCGGAGCAAAAAATGTAACAAAGTTGAGTGATACTTTAAGGTATGATATATATGTATACATATAGAGGGGCATTTTTTCCCTGCTAGTAACAGTCATAAAGACATCAAGAGTTTTTCTGCCTTATTCGGAGTCAGAAACATACTTATTTGGTGAAGACCCAATACTTCCCAAACAAGCAGCTTTAAAAACCAACCTCACTCCAAAAATGGGGGGGGGGGGAGGCATCATCTGAGACACCAGTGGTTGAGAAAACATGAGAAGACCGGAGGATTCATCAGCGCTGCAAAATACACCCACAGGTGGGCATTTTAAAAATTAATTTATGTGATTGATAACTAATCATCACTTCTATTTGTGGTTATTATTTTTTGATAAGATTGTAACTACTTTACAACTTTATTTCATACTAAACCACACCAAAGTTACTTTTCATTGAAAGAAAAACTTTCCAAAGAGAAATCTTTTCAGATAATATCTGTAATTTATAAATATTTTCTGAGCAATAGAAATTGGTCAGAATACTAAAGCTTAGTTTACCAGTCTTTTATTGGTAAAAAGCCCATTGGAAGCTTTCCATTAATTTCTAAATTAGAAGTTGAAGTTTTTTGTTAAAACAGAACATTTCAAATGAAAAGTCTACCGCACTATAAGTGATATTTAACAGAAAAATGACTTTCTGATAGAGGTAGTTTTTTTAAACAGGCTTATTGCCTGGTCAATATTTACACATATATGACATTATAGACTCTTCAAAGGAAATGGCAACAATTAATTGTTTTATGTTTTTTGGGTTACCTATATATAATGATAAACTTTTACAAGAAAGGTGAAAGATGCTTACAAAATGAGAGGCTATAATATATCAGTTTGTTTATTCCGAATTTCTGTTAAGAAATAATTCAGTTAACTGTAGATAAACAAGGAAAAACAAGATTCCTAACTAACAAACTAAACAACTGTTATAAGTTAAACATGTGAAGTCAACTATAGTCAGATTCCATGTTCAGATGAATGAAAATTTTACATCCACTTGCATGACACCTATTGAATATCTTGTCTTTTATTTAATAAGTTAATAATGAGAATAAATTATTATGGAATAGATACTACCTTGAATACTGCATGTTTAAACAAGACCTTGAATGGTAGTTCATAAACATAGTCAGAGTAAAGAATATTTTCAAGTTAGAAACTTTATTTTATTTTTTGACTGGCCTGTTGGTCTAGTGGTTAGTGACCCTGACTGCTATGCTAGAGGTTGTGGGTTTGATTCCCACCCAGGATAATGTTTTTCAATCATTTGTTCTGTGTCTGGGTATAATTTATCCCTAATATGTATTTATTTATCAGCATATATATAAGTATTTTTATCAGCTGTTTAGTACCCATAACACAAACTCTGCTTTGTTTGGAACTAAGTGGCGTTGTGTGGAAGTTGGGGAATATTTATTTATTTACTTTTTCCACAAGGTAATTTCCAAGAGGTTATGGTTTTCGGAGGCATCTAAGCAATGGACTGAAAATGAAGCTAAGCTTCAAATTATATTTTAGATTCAATTGCTGCCTACTTAGTCTGTAATGCCTTGCAGGACACCCAACAGATAGTGAAATCTGATAGAGAATGGATTATATGACTACATTAACATACAATTGATTGGGAGGAGTTCAATATCCTACCTATCTATATACCATTACTAAAAATAATTGGCAGTGGTGTGATTACAAACCAAAGGGTTTTTTGATTTTGGTTTTCTACATGATTAAATTTTAATTAATAGCTGATTCTGAATCTAGAAGAAAAGTAAACATTACAAAAGCAGAAGGTACTGTTTGTACTTCATCCATTGTTCAGTCAAACCATGGTTCTCAATATTTCAGAGATTGTTGATACATTTACAGAGGCATTTTAACCCCTTAATTATCTCCTTGGCACTATCATTCTAGATTGTGACATGTCCTTCACAGGAAATTGAAATAAGTGTCAAGAATAGGTTTAATAGACTGAAAAGTAGTCCATATTGGATCGTAAAGTTAGTAAAATACAAAATGAAATGATTTTATTTAAATTTATTTATTTTTAAAAGTATAGAATACTCTTGATTATCCACCTTAATAACTTAAAGAGTTATATAGGGTATTTATTACTCATAAAATAGGTAAGTGATCTCTTACAAACAACCGTTGAAGAATATTGTCATGTAAACATTTGTACATGTTTGGAGTGTGAACAAGCAGTTGAAAATTAATTACGTTAAATATTGATTGAATTCCAGTGCGTTTGACTTAAAACTGTGAATTGTAGCAGTACCAAGCCTACCATAACTTATGCTGATCAATATCATAATGAGACTCCTGGAAGAAGTTTTTTCCTATGAAAGTTTTGTTTATATTTGATCTGCTCTACCCTTGATCATAGGACCGCATAAGATGATAACATGAAAAGATTATTTAAAGGCTTCATAATAAGACCTCTTAAACTTAGATATACCTACTTGGGATGTTTTTTCATGTTTACTTAATTATGTTTTAAATAATTACATGCAACAACGTGATTTATACTTTGTTACCAAGAAGGTCTATTGAGTCTATTTGCGAAAACTACAGGTCAAAGGATGATAACAATCTCCATTATAAAAATAGAGTGATCCAATTAGACATAGGTTATCATAATTAAGAAAATTACAGCTATTACAATTGATATGATGAAGGATTAACAATAAATTAGGAGATGGACAATTACAAGGTTTTTATTTTTTGTTTCCTATTTTTACAAAACAATAGGTAAGTAGGTACCTACTAAACATTGTAACAAAAACGCTGAACTGTATAAGCTCCAGTGTCAGCCGTTGGATTACCAGGGCTATGGAAGAAAGAGTGAACTTAATATTAGCGCGTTTTTTCAACTTTCATTACATTCATTATGTAAGAATTTCAGCCGGTAAGGGGGTTTTTTAATATCAACTTTATTATAAATTATACCTACACGTGAACTGAAGGGTCAACCATTCCTTCCTAAATTTCCAAAATGGACATATTAATAATAGACATTTTCCATTTTAGTTTTGACGAGTATGATTCTATTTGAATTGTAATTCGATGTTGTGTTTTTTATTTATTTTTTTGATTCTTTTGGAAAATTTAAAATAACTCATTGTTATTTTTAATTATTTAATAATTATTGATTGATTTTACAACTTGTCTTTAAACATCTACAAGTAAACCTATCTCATTGAGAATGAAACAAAGACGAGTATAATTGAATAGTCAAACGAACTTACCTGTAAGTGAAGTTCGACGGTAATTATACGAAGTCTTTGTTTCATTCGAAAATGAGAAGAGTCCCACCCGACCCAAACAATACATGCTATCTAAATACAATTTTATGCATGGACCCCACGTTGTAAAACCAATCATTTGCTGTGAACTTAATGAAGATATTTGATAGATAACTGACAGGTGCGCGTGACACGAGGGGATACGTTCAGTTTTTGGCTGTAAACTATGTAATGAAGATGTGATATAAATAAGCCGTACTACAAGTAAACCTATCTCATTTTCGAATGAAACAAAGACTTCGTATAATTACCGTCGAACTTCACTTACAGGTAAGTTCGTTTGACTATTCAATAGTCATAGCTTCTTCAAGTATTCAAGTATTTATTGCAATCCATAATGTACATATACAGGTGGTAGGTGGTGGTGGTGGTTAAACAGTTTTAGTAACAATCAAACTGGGGCCATCTTCTTTTGGTGTGCTTAGTGACTAACCTGCTATCGAGAGTTAATATCGCCCCGCCAATAGGCCTTCTAGTTTGCTTCACATGCCGGTGAGAATTATCTCTCAGGTTTACCGGCTTCCTTACGTTTTTCTTCACTGTTTTCAAACCAAGTGATAATTATAATATACGCACATGAGTCGGAAATTCAGGATCGCACCTTAAGGTTTGAAGTCGAGAACAATGACTATACTTAAACCCTGATTACGGTTGTAGAAACGGGGTAAATAGATACAAAACTTTGAGTAGATTAGATTAATACTATTTGATAGTAACAACGTGCCGAAACTATTTATCCCAATTATTTAAAAACATTAAGAAGAGTCCTCGTATGTAACACACAACGTTTTACACTTCCTCAAAGTTTTGCTCCTATTCTTTTATTGTTATTAGCTAGACGTTAACTTACTGATTGTCATTTTGGTTTCAGCTGCACACAACACAGACGCTCTCCCAACGCAACGAAGCCGAGGTAGACGCGTTACGCCTCAAGCTGCAACAAATTAAGAGCTCCTCCAAGAGATAAGAGTGCTCACGCACACCATCCGCGAATTTGGTAGCTCTCTCATTACGTCATCGATATTTACTTGCACTGTCACGTTCAAATGCTAGAGAGTAACGGCAATCAACTGTGAAAAGTAGTCGATTTTGATAAAAACTCGACTAAAGGCGAAATCAAAGTTCACTCTTGCCTTTTAAGTCGCGTCTACACTCAATGCTTGTTTTTATTTCGTAAATTGACAACTATTCGGCTTGCCTGAAATAACTCGAAAATTTTTAATCTCATTTTAGACAGTTTCCATTCTCATCTAGTTTTTAAGACTATGTTAGAAGGCCTATGCGTGTTCCGACGTAGCGTCCAAGCGTCCATTGTTGTGAGCCCTTACTAAGTATTCTTGAATTCGGAGTCTTAAATAATTTCCATTCATTGCCACTTACTCAACTATCTACTTTAGAGTCATGTTGTCTAAGTCGATTTTTGAGTGAACATTTGCGATAAATGTGCATAAGAAATTGAACTTAGTCATACACACAGTTTATGGTTTAAAAACATGATGATTATCCATGATTCCGAATTCAAGTTTAGAACATGACAATATAATTAAACAGTATCGCCTTACACAGGGTATTACGCTTCATGTATGATCTTGTGTCTTGGTAAGGGATCATTTTGTTGACTCGGTTAGGATAAAAAGTTGTCTCTCTTAAAACATTGTTGCGTCTTGCAGTCAATGCTTGACAATTTGAATGTTGGATGTTCGCAGCTAGACATGACAAATGGCTAGTTCAATAAGGACACCGAATCGATTTATTCATGTACTAAAACACTATGAATTGTTTGCGGTGATAGATTTAATTGCACGATTGACTAAGAGGATGGTGAAGTCGACGCGTATTGTGAGATTTCCGAGAACGCTAGCAGTTTTGGCATTATATAACTATACTAACAGTAAGTCATGTCTAGCTCCAGTGCGGTAGGGAGCAAGTCAGTGGAACCTGTATAAACTGGCCGCGCATTCGATTGAAACCGTGTACCGCGCTGGCCACTGACCTGCAGCCTATTACACGAGTTCTAAACTATCTGTTAAAAATTAAGCAATGTCTGTGTTTACATAGAAGTACGTAATTATTGGATATAATTCAATGTCGGTCAGCAACAATTGTAGCTGACAATACTAACAAACTATTATAGTACGCGGTTCATAAGTTGAACTAAAATGGCGGTCGTTGCTATGGTTACGCGCAGCCCTCCGCGGCGTATGTCATACACATTTTGATTGAGACCCGAAAATTTTTTACTACGCATTGAAGATCATAGTTCCGCTTACTTGCCGCGATCTATAATTAACCTTTGTTTAATCTTCACCATTACTTTATTCTTGATAGTAAAATCAACCACATTTGTTACTGACCCTGCGTTACTTGTCGTGGATTTATCTGTTAGTGAAACAGTGAGAAATTGGATGTTAAAATTAAGCGTGTACCGTGTGTAAACAGTAGAGTTTTATTCTTCGCACTCTAATAAACAAAAAACGTGATAGTAACTCCTAAAGATAAATTAACAAGAGGATTGTAACGAAATTCCATTTTAACGTTGAGATTATTGAAATGCTAATCGGATATAACTATAAAATAATGTGCTATTAACTTAGATCCGGCCAACTGTAGGCACATTTCGATACAAAATAACATTCACAAATGTATTCCACTGTGTGTATCATTGCACTCAATGTTGCACTCTCACGGAGTAGTAAGCAAATGGAATGGTAGGTAAGCTACGAAATCTATAGGTTTAATGCGTTCAGGTTCGCGAGAATCGTGGCACTACTTGCTACCATACTTGACGTTCAATTTGCTATAAACAAACGTGTGCATTATTGGACGCAATAACATTGATGTAAAACAGCCGCGTCAGCTCATGCGAATTTCATTTGTTAACTAGTCCGTGTCGCACTTTTGAACAAAAATCATGTATTTTATACTCTAAGCAGGCGTGCCCCATTCTCGATGCATAATTATGTAGAAACGTGCGGCGATATTTATTTAAAAATTATACCAGGCTGTTAAAAATCCGCTAGTAAACAAAGTTATCTTATTGTTTCGGTTTGCTGTACATAAATAATCTCCGACTATTCTTCGTTAGTAAACTGGTATCTAAAAATAATTGTTTATAATTATATTTAAAATCGTACGGTACTAACTTCTGTGGTGTAGAAAATTAATTTCCTTGTGTATAAACCAAATTATATAAACAACATAAAATGTTAGTCAGTGTTTTTACTATGCTAACGTAGAAGTAACGTATCCCTTAGCCAATCAACACAATAATCAATGTTTAAATAATAATTAACGAATGAAATAGAGCAATGATCCTAGTTTTGTATCTATTGAGTGTTCAATGTAGTTTTCATTCAATTTGAAGACTATTATTGATGTTGGTCATGTATTACTTATGACATGTTATTTAAATTTAATTTTGTATGTATTTTTAATTGGATTCGTGTTGAGTTTTTGGTTGTATGTGTTCGAAGACTGTTTTAAGAGATTGCGATATGATTTAGCAATACTTGTTTAGGAGAATACAGATGGTTGTCGGATAGATGTTTAAAAATCTGATAAACTGTGTCAAAAATCTTTCGACCAGTATTATGTGCATAATATGTATATTCTCCATTTTTTCTTTATCATTTTTAATTTGAACGATTTTGATACGTACCTGGTATTTTTTTATGAAATTGCATCACTATGGTGAGTTTAATTTTCAAAGCCATCATTCAACAACCATCTGCTTCGCCGTTTAATTTGTTGTTTTAATTTTTTTACTCAATGATTGATGTTTGAAGGAAGAGTTGTGTTTGGAGTGTTGAGTTTAGTTTTTTTGATGAGCGACCAGTCGTCATCCAGTAGGTTTGTTAGAAAACTTTAAGAGCTGAGATGAGGCCATAATTAACATATTTTAGTACCCCACGTTTCATTAACCAGTGTAAAAAAAAATGTAATCGATACATTCCTCCCAGTATTGGATTTCTGTGTACGAAATTGTTTGTTCATTTTCATCAAACTTTCTCATTTACTGCCATTGTGTTCATTCGTTTTCTTTTCGTCTCAAAACAACACTGTTTAAAGTTAATAATGATGAAAAGGGCAATTTGTTTTCGTTGACTGTTCAAAATACCTTAGTCATATTAATGAGAAACTGAAAATCCTCTCTAACTGAAATGATAAAGAAAGATGAAGTATTTTTTAAAGTTATTTTTTGTCGTTTTTTACCTAATGTAGTATGTGTTTGGAGTAGTTTCATTACATAATTTAAAAGAAACAATGTACTCTATATGTAAAATATTCGAATTGCTTAAACTTAGTTAGAAACTAACTTTTTCAGTAACTATTTAACGTTATGCTACAGACGCTATAGAGAAACGGCCCCTTAGTTTTGTTTCATTTTTATTCTATACAATATTCTTGATTCCAATTTTGATTCGTTAAATTAAGGTTATAATGTCTATTATTGTCTTTCTTTAGTATAAACATTCGCTTTTTAAACATGACTTCATATTGATTATTGTGAGCATTTATTTATTGTATTATGTAAATTAATGTTTAAATCATGATGTAATATTAATTATTATAAATAAAGTTCATACAACACTGAGATTTTGTTTTTAACCCACCACCTAATAAGTGGGACTTATCCAATGATATTATAAGTAAAAAGGTATAGATAGGTTACGCGCTCAGCAAGTGACACGCTAAAATGTGGATAACTAGCCACTCTTCACCTCAGTGTGGCGCCGCGCCCCAACGGACGTGTGCGTGCGTTACCTAGTGTACCGTTTTTGAAGATCGAACGTTGTTTTAGTAACCTATCTACACCTTTTTACTTTTAATATCATTGGATTTGTCCGACAACTATTTTCGGGTCCATTCTGGCCGAGTCGTATACGTTATAGGTGCGACTAAAAAAACCTGTTTTTCCAATTAGATTTCTTGGTTCTACTTTAAATTCTACCCGAAAATAGGCTAATTTAGGCAACATATAAATGTATTGACGATTATTTTTTAAGCTGGGCGCTGGATATAAAGTCAGGCATTTAAAAGGTTAAGATTTCCGCAATAACTAATAATAATAATAATCTTTATTATGAACATTTACATCGATACAAGCCAGCAAAGGTAAAATATCAAATAATCGCAATAGGCAAGGGCTATTGCAGACAGAGATTAGCAAACGAGAGGTCGTTGACTTTCTTGGTTGAGATCACAGAGTACATTATACTATATGGTAGTTGAGATTGTCAGGAATTAAGAGTTTGGCAGAGGCAACACTGGCACGGCCTTCAACCGTTCACCGCTAAAATACACCCTAGCTGCTAGTACAGGCTGGTCACACATCAATGGGCCGCATATTTATTTCAACGTCGAATGTGATAGTTGTCTTTCTGAAGTCATGGGAACAATAAAAGTATCTTCCAACTAAACCAGAGTTTGATTTTAAATGGCATTGCTAGAGAGAATAAGGGTTTTTTTCTTCTGCTTCTCTTATTAAGTACTCGACGAATTGTTGTACAACACCTGCGTGCGAAATTGAAGGCAACAGACTCCCCACAAGGATCGATTCTTGTGTGCCCTGATCTTCCCACGCGGAACCATTGCGCGGAACTTTCTATGAAGCATTCATAATATGAAAAGCGTCGGAAGGGAGTGGTGTGTGGCGGTCTCGTGTCTTCTCGTCAACAGCGTCATTTGCTGGAAAAATCTTATAAAAAAAACTTTTTTGCAAAAAATTAAACCGACTTAAAAAAAAACACTAAACGGTGTAAAATAACTCTAAATTCGGAAGTCTGTGGCTTTGGTGTGTTTGTCTTACTCTTGATGGCGGGCCACCGACTTCCGAATTTAGAGTTATTTCACACCGTTTAGTGTTTTTTTTGAAGTCGGTTTCATTTTTTGCAAAAAAGTTTTTTATTTTTCCTATTAATTTGACTTGACCGTTATTCGAAGCTTATTTAATTGAGATAGGCCCTACGTTTCCCACCTTACACTTTTCTGTATATCCATCTCTTTCTAGCACGTCACTTCCGCTTGGCAGTGGTAGGGAGGCTCGTTAAGCGAGACGCGCCATTTTGAATTCATTGGCGTCTTGTTTCCCGCCGTGAACGGTCGTGTCGTTCCGACACCACCTCGATATTTTTATTTATTATTAATACTGTGTTAAGTGGAATTATCCTAACGTTTTTTATTCAAATTAAGAAGTAAATAAAGTTTAATCTTTCGATATTAAGTATGGAAAATTCGTGTGATAATACCGTTAACGCTATTAGTGATGTTCTTCCGGGACCTTCTTCGCCGCAGAAGCGGCGAGCTCGGTCGATTAGTTCTAGTAGCTCGAGTTCTAGTAGCTCCAGTTCTAGTAGCTCGAGTTCTAGTAGCACCTCGTCTAGCAGAGGCAACCCAAAGAGAAGTCGTCGCAACAAAAGAAAAAGTAAACGCAGGCGTCGTTCCAAACGTAAGGTTCGGAAATTAGCTAAAGAGGTACGTAGCCTTCGACAGCAAATGGCTTGCAAGGGCACCAGTGAACACGTGAGTACCAATTTGAATTATGATACCATCTCACTTATGTCTGATGTTAGTGAAAATCGTTACGAACAAATTATTGATGTTGAACCTGATAAACTTTGTGCACATGGTGATCAAGAGGTTACTTTAACTTTTGAAACAAAGCTGAAGGAACCTACGGTGCCTAAGACTTCCGAGAACTATTTAAAGTTGCTCTGTGATTTGCAACATTTAAATAAAAATGACTGGAGTGAAATTCGGTATTCTGAAACCCAAAAAAATTACAATTACTCGCCGGGCTATACAGATATTGAAATCAACGAGGAAGTTAAAATGTATGAGTCTCCTCGTCACCTCGTGTATGCTGATAAGGCTTTTGCAGCCCTGACCATGTGTGTCCTCAAACAAAGGGAGGTTTTGCAAGGAAACCTTCAAGATCTGTTACTTTGGGCAAGGAATAGTGACTCACTGAATCCTGACACTTTGCTTCAGAAAGTTAATGACCTTTTTTCCTCAGGGGACTTTAGCAAGTGTTCTTCAGACTTATTACAGATTGTTTGTGAACACCGTGCTGAGATTCTCCAAATGCGGAGAGACTGTGTTATTAAACAGGCAAAGGACCCCTTGATGAAGGTCAACTTAAAGAAAATTCCACCGACATGTACCAACCTGTTCAACGCTGAACAGTTTACTTCTGCTGTCGAAAAAGCTGGCGGCGTAAGAAAATGTTTTTGGCCACTGCAAAAGGCTAATACGTCATCTACCTCGCAGGTGGATGCAAGTAAGTTTCATGGCCCCTCGCAGGGGCCAAAGCGCTACAAAAAACCCTCGCAGGGTTTTGCTCACACGGCTCGGGCTTGCCAACACAATAATACGCATTCGCAATGTGCTAGCAGTAACCTACCTACGCAAGGTGGTTGTAGCAGCGGTAAACCACCTCCGCAAGGTGGTTGTGACGTTCATGCTACTCATTATAATTCGGTCGCACCGAATAACCATAATAGCTTTCGAGGCCGGTCGAACGCTCGGCAAAATAATCAGCCAAGGTATGGGCGAAGACGCGCTTCATCGCCCCCTCACCAGTCTAAAGACAACAAACGACGTAAGTATTGACTCGTTCAGAGCGGGCCGTCTCCTGCAGTTTCGAGACCAATGGGAACAAATGAATGCACCAACTTACATTCTAAAAATAATAACGGGGTATCGCATACCCTTTTGCCAGAAACCTCCGCTTGTTCACCCAAGCGTAGTCGGAACCAGCCTAAATGTTCCAGAATCGGCCGAAATGACATCTGTCATAAACAAAATGATAGAACAGGGAGTTCTGGAGCGAGCTATTGTTTCACCAAGCTTCCTGTCGTCGATGTTTCTTGTTCCCAAAGGCGACGGCTCAAATCGTCCAATATTCAATTTAAAAGTTCTGAATTCTTACATCATAACAGAACGATTCAAGCTAATAAATGCATACCGCATTCCCAATTTTCTGCAACCACAGGATTGGCTATGCAAAATCGACCTCTCGCAGGCATATTTTCATTTACCGGTGGCTCGCAGCCACAGAAGGTTTCTGCGCCTAATTTATCGCCACGAATTGCTAGAAATGACTTGCTTACCCTTTGGCCTGAGTACAGCGCCCAAGACCTTTGCTGCGCTTACGAACTGGATAGCCCAGATACTCAGGCAACGAGGTGTCAGGATAATAGTTTATCTCGACGATTTCTTGATCGCTCACCAGGACGAAGACAAGCTTCGGAGTCATGTGAAGGTTGTGCTCGACACTCTAGAAACGTTGGGTTGGCTGATCAATTACAAAAAGTCAATTATCACACCGTCAAAAAGTCTAGTGTTCCTAGGAATTTATTGGGATCCATGGTCGAACCGCAAGCGTCTTCCCAAAGAAAAACTTTCGGGACTTGCAGACAAAATTTTTCATTTGAAGACGAAGCAAAGCACAACGCTCAAGGAGCTTCAGAGCCTAGTTGGTCTACTCAATTTTGCCAGTTTTGCAGTACCAAAGGGAAGACTCAATTTTCGAGCGCTTCTGAATCTACTGAACGCAATCTTGAAGTCGGATCGCAGGTTAGCACACACCCTTCCTCGTGGTGCCATAGACAATCTAATATGGTGGAGCCAGAATTGTCATCTTTCGTCGGCAATACACATGCCGCCTCCATCTCATTACCTCACGACAGATGCGTCAGACATCGCTTGGGGAGCCCGACTGGACAATCTTTCTCTCTCGGGTCTGTGGTCAGAAGCCGAAAAAGATCTTCATTGCAACCAAAAGGAAATGTTAGCGATCCTAAAAGTTTTCGAAGGTCATTATCGGCTCCTGAGTCACAAGACTGTTTTGATCCAAAGCGACAACAAGTCTGTAGCCGCATATCTCCGTCACGAGGGGGGCACCAAGTCAGTTCCTCTCCTGGATTTAACCTACAAAGTTTTCCAAATAATGGAGAACTATCAAATTCACATGAACATCTTTTATATACCAGGTATATACAACGGTCACGCGGATCACTTGTCGAGGTTTCGGGTAACTCCAGAGTGGCATCTGTCTCCAAAATGCACGAACAAGGTATTCGCCAAATGGGGAGTTCCACTGATCGACCTATTTGCGTCAAACCGAGCACATGTAGTGACGAATTACGTGTCATTAGACCAAAACGACGACCAAGCCCTGTTTTGCGACGCGTTTTCCCAGAAGTGGAATTACAACCTAGCGTGGGTGTTCCCTCCACCCTTTCTGATTCCCAAGGTCCTAGGTTACCTCAATCAAGCACAGGGAACGTACCTACTAGTAGTTCCACGATGGGAGCGAGTATTTTGGCGACCCGACATCAAGTTACGCGCCCTAGCAGCCCCATTTACGCTGTATCACCTAGACAAAGTCCTAATCGACACGACAACAGGACTGCCACCACCGAACGTCCGCGACATGACCCTGGAAGTGTGGAAATGTGGGGGTGGTCTGGGATGCTGACAACCTGGAATAGTAGTCAATTAGAACTTCTTAAGAAGTCATGGCGTCCCTCGACACGTAAAGTTTATAGCATTGCTTGGAAGAGATGGCTAGTTTGGTGCGAAACGCACCAGGTTAACCCTTCAACTCCAATAGCAAGCGATTTGGCTAGATTCTTATCTGATCTCCATTTAATTAATAAACTATCCTACAACACTATCTTATTACACAAATCTGTGGTCGCAACCCTTTGCAACCCAGAATCATCCGGCCAGTTAAGCTCAAACGTCCTAGTAAAACATGTTTTAAAATCTATCGCGTTACATAAACCGGTCGACCATGTCAAGCCCCCGGTTTGGAACATTGATGACCTCGCTAGTTTCCTAGAGAGTAAACGCATTGACGAAAACAATATTTTTCAAGTGCAGAGACATACAGCTGCTCTACTTCTCCTCTGCTCAGGGAGAAGAATCCATGATTTAACTTTGCTCACAATTGATTCTAATAATTATTCTAATCAAAATGATGAATTAGTTTTTTGGCCGGTTTTTGGATCGAAAACTGATTCTGTAGATTATAGACAATCTGGTTGGAGGTTAATTTCTAATAATCATAACAAAAATTTAGATCCAGTCTACTGGGCTAAGCATACGATGTCGCTTCTTGAGAATCGTAGACATACTGCAAATTGTAGTAATCTGTTTATCAACATTAGAGCTGAACCTAAACCTGCATCGAGAACCCTAATTGCCGGCTGGATCAAGTCTCTTTTAGTCGAAGCCGGTATTAAGGCATCTCCAGGAAGTTTTAGATCAGCTGTGGCCTCAAAAAATTGGGTCGATAATTATCCTCTTGAAGAGATTCTTGCCAGGGGTAACTGGCGATCGCAAAATACCTTTACCAATTTTTATAAACGTGAGGTTAGACCCACTGTAAACCGTTACTCTGTAACCACTTTATTTAATCCAGTTGATTAGAAATTATGTAATGAAGTACTTAAGAGGTGTTTTTGTTTTGAATCAAATATAATTATGTTTATTTTGATTAATTACACTTACTTTTATTTCATTTGATAATATGTTTGTTTTAGAACTTGTTATACCACACCATCCCTGGAGTACATTTTATTAATAGTCATACTACCTCACATTGGCGTCTTCGTCACTTCCACCAGGCGATAACAAACACGTCTCAATTAAATAAGCTTCGAATAACGGTCAAGTCAAATTAATAGAAGCGTTTTACCTACCAATAAAACGCATATTAATTTACTTACCTTATTCGAAGCTTATAGTCAAGCTCTGCCTGGTAATTAGACTCAATGAATTCAAAATGGCGCGTCTCGCTTAACGAGCCTCCCTACCACTGCCAAGCGGAAGTGACGTGCTAGAAAGAGATGGATATACAGAAAAGTGTAAGGTGGGAAACGTAGGGCCTATCTCAATTAAATAAGCTTCGAATAAGGTAAGTAAATTAATATGCGTTTTATTGGTAGGTAAAACGCTTCTATTTTAGTTGTTACCATAAAAATATTTGCCATGAATTTATTTTATAATTATTGTTAATTGTTAACAAAACATGTCATGATAATAGGGATTTCCACTAATCCCTAATAAATTAAAATTAACATACCTAACTGACGAAATCTAGGTATATTGTACCCACCTGCGTACCCCTCAGAGCATACAGGCGTGATGATACGTCATGATGTTGTATAAACAATGAACATCCAAGCGATTCCAGTAATCACGACAGATTTGCCGTCTATTTTTGAATAGTTCCGTTGTATATCTCCGAAGATCAGCACCAGATCTTCACCAAATTAAAATGGGACCACCTCAGGAGTATACTCTTTCAAAAAGAAAAATAATTTTGAGAATCGGTCCACAAATGGGGGAGAAATCAGGTAAAGTACAAAAAAAAAAAAAATACATACACAGGAACATAGAACCTCCTCCTTTTTTGAAAGTCGGTTAAAAAAACTTTATTAGAATAGTCCCGATGGTAACAAAGGATGGCATAGTTCGAAGAAAAAGAGGCTAATAAACTTTATTTATCAGTTATCCTTTCTAAAAAGTAGTCGATATTTGTTTTTTAATGTATAGATAGATTATAATCAATCATAATATTATATTATAGTGTATGTTTAAAAGCTACAGAACAGAGGGTGGGCAGGGGAGGCTTTAACAAAAAACTGGTGAAAACCAAGAGTACGTAGATAACTACTGTACAACTAGGCTATTATTCGAAGGACTTATAATTATTAGATCTCATAGCGAGCGAGACCGTTCTGTATGAGTGTACTTGAACCTAATGTTAACCGACATCAGAGTTTGTAAATTATATTTTTACCAAATGTGTTAAATGGTTAATGAAATAACCAAGAAATAACGATCACTCTCATTCAAGTAATCCAATTAAAGATTAACTAGATTCCATATATGTTTTAGCCGCTTAATATTAAAATATTTATGTAGAAATAGGCAGAGTAAATCTGTTTAAATTTCAAATAAATGATCTCGTTTGTTTAAAAATATATTTTTTTGTCCAGTGTACAATTTTGTAGGCTGTAACTGGAAATGTCATCGATTTGAAAATCGTTTGAATTTTCCAGGGAATTTACCTGCGCCTCCGTACTTGCTCATAATTTCGATCACCGCAAAAAAGTAAAATAACTGTCTATGGTATAAAATAGACGAGTGATCAACCAATCAAACGGTGGGGCGGACGAAACGAAATGAAAGTCCGCCACATGTCCGCCATATCTACTACATCTTCTTTCTAATAGTGACGTTCATATTATTTTGTGTTAGATAGCGTTATTGTGTAGATATTCGTTGTATAATTTAATTATTTTTTTAGTTTATCTAATACGCGGTGAGTAAAGTGTGCAATCTGGATTTGACATATTGATAGTTTTTAATTTGGAACTTGTTTGTCCGCGCCGTGCTTTACGTATTGTCAAAATGGAAAAATCTTAGTTTTAGCGTAACTACAGCCTTATTGTATGTGTTATTTATAAATTGGATCCACTAGACTACAGTCATGACGTATTTTGTAGCGTTTAACGGTGCCTATTGAGTAATACAATTTTTTTTGGTGTCGGCATTACTAGACGGTGTACCCAATAATTCACAGACCCTCGACGGCGGATAACACTATGGAGTCTCCAAGGAAATTCAACGATTGCTATTTTTACTACTACTCCACATGCACGAAGGTAAGAAAATATTCATGATTAAATGTTCAATCACAAATGTAGCTCCTAATGTCATATTGTTTATATTCTGGGTCTCAGATAAAAATCATGGAAGCTAACGTGTTAAGCACTGTTTCATTTATTATTTTATGGTTAGAATGTTTTATTGACATTAAAAAAAGCCATCAAATTCTACAATTTTATTAAAGAAATGACACTAAGAATACTAGCAGATTGATAAGAAATTATTGGGTATTGGAGGGTAAAAGTAGCTTTAAAATAATTTATAGTTTTACATGCTGTTCAAAAATATATCATTAATAATTGATGTTGATAGGTAATATACCTTTGGAACCATATTGCCTAGATATTTGCTGAGGGATAAAGTGATTACAGGGATAAAGTCAATTACAGCACATCTAAAGTTACTACAAAATATAAACAACACATTTCATAGAGACTATACTAGTTTTACCGTTTATAAATACTGCTGGTGAAATAAATTGGTTTAGACGCTGGATGCTGTCAATGGTTAACATGCGCATCACTATAAAAGAATCCTGATTTCCCAAAGAAATAGGACTGATTTCTCTTAAAACACTTACAAACACACCCTGGGCGGGTCATCAATAATATCACAATTTCAAGAGATTCATGTAGCTTTTGTTTTTTCTCAAGTAACAACACAAGTGTCCAATGCTTGCCAGCCAGTAATTAGGTTTAAACCTAGAAGGAAATATCACATTACACGTGGTTGACTTGTAATGTAATAAGCTAGCAACAATATTGTAAATATCGTTCAGTAAGTTACTTATTTTATCTGTTATGAAGGGGGACAACTGTGTGTTTCGCCATGAACCTTCAGCGCTGGGGTGCGAGACTATGTGCACAGCCTGGCAGCAGGGCAAGTGCCTTGATAAACGCTGCAAACTACGTCACATGGAACTGAGGGTAAGTTGGTACACAGGTACAAGCTAACATTATGTTGATGTTTTTGTTGTCTAGGTATACTTACAAGGTTCTTAGGGAATTGAACCTACAAAAATTTGAATCTGCATCACCTAAAGGTTGACTCAAAGACATTCAATACCTATAGACCGGACATCACAAACAAAATGTTCATCCGAAAAAGTGTGTCCTGCCTGACACAAGTGTATGAGTTTTTTTTAGTACGCTCCGCTGCCGCTCCAATATTCATATATTATTCTAGATGGTGTTACTGAGACATGGGATCAAAGTTTTTCTATGACATTTCCTTGACATGCCCGCTCTATAGTCTTTTAAAACTCTTTGGGTTGACTGATAGGAAACAAGTCAGGCATTGGGTCTGCCTTAGTACATTTATGTGATTCAAGTACATTATGAACAAGGACTTTAGTTTTTTTGTTATTTAGATAAATGTTTTTACAAACTTACACATCAAACAAGTAAAAAATGTTTTTTTTTTACTAGGTGACATCAGTGTTTCTCTATCTGACTACTCATGAAGGATCTGAACACCAAATGAAACTCAGAGATCAGTCTCTTTTAAAGGCCAGACATAATTATGATCATTATTATCATGTCAGAACCATACAGATTAGTGTCTCTTGCAAGTTACTTTTCTTATTGTGAAGGATCATCAAGGAAATATTTTATTGACTTTGCTGAAGATTTGTTTACTGAGAACAAGTCTTAATCATCATCATCATCCCACCCTTATCCCAATTTGGGGTCAGCACAGCATGTCATCTCCCTTTGTGGTCATCTCAATAATCTCTGCTTTCCTAGACATATTGTTACTGCAAGTTAGTAAGTTTAAATCAAAAAGATTTGTCAGTGTCTAGATTGAATTTAAATCTTGGTAACACACTCTGATCCTTAAAATTAGTAGCAATCATAACTCAAGGGTTGGTTTCTTGTCTTCATGTGAGAACATCTTAGTAAATATCCTAATTAATTTAGGCCTGTTAAGTGATCAGATAGATTTCTCACTTGGGGAAACATAGTACCTAAAGTTTATACATATTATACTGATATTATAAAGAGGAGAGATTTGTATGGTTGTACGTAATAAATGTACTTCAAAGAACTACAGGACTGGATTAAAAAAATCTGTCACCTTTGGAAAGCAACACTATTCCTGGTTGACATAGGCTACTTTTTCTCCCTGTATTCCAATGGGAACGGGAGTGGGTGAAGCCGCGTGATGTCCGCTAGTTTACAAATAAAGCCCTTTTTCTTTTGCAAGTAGGTACATGCCTACATAAATCTTTAAAATTTGGTATCTGAATCATTATTTTTCTACAAATAAAGAGCGCTAACCAATTGTGATCGCTTTGTCTACCAGTTAACATGTATTTACAATACTTCCAACACAGCTGTGCAAATTGTATACTAGAGTCTTATCTCTTCTCTGTATTAGAAATTAATCACCTCACATAATAATTATCAATGATTATGTAACTACAAACTACTTTACTTGTATTTCCGCAAGGTTTATGTAAAATAGAACTGCTTTCTGAAATCTAGTTCAAGTCTTGATACATTTTATCTATTCTCAAGTTTGTTTTACATCTCTGTAATATTTTATGTTGTGGTTATTAGAGATTGTAGGTTTAACTTTTGACTTAAGGAGTTGTTGCTAAGTAAACATAGCCACATGGGTCGATCTTTAATGCGCACAAAGCTTACTTAGGTAGGTCTACGGATGGGTGACTCTTCCGTGCCTCGGAAAGCACTTTAATCCGTTGTCTGTCATTATTAAGCGCACTACACACCAAAGCCCGGCGGCATATGTTGGCAACATTTTGCCGTTGGGCTAGGTTGGCGGCTTCAGTCATTGCAAGTCGTAAAACTGCCGGCGGCATGTCGGCGGTTCGTCATCAGAAACTTATTTGGCAGTAAGTGATTGTGTCGCCGGGCAACTGAGCGCTTGCGTACGCTAGCCGCCGACGTGTCGGCGGGCAAAACGCGCGCGCGAAGTTTGCCGACATGCTTCTTTCAACATAAGCCGCCGGGTTGTGTCGGCGGGTCGGCGGCTTTGGGTGTGTAGTGCGCTTTAGATCTACAGTCGTTACCAATATTCAGAGCCACGAAAGTCTAACAACCAGTTCAACCAATAATAATCAGAATTAATTAGCTCCAATCAACTTTTGACCACAGAAAACACCAGTTTTGTATGAGACGCGTACGCGTTCGTTCAACTGAAAGCATACACACGCGTACACGCGTCGCGTGGCGTACGCATCTCATACATACAACTACAACTAGTGTTTTCTATGAATAAAAGCTGAACTGAGTTGTGGAGGTCGGATAGTCCATCGCTTCATGTAAGTTCAGCTAGTATTCAGCTGCATCCAGCAGTTAGACTCTAGGGGCCGGCGCAGACCTGGCGAAGCGCAGTATCGCGCGTTTTCCCATGCTAAATCAATATCACCGTTGCCACTTTCAAAATAAAGTCGAAAATAAAGCGTGTACTTCTATCGGCTTTGATGCTCTCGGATTAATAGAATGTATATATGTTGCAGACAAAACTCTTAACCAGTCAAAAGTACTATTGACTAGCAAAATCAGTCAAAAGTACTTTTGACCGTATGCTTTAGTCAATAATACTTTAGACTAAAATAACAGTTAAAAGTACTTTTGCCTAATGGAGCTGGTTAAAAGTACTTTTAACTAAGTGATTCCGTCTAAATGGTTTTTTACTGGTTTTATCAGTCAGGTAAAACCGTCTATGGATGGCGAATCATGTGGGTTAGGTTAGGTTAGAACCATGCATGACCATTAGCGATCCCTTAGTGCTTTTGACATTTGCATCTCAATTCTCATCTGCATTAAAGCATCAGCTTTAATGCAGTTAAAACTACATTTGACGACGAGCGTCAGTGCAAATTTGCAGTCAAAAGTAGGTACTAATACCCAATAATTTTCAGTAAAAACCACTTTTGACCAACCTGTTCAGTCAAAAGTAGGTTTGACTGATTTTGCTAGTCAATAGTACTTTTGACTGGTTAAGAGTTTTGACAGCAACATATATATTTCCAACTCTATTTCAACCACTCCAAAGTAGATCATTGTTTACCGGTGAAAACCGCGCTGCGCTGCGCCTCGCTACACGTGCACTGACCCTAGGCCATCGCCAATATAGTTGGGAAAAATGCTAGGCAGATGTGATGTGCCAAAACGATGAACTTAACATTTGACTTTGAACTATTAACTTTGAACTCATATTTTATTAACCACTCTTTCGGTCACTAGAGCAGTAAGGCGGCGTGGTAATCAATCACTATCATTAAACCCGAAGATAGGCACATATTAGTGATAAGAATTACATGATGTTAAGCAATCCTGTACTCCTTATCATTAATACTGAGGATTAAATTAGTTAGTGGTATTACGTATTTTTGATATGCATATTCAATTGAATATCGTTGTGACGTCCATTTAAGGCGGCGTCTACAGCTTCAAATGTGTTCGTATATTGTTTGACTGTAAACACAATATGTGACAGTACTATAATTTGTTTATTTGTAAGTGTGTATGTAGGGCGTTAGCTGTAGAAAAACTGCTAGCTGCTAGCTGTAGCTGTTAGCTATAAAATTCTTTCACCAATGAAAAGCTAGCAAACATTCTGGCCGCGTAATGTCTTATGGTAATAGTAAAGACGCGGTCTGAAACTAGTTTGTAAAAAAACGCGTGCGATTGTACTTTGTGGCGCAAGTTTATAGATTCTTAAGCATTCTTATCAGAATGCGGGCGCCTACTTTCAGTTAAAAAACAGTAACTGGTAGTAGTTCTGACTAGACTCTTTTGCATAGAAATAGTCTTCACAATCAAACCAAAACCCCTCCCTGTAAGCTTTGCGATTTGGCTTAGCTATCAGTTGATACTGCTCCTAATTAAGAAATCAGCTGATGTTCATTTTAACTCGAGATATTGCAAGAGATGATTATAAAATTAAATTGTTCCTTGTTACAACTATATAAACATCAATCTGTAACTTAGTTAATTACTATGTTTGAACGGTAGACCCCAGACTAGGTATACCTGTTGTATCTTCGGGCGTGGAGCTTCTTAACCATAAAGTTGAGCTCACGATGGCTGGCACATACATGCTGCTTACCCAAATGGTTTCTGGCACTTTCCTCAAAAGGCTAAACCGAATACTGCTCGGCATGGTTGTTACACCAACATTTTGATAGTATTTTTAATGTCTGGACTTTAGAAAGAGACGACCATACCAGAGTTTGTATCGGTTTTCTTCTCAGGGGTAGGAATTACCGATTTCAACTAGCTTAAAAGAAAAATTAACGTTTAATAGTGATTTCCATATTTTACTTTCACTATAAATAATTTCATTTCATTTCATTTCTTGCGAACCTGTTTTTGTCTGTTTGATTCTTGGATTTTACCCAAACATATGTGACAAATGCTGCTGCGTGACCTGGATAAGCTGAATAGCGGAAGAAGTAAGTTTTCCATTGTATTTGTTTATAAATAGAACAAACTTGTCACATTCTAGAAAAACCGCAAGCAGATCCCATGCTATTGGGAGAACCAGCCGGGTGGTTGTCGCAAGATCCACTGTCCGTTCATGCACAAGAACCCAGATGCGCGCACCGATGGTATTGCGCCCAGCCAACCGGCGCCCCCACAGCCCGTGAGACAACACATACATTACACTCCATACACGGTGCCTTTTTTACTATAAAACTAAGAAAACTTTCAGGGGTGATACTCAGTCTCAAATCCTTACTAAAACCAACTTAACTACAAGAAAAAAACAACCCTTACCGAACTTCGTAACACAGAGTTTGTACGGGAAAATGTTATTTTTTTTTGTTGCAACTGCAAGACTCAAATGTATCACCCTTGAAAGTTTTCCTGGCCTCTAAAAAGGCATGGTGTATATCTGATTGAATTTTCACACTTGCAATTAGGTAATCCATATTGTTCATTTAAGTATAACCTCTTTTAAAACTAAATCATTACTAATGGGCGGGGTTGGGGTCAATTCTCTTATAGATATTTAACTTCCATAAAATTATAGATTTTAAAGAACGTATAGCAATTAAATTTTAATTTAAAAGCCATAAAAAAGCGTAGAATTACATTCGCTTTGATCACTTTTCATTTAAAAAACAAGTTGACCGTTTTCCCGTCATCTATCGAGCTAGGCAAAACTGTATGCCCTCCACACAGCAAGTAACTGGGCCTTGTGGTTCCCAATAGCAGCAAGTGCCGACGTCGGTGAACGTACCGGAGCCCGTGTCGGCGGAGCAGGCGCCCATGGGAGGCGTGGCGCCGCCCGTTCCCGCGCCCGCGCCCGTTCCGCTGCTGTGGCAGCAACAGCGCCAAGGTAACACTCATTCTAATACATTCATTACTAGCTATACCAGCCACGGTTTTTTTTGTGACTCAGAAATGCGGTTATAGGAACATAATATTGACATAATATTGACAGATTAATTTTTTATTGCTGTCAATATAATCGAGATTTAAAAAATTGGCATGAGTGTGTATATTATGCAGATCAAATGCACGACGCTACTGGACAGTGGCCCTTAAGATAATGGCGCTTGTCTGGTTATCGGAACCTTTATTTAAATCGAAGGTGTACGTGTACCTCACTTCGTTCATCTCACCGCACGGCTCGCCGTCGACAGGGAGTTAATGCTCACACACTGGAGCCGAAATGGTCCCGTACAGTGCGGTTTCAGAGGAATTTCCGCCCGCGTACACTTGGATTGTAGAATGAGCTCCCTGCCGAGGTTTTCTCAGAGGGATACAGTATGGAGTTCTTCAGAAGGGGAGTAAATAGGTTTTTAAAGGGTCGGCAACGCGCGTGTGGCGCCCCTGGTGTTGCAAGTGTCCATTGGCTACGGTAACCGCTTACCATCAGGCGGGCCGCTTACCATCAGGCGGGCCCTGAGCTTGTGTAAAGTCCCATGTGATAGGGGTCGAGCCTGTGCTAAATAAGTTGAAGCCTATTTCCGTCAACCACTACAATATTAGTCAGCACATGGTATTGTACTATTGTAGTTTCTGATACTATCCACTTCATGGGAAAATGCGTGATGTTACGTAATTATGTTTTGCAAAAATTATTTCTATTATTCATAGTTTCCAGTTTAATTGACCGGTTGTGTGATCTTGATGTATTGTCAGATATACACGCAATACTTATTATTTTTATGTTTGAGCGTGACAAATATGTATTTATGATTTGTGTTAAATAAGGCATGGTTACATTGCGCCCTAGTTTACATGGCGGAAAGAATATAGAGATATCGTCTGACAATGTAATTATTGTTACTATTGCACAATATAAAGAAATATTGCGTTAAAGATAACATATAACAAAAAATAAAAAACTCGTTTAATTAAAACGGGCTATAGAAACCCAAGTTGGAACACTCGATGGAATACAGATAAATCCATCCACCCATTGCTAATAATCATATTTGGTCTGGACATTTATTTTTGCCCTCCTAAAAGCCTGATACTGGTTTTAAAAAAAGTCAAAAAAATAAAACCACTTAAAAAATATATTTAATTTTGATTTATTTTCTTGCTTTCCTTTGGCATGATATCAAAACATGGGCGGGGTTTACCAAGAACCCAGACTTGTGAATATTTCGCCGGATACGATTGTAATAAAAATCCGGACATGTCGCGCTAACCTAGCAACCCTGCTGGAAAATTCTTTGTTCTTGTCACAGAAAACCATGAACATTAACCGTTGTAAAATTATATGTTTGTGCCATCCATTGTATGTATTTAAAAATATATAAGTATGTTTATCAGCTGTTTAGTACCCATAACACAAGCTTTTAGCTTAGCTTGGGACTAGATGGAGCTGTGTGAAAAGTTGTGGAATATTTATTTATTTATTTATCCAAGCTATTTGATTTCAAATTTTAAGAGATGCCTTGTATCAAATATTGAAGGCTTCCCTCCGCCAGCAGTGGTGCTGGACTCGGCCATCCTGGGCGTGCTGCCGGCGTCCAGCGAGCTGCTGAGCGGGCGCCGCGTGCTGCCGCCGCACGCGCACGAGCAGGCCGCCAACCCGTACGCGCCGATGCCCGTCGACCCTCTCGTCGTCAACTTCGAAGAAGGTATGCGCCTCTACTGAAACTACATGTACTAAGCCCCCGCCAGACGATTTGAGAACTCGATCCCCCGCTATTACTGACACCACCCGGCCAGCTAAGCTCTAGAACATTCCAGTTACAACACAACCGAGTGGAGCCGGTCCGTCGCAAGCTATGGTTGTGTTCGGTGTTACTATTGATGTTGTTGAAATGATGTAGATGATAGCTGTACTTCCTTTGAAGTCTTTGTGCTATTGAGACCGACGAGTCTCGAATTAAGTGATCTTTCACCACATAATTATGTTGGGGTATAGGAAACTAGTGTTTCACGTTTCTTTTAAGAAGGTTCGGACCGGCCCCGAAGTTGAAAAATGGTAAAGGAAATTCGATGTAGAAATTCAATCTTGACTAGGATTGAAATTACGATTGCTGCTGTCAAAGCAATGGTTGTGTGAATTTATGATTCTTAGAAATGGTGATTATTTTATGGAAAGTAACTATTTCTGTAAAACTAATGAAGGATCGTGCTACGGTTGTCTTGATGAAGCCACCCACAATGTAGATGGTGGTGCTTTGATAATGGAATCTTCTAGAAATGCTTTGGACTCGCGTCATTGATGGGGCAAAAGTGTAATGTGTGAACCAACAATGACGTCGAGTCAGGCGGCGATAGCATCCAGACTTCTCAAATTGTATGATCGGGGCTTACGGCTCGATTTGCTGTCACTAATTTGAAAAGCCATCAAAATAAGAAAAGTTTGGACTAAATTTGGACCAGTGATGTAAGGATAAAGTAAGGAAAAAGTGGGTAAAGCTATTTGATGGTGAATTGTTTCCTAGTATATTGTTATGTAGTATGAATATTCTCCATATGTGGCATTGTACTTTACAATTTTCTATTTAAGAGCACTGGATAAAGGATTGCAAGCAAGTTTTATGCGTCATGATTTTATGTGATATAAAAAGCAATCGTATACATTTGTATTATTTTGATATGCGAGTTGGAAAGTGAACGGTGAGGTATATGAACTATACACACAACATTGATGGACACTTTGGTATAGTTTCACGTTAATGTAATTTTGATGTCTTTCCAAATGATGTTATTAGCGAATCTTGTAGCCAAACGTAAAATTAATAATATTATGTACTAATGCACTTGAGTTTTCAATAGACATTTAGAGGTATGCTCGTAATATCGATATCACGGCTCGCGGACACTAAGTCTAATGTGCGAGCCAACCGCTTACTGGCGATGTGATTGTAACATTAGGTTCGTTGTCCATTGCAGCGTGCGTACGTTACGCTATCAGTCACTTGGTTAAGAGATTCTACGACGTGTAAAGGCACTATATTTAAGTTAGTCATAAAAAGCACTGCCTTTACATATTCCCATGTAACTTGAAGACTTGATAAGTGTTGCTTCATAGCACTCTTCTTTCTACGTGGAAAATCGGTTCGTTGTTTAAGTCCTAACACCAGTGTTGATTGTTGATACGCTTCAATGGACAGGGAGCCTAACATGCATTATATTATTATAATTCGGTAGTTGAAAACTCTGCATTGTCATGTTATGGACGGTGTGCATAGGGTTAAGCATTAACGATGTTAAATTTCAAACGCTCATTAATTGTTTTTGTTTTTTTTTTCTAAATATAACATTATGCTTTATGTATACTATGGCACTGCTGACTAGGTCCTCTCGTCAAATTCACGGTCGTAGGACGCATTGAAAGGGTTCCAATATTATTTTTTAGAATTCAACCCTTTGTTGTGCCAATAAAAACATTTTTATGTAAAAAAAAAACGACCGAGAAAGTGTTAGATTTATTATTTAAATTAATATATATTTACTTTATTCACATGTTATTGGTTAAGAATTTTTTCCTACGTTTATTGTCGCTAGCGAAGTGGGAATTTATTGTTTATATATTTTTACGCGGATGGGTCACAACTTGCCGCTTTATTAATTTTAACTTTTGTAGAAAGAAAATACATTTCTTTTGTTCACCCAGTTCTCGATGCGACATCTTAACACCTGTTTATGGAAGGTATTATTATTGTTTTTATTTCGCCAATAGTCAATTAATATAGTATTTATTGTATAGTTATAGTTGGATTCAGTTTCGTGATTTTTGTATTCAATATTATATTGTGGTGGGTGGGGATTTAATGAGTTTGGGCGGTTACACTAGAAACTGGATCCAAAATTAATTTAACGAAATACAATATTGTTTTTTTTTTATGTTGCCGGAAGAGGCGGCTTTTTGGTTGACTCTAACTTAGACAATGTTTAGCTGTTTTTTTATACCATAGACAATGATTAAACAAAGTGAGATTATATTTGACTCACGAAGAATTTATGATAGCTCTCTTCTCACAGTTTAATAATGAAATAACACGGAGAAAAAGCGACGTTGGTATTTTTGTATGTGCAATAAATTAGAGAATATAATCTCTTTCATATCTTAGCTAATTAGATTCATTAATATCTCTCGCTTTTTCATTTACTGTATCGTTATATAACAATTTATATCACATAGATAGACAGTTACAGTCATATTTTAAGAAAAGACGTTCAGTTTTCTCTTAAAATATCACTGCAATACTTTTTTTAAATAGATGTTGATATAATCTTTGTCTATGATAGAAAAGTACATAATAAATAGGTTTAATAACATATAAAATACAAATAAAAATATATATACACGATTATTGTAACTCATTAATATAGGTGAAAAAAAAAATGAAAAAAAAAACAGCTTTATGCCTTTAAATTGTTTGTATGTTAGTTCGTAGGATGTTTTAAGGGGCTTTGGCAGTTTATAAAGGTACCCACTGCTACCTGCCCCCAATACTTTATATATTCGCACCGTGAGATTTAGATAGAGCTAATAAAATGAAAAAAAAAAAATGTATCTCTAGGTATACACAACGGGAAACACAGGTTTATGAACACATGAGTTTGAATTCTGTGATTCCCGTAAAACAAAAAAAAAATCGTGCTTAAGATCATACTACCAATTTAGAAAGATTTAAAAATGAGATAAGCTAATAAATAAAGAGCATTCGATTGCTTAGCGGTCTTTGGTAAACTCTGGTAACGCTTCCGATTTACCGTATCTACGATAGAACTTCGGTATGTTTATTGAACGCGATTAGTCAAATATATTTGTGTAAAACAATCTGGCAAGAAAAGGATTAAGTTCTTATATTTTTTGCACTGAGAGTAAAGTTCCTATATTTATTACAAAATCGCAAATGTGTGAACAGGACAAGATAAACAAAAAGAATCGGTTCGCGTTATGGTCCATGGTACGCCTAGTCATTATTTATGTATAAAAACTATTTATCAATATTTAAAATAACATAGTCTCGATTGGTGGGGATAGATTAAGTCGGAGGTTTCTTATATTACTTTAATAACATGCTCAGTTTTTACACACTTCATTTTTTTTTTCAAATTCTTCTTGTCGTTTCGCTTGAAAACGAGGATTTTAAGTTTACATAAATTAGCGGAAAAGTGTACTGAAAAGTTATTAGGAATATAATTTTAGTAGAATGAATTAGTACAAAGGGTTGTTGCTTCAAGAGGCAGCTGTTATAAAAAAAAAAAATTGGTTTCTCTTGTAACTGTAGCAATACATTTTATATTTAGTATAATGTTGTAGTCTTGTCTCTTTTTATACTAATAAACTATTTATTTACCTTTAGATTAATTGTTGGAATGTTATATGTTTTACTTTAGGCAGTTAAATTTCTGTCATATGGATACCGCTCGAGTCTTTGTGAAATGTACTGCGATTATGGAACGGATCACTGTCTATGTGTTGATTATACTACGTAATTACTTATTTCTAAACCTCTATTTAGCAGCTATTTTATATAATTGGTGGAAAAAAGACTTGAAAGTAAGACAATGTATTACGTGATTGTTCGGATGTGTCGTACGACATTTCATAATGATGTCAGCTTAGACTTACTATGTTTTTACCAACCGATTTTGTTCAATGTGGAACGCTTTTCCTTTAAATATGTTGTTTATTCACTGATTGTCATAAATTGATGTCCGGCGGGAAGGATCGGAGAATGATTTAAACATTAGTCACTAAAGACAAAGTTGTCATCCACATTTGACCACGATCGGTTATGAATCCGAATGAATTTTCTAAGATTTGTATATGTGTGCGAAAGTGAGGTAATTGTAATGAAATTAGTAATGCAGCACTTTTGATACTTACACGTTGTGTTCCATGACATTTTGGTTAACGGAGGGAATGTGACTAGCGCCTGCGCGTGCGCAGAGTGCCGCCGGCCTGTCTGCGGGTTGCCGCGTTGCCAACTGTCGCGAGTGCCTACTGATAGTTTCTTGTTTCAAATAATACGGGGTTGTTGTTATGTTAATCTTAGTCTTATTTTATAATAAGAATTTCAAAATATGTTTATTATTAGTAACGCGTGTCTAGTACCTTTCATTTAAGCTAATTAATATTCAAACTGATATAGGAACTCGTAACGGAACAGAATTATACTTTGGCTTTGTTTAATCAAATTGTGTTTAATATACCAACGAGTAAATAAAAATGTTTCGTAATATGATTTTTGTAATTATTTTTGACTGCCCACCCTTCAAGAGTCGCTTTCAGATAGACGTTACGAGAACACACCGCGAACTTGCCAAGTTGCCGGACGGGTCGCATCAAAATTAATTACGAAAATCATTTCGAAAGTTTGGATTGTCGCGTACGACTAAGCGGTTCGTTCGTGTGTTCTTGCAGAGTCGGATAATGAAAGCGCACCCTCCTCTACGCCCACTAAAACCTCTTCGCCCGACGACGCGAACAAAGTAGCGCGCAATAAGTCGCAGGAGCTCTTGCTCCTCGAGAAAATACAGGCCGAGGCGGCCGCCTTCTACAGCTACGACGGTCTGCCGCCGCCCGACCCCAAGGTCAAGGTCGTGCGCACCAACCTCGCCACCAAGTACGAGCGCGCCGCGCACGACAAGCTGGCGGCCGAGCGGCGCGCCGAGCTCGACTTCAAGGTGCTGTCCCTCGACGAGATCAGGGCTCGGAAGAAAGGCGACACCGTCATACACACCAAGCCCATCACACTCAACTTGAGCAGGAAAAGAAAACTATCCACACACGAAACTATAACTACCTCCGGCAATAAGATACTGAAAGTCGTTAGAAGTAACTCTATAGTGTACAAAAAACTAGACCGCAATGCCCCTACGGCCTCCAATAAGGCTAAACTCGGTCAGAAGTCAAGAGATAGTGCCAACGATAGGAAACGAACATTATCAGAACAAAGTGACATCTACGAAATACATGAGGACGAACTCGTGGACAATTGTTTCGAGTTCAAGAGAATAAAGCTTTCCAGTCAGACCGCTAAACCGAGGCTTATAAGAAACAGGTTGTCTAGTTCTAACAAAAGTACAGATGAACCAAAGTACGACGACTTAGATTTTAACAAAACAGATGATTCAGATACAGAAGTACAAATCATTGGCGTTGAGTTGAACGAGATACACTCAGTAGATTTAGATAAAGTCGATTCAGACAGTGAAGTTATAGATTTAGAAACAACTAGGATAGGTGAACCAATAGATGTAGTGGATCTCAGTGATGATATGGACGAAAATGATATTACAGCATCAGACCTCGACTTGGATTTGAGCAAAAATGCGGTGATGCCAGACGTCGTAGTTAGCTGTCACCAACAAATAAATAAAATAGATAGCTCAGAAAAAAACATTCTAAACGAAATTGATATCTTGTTAGATGAGGATTTATGATTCTCATTAATTTTTAGTATGCTAGGTTTTGAAGTTTTAAGTAAATTTGCACGTACAAAAGTTTCATGTGAAGCGTTAGATTAATAACAACAATATATTAGGTTTATGGAGGATCTACAATAAGTAGCACCTTAATAAGTGACAAGCAATACATAAGTGACTTAATTTTACTAGGTAGGATAGCTTAATATTTAGTATTTTGTTTAAATAACTGTAGATTGTTACAAGCTTTAATTGATTCTATTGAGATATTACAATAATTTTGCTAAAGGGTGAAGTTTTATTGGAAATATTAAAACCTAGTCTACCATTGCCTTTGCAGACAAATAACTCATTTTTGACCAAATAAAACAACAAAATACTTTGATCCAAAAGTGTATTCATATAATGTTATTAAAACGTTTCATCGACATCACACAATTATTCACATTTTTATTTATAATCAATACATATACACATTAAAAAACTAATTGTAAATTCGAAATTAACACCTTGAGGTTGATTCAAGCTAGTGTTGTAACTAATATCGATTTATGATAAGCTGAGAAACATTGGTAAAAAATATATACTAGTTTTGGTATTTACTATAAGCAAAAAATACTAAGTAAATAAAAAAGTCGTAAAAAAATATTTTTCTACAAAGACATTGTTAATAATAAATAACCAAAATTATCTAGGTTTTAAACATCTTACTTGCGCGCTTATTACATTTACAATGGGATAATCACAATGAACAATTACACGAAAGTAACTATTTACAGTTTTTCACTTAAATCTAACAAGCCCTGTTTCTCATAAAAAATCTAAGTTTACACCGCTACGATAGTGATAAGAAAGAATGATTTTTTTGTAAATTAGCTCTGCATGCCTTATTACCTTCTGATTTAACGGGTGTAGAAATATTCACTTTACAGGCCGAGAGTCACTTGTTTTTCTAGTCTTTGTGGCGTCCGTTGTCAAAGTCCCAATTTTTTTTTTACGAAAGCAAGTTTTAAATGCTCTAACTTAAAACTTTAAAATAACGCCATTCTACCATTTTCATTCACTCATGCTTTGTGCGATACCATACACAGCGGTTTTTTATCAGCATTTATGTTTGCAAAGACGTTCAAAACTTACTATAGACGTGTCATCAAGAACATAATTTTCATTCGATACTTTCGTCCTCGTGGACACAAGTCTATGTGTTTAGTTAAGTACCGGTAAACCGAGGTTACTTTGAATCTTTGGGTGACATTGATGGTTACACAAAGTACAATGTTTTAAGCTATTGCATTGCTTCTATCGCGGGCCTTGAGCGCGGGGACCGAATCCAGAAATTCCGTAACGAAAAAACCTCACGCTCCCCACTCCAACGGGCAAGGAGGTGTGGCTCGAAGGCCGAAGCTATTGCATATATATTTATATATTTATATTGCAGGCATAGTGGTGATAGTGGGGAGGAGAAAGGGGAGGGGAGGGGAGGGGAAGGGAGGGGGAAGGAGCAGATGAGAGGGGAGGGGATAGGGGGACGGGTAGAGGCAGGGGTCGGAAGGTGAGGGAGGGGAAACAGAGAGAGGGGTGAGGGAAGGGGAGGGAGGGGTGATGGGAGGAGAGGAATGGGGAGAGGGGGAGGAGAGGAATGGGGAGGGGGAGAGGAGAGGAGTTGATAAAAAATGCTATGCAATAGCTTTACCGCGGCAGTCTCCGAGTGCCGCACGTCATTTTTTTTTTTTTCGTTTTACCCTTAAAATTAACGTAGCTAATTATTTATTCCCCTACCTACTAGGAATTCTCGTCGTTAGACTATGTTTAGTCAATGTTTTAGCTTTAACAGCTAGCACTGAGTGAACTAAAAGTCACAATGTTAGCCCTGAATTTCCGTCTAAAATTCATTTTAGATAGGGGTGACTTTAGAGAGTAATGTTTAATTGGGAGTTATCAAAGTCCATTTTCATTAGCTTTAACGACATTAACTTTTCTTTCCCCGGAACTTGTAATACATTTTTATTAAAGGATCGTTACTTAGTTATCATTTAATGTGTCGTCGCTATGTTTTTTTTTCCATTTTTTTATTTTACAAATGTAAAAAATACATGAGTTTTATATTAAATATTTATCAATCTAACCTCGTTTTACGGTAAGCTCCGCTCCCGCTCCAATATTGCTATATTATTCTAGATGACATGTATGCGTAAACGCCTTTGTGGTGAGTCTTTCTACACCCTGTATGTAATCAAAGGAAACAGTAAATAAACGCAATTAGAATTTACCATCCACTTCCACAGATTAATAAAAAATAAGGCAAAAGTACTACAAAATATTCAGCCACAACTATCAGATTTTTGCTAAATTATTCCATCCAATTTAATCTCAGCATTGTTAATTAAACATTTACAACAAATATACACAATTAAATACTTATTTAACGCTAATCTTAGCTAACTATCTATTGTTAATAAAATATTTTTTAACACTTACACCGAAATATTAAAGTATTTCATTCAAAGTTAAGAGCTAAGGATACAGCATTACATGTGCATCAGTAACAGAATAGAAAATCTATTAGAGATTTACTAATTAATATTTTGAATGAAATATTCTAATTAATTTTTAATACAATTTGAGCCTATGTTTTGTGCTCCGAGTCCTGTTTTGTGGTATCTAATGTAGATATGTCAATTCTTTATACTATACGTGTTACATCAGTTGGCAGAACATCTAATCTCATGTTAAAAATTAAATTTATATATTTTTTCCAAATATCACGATACAAGTACAAAGTTGGTAAAAAAATAAAATAAAAACAGACACAGTAAAATGAGTTGAAAAATTAAGAAAGTCTTTACTTGGCATGAGTCACCTTCATCTATCAATGGCTGTAAATTATTGTTGTTCACTGATCTAAACAGATTTTGATTGTGTTTTTCCAAGTGTAGAAGAGTGATATTATCTTAAGCCGGATTACTCAGACATAAACGGTCTTATTATTTAACCATCAAGTAATTTTTAAATTAGAATCTTATTGCGTTTGCCATTAAATTATATACTCTATGCAAAGTAGTGACTCATAACTCCGCTTCAATTGTTTAAAAACGTATACGGTCTGCATTGTCACTTGTGTATGTACTTACATTCTCAAACTTGGTAAACAATTCTCCAAAACTAAATATAATAAAACTTTGTTCATGATATACTTCGGTATAAAGAAATACATACTACCCGAATATTAAAATTGACTCTTTTAGAACCGAGCAGCACACGTTTGGTATATCCAGTACGTATTCCATTTGACCGCTTAACATAAATTATGCACAAATCAGTTTGTAAGCAAGAATTATGTGGGTAGTTTTAACTCGCAGATCACGTTGTAGGTTCTATGTTTATCTCATCATACCTGCCAAAATCAAACGAAATGAATTTAGCTCGCCACAGATTACAAAATGTTAAAATCACCCTGCAAATAGTTAGCTGTCAATCCCGAAGTGATATATCAATTCCGAAGTGAGCTGTCAATCCTTAGCATAGTGACGACTTCAGCTCACTTCGCATTCACTTTACCGAAGGTGATCGTTGTAGAATAACACTTGTTGTTGGGTGGCAAACGGCCAGGAGAGAGGTCGTTGTCACTTTGCCAACCCAGAGACAAACCTGCCTAATTGCAGGTTGAAAAAAACTGCATTCAGTCCCAAAAATGGCTGCTCCTAACATTATCGGGTAGTAGTAAAAGCTTGTGAGTACTGCTGTCATGTGCTCGGCTAGTTCCACCAGGGTCACTGGAGGCGCGACCAGTACTGCTGCGTGTCCTGTCCGGGCACTGCCAGCGGCACTGACACTCCGGTGCCTAGGAGACCGCCCAGCTCTGGAATTGGAAAATTTGTGGTTTGTATAGGATTGTAGCTAAGATCGTAGGTATTATTAAGACGGATAGTAAGAAAGGTATAGTTCGTATAGTGTTATTAAGGAATTGAGGGAACTCCTCAAATAATATAGGTACACACGTTTTTACATTTTATCATTTGGTAAAGAAAAACTGATGAAGAAGACAGGCAAGGGAACTCTTCAATGAATTACAGCAAATTACTCGCGATTGCTTCATTCGAATGTCTGTGCATGGATTATGTATTTTCATAACATAACATTACGCCTATCCATTTTAAAAGGGGTCCGGCAGAGAAGTACCTATAGATTCATCTTTAAAAAGAACTAAGTGGCAATTTCAATTATCCTTTTACCGTCTGAAAGACGTATTGTTAAAGGATACATACGCGATACCAAAAAATTGCAAAATAAAAATAAAAACAATCGACTTTATGTTTTAGTCATGTGAAATTTAGTCATGTGACTAAAACTAATCAATTATCAATCACCACACCGTATTTGAATTATGTAGTTCATCAATCAACTAAATGATGCCCAACACTGGCTAGTATGTACAAGCATTTTTTTATCTTCAAAGACCTTTTAGGTAGACTTTATATTGTAATGCATTAATTATTGATAAAATCATAGTTTATAATATTCATAAAATGTTTTTGGCACGAGGATCATTGTTGAAATGTAATAATAAAAAAAAAATCACCTATTGGAATAATATAAGTAGGTACTGGGTCACGGATAGATATCTATGGTGCTGTGTGGAAAAAAAATAATTTACACGTATTTACCTGGTGGAGGCGACGCGGGTTCATGCTGGTAGCCATGATGGTTGACGTACGGGTGCGGGGGCTGCCTGTAGCCCAGCTCGTAGCGCGGGTACCCCAGGAACCCACTCTTGCACAGCTCCGCGTCCGTGGGGTCGCACACGGGAGTCTCCGGCACCATGCCCCCTCCGTACCCCATGGGGGTCAGCGGGCTGGGGAACATAGGACTTTAGATGTTATTGCCAGTTCTAATATTGAGCTGTCACAGTCCGCATTGAATACGTGTTGTAAAGCCACGTAAATGCTAATGTTATTTATTTTTGTGAATATGTTTAAAAATTAACAGTTTTGTATGTCATCGAGCAATATATTTTAACTAGGTACCTATTTGACTTTTGACTTTAAAATATTAAAACGAGACGTGCTCAGTGTTTCCTTTCTGACTACTTTAAAAAGACACCGAAACAAACTCAGAGGACAGTCTATTTAAAAGTCTAGAAATTGTCTTTGTGATCATGCTTTTAAGGACCATGCAGATTGATGTCTGAGATAAGATGGTATTCTGAGAAGACTGTATAGCGTAGGTATTTGTATTGTGGTTCAATAGTTACAAAGTGAATATCGTAGGTACCTACCTGTACAAAGCCTGTGAGATTGTGAGAAGGAATAGGTACAGGCCACGTGAGATTTGTACTGTTCCAGTTTAGTGTAATTAATTCGTGTCGTATTAACCCTGTATACAAGATGTCAGCTTGTATGAAATAGTGATTGGAATCACAATGTGAAGAGTTATGTCCTTTTCTCTGAAGTCGAGCAAGACATGTAAATCCTAGCGAAGTAGTGGTATTGATAATGCGAGTGTACGGCTCATGTAGCGCCATAAGGTAATGTTGAGCAAGTCACCTGTAAGTATCGACGTTGAGCGGCGGCTGGTAGGGCTGGTGCGGGTGCGCGGCGTGCGCGGGGTGCGCGGGCGGCGGGTGGTGCGCGGGCGCGTGCGGCGCGGCGCCGCTGTACCCGCAGTCGGGGCTGCGGCGCTGCGAGCGGATCTTCTCCTCGCGCCGCCACTTCGCGCGCCGATTCGAGAACCACACCTTAAGGTCGGGTTAGGTTAACACACAGCGCGGGTCAGCACTAGCAGGTGCAATTAGGATCGTTACAAGGCTGGCTTGTTGGTGATACTAATTTAATGATTAAATGGGAGCCTTTTGTAAGTCACAATTCAATGGAAAAACCTACATAAACGCGAGGTTTAAACACGCACCTATATTGCATCTAAGTTCAGAGATGTAAAGCTGAGAGTAGAATTTAATATGCTCTACGAGAATTGAGTAACGTGCATTTTTTATGGTACATAAACTTACCAGTTAATAACACTTTGCATTTACTGATAACTGTTATCATAATACAGATTACCTACCTACGCAATACTCAAAAGATATTCTCGTGAAATTCCATTAAAAGACAAATAATAAGCCTATATTTCATAATACCTACTTAGGTACCTACCTTTATTATTACTTAATGAATTTTTGTGGTTTTACAAATCTTATGCCTAAACATACTTAGCATGATTTTTCATACAATAGGTACCTAGTTTAGGAGAAAATTTGAATGTTTAAATCTTATGAATGTACCAAACAGTACTTACCTATTTATACAGCCTGCATGATTATACCTAGCCCACTATATTATAACAAGTTACCGCTAACATTTCACATTAAATCACTCAACTGGACGCATGCCAGACATACACACTGGCGAAATTAGCTGTACTGTTATGATGCCTATACAACCTACTATTTTAGGTATCTACACAACAATTAGCAGCATGCAATTAATGTGAACGCGTGTACTACGTCAAGAATGTTATAATATCTGCTGCAATAACATTACATAGTATACATATAATATAGATAGGTGACTGATATATGGGTTTTGGGATATTGAAGTAGATGATACCGTTTAATTTGTTCGTTGGGTTTAACTGTAAGAAATCATGATTCCTAACTAAACAAATGGGATTATGAATGAAAGAAGTGATTTGATTAGGTTACTTTTTGACCCATTTAACCGCCTAAGTCGGATTTATCCGACAACTATTTTCGGGCCCATTCCGCCCGAGTCGTATTTATACGACCAAATAAACCTATTTGTCAAATTTGATTTCTTAGTTCTTCTTTATATTCTACTAAAGAATAGGTTAATTCAGGAAACATGATACATAAATGTATCTATTACCTAACGATTTATAAGTTGGGCGCTGACGGCACGGCAGTTGGTATAAAATCAGGCGGTTAAAAAGTTAGTTAAAATTTTTGTTTTAAAGTACTTAGGTACTAAAGTCATTGTATCAGGTTATCCGTCTGTGTTCCTTACGTAAGTATACAATTATACATGTGAGGAAAGTATGTAGTTGTGAAACTCACCTGTATTCTAGCTTCGGGCAGACCTATTTTAGCGGCAAGTCTCTCGCGGGCAAAAACATCTGGGTAGTGAGTTCTTTCGAATTCTGGAAAGATAAAATTGGACAGGTGTAGATAATAGGTTAATGGAATTGATAGACTTCCGATTGCAAATGTTAGGACATTAGGTACTTATATTCTTTCACAGAGTTCCATAAACTCCGAAAATATGAAGAAGAGGAATATGAAAGAAAAATTGGGATAGTGGAGATACAATTTTAAGGTAAGGTTCCTTTTTGGTGAGCTTATAAGCTACAAGGTGACAGGTAAACTCCAAGATATGAAAAAACTGCTGTTTCCCACACATTAGCCTACCTATGTTAAGATAAGGAAGACCCATTTTATATTTGTTTCACCTCCTGAAGTAAAACGAAAGCTTCATGATATCTCGTATGTTACTAAAACTTTTTATAGCATACCTCTCTCCAGACTATCAATCTGCTCATTGGTAAAGCTGGTCCTATTTCTCTGCAGTTTTCGCTTGAGTCTCAACCGTGCCGCATCATCGTCCGCACCGCTGGACCCCGCGTTAGAGTTGTCTCCGGACCCCGTCTCGTCTGAATGTAGACCTTCTAGACCTTCCAGCGGTTCCTCGTCTGTTGACAAAGGAGTCTTTATGAATAATCTACCTACATTTTAGTGGTAACCTATTAAAATCTAAAAAAAATCATTTAAGTAAGTTCGTATAAGTAACTCGTATAAGTTAAGCCTAAACGGTTCTTGTTAGACAAATGCCTATTCTCCATTGACGAATTATAAGTTAATACAAAAGTCGAAAGTAACATTGACTTGAAATAGAATCCACTGAAATTATGAATTGACTAAAAAGATAAATAATAATTAACACATGACATCAATATGTACACATGGCATTAATTTTTATATCTTTTTTTACTCTACATAAATTATCATTTTACTAATTTTGATTTAATAATTTGAATTTGAATTTTAAATAATTTGATTTAAGTAATCTGGAACTGTGATGTATGGAATTTGTATGATTTAAATGTAAATTGCATGCACGATGTTTATTATTTTGACGAAGCCGGAGGGAAACATCTTGAGAAACATGGACTTATAGTGATTATAAGTTTGAAATCGTCAACCTGCATTGCGTAAGCATGGTGGTTAATATCTTCACTACCTATATAAGGATAAAGGGTAAGCGTGTAGTTGTACTCTTTGTTTAATCTTGAACACAATATTAACGACCATCAGTCGTTAATATTGTGTTCAAGATTAGACAAAGATTATGTAACTACCTATCTAAAAATATACATTTTCATTCTAAATGCGGTCCTATCAATTAACTTCCAACTCCAAATTCCACTGTAACAATACCTTCCAAAACACTCCGAAACATCTATATAATACCGTTTACAGAAATCACAAGTTTCTAAGAACTCTCTCTTAGTAACCAGTCGGCAAAGACGCGAAGTTATGCCCACAAAGTGAACAAGCAAGGTTTAATTCGGCAAACAGGCCCGATACCGCGGATTTATTCGAGTTACGATGTTAATCTTGGTCTGGTTAGTCGTAAATTTGCGTTATCCTACAACTTCGGGAGTGGTAGGGATTCAATTATGAAAGCCTGATTAAAAGTTTGAATAATAACTGTTTGTGTTTTAGCTTTACGGTGGGTATTTTGGGCTTAGTTGGTTCAATATTCAATGTTATATTTCTGTTATGAAGATACTTTGTAACCAAATTTATTTGACGTATTTTACGCTAGCCGTTGGCGTATGATTAAAAGTTAACTATGCGTCCAATGCCCGAATGCGTTTGCTATGTGTCAATCGAAGTGTCAATCTAACATAATGTATTTGACGTTATAATGTCTGGAATCTGGAAAGGTCTACATACAGAAATAAATAGTTAATATAGGTAATTATGTAGGTAATTTCAATGAAAGTTCTTAGACACTAAATATTTTTAGAGAGCTTTATAAATCTTTAAAGTATAATAGTACAGAGGCCAGCACATTAAGCTACCCTAATCTGACAGTTTTTATTACAATAGAACAAGATTCATGTTCCAAAAATTAAAAAAAATGAAATATGAAAATTAAACAGTTTGGAGTAGTGTTGTGTACTGGCGTCTATGTATAGGCTGTACACAAGTTATTTCCTTTTCTATACAAACAAGCATACAATGATTTCAAACCCCATCTTAAATCTAGATATAATTTATCAATGAGATATCGCGATATCCTATAATGTCCCTTCAGTAGGTAATCCGTAAGAAGCGTCCGCGTTCGGGATGCCCTCTCAATAGTTCGACTGAAGGTTTTTGACACAGGTTGAATATTTTTGGTTAAAATATTTCAATGATTTGGTAGTTTTGCATTTTTTTTTGGTTTAATTTTCTTAATAATTTGGTAGATATGTATACAGGGTGTTTTGGGGATGAGTGTAGGCATTTTGCAGATGGATAGGGTCGGTCCATACGATTATTTTATAGTATGGGAACTATGGTCCGATATCCTTTAGTTTTTAAGTTATGGGCAAAAATTGTTTTTTATGAATACTTTACACTTTATTTATTTATTATTTATTTATTTATTTAATACTTCAAGCACACAAATGTACATAGGCGGACTTAATGTCACACACACACATGCACTTTTTGGGTTATGAAGCTAAAAATAAACACAATTTCATATTAAATACAGTTTTTTTATTATTTGTCGATTTAAACACATAACACACGATAAATTAAAAGTCTTACAACTATTCCGGTAGCAAAAACAATCAAATAGTGAAGAAAAGAAAATAAGCATAAAACAAATCTTAGTGACTTTCATAGATTTGTTTTTGCCCATAACTTAAAAACTAAAGGATATCGGACCATAGTTCCCATACTATAAAATAATCGTATGGACCGACCCTATCCATCTGCAAAATGCCTACACTCATCCCCAAAACACCCTGTATATTTGGTTTAATTTTCTCAGTAAATTGGTAGATTTGTATATATTTGGTTTAATTTTCTTAATAATTCGGTAGGTTTGTAAATTTGGTAGGTAGACAAATCACGATGATTTGGCAGATTTGCAGCTTAACAAGTTTCCTCTATCTTCTATGTGTTAAGTCTATAAGTTAAGTCGAAAACTAGTTGGGCGTTCCTAAAGAGAAGCCTGAGTAAAAAGCGTAAATATTAAATAAATAAATCACGAATGTGCGAATCTTTTAAAGACTTTACTAATTAATTTAATGATTTCTTTGATTCTAAATGATATTTACTTACAGTAGAAATATAGACACACAAATTTAACAGTAAATTTATTATATTATAACGTCGAAAAATTAAAAGTAATAAGGATCTCAAAAGACTGGTTGCATTACCAAAGTTGTATGAAAATGCGTTTCAAGACTATTTCAAGTTCAATTATTTCAAAAGTGCTTTACTTTTGTCTGACGTAATCACACTTTTAAAGTAATATTCCTATGTGTACTAAACCGGAGCGTCCTTGCTTTGTGTTGTACCATGATACCTAAGATACCTTGCTATGCTTACGCAACTGAGTAAACCTGAGTCGGTCAAACTGCATTCGCGGCGGGAAGTAAATGTTAGTATCACGCATAACAGTGTCTTTTAACTGACGAATTTATTTATTACAATTGGGAAAACAAACAGTAGCATAGAAGGTATAGGTTACATGTTTTCTTAGTTCTTGAATTACCAACTATACTACCAACTACGTGTTCGACAGATTGCTCAATAAAATAACAAACTGTGCAGACATAATGCTGTTATTTATGGCTGTGTAGTTGAATTCCTGTAAATGTAAAAAAGACAAAAAGAAGATGGAGTCCAAAAAACAAATAAAATAAATAAAAATAAAAAAAACCGAATCTAAATCGGTTCACCCGTTTGGGCGCTACGGTGCCACAGACAGACAGACAGACAGACACACACACATAGCGGTGAAACTTATAACACCCCTCTTTTTGCGTCGGGGGTTAAAAATAACTACAACTAAACTTACAAGTCTTCTTAGGATAGCAAATTGTCTATTAATCACACATAATACAAACTTGTGGCCTTCAGATACTACTGCTCATTCTTTAAAGTTTTTAATTATATCCTTTTTAAATGTATTTTTATTGAGGAAAAGTATATCAAAATTAGGAAAAGTATCTTGTCATTTATTCTAGTACTGATGCATGCTGGAACAAGCACTGTATTTGAAGAAATACATGAATTTGAATAAGTAACGGGCAGTGGGCCGATTTCCAAACTAAACTAAAGTATAGACATCTCTTACTGACATACCTACAATTATAGAAAAGGATGAAGACAGACAGGGACGGTAAGAAATAACTTAGAAATGTCAAGTTAGTTAATTGCTTCGCGACTTTGCTTGGCTTTTTTTTGGCATGGTCGATGCATTCGAAATGTTAACGTTTTTAGTTCCACTTTTTGGACAAAGATTAAAATAGTTTTATCAATTAAGACTAGGGAATCAACTCAAGCAGTTTATTAAACAAATCTAACTAGAGATATTGTTGAAAAATAAATACAATTATGTTCTTCAGTACCAGTAGGTAAAGTCGGTCAAGGCGATTAGGTCATGGGAAAATGCATCAGTCTACCCTTTCATAAAGTTGAGTTGAGTTAACTTATATATTATACTAGCTGTACCCTGCCACGATTTGCTGTGGCACATTGTGATTGAATGGTTAAGATAAAAAAGAAAAAAATATATATAAAAAAAAAATTGATAAAAACAATACTTGATGCGGATTATAATTATATCATGTTAAAATTTCAGCTCGATCGGTGCAGAACTTTTTGAGTTTTTGAAGCGTATACAAACCAACATAACATTTTTATATTGTATAGATATAAAGAAACTGTTGTTCTTGTTACGCTTATACATTAACTTATCTCTCTTTTACAAACACAATGATAAAACTAATATAAACCTACATACGGAAAATATACAAAAAGTCCGACCGACTATATGTTTACAAAAGCATCATAATAGCCCGAGTTTAATTTTAATTAAAACAAAACTTCGCCACGCACACTGGTTAACAATTAACCCTACACACACACAAACACAAACCACATACACAAACCAACATAACATTTTTATATATAAAGATATAAAGAAACTGTTGTTCTTGTTACGCTTATACAGTAACTTATCTCTCTTTTACAAACACAATGATAAAACTAATATAAACCTACATACGGAAAATATACAAAAAGTCCGACCGACCGACTATATGTTTACAAAAGCATCATAATAGCCAGAGTTTAATTTCAATTAAAACAAAACTTCGCCAAGCACACTGGGGTAACAATTAACATACCACACATAAAACACAATATTAACCCCAAATAATTACAAACAAACAACACTCACAAAGTTTACAGACACCTAAATCCCGAGATATCGCCGGTCTAGATAACATAAACTATTTTAGGATCGAATAAATTATGTTCAAGTGTCAAAATCTCCGCGTTGCCGTCTACCGGGATAGCATGGGGGATGGGGGAAGCTGGTGGGGTCGGTGGGGGGAAAGTGGGGGCCGTAACGGGCGCGTTCATGCAGAAACTGACGATAACGTGGCCCGGCCTACCACGTAACCCAGCCAGCGATAGTGTTATCGGAGCTTAAAAATGTATGCCCAATAATAGCGAGTCGGTTTTGACAAGGTGCACTTTAGTTTGGCGAGGGTCACACCTGAAGATAAGCAGAGTATAAATTTTAATGAATAAGCAACGAGTTGAATTTTCAATTCTTATCGCGGGTGGCGTTTTAAGTTTACGACTGACTTGAATGGAATGGAGTTTTAGAAAATTTACAGGTTTTAGGTAAAGTTATCTTTGTTAACTGTTTGATGTCGTGTCTGATCTGTCTAGTTCAGATTCTCTTTGAGATTTATTAAGAGAAAATATCTAAGCATAATTTTGGCAAAAGCTAAATAAAATTTAAATTTAATTGTTTAACAGTGCATAGACTGAACAATGTGATTTTGTTCACTATTGTAATGGTACCAGCAACTCTGAAACCGACAATTTACTAAAAGAATTAATTGATAATAGCGGAGCACTGAAAACATCACTTTTCTCCTTTTCGTAGCGTCAACAACTTGCGTAGCATGCGTAGCGCTTTTCGTAGGCCATGCTACGCCGTAGCAGGTCTTTATAGACTATGAAATAAAAAGTTGTTCTAAATAATTAAAATCTTCTGATAACATCTTAATTATTAGCCATCATACATTATTATATTTTTACACACTCAGTAAAAGAGTGAGTGAAGTGTGAGTGAGTCCGAGTTCTGATAGTAGAGTGTTCGTAGCGGCTCGAGTGTTTTTACAGCACGGCCCGCGACACAAGTATGTGTGTTTAGATTTGCGCATGTTTTGACGATCAGCGACGAAAATATTATAATGTTTTGTTTTATGCATGTTATTTTGATAATTTAGGTTCATAAAGCCTCTTTGTTTCATTTGAAATGGCATTATTAACCTACCTATTTGCAATATAAGGAGTTTGATAAGGATTTTTTTTCTAGTCAGTTATACAGGGTTATTTGTAAAACACCAACAACCTCGCAGGAGTAGATTACTAAACAACAACAACAACAACATTTGTTCTACGACTTTTTCGAAAAGAGACAAAAAAAAAATCAACTCTCCATACAAAACTCGATCAACTGTTCGGTTATACCTAAATAAATGGAGAGTTAATTTTTTTTTCTGTTTTCGAAAAAGTCGTAAAACAAATGATGTTTTTTATGATGTTAGTAATCTACTCCTACGAGGTTGTTGGTGTTTTACAAATAACCTTGTATAACATAGAGTTGATCTTTCCTCGGTCTGCTTTTTGTTAATAAGTCTTTATTTAGATTGAAATAATCAGCATCATCGTCATCTGTATAACCTTTTTCTCCTTTTTCTTTTGCCTTTTACCCTGTTTTTTTCTTTAAGTTGGAGTCGGATTCCAGTGTAACCATTTTTACATGAAGCAGTCGCTTCATGAACTCCTTTTTGAACTCTACAACTTACTGACTGCGTAACACGATTAACCCTTAAACCGCCTAAGTCGCATTTATCCGACAACTATTTTCGGGCCCATTCCGCCTGTGTCGTATTTATACGACAAAAAAAAGTTCGTCAAATTTAATTAGTTGATTCAACTTTACATTCTTCTTAAAATTCTGGGCAACATGATAAATGTATTGACGATTAGTGTCGGGCGCTGGGGGCACGACAATCGATATAAAATCAGGCGGTTAAAAGGTTAAAATGGTGGTGGTTAGGTTTAAATGGTTATAAAAGTACAAAACATTATTGTGTATTGTACTAAGCCAAAACTGTGGTTGAGATTATACTATTATGAGTATATTATTACGCGAACCGAAAACTTTGGATTCCTATTAAAGAAAATTGCGCGCTTGAGATACGGCATAGTTAAGGTTATATACGAGTAGATGAGTATTTACAGTTACAACGGAGTTTCGACCACTGTTCTAGTAATTGGACTGACCTGTTGGTCTAGTAGTTAGTCGCTTTGACTGCTACGCTGGAGGTCGTGGGTTCGATTCCCACCCAGGACAAATGTTTGTGTGATGAGCACGATCATTTGTTCTGTGTCTGGGTGTAATATATCTATAATATGTATGTTTTTAGAAGTATATTATCAGCTGTTTAGTACCCATAACACAAGCTCTACTTAGCTTGGGACTGGATATCGTTGTGTGAAAAGTAGTGGAATATTTATCTATTTATTTATTTATTTTAATTATAAAATGGTGTAAATACTGCTTAAAAACCAAACAAAGCTCTGTAAATATGTGAATGTTTAAAAAGTACAATGTAACGGTAATAATGAATTTATGAATATTTTAAAAGCGTGAACGTTACCTTTGTACGGGAGATGAGATAAACAATATTTACATAACATTGTTTTGAATAAATCATTGTCTAACTTTTTAGCTCATTCAGGAATGGTCTCAATGCGTTTGATTCGGTGAAGTGTGTTTGAGTTTATACTCACACATATACATAAATACATAAACTCGCACCTTTGGCCCAGGGTGCACCAGAAACTATTCAAGGAACATCGTCCTAACATAATAGGTAATCTGATTAATGCTCACAAAATATTGTAAAATTTATTTTGATTTCATTTGTTATTATATGTTGAGTTTGGTTTTATTGTAATGGATTACAGTTGGTTTGATTTCATGTTTTTATCGTTCATTATTTTTATTTGGCAATGGGTGTTATTTACCTAAAAATAAATGAATTCATACATTATTACGCCTTTTGGTTCGTTTACATGGGAAAGGGTCTCGTGGACGCAGCTCAATACGTTGGTCCGACCAGATACGCACCACTTTTGACTCTTCGGTATACGATGCCTTTCACACCGCCAGAGACAGAAGCAGATGGAGTAACATCGTGAAAAAAATGGTGATGAAGCAAGGAGGTCACGACTCTCAGCATTGAGGAATACGACGCAAGAAGGAGGGTTCGTTTACGTTGTTACATCTGTAGTGCTATTCTTAAAATTACCCTGTGATAATCAGTCATTCAATACATTGATTGTAGGGTTAAAAATAATAGTATCTAGTGGATGCATTTGTTTCTGAAAAATTGCACATTTTAACTTAAATTGTGATCCTTGGTTTTGTGTTTGGTTTTCTTTCTAACCAAGAACAAATAGCCTAGAAGAAATGAATAAATAAATTATTCACGTAACGCTAACTAGTACGTCTTGTCTGGCATTGTCAGATCACTTCACTTAAGTTTTGACGAGGTGACTTTTGAGTGGATCGTCACCGATATTAAGTACCTACTACGGATCTGTGCTTTCAAAAGAACTTCAGCGATAAGGTCAGTGTATATTCTTCTGGCCTAGTCTAGTGATTAATACTGTGGTTAGTGGCCCTAACTGCTGCCAGAGGTCGTGGGTTTGTTTCCTACCCAAGACAAATGTTTGTGCGATGAGCACAATCATTTGTTCTGTGTCTGGGTGTAATTTATCTATATTATGTATTTATATAAAAATAAGAGAAATATAAAAGTAATGTTTATCAGTTGTCTAGTTCTGATGGCACAAGCTCTGCTCAATTTTTGACGGATACCGTTATGTAAATTTTTATTTATTCTAGGCTATTTGTTCTATTAAGGTTAGAAGGAAAACCAAACACAAAACCAAGGATCACAATTTAAGTTAAAATGTGCAATTTTTCAAAAACAAATGCATCTACTAGATACTATTATTTTTAACCCTACACCATCACAACATTCGTCGTGCTGCTCATTTCTCGACCGCAACGAAAATGACACCTCGAAATACGACAACAATATTTCTGTTCACTCCAAAACTTTTCCCTCACCCTTATTTTTGGGTGTCATAGAGTCGAAAATTACTTGAAAGAGGAGATTTGAGGAGTAAAATGTTTGTGTATCAAGAGCCCATCTGTCAGGATGCTGGGACATTAATGTTTCATGAAGTCTGTATGTGTGTAGATCGGTATCAGATAATAGACACGGCTATGTCTCTATTTACTGTCACTCAATGTCTACGGGGAGCGAAATGTAACGCGAATTAATGTCGCCACGAAATGGGAATGTTTTTCGTATGTTGAATTAGTTTTTGTGGATATTTGAAGGTGGGATTTCAACGCGGTAGTGGCATTTTTGTTAGTTTTTCTGTGGTTTCGTTAATTGTGTTTTCATTTTGGATTTTTGTATAAAAAATGCTGGGTTATGTAGTGATTTATTGAGATTGCAAATTGCAACCAAGGAAGTTTATTTTATAGTTGATTTTGTAGATCTCGAGTTTGGACGAGGTAATAAACTCTCCTCCATACTGGTATCCTTTTACTGTTAAAGTTTAAGTCATACTGTCTATTTTGGAATTAAGAATGTGATTGATATAGAAATGCATCCCTTGGTTCAAACCTGACAACTCTGTCCGGTGTAGGTTCTATGTTTTAAGCTCGGGCAAAAGTTAGTTTTTTATTTGACACTAAAACGGAATACGCACAGTTAGATTTAAACTTTTGGGTTACTCTGCTAAAACTAAGTTAGGCTGAAGTTAGATTGTTGAGCTTAGATATCACAATCCAAAACTGTATTAACAAATACGTACAACGGTTATAATAACTTGACTGTCCCCAAAGAAAAGATAAAAATATTTCCATAGATAAATAAAGCGAACAATACATGGCTACCCTATTTCCCGCCGTGACGTGCAAGATGGCGGTCCTAACCATAAACAAAACGGGCGCAGTGTCGCCTTATCGCAAAAATGTCGTCTATGACGTGTATTTCATTCGCGATTCCCCCGTGCCTTCGCGGAGTTTTCCTGCGGTATTTAGATAAATACACGTAGATACTATTGTGGTTGCTCATTTACTTGATTAGGTTGTCTGTTTGGGACTCCATTATTGTTTTAATGTAATTAACGAATGTAGGTTAGTGATTTTGGCACAGTATCTACGTTTTGGTAATGTTCTGGCTTGTAGAATACCTTACTATAGTATTTTTTTAAGGGGTAGGTTGTCAGACTAAAGTCTGCGTCCTTAGTACTAGGATCTAGAAACATATCTACAGGCTGGAAAGCACATGGACAACCCGATGCTACGAGTTGAATTCATGGTTTAGCGTCAAAATTTTGCGTCGGGTTATTCCTTTTTTTTTATTATTCTACTTTTTAAGAGACAAAGAAAAAGGTAAATGTTAGGAAAAGCCGAAGAAAGATTTTAACCAGAATCATGAACTCATGGTAGCAGGTTTGTACGCTTATTTCTCTTCCATTTATAGACTTAAATAGATATATTTCACAATGACGTTATGAAGTGAAAATGAAAAAAACCACGATGGAATCATGCGTTAACCTTAAACTTTCAATCATTCGGAATAAAGCAAAGTACCTATGCAACTCGTACTTGTCCATTCAACTTGAAAACAGTAAGAAAAAGTATTTACCTACCTACATAAAATTACATTTAGCTGTTGGTCAAAAAAATATGAAAAGTACTGGACGAAAATGCTAATCGCTTTTTAACGTTTTCAGAGAGCATTTCTGTAAAACCAAATGGCCATTTGGTGATAAAATTAATCTGTTAGGCACTGATTATATTAAATACACTTAAAGAGTATTTTTTAGATGAGTGATATGACTATTTAGAATGATATGCTTTGAATCATGATGGTATGATAATATATTTATATGTTTAAACGGGTTTTATGAAAGACGTCATAGAACTAAATAAATAAGTAAATTAAATCTACACACATCAAAAGTGTCTAGGGATCAACATATATTTTTGCAATAACTTTTCTCCTGATTGATATTAATTAAAATTTTCTTTAAGGATTCATCAAATAAAGTGTTTTCGTTTGTCACAGTAACGATAAACCAAGTCACCTTATGGATACCCTCCATATTCGGCAGAGCTCTTCTCTGTAGCATATCCCATGCATGCTCAATCGGGTTCAAGTCTGGCGACTGAGCAGGCCAGGGCAGGACATTGATGTTAGCTGCGGCGAGAGAATCCAGTCGCAAGAAGACCTTTTTTTGTTGTTGCAACGAACATGGGCGGCCATTCCACAGCGTGATTTGGATGAACTCATTTTGAGTATGCCAAACCGATGTTCTTGTGTTGTTAGTGTTCGCGGTAGAAACACGAATTATTAATTGTTTAAGTTACCCAATACAATTTTAAAGAAAACTGTTATTTCAGTCTTTTTTTCGAACTTTAATGTTAGTGGTTCAAATGTCAAAAATCCCTTTAATATTAGGAAAATGGCAAATTTCTTTATTAATGCAAAGGTGACTTGGTTTATCGTTACTGTGACAAACGAAAACACTTTACTTGATGAATACAGCCAGAGTTTATCTGCGTTAAAGATTCGGGGTAATTCAGATAACTTCAATGTTCGTGGATATGCAATAGTATTCACGTATGTCTAGTAAGTTCGTAATTCAGTAAATCGACCATCAAGGTTAACATAAACTTAAGATATATTGCTTACTACAGCAAACAGTATTAAGAAAAGTGAACTTACCGGTGCACAAGTGAATATTCAAGAGACCCCACAATTAAATTTAAAAGCACATAATATTTACGGTGCTCGGCTGTGAAGGCCATGAATGAATAAGGACGTTTCGCCAGTCTAGTCACGTGGCGGCCATTTTGTCGGAAAACGGCGGGAAAAGGGCTCGCGACGCTCGAGTGCGCACAGGTGGGACCGCCATCGATACGATACGACGGAATATTGAATTAAGTATTAAATTTATTTAAATTAATACATCATCAGGACATTAGGTTTACGTTTAACGTTGATTTTAACTGAAAATTGGAACATTGGGGTTTGTTAATAATAGACTGCCTTGCAGAAGAATAACAAAGACTTTTGATGATGTTATGTGGCAACTAAGTAACAATAGGTTTCGCTATAGAGGGGACAAGCGAAGAAATGACACAGTAAAACTATGAACCCATGCCTCAGTAACGCCATCTAGAATAACATAGCAGTGCTATTCTGTAAATGGTAAATCACTTCGAAAGTCATTTCGCGAATCATCTAGAAAGTCATACTTACTACGCTTCTCATGTCGCCTGTACAAGATTCGGTATTCACATGTCAACGTCAAAATACTCACCCGTTTTAGTTCGTCTCACTTTGATCATCACTTGGTGGCGCCAGTGTCGAAATCACTCCATTTAAGAATACGATATTTTAATTTCACTGCGGATTCAGAAGTGATTTCGCAAATGGGTCAATCTCCAAAACGGGCGTATTCGTGTGATCGCTCTGGTGCTTTTCAGATATTGATATATAATGGTAATTATGTATTTCATTAGAAAGAATGATATTCAAATAGTACATTTTTATTATTGGCCTTCAATTTACACAAATGGTTATGGAAATATTTAAGTTCAAAAAATTTCGCGACCAGAGCAATCATAATTGGTGCCAGAGCGATCATAAATGGTGAAATTAGTGAAACAAAAATAAATAATAATGATAAAATATTATTTTCGTACCACTTGCTCAAAAAAGTGACATTCTATGCCACAAAAAGCGAACATAACAATAGTCATTTTTAATCTTTTAAAAACAGGGAAAGAAAATTGTACTGGATTTCATTCATCCCCTAGGGAGAGAATGTGATTTAAATTTGGAATACCTAACTTACCGAAATTTATACTGAACTACATCTGTGTCACGTACACCATTGAGTTTGTATTTATAGCATTATACATCTTTTTGAAAAAGGAATACGCGGTTATTATGCAGTTATGATTATTAATTAAATAAAATTACGAAAACTGACGAAGCCGTATGAGCTTAATGCCTTTGCTTTTCCGACAAAAAAAATATAAATCTAGGAATATGCCGCGTTTTTGTTTTCTTCAAATATTTAAACGTTAAGTTTATTTTAATTTATTTTTATAAATAAGCTAATGTTCTAAAAATACGTTTACTTTTAGGTAATGTCATTATTTTTAATAAATGCTTATCTCATATTATTATTGTGTTATTTTTTTCGCAAATGGTACGAAAAGTAGAGTATTTTCCTCGGTGATAAAGCTGTCTTAGTCTTGGGTGAAATTAAATCCCTCGCTACACTCAGGACTCGTCTTAAATCCCTCGCTTCGCTCGTGATTTAAGTTTTTAACACCCTCGCTACGCTCGGGAGTAAACCTCGAGTCCTTCGTTACGCTCGCGATTTAAATCGTCACCCGCGACAGAAGACACTGCTTTATCCCCTTGGTTAATAATCTACTATTATTTAGCCGTTTTAAGTCATGTTCAGTATACGTGTAACAAGATTATTATATGTAAGAGAAATGTATTATTTTAGAAAAAGGTCAAGGCATATTATCAGTCATAAGTGAAGTACTTATGACACATATTAAAAATAAATAACAAATTAACAAAATTTGGCTTAGTTTCATTTATTTGGACTTAATTAAATCACTTCTAGGTAAATGAGACAACATTAAAAACCTTTTGAAATCCACCAATATTACATACAGTCTTTTATAGTTATTAAATGATTTAGACTCAATCAATATCAGTTTTAAAAAAGTTATTAAAGAAAACTAACGTTTACAAAGAACAAAATTAAATTCTTAAAAATGAACAATTTATAAACGTAAATATTTGTAATCATAATACTTAATAGAACTTAAAAACTAGACTAAAATAACAGTCTTAAAAAGATATGTAAGTGATTTGTAATGATCACATTTTCCTTAACTAGGTATATCTTTAGTGGAAAGTGAAGAATCAAAAAGAAGAACACAAAGTAAAATGCAATTCAGATGGTCAGATCAGATTAAAGTATTGTTTGCAAATTATAATGATACAAATTTTAACACAAAGTAAAAAAAAACAATTTTTATAAGGCTTAGTTGATCAGGAAACTAAAAATTAAGGTTTATTTTAAGCTCAGATAATTGAATAGTAGTCGGAGTCGGAGTCGGGTAAATCTTCTGCTGCAGCAACCTTTGTCAAGGTGTTATTGTTTTCCAACGAAGATAAAACTACCTCGGAAATACTTGTACAGACCTCATTAAATTTTCATACAATAGATCAGTCACTCATTGGTAGTACTGTGCCCCGAGCTTTTTGTCTTTGGTAACTCGCTCTTGACTTTACAAGTCATTGTGCGTCTTAGATATGGATCATATTTTATCTTGGCCATTCTACGACGCTCAGCCAATTTCTTCCTAAGACGTTTTTCTTCAATACTCGTAGATAATTTATTTCGAGGCATGATTTCAACCTGCAAAAATAGTTGCCATTAAATTTTAGAGAAGAAAGGGTTACAGTTGTGGTTAGTTAAATGCCATTACAAAAATATCATCAAGGTAAAATACGTCAATATCTGTTTATGGGTTTAGGTTACCCAAAGAAACCCCCCAGGAATGGTTGTAAATTAAAGGTCATATGTATAGTTCATCGTTTGTCATTGTTACTACTACTTACAATAGATTTATAACGTACAATTAATGCAAAATATCATTGCTCTGTTCTTTTTGGACAGAGTAGTCACAGACATAGCGATCAGAGAAAGTCACAAAATCATAAATATAGCCGAATTTAAAAGCAGTAGAAAGTTATGATTACGTCTCATAAAAAACATCACAACGATCACTTAATTCACATAACAGACACATTCATAAGCTTACTATTTAATTTAAATAACGTGCCATAGCAATCATAAAATTCGAGAACCAAATCCAGAGCAATCATAAACTTACCTTCGTAATGTTGGAGTGCTGGTTCGTGGCACACAGGTTTCGTCCACGGCGGTTAGACTACTGCCAGGGTTACCCCGCGGGAGGGGAATAGAGTGTCTATAACGCGTAACTAGGGATGAGCGCGATGTTTTACCTCAGCGCAGAGCGATGAGATAAAATGCCCGGTCACGATTTCAAATTCAAATTGTGGCAAAAGTATTGTTAATATAACTGAAAATAATTGATTACGATGAAGATTAACTATTTGTTATGTAATTTAAACAAGTTGTTTCATATGAACCCTCTTATTAAAAAGTTAAAAAATATTTTATTCATTCAATCGGGAGTCGGGTCAACCCAGCCAGAGCGATCAGAATTTTAGGGTTTAAGATTTTTTTTTAAATATTTAAAATAAACTTATTCATAATATTAGTCTTGTACCATGTAGATTGGACACCAAACTGTATAATAAAAAATATTTTAAAAACGTTCTTCGATTTTAAAGTGGGTTTATCCAGCCCGACACGAAAAAAAATGCCTCTGGAGATCTACCCAAATAAACTTTTCAGAATAGCACTGCGGTAGTGAAGCGGCAGTGGAGCGGATACTCGTATCCAGAAGGACAAAATTTTGTTCGTGATGTTCCGTTAGTATGTATTGAATGTCTTTGGATTTGGCCTATGGTCCGAACGCCTTTTCCTACTTCTTTCTACCAAAGATCCTAGATATTACGGCGTTCTTTAAGCGCTCATACATAACGTAAAAAATCCCTTTTCATTGGGTAAATCTCTTCAATACAAATCCTACCAAAAACCCAGCCACCTTTCAACGCTGCTTACACCTTAATCCCATTTCAAACAGCGTACCATAGCTACATCTATAATTGTATGTGTGTACGTCATGTATGTGTTGTATGTATGAAACCGCATCGCGTTCACACAATAATAATTATATGTTGTGTTTGCGTGGGTGGAGCTGTGGGCGGCGCGGCCTCGCCCCCGCCCCTCGCCTTTTTTTATTTATTATTATATCTTTTTTTTTATCCATTGTTTTCACAGTAATGAGGTCTGCGTGTAAAAGCTGCGGTTTTATGTTTGTAGAGCTACTGGCTGGAAAGACAGGTGTCTTTGGGTCGTATTTGCGAGTGTATAATTATAGCAGTTCTTTGTTAAGGTTTAAAATAAGAACTTGTAAGTCTTTACTTTCTTTTTCTGGTCTTGTGGTATGTACCGGTCATTGATCGAATATTTGACAACTTTTATAGTTTTTGTATGGGAAATGTGTCATAAGTTTGACGTTATACGTCAAAAATCGAACATTGACTGGTCATTGAGACACGATTGCAATAGCAGACTCGACCCCCTGGTATGATAATTTTATGTTTTGAATACTTAGTGACTTTAAAATGAGTAGGCTAAATGGGTACCTGGGAACCCAGGTTCGATCCAGGGGTCGATAATAAGTGTTCTTCAGTTTTTCCTTTTAGAACTTCTCAGCAGCATTTATAAATCGGGGTAAATTTATAAACCGGGGTTATAAATCGTGCCTCATTAATGTCAATAAGCTCGCCCTTTATTACATAACTGATGAAATGCGGGTGTACTACAGGTATACCTTAATCTAACCCTTCAGGAATTGCTGGTGTGCTAATGTGTTATGTTAAGCAATGTGTAGATGGTTTGGTCAAGTTGAGATAATGAATGTGACACCGACATGGGAGGGCCTAAAAGGACAAAGGTACATTGACCTTATTTGTAGTCTTCTTTTAAAAGGTCAGTGCGCTAAGTGCAGTACCTCTACCATGAGTTTACACCGTCAAAACTCGCTAGCGTCTCCGTAAATTATTTGTATGAAATATTGTACAGCGCCCCTAGCGGTCACAGATAGAATTAAAATTCGTACCATGAGCACTATAGATTTCGATAGGTTAAAAACCTAACGTAATCTATTCGATAGTCACTAACGTTTTACAGCTGTCACCATACAAAACGGTACCATGAGTCACTAATTTCACTGACGCTATCGAATAATACGCTTACGATAGTAGTTACGTAGCTCACTAGCATTTTGACGTGTGAAACCTAAGTTTACATTAAAATCATTTACGGTTTTGAGTCTAAAACAAGTAATACCAGTCAAAATAATGCCTGCAGGAGCTTATTTAGCATGGAATATGTTAGTGACCGCTGAATTTGAAGACCAACGACGTGAACAGCGGGAATTTCAAGCAAAAATGAGTAGTATTCATGTTGGACACCGAATGGAAAATATAAGTGAAATAAAGTTTATTAAACTTTGCTCTCTAAAGAATCATTTGAATACTTTTTATCCTGGTAGTAAGATCCCATGGGACAATCATCAAACTTAGTTAAACGTAGGTATAATATTTTTGAATCCATACAATACATTGAATAGAAAGTTAAAACATAGGTACCTTTCCACATGAACTCCACCAACAATTGAAACTGTGAGACACTGTGACACTGTGTTCCTCATTGTATTAAATAATCTTTAAACTTATAAACAACACCGCGCAGCTCAGCGACTCAAGTACACAACACACAACGTAAACAAACGGTCGGTTTATTTGTGACATTGACTGTCGTCTAATTTTTAGCATAGCGATAACAGACATTTTGAGCTTTTAAGAGACGTTCTCTCTTCTTATTCGTGGGAAAGAAAGAAACAAAACATAAGTAATGAAGCATAGACGAAAGTATTCTAAAGATTAGAGTGAAGTTAGCTAGACGACACGATCTATCGAGCTTACCTTAGCGCCTGCGTAAGACTACGTAAATCTCATGGTGCAAGCATTATCGAAATCTATTCGATCCACGTTAGCACGCTAGCGGTTTCAACGCTAGCGAGTAATTTTTAGATGGCAACTCATGGTAGAGGTACAGGTTGTTTTTACGCTAACGCGATCGAAACGTTCACCGCGTTTGGCTGTCTGATTGGTTAAAAGCTTGGAGCGGGCCAATCGGAGCGCCGAACGTCATAAACGTGTCGATCGCGTTAACGTAAAACAAACTCGCACTAGGCACTCTGGTGCGTTCATGGTAAACGAAACAAAAGGAGTATGTATTAGGATCAGAGCAGGTGGTGTTTTGTGGTTTTTGCTCACCTCCATAGGAAAAAGGCGTGAGTTAATGTATGTATGTAATATCTACAGATACGCAATGAGCCCTACTAGTTCTAGAGGTGTAAGTACTAGGTTAAACTTAAAAGGTATATTTATAAAAAAAAAATAGGATTTATTCTTAGATACAGGTACTTTTATGCTACTGCCAATAGCTATCTTATTTCTTTTAAACATGATTTTCTTTTATTTAACGATGATATAATATAAATAATTCTTTTACAAAAAGTCTAACCACGTCCTTGTAAAAAAACAGTAAAACATCTCATAACGAAACTTAACAACAAACTATAATAAGTATATAGCGTCTAAACCAAACCCTTTACTTCACTGTATTACTAGTTTAAATTAACACTATGTTAGCCATACATCCATAATTCGTGTACCATTCTTCAAATCGTTTGTAACCTTTCAACTGACACTAAACAAACCGTTTACGGCTCAAGCTTATTCAAGTGCGAAACCCTAAAAACGATGCCTACACCAAACGTATACCAATCTATACCTCCCTATGCCTACTTCACAGTACGTTCAAAGTACGTAACTGTAAATTAACATGTATAATTACACAGAAACGGGCACGGGAACCCTTTAGCGTTTACATGTTTTAATCCTGTTTCATGCGTTATTGGCGTTGTGCGGAACCCTTTGTGCGGGACGCTCGCGGAGCCACGGTGCGTGCTTACGTAATTAATGGGGATTTGTACGTTGTTTTGAGGGACGCTAGGTTAGGTACCTACGTGTAGAGCTAGATAGATTTTGTGGTTGGTGTGACAGGGGTGCTCATTTTTTACTGTTCTGTGGTGGGGTCGTCTGTACAGCAACCAATACGGTTAGGGATCACTATTTTAAAATTCAGTTGTTAACATTTCACACGTACAGTCTGTCCAATTTACCCCAATTGACACGAACCTTATTCTATTTGCAATAAAGTTGAAAAACTATCAAAGAAATTTGACACTTGATGTGCTGGCGCTAAAAATATTGGACGCATAACATGTATTGCTTTTTCGAGTCAATAAAAAATACTAATATAAAGCGCATGAAAATAATGCCGAAGACGTGACGTTTAGCGAAAATATGTGTGTTACGGTTATCTTATGGACGGACCAAACAATTTTTTTAAAGGAAATACATTGTGTTAAAGAGAAGAAAGACAAGATTGCGATATCATTTGTGTATCATGATTTTAATTATTTATTACAACAAATATTTTTAATTATGTATTAATTATGGCCCTAGCTTTTTCCCGACTAAATAGTCTATCCGATGCACCTTAGTAGGTACTAGTATTTTACTTGAAACGACAGTCAAACTAACCTTCTTATAGCTATAACCTCAGTAATTAGAAAACCTTTTGGTAAAACTGGTTTTCGAACTCGATTTGTTGTTTCAAATACATTATTATTAATTTTAATTTTTCAAAGTTCTTGAAAAGTTTTCAATGGGTTTATTGATTCTAACCGATATAAGTCTCACATATCTATCGAAACATTCAAGCACCGCACCCTTATGTCCCGTACGGTGTTCACAGAAGGGTTGTGTAATGAAGGCGAATTTAATTGCTATTTTGTCGGTACCGGTATAGTCCCACAGAGGGTAGTCTCGGGATCTATCCATACGTGGTCGTCTCATGTGCGTTAATCTGCGGATATGCCGAGGTCTGTCAGAGCTTGTTTTGTGGGTTTTTAATGGATTAGGGACATTCGTACTAGTAATGCTGCTATTCTAATGAGCAGTTTTCCCGTTGCGGATGAAATTGATTCTTTATTTTTCTATACAACATGTAACAAAATAAACGCACAACCTGAGAAAAAGGGTCATTGTACTCATTATTATCAACAACTCTTATTATGCGACGAAAAATGAATCTTGAAAAAAAAAATTGTTGTTAACACATTTATGTAAGTACAGACAAGCTACCCCAATGAGTCAAATTTCTTTGATAAGTATTAAACTTTATTGCAAAGAGAATAAGGTTCATGTTCAACTGGGAAAATTTGACAGTTTGGGGTTTGATGTGCTGCCGTCTGTACCTTGATAAAATGTAGGTACCTACTGCACAGCAGATTTTTCACATGTTGTATAGGTAGGTACTAATATAAAAGGTATATGGTGTGCTTACGTATGAAGTGCATGACTGCTTCGTTGGTCCCGTGGTTGTTACTGCTAAGCATGAGATCCAGAGTTTGATTCCCGCGTTTTTACTACGGCAATTTTTCAGTAACAGCCTGAAGTCTAGATTTGTGATCTTTTTATTAAACTCATTGCAAAAATTAACGTATGGTCATTTTTTTTTATATATAATGGGTCTACTCTTGACCTCAATCTTGTCCTTGGGTCAGAGATGAGGTCGACGATGGAACGAGCTTACCCAAAAAAAGCCTATTAACTCGCGACTTAAACAGGTTGGGGGTCATATGAACTCGGAAACCCTGATACAGGCAGGGAATTCCACTCCTTGGCTGTGAGCATAATGAAGGTACAGGCCAAGCGCTTCGTGCGAATGTGTGGAACATCTATAAGGAATGGGTGATAACCTGCAGTACGTCTGGATTCCCGATGGAAGAAAGGAGATGGTGGAATGAGCTCGTGGAGCTCTAGAGCACACTCACCGCACTCAATAATTGTTTATTAAAACGAATAGGTACAACATTTTTTGTAAAGACCAATGTTTGGTGGGACAGAAATTGAATGAAAAGATGCCGTTGTTTATGGTTCTCGCTTACCTCTAATAAATATGTAAGAATACATCATGTTCATCATTAACATACACGTATAACACATTCATTTGGAGTCGGATAATTCATTTTCAAATTCATGGTAAATGTGCACCAGATGTAAACGAAAGGTAAAAAAAGCTAAGAACCATTTTTATTATGAACAATCAAATGACTCGATCGTTTTACACCAAAACACTCCCTTACGCGTTTATTCTTTAACTATTTGTCTAATTATTTTCAACAAACTTCGTAAACGAACTAGCAATACAATCCAAAACAAAAACAAAATCGCTCATGCCAGTATCATCTTCTCCAAATGACATTCAACCCCAAAAAACAGTAAATACATACATAACTCACATTAATAATCCCTAAATATCATCAAATGGTATTAAAACAGACGCTTATGTACCATACATAGACTCCGTATGCTCGGCCGTGGTATGTCGGCATGTTCAAAGCGCGGCGCGCAGAGCCTTTGATCTGCCGCACATACAGGCTTACATCCAGCCTAGTACATATAACCCTTCTATTTCGGTTCGCCATCTTAGGGTTAAAATATCTTTTGAGATATACGAGTGGATCTGTATCGGTGTTTAGTGAATTTATTTGGGAAGGGAAGATTATAGTGTGAGTGTGTAGGCTCGAAGAGGTCTACAGCTGTTTTGAGAAGGGGTTCGTGAGATGAAAGTGAAATCGAAGTTGTATAGTGAATTAGGGTAGACAAGAGGTGCTTTTTCGAGTTATATATTATTAATGTGGCAATTATGTAAAAAATACTAACTGCCCCGGCCAACTACGTTCCACCTCAGAATCAATTATTCATTGATTTTATACACCTAAAGCGAATAAGCGATCTTGAACAATTAATAAAAAAAAAAAAAAAACTTCATGACAATCTGTTTAGCCGTTACGTTTTAGTTTTGTTAACCCCCGACGCAAAAAGAGGGGTGTTATAAGTTTCACCACTATGTGTGTGTGTCTGTCTGTCTGTCTGTCTGTCTGTCTGTGGCACCGTAGCGCCCAAACGGGTGAACCGATTTAGATGCGATTTTTTCTATTTGAAAGCAGGGTTTCTTGCGATGGTTCTTAGACATAATTCATCAAAATCGGTTCAGCCGTTTCAAGGTTATCAGCTCTTTTGTGTTAGCTACCGTTGCTATTTTAGACGTCTATGGGTATTAACTTTACTTACAAACATATGTGTGTCTTAAAATTTCAAACACCCATGTGTGAAATATTAATAAGCAACATTATGGTGGTGGTGGTGGTCTGATGCAGCCAGGATATCTAGCAGACTAATACACTCTTGGGAAAATAACAGCAGATATGTCGTGTTTGGATTCATTTTAACCTGCATTTGATTCTGCACACAACAGATACGTTGAAAGGGGGTCTGCGTTTAAAAATTTAAAATAAAAATTAAATTAAAAATTTAAAACACCCCCATCGCAAAAAAGTAAAACATTTAAAAAGTTAAAAATAACACTTTAGCCATGAAATTTTACTTCACGTCGGGGTACCGTTAAAATGAGTACCTACAAACCTACAAGTACTAGGAACATTCCTTACTTAAGCGGTACCCCGACGTGAAGTAAAATTTCATGGCTAAAGTGTTATTTTTAACTTTTTAAATGTTTTACTTTTTTGCGATGGGGGTGTTTTAAATTTTTAATTTAATTTTTTTACAAACAAAACACATAAACACTGCGACACGAGAATTTTAGATATTATCACACGCAAAAATATTTGGTGCAAAATGACAAAGGCAAGCAAATTAGTAGTGTCTTGGATATACCAATTAGGAGCTTTTGCTGTTAAACACAAATTAGATAAGACAAGGGCTTTCAATAGAATGAAACATGTAAATGCCTCATAAATATTAGGTACAATACTTTACATAAGTCAAAGCCTAGGCAAGCAAATTAGGGTTTACCAATTGGAATGGGTTTGTTATTAAGCACAAATTTTCGATAGCATTCATTTTAATCTTTTCTAGTTTTATAATAAGGTAAGAGTTTGTTTCTTCTCAATCTTTGTTTGTTTCATATCTGGCACTAAAAATTGAATATTATTAAATTATTCAAGTATTTAAAATAACAATTATTTACGATGTTAATAGGCTATTTAGGCAATATATTTAGTTCGTGTAGTTTTTAGTAAATCAAAAAATGTTACGTAATAAAGTTTAGTGTCATAAAATCTGATTACTTTTTGAACAAGACATTTCACAACCTTCCGATGAATACTCAAACTTCATACACACACAAGTTCTCTTAATCTTGATTTTTAGTTCCTAGAAGTCTCTACTTGTAACTGAAAATCTATCCGAGTAAACTTCTAGAGTATTTTCATTGCTGAACATGTAAGCACACGGAAAAATTGTGTCATCCCAAGTCTCCGCTCCAGCCGACAAACAAGTGAATGTATGTAAATCAGATAGTATGTATTCAATGACTACCTCGACGTGTTCGAGTTCTGCCTACCTCGTTTCCGAAAACAAGGTTGCATTTGAAAGCTTAAGTGAAGAGCCTATGTTGTAACTGTTATAAGACACACACTATATTAAAGAGAGAACATGTAAATACATTACTAGTGAAATGTGTGTGTACTGTACTATAGTTTGCCGAAATTCTGTACGGTTACAAGGTTTTGCCTACCCTGTTTCTTAGGGCACGGCTGTATTTAAATACTTTATGAAAAGTTGTAGGTTTTATAAATCTAATCTTACTAATATTATAAACGCGAAAGTTTGTGAGGATGGATGGATGGATGGATGTTTGTTACTCTTTCACGTTACAACTACCGAATGGATTTTAATGAAACTTTACAATAATATAGCTTATACATCAGAATAACACATAGCTATAGTTTGTAAAGATATTTTGTTAATTGTTCAAAATATAACGATAAGTGAAAGATCTGCTGTCTTCGAGCTATCCTGGCGGTACGCTGCGTAAACGGTTGAAGTTTCGCAAAAATTATTTGATTTAAGAAGTTCAGACCATTTGAATATTTTCTGTACCTACTTCATAGCGTACGTATTATTTAAAAATATTTTTATCTTCTACGTAAACGAAGTCGTGGGTTAAAGGTAGCGTTAGCCCAAAGAATCTTCTCCACGCGGACGAAGTCGCGGGCAGAAGCTAGTATATAAAATCCTCGTGTCAGTGTTTGTTACAAAACTCCTCCTCCTCCCAAAGAATAGGAAGTAAACTACTTTTTTTAACGAATTAAAAGCAAAACGATTTTTTCCGCGGCAGCTAGTACTTTTTCGTATAAAAAAATACCATGAGACCAAAACGTAACTTGTGTGAAATGCAAGTGTGTTATAGGTACGTCTCTGCAAAGTAAACAGAACACACAGAACAGTAAACAGAACTACATGTAAAAAAGGAACACTAAAATATTGTAACGAAACTAAACAACAAACTAAAATTTCATCCGTAAATTACTATACATGGGTGTCATGCTAATTAATTAACAAAAGGCTGGTGGCATTGTTACGTTGTATGGTTAGCCTTCGGCCAAAGTAGAAGCCAACTCTTGGTTCACGGGAAACTCTTCGACATCTCTTTGGTAGTGGGCTACTCCAACGATTACATTCATCTAACCACATGAATCGAGATACTTCATTATTTATTTGGAGCATGATAAATCAGTCATGAATATAGACATCTTGAAGATTATCTAAAATACTCATGAATCTCAATTATTTTAAACATGATTATTTAAAGAAGACGCTTTATATATTAATATCTTCTGTCTGTCGCGAGTATAGCTTAGTGGTAGGGCATTGACTCACGATCATAAAACTTCTAGTACAGAGGATAATTACGAAGAAATTGCATAGACTAGAGTTCGCCTAGAGGTCGACATTCGATTGTTATGGCTATCTACACTCTACTCTTTGTAGATACAATACTTGCTAGTTACAATCCGAAAAGGCGACTAAAAAGACGAATATTATTAACTAGAGGTAGAATGCGATCGTTTTAGGTAGGTAAGTACCTACACTTCCTCTCCATATAAAACTATAGATTACTATGACAAATTCCGCTTTCCTATATACGTGATCACAATATTCATAAAAAGGACGCTTAGCATATTAATATACTGATTAGAATACGAGTTGGTACTTTTAGAGATCTTTTTACCCACGCAATCCCGAAAATAATTCGATAAATGACCACAGTAAATAACCGACAATTTCCCCTAAAACCGAGGCGACGACGTAACAGACAATAACTTACGTGTCCAATAAATAAATATTCAACACGGACGCCATACATCTCACTAATTTACTACTACTGAACCCCATAATAACCATCTATTCACGGGTCCCCGCGAATAAATATCTCGCGACATTTTTCTTCGCCTTATCTTGAGAGTCCAGACTGGTCGCTATCCCTTTCCCTCTTAACTTTGCCAACAACTGTCTATCTCTCTTACGCAGTATTTTATCACGGACCTCGCCTCCCTTTATTCAGTACGTTTTATTTAGTTTTCGTCCTCTTAATGGATTTATTCGTCCAAGTCCTTTGACCTTGTGTTTGTCTCTAAGTTCGAGAAGCCGATGATCTTATAGAGAAAGTAGGTGATATGTTATGGGAGTTTTGGACCAAGAAGTGAAACCTTTATAAATGTTTGGTTGGAGACAGTTTGCGTGGAACTTTGGGAGTTAACGTGAACATTCATGGAGTCATTGAAGTTACTCAGTGAGAGTTTGCTGGGAGGAGTAAAGAAATAGAAAGTTACAAGGCTATCTAGTTATATTATTTTAACTAAGTAGGTAAAATGACTGCTTACGCCCCTACATTGCTGAGTATGATACCTGGGACAGCTAACTGCTAAAGTGCTTATAGATATTTAAAGCGCTAGGTTCATCGTTATAAGCTCGTTCCCTATTACAAGAAACTAAAACGTAACTGCCGAATTGTGAGTATACTTAGGGTAGGTATACTTATCTTTGCCTAACCCTTCGGGGTTAGAGTTAGGTTTGAATTACGTACCAAATTTTAACGCGTCAAGTACAAATATCTAGTGAATGCAACATCCCTCATTCCACACACCAATTTTTATACAACATTGTCGGAGGTATTGCGAGATAGGTATTGCGTAGAAATATTTCCAACAGGTCTGTACACGAGTAGAAAAATATGTTCCCTTTTAAAAGCTGACCTCGATTTAAACATCGTAGGCACTTTTAAAAAGATTATTTTCTAACTCAAGCAGGTATAGAGTTTCTTGCCCATTTTTCTCCACTCGAAACAACCTTTTGGATGGGGTCGCTAGAATCATTTTTGTATTTGATTTAACTTGTAAATGGACGTTCAAAAGTGTTTGTAATATAAGATTTGACTTAAGACTTTTAAAATGCCCTAAAAACATGAGAATAACAGCTGAACAAATTGCTTTAAATAAGAGGCTGTGTTTCAGCACATCGCGTAATGATTAATAGTAGATCAAACTCACCAGATAATCAATAATAAAAACAAAGTATGAACCAAAATGACATAAACAAAGACCATTACTGCTACACGATGCATCATGGGGTCATTATTGTACCACACGTTATAAATAAGGGGTCTCAAACGCCTCAAGGAGGGGACGCGCAAATAAAATTAGTTACACTACTTATCACCGCGAGACTGAACTGTGTTATGAGACAATTGTTTTATTTATTTATCACTTACCTACTCTCTGTGTATGGTTTTGAATGAAGGCCGCGTAGGATTGTACTCGTAGATTGGTTTAATTAAGTTATCACTATCGTTTTATCATTTCTTTGAGTCTGATTTATTGAGGTCGGTGCAGTACGGTTTCCTCATCCTTACTTCTCTAACATGAACCTGTAGCCTACACCCACATTTCGCTTGTTATGGTTAAGTACTTTATTTATTTATTCAACAAAACACAATATAAGCTTACAGTTACTATGACCAAAACGCTTACATGCTAACAATTTCCACAATCCATTTAAAACAAATAATCAAGAAGTCACAAAATTTAAAAAATATTGAAAAATAATACCTACATGTCAATAGAAAAATGTCAAAGGAATTCAACATTTAGGCAAAGAAAAAAACATATATATACTTATAAAACACTAGCAGACGTCTCGCGGTTTCACCCGCGTTGTTCCCGTTCCTGTGGGAATACAGGGATAAAAAGTAGCCTATGTCACCCGGGGATAGTGTAGCTTCCCAACAGTGAAAGAATTTTCCAAATCGGCCCAGTAGTTTCGAAGCCTATTCAATGCAAACGCACAATCAAACATTTCCTCTTTACATATTAGTATAGATAGGACTTATAAATTTTAATTGAGTTTGTTGACACTAGACTAAAATGGCAATTTCTATTGCTATGTCGTTACTAGTTTCAAAGAAAGCAGATATAATTTGCTGTAACTCGCTTTTATTTTATTCTGTTGTTAAGAAAAAAAAAAAAAAAAATTGTGTACTTAGTTTTGCAGGCCAGTGTAGATGGTTTGTACAAATAAAAGTGGATGGCTGGAAGTGACAAGGCAGAAATGAATAAGTAGAAATGACATTGTTAGATTCAGTAACTTTTTTAAATATAATATGTATCATATACAGGGTGTAACGGAAAGGGTATATATGGATATACCCTTTCCGTTACATCCTGTAGATAAGCTGTACCTAGATAGATTATTTTGTTAATAAATAATTATAAGCCACCCATTAGAAATTTATAAAAGTAGAAGTCATTGGAAGACAAATTTTTACTTACAAGTGATAAATGTATACCTAATAGTATACATACTTCATTTTAAGTAAAGGTCAGATTCGTAGGTCCATCCATGCCATGCCACAATCACAACCGGTGCACCCTTTTGTCAGGAATGTGAAAGAAACTCAAGGAATGTAAGGATTGCAGAAGCTTTGAAAACACTCGAACGTAAATCGTATTTGAAACACTCTGAGGAAATACAAGATGATGTAATATCGTTTAGTATTTCCTCAGCGTAGAAAAAGAGTGTACAGTGCGAAAATGGTGACAGCAACGAAAATATGAAGTGTTGAAAAAAAATCGAGATAATTCTATCAGGATGATCAGCTAACAAAGCTTTCAAAATAGGTGTCGATGTCATAGCGGAAAGATTAAATAGAAATCCATACAATATGCAAAGTCGGCTTAGTAAATATTCTCTACCGCTAACAGCAGTTATGAAAGGAAATGAAAAGCGATCGGAATGCCTGTTGTTTGAATTTTAAGTCGCCCCAATTTCAATTATTTCAAGCGACTATCTTACTTTTCAATTAAAAGTAGCCGCAACTGAATGGAACTGTGAGCCTTATGATACAATGAATAAAAATTCAATTATATGTTTTCTTTTTTATATGTCTTAAAGTTTTGATTGAATTCATATCATGAGATTGTAGGTCAGTCAGTCAATGTCAATAAGTTGCTCTCTTAGTCAAAATCAAAATCAAAAGTCATTTGTACAAATCAGGCTGAGGATCAGTACTTTTTGAACGTCATAATTGCATAAGACCGTCCCCGAGAAAGCCCGCTCTTAGTGCTGAATCATAAATGTGTGGGGATCGGTATCAAATCTAAGTAGACGCAGCTAAGAACGACTGATTACCTGGCCGTCACAACCCGGTGACTAGGTTACACAATAGACTTAACTATACAGGGTTATTTGTAAAACACCAGCAACCTCGCGGGACTAGATAGCTAACATCATCAGCAATAACTTTTGTTCTAAGAGTTCTGACGTAAAACAATACATGGAGCTAAAATTATATTTTAAATTTTTATTGTATTGTCGTGACATTTGTAAGCCTATGTTTCACTCGTAAATAAAAGGACGACGAAGTTAACTGCAATGCGCGTAGAGTTATTAACATTCAAGCGGGCAATTAATATTTATTTTTGTATGAAAATAAAATCAAGTACAAGTAATACCCTGTATATAGACTAAATGATTGTTGGTCTTTCGCGGTTCTAAGCAACATGATAATAATCAACTTGATTGTATTTGAAACAAGTTACTACTTTAACAATAGATAAATTAATCCACAGTATGTACAAAGGTGTCAAGAGTGAGTAGTAGGGTTCCCAAAGCTTTGTTACTCTGTGGCACAAAGCTGCCTGTCATTTACCCTAAGCATTGCCGCTGGCAACACTTTGTGTTGGCCAATTACTTGCCAGTAGCTTAACCAACGAATGGCTGTTGGTAGAGGTTTTTCTTGGAAATCTATCTCCCTAAAACAATTAACTATTTCATTTTTTATTATCTATAAAGTTTTTTTAGTAACAAACACTTTACAAGATTACGTCCTGTAATCTTGTAAAGTGTTTGTTCCTAAAATGTTGAAATATTCTAAGATGATTTAGAAGTTTTTTTATTAAGACTTTTAAGCCCGTCATTAATATTATTGTACGAGTATTAAAGAGATAATTTTAAAGCGTGTACCTACAATTGTTAAGTGTACAATTAAGTAACCCTAGACCTCCACTGCCAAAATAATGAGCGCAAGACTTATTACTAAAACAGATAAGTCTTCATGACCTGAGGAATTCGAACTATTCCTCATAGTGACCCAAAGCCAATGGTCCATTGCTCAGTAACTGTGTGCAACAATCAACAAACACACGACGAAGTTCAACTGAATGATTGTAGTTGTATTATTTTAAAATCTTTAGTTTTATTTTATTTATTTTTCTAAGTTTTAAATTGCAAAACTAAATACTGTACTGTAAAATTAGAGGGGATCGGCACTGTTACTCCTTAATACAGGCTTTTTTAAAGCCTAGCTAGGAGAACGGCACGTCACCCACCTGATTGCCAGATAATCAAAACTACCCACTTTGTAAAAACTGAAACATGTATTGCAATCTGTTTTTATATAAATAAATACATAGTATTATTATTTTATTATTAAAACTAAACGATGATGACGAGAACGTTAATTTCCGTAAGTAAGACATTAATAATCTAGTAGCTATATCATTTCAGCGACAATCAATGTCAATGTAGGGAAATTAGACAGATTTTTGACAGATTTAGACTGCGTTTAGATAGAATAGGATGTAATAAAAATAAAAAATAAATTATAATAGTGCTGCTTATTCAAACAAAGCGAATAAAACATCTAACCACAAACCTCGTAGATACCAGAAATTCGATGCCCCAGAAACAAATGGCCAAACAATTATTTCGAATAATGTAATGCCTTCGCGGAAGGTGTCACTCAATCGGCCATGACATAGCCGGTGGACGGTCATCGGCTATCAACTTACGGATTTACCGGGACTTTCACGCACTGGAGAGCCGACAACCGAGTGCGGACGGTGGCACTTTCCAATTATACCTATATTTACAAGCTGACTTGTCGACGCATTGCTGTGGTTCATTAATTCTAATACGTTGAAGGTGTAGATAGGGTACTTAAACAACATTCGATCTTCAAAAACGGTACACGTTACGCACGCACGCGTCCTTTGGGGCGCGACGCCACGCTGAGGTGAAGTGTGGCTAGCTAGCCACATTATAACGTGTCACTTGCTGAGCGCGTATAACCTATCTACACATTCATCATCATAACGTCACGCCTGTAGGCCCCGAAGGGCTAGGCAGAGGTGTACCTGGTAGTACACCCACATTTCGCCAGTTATGTTTAAGTCCCATGTAATAGGGGGCGAGCCTATTGCCATCAATAGGGCACAAATCCAGACTCCGGGCTGCTACTGAGAAATCCCAGATGGAAAAACTCAATTACACTTTGCCCGACCCGGGGATCGAACCCGGGACCTCATGCTCGGCAGTAGCGCTTGCGACCACTAGACCAACGAGGCAGTCACTATCTACACCTTTTTGCTTATAATATTTGGTTGAAACAATGTCAATAATTTATTTGTTTCACTTCAAGACACAAACATCAGTGTGTGTGACCCAGCGTACTAGGAATTTCTGTATGACAAGAGCCAGCCAATAAATACTGTTTTAGAGGTTCATTATTATTTATTTAAATTTCAGACACATCGTTCGAACGGTCGTAATATTATTTGAGGTAAAAAGTCTTATTTTTTAACTTATCACGGTAAGCAAATTTGATGAAAAATGATTGTTAAACAGTTATAGTTTGGGTTGAAAATATCGTAAAGAAACCTAGACTTAGATATGTTTAAAAAATCGCTAATCCACCTTTAGCAAACGTGATGATCCTGCAGTGATACAGTAACAGGCGCACAATTATGTAAGATATTATTTTAAATAAAGTTTAACACAACTTTGCGTTAAGTTAATAAAGGGTAAGTTTCAAACTAAAAACTTCTAGTGTATTCAGCACATGTTTAAGTACTTAGAACGTTAAATACACTTGGGAGCAAATAAGTCGACTGAAAGGCTATACCTACAATTAGACTGGCTTCATTGTAAAGGCCATTAAATATTTTTTTAATACCATAGAAGGTTGATATTTATACGTTACGGGAAAGTCTCGATTTATTTGCTCCCAAGTGTATATTTAACGTTCTAAGTCAGGTATAGGTACCGTTATGTTTATGCTATGGAGAAGACATAATATAACCCGCCTTCTGTAAAAAATATCAAAAATATAATTAACTAATACAAGGTTGCATTACTCAAGATCTAAACTTTTATCCAACAAATACAGTAATACTTTTTTATGGAAATTCCTCGTACAAAACGTTAGCTTTCGCTACGAAATAACATCACCATTCTTTTGTTTAACTTAAGACGTCTCACAAATCGTTTATAATTGGTTCTCAGGAATCGAAATTAAAAATTCCATATCTCTCTAAACGTCTGCAGCTATGTGGGTGTACCAGAAAAATTCTCAAAGCCGCCTAATTGGATACAGAGTACAGACCACTACAAAGGGGGATGTTTCAGATAAAAATGAAAATTAAATCTTCCACGCGGATGGGCAGAGTAATGTTTTTGACGGTGCCGTAGGCGGGCCGGTCCCCCCGCAGCCCTCCGCCCTCCCGACTCTCCCCACACTAGGGGAGCCGCAAATCGACTATCAAAATGCTGGTGAAAAAGTTTTGTTGCGTTGTTCGCAGTGACCGCCCGCCGCACGTTTCCCTATGTTGCGATTTTATTTTTTTTCCGTTAATTTGCTGTTGCCGTGTGCATATATTGTATGTGTTCTATACGAGTACGTTGTGCACTTCATTTGTTTTTTATTGATTATGCATAATGTCTCGTTCGTTTGGATGTTCTTTTGGATTTTAAACTGGGCGGGCACGTTATTACGTATACGTTAACTAGAATTTAAATGAAGATTAAAGATCTCAAAAAAGGTCTCAGTAAGGCCTTGCATTAGACTTTATCTGATATGAATCATAAGATATCTATCTACTGAGTACGTACCTAATTCAAAAGTTAGTTCAACAAAATGAAAAGTACCATGTTGTTAAAATATGGTACTTAATGTTAACCCAAATTGACGAAGCCAAGTTAAAGGCATGAAAAGTCTGACGACATGGCGGCATGAAAACTTTGACGTCAGTCACTAACCACATAAATAGAAAAAAAACAAAATAATACACCTAGAGTTCTGATATCCTGGAAATAAGTAGAAAAGAAATCACTTTCCTAGCAAAAAACAAAGAATTCCACTTACTTTTCTTCATCGCCGACATATCCCCGCCATTACAGCTAATAGCCTGCGGTCCAGGACTCAAGCTGTGTAGCTGGTAGGGTGGAGTCCTGGCGTCTATCTGCGTTGGCCAGGGAGCGCGGGGCCACGCCGGGGACCCGCCGGGGGCCCCTAGCAGTCGCAGACGCTCGTAAACCGGGGTTGAGCACTCGGGAGATGGTTGCTGGTTATTAGCCTTCTCTTTCTGGGCTGCCAGGTTGCGGAGCACCCGATTTATTGAGGAGACCTGTTGGAAATGAGAATACGAAATGAATGGAAAGTTGATAGGTACCAATGCGATTTAAGATACTAAGTATATAGGGTGACTGGTAATTAGTGGCCGATACATAAATACGTGATTGTACTCATGAATACGAATAACTTTCCCAAAAAAACTTTTTTTATACTCATTTACTTTCCATTAATTCAATTACGAAAGTACTGCACAACGGGAGCGGTGGTGGTGGCGGGGGAGCGTGCGACGCTACTACTAACAAAACAACTAGTAAATTTTGCCTTTCCCGAGGTCTGACTATCAGCTGATAGATCGTGCCGATTCGTACCTACTGTGACCGATCACAGGCGTTTTAGTTATTTTATGGTGATGTTGAAGTTATTGTGTATAAAAAAAAAGTTTATTTGAGAGTTTATTGAAATCATGAATACAATCACGGGTATGAGTATCGGTCACTAATTACCAAAGACATTCAATACCTATAGACCGAACATCACAAACAAAATTTTCGTCCAAAAAAGTGTGTCCTGCCGGACACAAGTCTATGAGTTTTTTTTAGTATTCTCCGCTGCCGCTCCAATATTCATATATTATTCTAGATGGCGTTACTGAGGCATGGGATCAAAGTTTTTCTATGACATTTCCTTGACATGCCCGCTCTATAGTCTTTTAAATCTCTTTGCTAATTACCAGTCACCCTATATAAAGGACATGTGATGAAATATCATAGTAAAACTCAATTATATTAGATAAAGGTAAGGAAAAAGGTGTAGATAGGTTATACGCGCTCAGCAAGTGACACGTTAAAATGTGGCTAACTAGCCACACTTCACCTCAGTATGGCGTCGCGCCCCAACGTACGCGTGCGTCCGTTAGTGTACCGTTTTAGAAGATCGAATGTTGTTTAAGTAACCTAATTATTTACACCTTTTACATAAAATATCATTGGAAAAACTGTGATACCACAGTATAAATATTAATACAGTAGGACGACGCCTTTGATCTCAGGAAAAATGCCGACAACCTCTACACGCGTTAGACTTGAATAATACCTCCCGAACATCGGTTTGTTCGCAGTGCGGGAGCGGCTTTCCCACGTCTCGCCCCTTACACCCCGCACGATTGCCCTGTCTAGACAGCTTCGTCGGACGACTGTATGTTTTTAGACTGTGGTGATACTATGTCTTAGTAACGGCCTCTAGAATAATAGGTATAGCAATATATTGGAGCGGTAGCGGAGCGTACTAAATTAAACTCATAGTCCATAGACTTGAGTCCATTAGGACACAAGTATCGGATGAAAATATTGTTCGTGATGTCCCGTCCATAGTAAGTAGGTAAGTATTGAATGTATTTGATAGGTTCACATAATATTTGTCGTCACTTGAAAATTTTAGATAAAAAAAGGAGTATCAATCTAGCTGAAGTAAGTAATTATCTTCTAGCTAACTGTAACAGTCAAGCGTAATTACCTTTTTTAATGCTGTTTAGCTTAAAACTTGTCTTCCTTACCTATTCAATTTTTGTTAAGTACACTCGACATGTTTTGTTCTATTATGATTTTGAATTGTAACATTGTTGATTGTAACTCACTCAATTTTACACTAAAATGGCATTTCTTTTTTCAAAATAATTTTGTTTTCCCGCCGTTCGATTTTTGATTTGACATAATCTAGGCGCTTTTTTCGAAAACGAGTTTCATCGTCGTCTGCTGGCCTGACAAAAATATTTTCACAACGCTAGAAAAGGTTTAATTAAATAGAATACATACTCTTTATTGTCCAATAAAAAGGCTTACAATTATTAATATTAAACGGAAAGGGAACGTACCCGTAACGTAACGTCTTAATGAACGTTGACGACACTTACAAACTATGTTACCTATGGTAAAATGTAAAATATGCGCAATTGATTCCCATTTTTTCGTTTTATTCTTCATGTAATCTAATGGCAACATCGATTAGCATGATGTTTCAAATATAATTGTAAAAACCTCTAACAAACCCCTTAAGCCCAAGAAGCGAGAAAGTTGTGGTTTTTTTAATCAAGAAAAGTAACTTGATCATCCTTTACAGCTTTAATTCATCATCCAACGTTACTAACAGTAAAAAAACTGACCCAATTTTTGAACATCGAACGAATTCCGAGAAGTCACAGCGATTAATGAGAAAGGTCGAGGTTTGATAACAAAATAAGGATAAAAACCTATTGGCTGTATGGCTGTATGAGTGAGGGCCTGTGCCATGATACCCGATGTTTATAATAAAGGGCAGTGATGACACGCGATCGGAAGGGCGTGATCTAAATTGATTATTAAAATTATGGCAACATTATTTTGTTGGTTTCCTTGAGGTGTTTTAATGCGTGTGTTTGTTCAATACTGTAAATGGTTTAATATTATTTGATTTTGAGTGCATAATATTGATAAGTGTTGTCTTCACTTTTCCTCCTTCAGCCGTTGGTTGAATGTTAAGCGTAGTGATGTACCCGACTAAACTTTTTATGATCGGTTTAATTTTTTTACGATAACCACTGGCAAGAGATTATTTCCGTATTTTATATTGACTTTTTTTAAAATAGAAGTTAGGTATAGATATGTTTTATTTTATTAAGACGCCAATAGCGAACAAGAATAAAAATAAAAATATTACCTACCTATATTGTTCCGAAAAAAAAATATACACCTGGCTTGTCAATAAATGCTTTCACTAAAGATTACCTTAGCCTTACAAATAAAAAAATGATGTACTTATTAGGTCAATAAATAAAATGTTTAGTTTAAGATTAGGTACTCTTACATCGTACTTACATAATGTTAAGTTAAGTTTCACATACCTACCAGCAACGGCCAACATGAGAATCCAACATTTATACATTTATAAACCATCTATTTACCCATATTATGTGAATACATTATATTGATTTGATTTGATAAACATCATTAAAACATTTAAGCTCGTCCAACATTTTTCCCAGATTTAGGTAGGTACTGACAAGAATCCTCTTAGAAATGCCCACTTACCCGTTAATTCTCATTAGAAAAGTCTCTGTCTCATCGCTACCTCATTGTTCTAGTAGTTCCAATTGCTAGGTACTGCTAAGTATGAGGCTTAGCGTTCGTTTCTCGAGTCGGGCAAATGTTATTAGGCTTTTCCGTCTGGAATTTCTCAGTAGTACCTCCGTATTATAAGTATACCTTCTTCTGACTTAACCTTGGGGAATACAGGCAAGATGTTATGTTATGAGAGTTTGAGATTTGGAACTGTGTTCGAATTAAAATATTGGTTTAGACAATATTCCCGTATCAGAACTCAACATGGTGATCTTGACAAAGTTCAAGTAGTCATGTTGTCGCCGGTAAATCTGATAAGAATATTCTAACATGTTATTATAAGTTCCCTTTTATGATACTGTGACTAATGAACCGGTGTAAAGCCAGATAACCAGTATACTACGTAGTAGTATTTGCTGAAATGTTAGGCAATAACATCAAAAGTTAGTACCTAAGCATTTGTTCTATGCCGAACTAGCATCAGGCATAATTTTCAAAAGTTTAATGATTAACGAAAATAAAAAGCAAACAGACAATTTGTTTAATTGTTTTTTTTTCCAATTTGTTTTCATTGAATACGAGTATTTTTACAAAAAGGATCTACGATTTGAATGGGCGTGCGCCTTATGTCAGGGTGTCCTTACTCGCGTAGGTACAGTCGGCAAAAGGAAGGTAAAGTTAAAGCTACCCGCAAAAGCTTCTCTTTTTACAAACTCTCTTTCAGCCCACCCAAACTCCCAAAAATATGAAACAAAACCGAATATCACCTCGCCAACTGTCACCGCGGCATATGACGCGACGTAGTAACTTAGACGTAGGGCAGGAAGGCAAGGTAAGACGATAGACGGTAACCCGAGACGCGACTCGCGGTGGTCCGAGCACCGTCGTGACTGGCATATGACGGAATGCCCGATGGACCGAGAAAGCGCGCCACGTTTGAAAAACGAACGCTGGTTTTAGTTTAATTTTTTTTTCAAGTCTATGATCAGTGTTGTTGACAGTTCGAATGTTGATTTGTTTGAGCGATAAATGAGGTTGGTACAAATGTGTAAAAAACTATTAGCACTTGATGGCTTCAACATAACTGTTAGGAACAAACTTTTAATCATGTACTCAGCTGTTTATTATATTTAGTTTACTAATAAAGGTTATCAAATCATTTATAAAGAAGCCATCATTTTAAATTCGCAGTTATAAAAAGTAAAATTAATAAAAAAAGTAAAATTGTTTAGTTGAGTTTTTAAATTACAGATGTATTTAATTCAAAACTTCTAAATGAAAAACTTGTTCGATCAGAAAATTATAACGAGACGCATAATTAAAAGTCAAATGGCTGACGTCTGTAAAATAAAATAACAAATACAATAAAACATACTGTAAAGGGTTGAAGTTTTCTTACAAATGAAATGGAAAATTTTAACAAGATACTTTTGAAGAAAGCACGCTGTGAAAGAATCAATGATTCGAGCCAATTAAATACTTATTTGTTTCTTATTCTGTTAAATAATTGGCATCAGAGTAAAAATTTGATTTCACCTTGTTACGAAATAAAGAAAATTGATGACGCAGAATTAAAACAAAACAAATAATTTGTCCTTAGCACTTGATGTCTATGATAGGTACATTTTGTGACATTTTATGAACATTTTATGAACATTTTATTCTATTTTTATGAAGGAAACTTTAAATAGGTCAGATATAAATATTTTTTAATGCAGTATGACCAAGTGAAAAAAACAATGGAAAGCAAGATGCGCCGACGCATTAAGATAACGGATAAGAGCAATCGCAAAATTAACAAGCTCTGAGAAAATAACACTTTTATTTAAAAAACCTCGATGAACAAACTGCTTCTGCACAATATTTTTCAGCCAAAAACAATACCAGAGTTGCCCATAACAGAGTTTCATTACGCATAGATATAAATAAGCGACCCGTTTGCAAAGTGTGGCCATGTGTGAAAACAGTCCGCGCTGTCCGTTTATAAAAAAATAAACTCCACGCAAAGTACAAACGTGTAAACAGTCCCTTAATTCGAATTACACACACCGATTGACTTGTTTCCACGATTGTACTCGACTAATACACCAATTAGTAAATAACCCTTTTAGTAAATATGTTTATATGTGTACTCGGATTAATTTCCTTTAGATGCATGAACTTAGACAATGACCCATCTACAATACGTGTTCATTTCATTTGAGTAATTCCAAATGCAGTTTTTTGTGGTTTCAGAATCATGTGTACGGTAAATTAGTTTTTATTTATTATTTAGTGCGGTTCTTGATTTCCAGTAGCTGAGAATATTGGGATTAATGTCTACTTATGTGGTTTATCTTTTCTAATGCAACGAAAGGGTAAAAGATCTCACGTTATTAACTTCTCACATTGAATCTTGTAGCTCTCGTCTTGTAAAATTGTTTTGTAATACCGGCCTCTGATAATGCCTGACCGAAATATTTTAAAGGAAATATACATTATTGGCAAAGACATTATTGTGTAAGCTGTCAGCACTATAGAACTTTATGATGTGCCTTTGACGAATTGATCAATACGTTGGATTTATCATTAAAATATTGTCACATGCAAATCTGCCTTTAAAAATGGTATTATGTATATTTACAATCTACTGGTATTCCACAGATACACCATGTCCACCAGACACTAGCAAATACAATTTATCAGCCAATTAAGTAGGTAATCGTTTTTCAAGTAGGAGCATGCACAATAACTTTTAATCTCTAGTGTCTTCCCAGAAAAAAAAAGAAAATTCAAACCGCCAATCAAGGCGTTTCACGGCTATACAACGAGTGACGCATTCTGAATACAAAATAAATTACATTGGAACGTTCCGTGTCGTGTTGGTACCTATCAAACGGCACAGTAAAAAGTATGAAAGGTGCCCCCTAAATACCGGGGGAGGTGAAGCGCGAAAATTATCTTATATTTGTTCAGACGCCGTGAACGTAGGGCGAGAATACTTTTCAATAAGCTTAGAGAGCGTTTTTTTTTATTTAGCGAGACCCATCTTGTAAAGCGCGGAGCGTTGTGTAGAACGGAACGCGCAAATAGAGGGTTCTATATTGATCGATTCGATTTCTCTGATTGCTGCATAAGTTTTTTTAATAACAATGATATGATTTTCTTGTTATTTTATTTACTTGTAAATCTAAAAGCTTGCAGAATGCAAATGATGGCTGAGTACTTATATTTCACTAGTTTTAGAAGATCGAGTGTAGCACGTGATTACGCTATGAGCTGTTAATTAGCTTTGTCTTTTCGACACTATATTTATTACTGGATCCTATGAATCCCATCCAAATAAAAAGTATGGTATGAATAAAATAAAGGTGTACCTATTTTAAAAGTAAAGGATAATCCAAAGACTTTTTCCTCTATCCAAAGCTCGTTTACTCCACTCACAATTTTAATGTGCAAAAAATAAAAAGCAGTGCATTACTCCGGTATTGTTAAGTACAGAAGGGTCCCCTACAAAAGGCAACCTGCTGTGTCTATTGTGCGCGAAAGTCGGCACTTTGTGAGTCAATATTTTGGGTGAGTCAGTGACTCCTCGCTAGAAAGACTCCTTGACATCACGCCGTTTCGCGAAGTAAGCGAACAAATGCGCACCTCTATTCGTCTATTCGTTGCATTGATTATACTCTTTTGTCTTTTGCACTTTTTGTGCGTGGCAATCGAAATTTTTCGAAATTGGAGTGCATGTTTGTTTTGCTCTTTCATGCGTTCTCTATTATTTTTGTAAGGAAATATTGGATATTGAATTTACTACGCGCTGTGGATTCTAATTCTTAACTTGGAAATATTACTGTGTAGAATATTTGCGACGATGTAGGGTTTATTTAGGTACCTATATTTATTTGTTTGTTAACATGATATGTTAATAGTATACCTGCAGAAATAAAATAAAAGGTAAAAGGCATTTAAATGGAAAATACTATTTAGTAACTTACGCACAACTTAGAATACCTACATTAAATATTGTTAGTAATTTCATCAAGTATCTAATTGTTTAAATTCGACTAATCTACATTTATTTTGTAACAAATACGTATTCTTATGGGATAAATCAAGTTACTGTAGGTCGCAAAATGACTTTGCTTAATCAAAAAAATAATTGAAAATAAAAGTGACCCATTCAGACATTTATTAGAGAAGTGCATAACAACAATAAATTCATCAGTTGACAATAGATTTGAAGGACAAAAATGCGAACGCAAGACCGCCCCGTGGAAACCGCGACACCGCCTCCCTATTCTTAGAAAAAAAAACTTTCCCGCCCATACGTGATGACAGCTAAAGTCAAAACTGCAGTTAATTCGAGTGATTCCCACGATTCGAAATTTAAATTTAATTGTCGTTCTATTATGCCAAAGAAATAGGTCAATAACGTAAGGAGTTCGTAAATGCCATTGTTTGATTGAGACTTATAGGAGTTATAGGCAGTTTGTCAATACGTCTGTGCTTTGTGGCGCGGTGGGGGGCGTCCTGTTGGCACTCAATCTCAATAATGCTCTGTATTAACTTAAGGCGATGTGTTCGACCTACAATAGTGTATTCGAAATCGTTTGAGGGTGAAATGATATGCAGACATTTATTATTAGTTCTCATAGGTGGGGTGGTTCGTGTAAATGCCTGTAAGATGTATTGTTTGACGATAAATTGAAATATTGACGTCCAAATGTTTTCGGAGATTTTCGACTTGATTGATTTTATTAATGGTTGAAAGGAAGTGGCAATATGACACTTGGTTGTAGATTTTGACCCTCATCTCAGTTGAAAATAATATTAAATGATCAGTTAACGAAAATTATACTTTCACCACTTCTAAAAGTTAGTTGGTCACAACACTATTTATATTAAACTTAAATATGTCAAATAAACAACGGATTACAGGTAAATCAAGTGACCAAACATCGAATTTACGCTAAGTAAGCATCAATCGAAGCATACAAACTCCTTGTTACATTCTACATTCGAAAATAAGTGTTATTTTGCCGCGTTTTTCCCGTCATAGCGGCAGGACGCGATTTTCCACTAGATGTGTTGCCAGAATAATAAAATCCCGACAAAAATACTTCGGACCGGTCTCGTTGGCGTAAAATTGATTATTGATTTATGTGTATATTATATAACTGTGAAGATACGGGTGTCGTCTTGTCACGTTTGGCCGCTATAAAATAATAGGGAGTGGCGTGTGACAAAATAATTTTTATGGTAATAAAAATGTACGATAATATGATACTGTCAATGACCCTCATTTGGCATGGCATTTTCAAGATTATTATTCTTTTTTTGCAATCTGTGGCTTTAATTTTCTGATTTCCAGAATGCTTTCTGTAAAAATAATTTCTGAATTCATCGACTCAGTTCATGTACCTAGGTAATAAAATGTACTTTATACTTAACGTAGGTAACTATAACTTTATATAGACAGTGGTTTTCACTTTATTTACCCTAAATATAAAAACCAATGCAATAACAACCTTTCACAACTTCGTAGAAATTAAATAAAACAAAAAAAAATGGTTCAAAAGCACTTCCTTTTGTCAACGCAAGAATAGTTTTAAGTGTGAAATATGGCAAAATAATGAAGTGAAAACATACTGGGGTCAATATAATTAAAAACCTAAATCTTTGTGACTCAACCAAATGGCAAAAGTCAATTGTGTTTACTTGGCGAACCGGTCTCGAGTCAATAATAATGATTTTAATGACAATAATAATAGTCGGAATTATTATTACAAAAATAATATAATAGTGTATTATTCCAATCGGCACGGGGATGAACGCTCGAGTGAATCAGAATGACAACTTTTCAACGGTTTTTTTTCTTTAAATTTAGAAACAGTTTCGTTCTTTTTTGTTTTGTATTATTTTTTATTAATAATTGTAACGACTTTTTCCTTTCTCGAGTTGAATTTTTATGGATACTTTTGTTTTAGAAAGGTTTGGTTGGAAACACAACGGTGGATATACATATAGTATCAAAGACAATATGGCTAGAATGGAGGGGACTATAGAGATGACGGCAAATAGAGATTTATGTATAGAAGAAGAAGACATGTTGTAATTTATTTGGTTTCAAATCATCGAGAAATAAATAACTCGCTGCACGCAATAAAACCAATCACGAAAATTACGTAGTTCAAAGATAATTTGATCAAACTCAAAAGCAGCTACCGTTCCGCACCCTGCCATTTCAAAGATTCAAAAGGACAACACTAATACTAACTAACAACATACTCTAATAAAACCAATAATTTCAAACACCACAAACCCCATTGTAACACGAGACCGCATTAAACAAACTGTAATTATAGACAACTGACACTACGATCATATCGTACAGTCGGCGAAAAAAAAACTCATTACCATTCACGAACGATCTTGATAGTTCGTGTTATTACATTTAATACCCCTCGATACAACAAAAAGGCGACAAGGACATCGTTTAGCACACAAAGGGATGGGAAGCGTGGACGCCGCATAAAATTATAATAAATAGCAGTGGGGATCGAGCAGGACGAACTGGACAGCCCTATGCAGCTGTGCGGAGGCCACGCGGCTACGTTGAGCGGGGATATGTCCTATATTTTTATTCTTTATTTAATAAAGAACATTTGCAGAGTTTTTGCACAGAACTAAAAGACGTTTGATTTAACTTTGGTTTGCAAGAGAACTTGAACCCGACCGTTGCTCTTTACCTAGTTCTTTTTACAGCAAAAATAGCATAAAAAAATGAAATTACATGAGATAACTTGAATATGAATTTTAATTATATATTTGTCATTCATTAGGCGTAATGTAAATTTTATGAGCACAAAATCAACAATTTAAAATCGAATATTTATACGGAAGTAAGTTATGATAATACATAGATAAGGGATCACTGACAAACAATACTTATGTACCTAAGTGTCTACAAACTTATATTATTTACTTCTTTGCTGTTATTGGTGAACATTAAAATATTCTTACCTCTACCAGTTTTTTTTTTGTCCGAATGTCATTTTAAACATGGCAACACCACAATCCAGTTACATTCGTGAAATACAAAGGTGACGACACATCGAAGTGTCATTTAGACATACAGGGCTATTACAAGTGGGTCTCTTGTGAATCTGTGGGGTCCTTAATAAGTCATAACTCATGTGTTAGGGTCGTAATCACTATGAATTTTGATTTACATCACAGCCTATTATTATCGGATGGGTGACGATTTTGCGCTGTCAACTGTTTTTCTACGCTTGGGGGTTGTAATAACATCTGTGAAATTGTTGGTGAATGTTTAAAACTGTGTGTATACATTGGTTTATAATGTATTTGTTACTTTTCATATGTAGGTAATTTTCAACTGTATTTCGGAGTGGTTATGGTTGCTTTTCTTTATTTGACTGATTTTGTTGTATTTATGTGTTAAAATCGAGTATTCCTTTTTAAAGATATTTCATTTAGATTTCAACCCCGATGTCAAAGAGATGATAAAGAGGGGTTTCATAAGTTAAACTTGTGTATCTGTTAGCCGGTCTGCGGGTTGCATCGTTACTCCCAAATAAGATTACTGATTTCATTGCCAGTTTAAATAATGTTATTTAATTTATTGCTGAACTAAGTAGAAACATTAGTGAGCTACTATAAAATATCTCAATGACCGGACTTCCAAAAACGAGACAGTTTTTCACCTTTTTTTTATTGCTGAGCATTAGAAAGCCGATTTAAACAGTAGTACATACGGCTACACATCAAGCTATACACTTCCAGTTTACGCTGACCTCGCACTGCATGGAAATCTTATAATATGCGAGATGAGCTTATACTGGAAATGTATAGCTTGTTGTATGGCCGTGTGTACTGAATTTTAATTGGTTTGTTTGAATCATTGGCGTAGCAGCGTAGTAGGCTACGGGCTACGGCGTAGCGTTACTGACTGGGTTTTGTAAGATAAATTATGCTAATTATTGTTAATGTTACGCTGTTTAGCGTCTTTTAAATGCAAAAACTCTGAGATGTGTGTGGTCTGAGTTGTAGAACACTACACTTGGGTATGTTTTTCGTGGCGCGAGCCATTATTTTCTGATCCCGGGATTTTATCATTTTTATCCTAGCAAGCAATGATAATATATTATAAGTAAAAAGGTGTAGATAGGTTACCTAAACAACATTCGATCTTCAAAAACGGCACGCGTCCGTTGACGGCGCGAGGCGACACTGAGGTCAAGTGTGGTTAGTTAGCCACATTTTAACGTGATGCTTGCTGAGTGCTTATAACCTATCTACACCTTTTTACTTACAGTTTCATTGCTCGCAAGTGTGACATTGCAAAACGTCATTTAAGACGAGAAAGTACCTATGTCTTATTAAAATCTCACAACCATAGTTCAAGTGTGCAATGAAAAACTTTACCCACTTTTCATTGTAGAGTTTAAACCCATGTTTTGTTTTGTTTGTAAATAGAGTAAACAGTTGTTGGTAGACCTAATATAAAATGAAATGTACAGACGCCAGCACATCAAGTTACTCCAATGTGTTGAATATGAACCTTATTCTGTTAGTTATAAAGTTGAAAAACGATTAAAAAAAATTGATACATTGGGGTAACTTGATGTGCTGGCGTCTGTACAATAAAGGACAATGAGCAGAAGTGGTCCAAATTTCCACCACTATTGGGGGCTATGTAAGCTTAAAATCGACTAAATAGCATACAATTTTGGTTACTAGGCGAAAAAAATATATTCACTCAGAAAAAAGTTATGACTGTTTTAAAAATACGTATTTTTAATTATTAAACCGTTAATTTTTTTCGCACATAGCCACATTTCATTTCATTTTATTGCATCATCGTGTGGGCATCACTCATAACGCATTTGAGCAAGTGATACGAGAAACCCCTTCATTGCAGCAAGAAGTAACCGACCCCAATACTTCAATAGCTATTTATTTGATGAAGCTCCGGACGGGTAGCGTCTAACGAAAGACTCAGTGTACTTTTCAGAATGAGTCGCCGTACGCTCGAAAGGAAAATGAATACTGTGCGCAAATGTTTGGTACAAGATTTCGTACCAAGGCACCTGGGCCTGGATCATATTTCAAGAAATGAAGTAGTTGCAAAAAATCTGACTGTGGCAAATGGTATATTTCGAAACCCAAATGCACCCTTACAAGAAAGGAAAGCTATTCTGGTGATAGATGGAACTTACGTCTATATTCAGAAGTCTTACAACTTCTGTGTACCTACTCTTTTAAGGACAGACCCCACATTTGTGAGACAGTAATAAATAAAACTATTGTGAAATATTTTTGTGTTTACATTCTTCCCAGTAATGCAAATATTTTAAAATAAATATAAGCGTTGTATAGATAGGTAGAAGTCCTTTCATTTGATACCCCACATGATAGGGTTTGATTTTTTTGACGTAGCGAGGTACCTACCGCGGCCGCCATATTGTTTTTATTTTGATGTTGTATAGCTAATATCAACCAAAATAACGTATGGATTACAACTAAATGTCATACTTCAAATCAATCTAGTAGTTTTAAAGATATAGTGAAATAAAGAAGCGTAAAAAGGTTTTTAAATTGCTAGTTTTCATGGGGTCATAACTTTTTACTGAGTAAATATTTTTAGTTGCGGTCTTCTTGTAATGATTCAGTACGCAGTGTTCCATCATATGCCATAGTTCTTATTGGTGGTGGAAATTTGGACCAAACTCCATATGTTTTTGCCCATTCCCCTTTGTCTTACTTTTCCATTCTTAACAAAAGTTAATTTCAGCCTTACAACATACTGTTAAAGCAGCATTAACACACAACCCACACGAATTCAATCGAAAACAGCCACAAACATTAATTACCAAAACCACAGCAAACCAGTTGCAGTTGACAAAGGCAATACCTTTTACAGCGAGCGTAATTCCGACCAAACTATACACAATAGCCGTTTGAAATGCTAATCCTAGATTGCTTAATGAATGGCCTGAGCCGCGGACCGCGGCGCGCGAATGCCTCCCAATACCGGCCGGCCGCAATTACCCGCCGCCCAATGGCCGATATTGAACGCTTTGCGGCCAACTAAATCAGCTTTTCGTGGTCATGATACGATGTTTGGCTAAAGATTCTAATTGGTATTGGTAAGTAAATTACGCGGTGTTGCGGATTTGTGACTAATGTTGTGGATAATTTGCTATTTGTGTGTGTAATGTATCTTGTTATCTATTTGACTGGCCTGTTGGTCTAGTAGTTAGTGATCCTGACTGCTATGCCGGAGGTTGTGGGTTCGATTCCCACCCAGGACAAATGTTTGTGTGTTTGTTGAGCACGATCATTTTTTCTGTGTTTGGGTGTAATTTATCTATAATATGTAGGTATGTATTTAGAAATATATAAGTACGTTTATCAGCTGTTAAGTACCCATAACACAAGCTCTCAAGCTTAACTTGGGACTAAATGGCGTTGAGTGAAAAGTTGTCGATTTTTTTTTTTAATCTATCGAAGTGTTTCGAAGCTGTGTTCGATATCACTATTTTAAGCAACGATTTCTAAGCAAAGATTTCTTTCATAATAGCACATACAAACATACATAAACTCACGCCATGTCATAAGAAGGTAGGTAGAAAATACAAAACGCCAACTAGGTACAAGAATACTAGCATGGGAGCAGAAATACAATGTTTGTAATACTATGACATTATGGTAATCGCTTTTAAATCGCGATAGCTAACTTGTTTGTGTTTGTGAATCGTGTTAAATTGAAAATTGACAGATAAATCTGTACATATTACAATATAGTTACGAGTGGCGAAGTGTACAGACGCCAGCACATCAAGTTACCCCAATGTGTCAAATTTCTTTGATCGTTTTTCAACTTTATGTTAAACTAAATAAGGTTCATATTCAATTGGGAAAATTTGACACATTGGGGTAACTTAATGTGCTGGTGTCTGTACATACAACTCGATTCCAATCGGCTTATCGGGGTATTCGGAAGAGCAACTCTTGCGCTCTGGACTAATGGCAAACAGACTCTAGTATTGCCAAATATAAGGCATTTAAATACACGAAAGGTATACAGGATGGTAGGGTAGACCGATTATTTCAAGAGAGACACTAAATAGTGATACAAATACTAAGTTTTTTTTGTCGACCTCGCTCTTAAGAAAATCGTTCCCTCGCCACTGATAGTTCCAATATTATTTTTAGCGCCTACTTACATAGGTCTCTACAAAACCCGAAGAGAGGTTGTCGTACTTATCATTATTAAACAACTTTGACTATAAGTAAAAAACCTGAAACAGTTCTCGCCTGGATTTGGACCGACCAACCTCATGTTTGTGAGGTGTATATCACAGGGCTATCACGACAATTGCATTCTACAAATTCATTAATCAAAACCACTTAATATTCATACGTTCTGTATGCACTGTAGTGGGATTAAAATTAACGCTGCGTAAAACTTTCAACATATGTGTGAGTACGATATACACAGCCGGGGGACCGACTCACCCCACCGTGAACCAATAAGATTTTAGTTAAACGAGTACACTTGTTAAGTCTGCGTTTGATAAACAAATCGCATAGACATTGATTTGATAACGCAAGCTTTATTTTGAGCCCGGTACTTACTGATTGGCGTGTTCGATTGCGTGAATTTTGAGCGGATTAAATTTTAAACTGTCCGTTAATTTACATTCGTAATTAATCAACTGAAATCAGCCGAAACTGGGTTTTCAGTGATGAAAGAAAAATTTTGTGTGCGGATTATGTGAATGCAATTTTGTATTGCACTAAAGTTGATTTTGTTACACGTGCAGTACGGTACTTTATAATAATATTTAATATGGCACACTTTTGTAAACTTAATATTTTTTTTTTAATTCATGTATAAAGAAAAATAATGTATAGCTTTTGAAAAACCTACAAATTGTTTAACAAAATCAACGAAAGAAAAACTTTACACAAAAAAAAAAATAACCGACTTCTTAAAAAAAACATTATTTTTGTTTTCATTTTGCAAATTTTGATTTCTTCGTATGTAAAGTGCGTGTTAGGTACGTGTGTACCTATAGTTTTGAGGAACTCTCTCGATTCCTCGAGGATCCCTCATCAGATATGAGTTTTGATACAAATGGGACCAATCTGTTAGTATACCCTATCAAATAAAAAAATAATTTGAAAATCGGTCTATAAATGACGGAGTACTGAGGTAACAAACACAAAAAAAACCGAATTGAGTACCTCGTCCTTTTTTTGAAGTCGGTTAAAAATACAAAGATTATAATGCCAAAAGGGTCTCGGCACAGTATAATTATTTTAGATGAGAACACAGGCTGTACCTACTATCTGACGCTGATCAAGACACAAAATCATGCATGTTTTCCCCAACGGATAAAGCAGTGGTGTGTACAGACGCCAGCACATCAAGTTACCCCAATGTGTCAAATTTCTTTGATCGGTTTTTAACTTTATGGCAAATAGAATAAGGTTCATATTCATTTGGGAAAATTTGACACAATGGGGTAACTTGATGTGCTGGCGTCTGCACCTACGGTAAAATCATTTTTGTTTGTTAGCTATTGTTTAGTTATTGTATTAGAGGGCAGAGTAATTACAGCCGAGATTTGAAATATGTAATCAATGTACAGAAGCCAGCACATCAGACTACCACAGTCTGTTAAATTTCTTTGATAGTTTTTCAATTAAATTTCAAAAGAATAAGGTTCATATTCAATTGGGAATATTTGACAGTTAGGCTAGCTTCTCAGTTTCGAACTGATTTAAAGCGGGTTTTAGACTATAGATTTTTGCTTAAAGCGGTTTATTTAGTCACTATAAGCACAACACTAGATATTCCGCTTTTAAAGCTAAAATCTTCATCCCTATAAGCTACAAACCTCACCCAACATCAGAGAACCGAACTTGTGCGACAAGTGAAAACAAATTAAATTCCGTTAAGACGCTAATGTCGGTTATCAAAGAAAGCCTAAACATCTGATTATGACTGGCGCAAGCCGTTTGATGTGCAGTCGACCGAATGCGCCCTAAGAATGCCTTGTGGAGAACACTCGCTGCCTTAAACTTACAATTTTGGGATTTTATGTAGATTTACATATTATTATGTATACAGCAGGCCTAGCCTTATTACATATTCTGTTTCTATTCTATTTCTATTAAAGGAAGAAAATGGCGTAGGTATATGGAATCAGCTGTTTGTCAACTGTCAAGTGTTTTTCATTTTCAGCCATATTACAAATTCTATTCGTTAATACTTGACAGTTGACAAACAGCTGATTCCAGATACGCCATTTTCTTTCTATTGTCGCCTTATCGATTATGGTAACAGAAATAGAATTTGTAATATTGCTAGGCCTGCTGGATAAAGGATGGAAGAGAAATTGTCACACATGAGTACTGATATCTTCAGTTTTATATCATTTAATTATCAAATCCATAGCTTATTTTTACCCCCAACGCAAAAAGAGGGTATCATAAAATTTGCGTTGATGCGTGTCTGTCTGTGAAATCGTAGCTCTCGAACGGATGGACCGATTTCAATGCTGTTTTTTTATTTGATAGCCAGTTTCCTTGCGGTGGCTTGGCTATGTTTGTATGCAGTGTCAGCTCTTTTCCAAAATGATGAAAAGGCATTTTATGCTTTTGATTACCCGATTAAGTCCTCCACGCGTGCGAATATAATCGTTAAATGACAAATAATTGATAACTTCGACCTGATGATGAAACCGGAATGGTCTCCAGAGAACCTAAGTCCTCGGAAACTCACAGCATACATATCGTAAGTATTTTAACCAGTATTGCATCAACATATTATACAATGCACTGATGGCAACAGGATGAGCTGGTTTATGTAAGTAGTTCAATATTAGTAGTGAAATCTTAAGTTTTGTCCTGTCCGGAAAATTACAGAATGTTTTAAGTTTCCTATAAGTAGGTATTTAAGATCACACGATGTGTTTTTTATAAGAAGATTAGATTATAGTTTAAATCAATATTTTTGGTGTTTAGTTATTTGACAATTATTTTATTTTTTAAACTATGAGGCGGTGAAGGGGACGTTTAAGTTCAATGGGAAAAGTATTAAATCTAAGTAAACGAAGACGCGGGCGAAGTGCTAGTTATGAATATATTAAATTTAAGAGCAAAAAAAAATATATAGCCTAAGCAAACAATAAGTAAAGTGTGTGCGTGTACCTAGTATTACAATAAGCAATTAGCCTTTCTTAAAAGTAATATAAAAATAAGTTAAATAAAATAAGTAAATAATCATAAAACAACAAAAAAGCTAAACATTTCAATTAATTAAAAACCTACAAAAAACATCAATGTAAAATAAAATTAGCAATTTTCGGAATCTATATTCAAAACTACTTAACATTCATTGAACGCTCTCCAAACAGCTTTCACACACTAATCCTTTAATACAACAAAATACCCCAATATGTCTGAACAAGTTGTTGCGATGGTATCTTATCTAATATCTGTGATGTTATCTCTATTTAATATTGCTACAGATCAAGGGAGCTAGGGTAGCTACGTCATGTAGGGATGTCGGAAAAACATCAATGTATCGATATTCCTTGATGACATAAACAGGGTAATTGATAGTTCACTAAAAACCTTTTAGGGGTGAAAGTACTCATAATATTAACCAACTTTTACTATTGGATCAATGCTGGACCAATCTAGAAATATTAAAACATGTGCTGTTTTTGTATTATAATATGTCAGGTCTTGGCTCGTAGCAAAATTAATCAATCAAATCAAATCAAAACTCTTTTAGTTATTTCACCATGTTACATATTAACAAGTTGTGATTGGAACCTCCCTTTAAGCAAATAATGTAGTGTTGGGAGACTCCGCACTTTCATATCAAGGCAAGAAATAGTTAAATAGAAAATAGCAATATAATTAACATTTTAGTGTTAAAAGTTGTCATAGCATTATATAGGTACTATACTATGATATATACTTTCACCCTGCAATATTTTCAATTATTGTTTATAGTTCTTTGAAGTATAAGTAGATACCTAACGTTGTCTAAATAAAGAGTTCCGAAATTATTATTATTATTATTAGTAATAAGGATCACACACACAGACAAAACACACATCTAAGATATTACATGCTTGTCCATGTTGTTTTAGGTGAATAGAAAGCGACATCAATACATTAAAAATAATGTAACTTTCAACACCTTTGACAACCCTAGCGTGCATCAGAATAAACTTATACTGTAGGTATTATTACAAAACCAGGTTTAACTTTAGTTGGAACCCAAACCTTCGAGTCAGGGATTGCATTTTGTAATTTATTGTTGCAACTGAAGAATTAAATAATTATTTGTCATAATGACAACTTAGACTCGGATTTAATTCAGCATTGTGTTTTTAACTTTAGTTATTGATGGAAATCCTAAAACGCTCGTTGTGAAACTTGTATTGTATGTTAAGAAGGCCTATTTGTTTTGAACTATGGATGTTAACTAAAGACTCATAACACTAAGCTTCCAATATCAAATGAGACTTTCGTCTTCATTTTTATTGAGAAAATCTATGACACGTCGGAACGTCACAATCACAACACAATAACAAAAACATGATAAATTTATGTGAAGTATAAAGGATAATTTGGCTAGAAGAAGAAAATTATACTGTGTCATCCATTGCCTGTTTGTACTTGTGATAAATTACTAAACAATTTAGTTATTTAATCTAAGATTATCATTGAAATCCCAAACAGAACCCAACTCAAACAAACTCCGAAACTTTTAATAAAAATGAAGAGTTTAATATTTTACAGTCTCATCGTGGTTTACACAGAATGGACGAACAAATTAAAAAAGAAAAAGTTAGAAATATACTTAATACTACTCAATATTAAATATTACTTTCCATATGTATTCTTAGGTAGTAAGTATATAAATGAGATCATTATGGACCCTGTAGGCATATACATATGTTGGTAACTAATACTACAACAATTGTACACGTACCACACAAAAGACCAACAAAAAGAAAAAAAAAAGAAAAGAAAAGAAGAAAAAAAAGAAGAAAAGAAAGAAAAAAAAAATCCTAAAGACCAACAAACACACAAATGTTTCATTTACACAAAAGACACAGATATAATACTCGTAATCAGGACGAGCTAGAAGTGCCAAGAGTGATAACCCTACAGGCAGGAAAACTATACAGTGTGAGGGGGTTCAGCTATACAAGGAATTACCCTAAAAAGTCAAAGAGTGTACAAGCATAACAACATTTAAAAAAGGCCTAAGGAATTATTTATTAGGCATTTAGACGTTCTTCTTTATTTATTTTTGTTTTCTTAAGCTGGTATGTACTACCTACGTATTTTAGTTAGAACCTAGTAATGATTGCTGTATTTTTATTAGTTAAAATATGGTGTTCAGTTTCTTGGATAGCTTGAACATCATACAAACTATTGTGCTACAGTTAATTTAGTTAAGTTTCTCGATAAGTGAACTGTTATTAAGTTCTTTGAGAAATAAACGTCTTTAAACCGAATATACGCGTAGGTAAGTATTACAATGTTTTGTTTCGAGTTTTTATTATCGACATTTATCTATACTAATATATAAAGAGGAAATGTTTGATTGTTTGTTTGCATTGAGTAGGCTCCGAAACTACTGGACTGATTTGGAAAATTCTTTCACTGTTAGGAAGCTACACTAACCCCGGGTGACATAGGCTACTTTTTATCCCTGTATTCCCACAGGAACGGGAACAACGCGGGTGAAACCGCGGGGCGTCTGCTAGTTTTTAATAAATAGGTAACGAAACTCAAATAATAAAACACTTAATAACATAAAAATCGTACGGCAATAATAATAAGAGGAGTATAATATAAAATTGCATGTCCCGGCTTAGAACGCACGTGGCGACGCGATCCGTAGCGATACTTATCTCGCTTCGCTTGTCACCCTATCGTCGGCCTAACTACGTCAATATTTTTTTTGTTAACTGTACTTTGAGCGTTTTGTGTTTTATTTTATTTTTGGGTTTTTTTGACCTGATTGTTGCAATGTAATTTGGGCTCTTTTTCTTAGCCCTGTTTGAGGCTCATAGTTGTGAGTGATGCGTTCCCTTATTAGACCAGGGTCGATAATTTTTGAAACCAACAAAAAAATACAGTAGGATGAAATCCAATAGAAAAGGAGGGGAATATGATAAAAATGAAAGGAAAAATAAATTACGGTCGATCCGAGTTCGGGAAGTGGGAGGGAGGGGGGGTTTAAGGGTAAAAATGGTTTATCTTGATTTCCGGCAAAACCACAAGTCCTATGGAAGAAAGTTGAATGGCAAAAATTTAGGTAATAAAAAGATCTACAACTTTTGCATTTACAAATTTTTCACAACCTCAAAATTTAGGTGAAAAATTCAAATAACCAAGTTTTTGGTTTTCATTTTTCATCCTACTGTATTTTTTTTTAATTTCTTACCATTTTTGAAGGCTTCAGCACTGGTCTATATGGCCTTGTGAGAAATGCGACAGGATAGCTTGCGAATCAACACTCTTCAACCGACTTACAAATAAAGAAGGAACCGTCATTATCATCCCCTAAATGTTAATGAAAGAGAATGTATTTAATTAAATATTTTGGCGATTCTCCAGAATCTGCTGAATGACCAGTCTTTGGGTTTTGATAAAAAAAAATTGTGAATCACTCGACAAAATATTTAAGACCGTATTATAACATGACAACAAAAACTAGGTAGGTACAACTTCATTTTTAGTTATCTATTTTTTTATCGAATTACTAAGACAAATGTACTGAACAGCTGATTATTTTTCGCGATATTTCTGGTAATAGTAATTTAATATCGGTGACAGTAAATAAATCAAATAAAAGCCAGCCAAATAAAGTCAAAGACTTTAGAAAGTATTTCCAACCATTATTTTTAATAAATAACTTTTAGTGTTTTAAAGAATTGAGTGAAAACGTCGAGCACGCCTAGACGGACTTTCTTGATGATGTTCTTTAGTAAGGTCAGGTGCGTAGTACTCCTATCCAACGCTTCTACGTGTATGACCAAATGCATGAATGAACGTATCCGAACCAAATTAATATGTGCGGATCGTAGCGGTGACGTTCTATACTCTCTGCCCCATGGGAAAAAAGCGCGAGATTATGTGAATGTCAGTTTAGAGTACCTAAACGTTTTTCCAGATACTAAAAAAAAAAACAAAAATCTCTTAAAATCTCATCGCTTTTCATTTCTTCTTCTTTCCCTCTTCTCTATCTTATCTTATCTCTTACCTCTTCTTTATCTTTTAATCTCTTCTTAAATTTACAACCTATACGATTTTAAACTGACCCTAGGTCTATACACCTTACCCCATCAGATCTAAAATTCCAAATCAATCTAATAAATAGATACTTAATATCAAATATTGGTATCACACACGTGTTGCGCGGCGGGGGACACAAGGGTGCGGGGTGGTGGTGAGGTGAAGGGGGGGAGGAAAGATTGTTCCTATATTATATTATATTGAGTATAAACCTCGTAATTAACTCGTTCGGGTTAGCTAGGGTGCGACTACAATCATGTAGTGGGAGGTATATATTTCGAAATATTTAGTAGAATACAGTTTATGGCATGCCTACTGCAAATCAAGGGACAAGGACGCTTGAAAATGAGATGAATGGAAAAAAAGCAGTGGCCGAGAGTGCCGACAGAATTGAAAATTTACCGTTAAGCAATAAAAAAGTGCAATCTATTACTTAGAACAGAAGTGTCGGTTACAGTAGCGGTAACAGTGTCGCGAGTTCTATGGTTTTATCCCATCTCAGAAATGCACGACGTGCCTTAAGTAGTTTTCATGTCAAAACCATCGAATAGGTAGTTCAAAGTGTAAATAAATATTATTGTTTGTTTTCTATAGCCTTAGTCTTGTATAACGACCTTAAAGCCAAGTGCAAGTTTTTTCTCAGAATGTGTTCAGTAACAAAGTTGTTGCATTTGGCTTATTAGAATATTTTTCGGCATTATTAGACCCATATTATATTTCAAATGTTTCAATGTTGATTATTGATACCTATTTATTTCTTTAATATCATAATTTTGATTATGCTGACCTTTTTGGACTTGTATATAGGTCCTATTTATTTATTTATTCATTACTCATACACCTGTTAATTTTGATTTAGTCGTTATATTCCTGTGTGTCCTATATGTTTTGGGATACACTCAAAACATATTTATTTAACAAAATATAGTAGTAGGTGAATATTGCAAAACTAATATAGTTAATTTTATATTTGTCTCTTAATTACAAATGCGATTAGTCAAGTTAAATATGTGGGGTACCGGGTACAACGATACCCCAAAGGTATTCCTGCAAGTGACAACAATATTAGCAGCAACTGACAGATAGACAACCGCCATCCGTATTTATTTGCTCTTCCGATTACACACTCAACATCAATGTAAGCTTTAAATCCTTTGAATTGTGGTATTAATTTTCCTCCAACACTTCTTAGTTTTAAATAACTTTTACAACATTTTCATTCACGCAAAATTGTGTCGAAACGATTGTGAATAAAAACTATTTCTGCTTGTCAGCAACTGTGACTTTACTCACACGTTTCCATCACACAAGTTCAAACCCTGTTTCCCTAGAATAAGGTTAGTTTTTGATTGTTTATAAAAGTGTAGGGTGGATGGCACTATCATCGGCCACATGCGTGTCACGTGCGCGGCACGCGTCATCTCCGATAATCTTCTTTGCCGGACTCCTTTGTTACAATTTGTTGCCGCGCCACCGATATATTCCCGACCCCTGAGATCCAAATCTCAGATATGATCCGTAATGATATTTTAAATCAGTGTTTAGAACGAGCTATTTATTGAGTTTGTTATAGCGTGGAAATTGGATGGTGTATCTGGATCATGTTGAGTTATGAGTTGCTTTTCTCAATTTTTATGTTGAAAGAAAGAAAGAAAGAAGAAGAAAAAGAAACTAGTATTTTAGGAAATACCAGATAAAAGCTAAAGTAAGATAAAAAAAATCTAGGTTTAACACGCATGACCAAGACCATGTGAGATGATGTCACCCGTGAAAAACGCTACAGATTTAAAGTAAAAGTAGTAAAGTTCCTACGTCAAATGACACGAATTTTATTTCAACAGTACCTACTCCATTTATATGAAATATGACTCATTTAACCAAAAGTCGACATTAACAGCAAAAAATCACAATGTCCCCGTCACTGATGTTAAAGTGACAAGAAAATATCGCGATACAATGAAATAAAGTTGTCATCCCCAGTTAAAGGGCCGGGGAGCGTGCTAAATGCATTAATTTGGCCTGGATTTAGTGGCCCGGAAGTGATTTGCTACGGGAACGCATGTTCCAACGCGATATGACCCTGTGACGACAATTGACCCTCTCACCACATATTTTATGTCAATAAATAAATATAGACTTTAACATCACACGTTTAGAATACAATTTTAAACAGAGCATAATAATAACAGTAGTATGAATAGTTAACAAGGTTTAGTATCGTTATATTTTTTGTTGAGGGTCGCTTTAGTAAAGACTTAGCGATAGTTACGTAGCTTTTGTTTGCTTAAGCTCTTTATAATGCGAACATATTATCTCCATATCGATCGCACTCAAAGTTATTATGAACTAGAATATTATTAAAACAACGTCCTACTTTCTCGTCGGAGTTAATAAAACGCGACGTACCGCCACCGAATCGATCTCTTGACGTTAATATATTCGGCGCTTAAGCACCTCTTAAACAATCCACGTAAACACAATATAACCCGATATTCGATAAATTCTAAGACATCAGACGCGCTCGTACTCAGATATGATGTGTACCTGGCTATACTTGTACATCAACGATCTTTAACGGTACCCTCTGATAACTTAAAGACTTTATCCCCTGTACTGGAATTTTTACGGCAACAAAAGCCTTCATATTTTCTTTATTCATGTCGTGTCAAAATCGCCCCGTCTTCCCCCTTTTAGACGGTGGAAAAAAGAGATAGCTCGCCAACTCTTTCACACTCATTAAAAATATGTATTTCCGTCTCAAGATTTTCCCTCTGTTTCGGTTTTTATGTTTTTCTCGATATTCCTCGGTGAGAGTACTTAATGTTCTTTCATTTTTTTCTTAAAACCGTCACCAACAGGATGATTGCGCGAATATCTTAATTAATTTATGTTAAGTATTCGAGAGGGTGACATTTGTTGCTAAAGGGTGTTGTATAAATAGTCAGTGGTACAGGTCGTAAAATGACGGTGTAATTTTTGCGAGATTCTTGGCATTATTACTGTATCTTTTGCACTACGTTAACTTTTATAGCGTCTTTATGTTTTTGTAGCTTTTTTATAACTATGAAAGAGTTAGGTAAATGGCTGGTTAGCATTCATGACAGTATTTTGCTCTTAACATTCACTTGATAAAAGCTAGACCATAAAGTAGAAAGATGTAAAAATGGAGAGCTATGAAATGATGCTAAAATGTAGATTTATGTATAACTGACGACCTGCCTTTATTTTTATCGTGGATATTTTTAGTTGTGCTTTTGGAGTAGAATTTTCAAAATGGTTTATTAATTGCGATTAAATAAAAAAATGTCATATTACAATAGAAGTGTGAGCAGTAGGTACAGTAGTGAGAATGATACTTAAACAATGAACCATAAATAAAATTACTTGATGTTGCTAAGCTATAAGAGAATTGTATTTTTGACGTTTTATTTAAATTTTATTAAGAAAAATAACTTATATTTATATCCTTTCTTGTAATTACCACTAACATTCTTCTATACGTGCTTGTAAATTTACAAAAAAGTGTTTTTTTTTAGTTTTTCCTTTTTTTACACATTTATCCCAGAAAGATTACAGCTGGTAGGTATCCTAAAACGAAAACTTAGTTAACTTAATTATCATATTATTTTTTATATTTGTTTCAATTAAGCGATTTAGATTATTAGTATTTTTTTAATGTCAAATTACCAATTCAGAAATAATCTATTTGCCTTGATTCTGCTGCGTATCCTGAATGTATTTTATTTTAGTAGGTATTGTTGTTGAATTATACTTATGTGGACTCGTAGTTAGAACCTTCTTTGTTCGTTGTATTTAAAATTTACTATTCTACAAATGACGTTTATATTCCTTTCTCTGTGACAGTTGCTTTTATAATCAGCATTTTTCTGTAAAAATTACCCGGTGAAAATGTAGGCGAAGTGAAGGCAAATTGATCTGTCATTCCACACTTATTCAAGGCGTTGACAGTTCAATTCACTAAAATTTACACGGTGTAACTTTTACTAAATCGACCGAAAGGTATCAAAAACCTTCTGCGCATTAGTGTAGGTACAAACGCCAGCACATCAAGTTACCCCAATGTGTCAAATTTTCCCAATTGAATATGATCCGTATTCTGTTTGCCATAAAGTTGAAAAACGATCGAAGAAATTTGACACATTCCCATGCCAATCCAATGACATTATTAGTAAAAAGGTGTAAATAGGTTCCTTAAACTTAGGTGTAAATAGGTTCTTTAATTTATTATTGTGACCGAATTATGATCACTTATTTTTGCATTGACTATGGGAATTTTGCGATATTGTGACATTTGTTTTTATTAATTAATCATCTTTCTAGTTATTTTGACATACGTACCTACTTAATAATTTATGTTTACCTCTCGCATGAGTAATATTTTTATTTTTAAAAAGTCATCATTAAACCACTTTATAAGAAAAATGATAAGACGGATGTTCAAAATTATAGACCCATTGCAAAAATTTCAGTATTCTCTAAAATATTTGAAAAGGTCATTTATAATTCCTTATACTCGTATTTTGAAAAATTCAAATTGTTTTGCAATGAACAAAAAGGGTTTAGGAAAAATACAAATATTAATATGGCTCTTTTCGATCTGCTATCCAGTATAATGGCATCTGTAGACAGAGGTAATCCTGTGTGCGCTATACTGACAGATATGACAAAAGCATTTGATTTTGTGGATCATAAGATCTTACTAGAGAAATTGAATATGTACGGTATTAGAGGTAACATCCTAAAACTTCTGGAATCATATTTGAGTGATAGAACTCAATGTACAGAAATCACGAGAATTTGTCCAATTAGCAAAATGGAAACCAAATATATCTCAGAACCAAGACACATTAAATATGGTGTACCTCAAGGTAGTGTACTGGGACCACTACTTTTCTTGATATATATAAATGATCTACCAAAATCCATACATCACAAAATGGTTCTGTTTGCTGATGACAGCACGGCTGTCGTGGAATGCAATAATCCTAATAATTACGAAATTGACATTAATAATACTCTCAGTGACATAATAGATTGGCTTGACAAAAATAATCTCGTTATTAATCTAAATAAAACAAAAGTGATCCATTTCTACCAGAGACGTAGGAATCCAACGGTTAACATAACCTATAATAACCGTAAAGTTGATGAAGTTACTAATGCTAAATTCTTAGGTATTAATATTGATGGAAAACTAACCTGGAAACCCCATTTAGAGGAAATTGGCAATCGTCTGAGCAGATCCGCATATTTACTTTTCCAGTTAGCAAAGAGAGTGAATACTGAGACACTTTTGACAGCCTATCATGGACTGGTCGCTTCAATTTTGAGATATGGTGTTGTTTTTTGGGGGCAGTCGACTAATAAGGAAATAATGTTCAGGATGCAGAAAAGATGTATAAGATCAATGTGTAGTCTAAGAAAAACGGATAGTTGCATACCTCATTTCAAAAATTTTAAAATATTAACCTTGCCATCACTGTACATACTTGAAACTGCATTATTTGTAAAAGCAAATCAACATCTTTTTACAAAATATTCGTCAGTAAAAAAAACTCCAATTCGTGCTCAGTATGAGAATTTGTTCTGTCCGATTAAGTGCAAAACAGCACTTTTAGAGAAGAGCTTTTTTGGTGCAGCGCCAAAAATTTACAATAAAGTACCTGATCAAATTAAGTGTTTGCCCTTAAACATATTTAAAAAGTCTCTTCGGGACATACTACTGGACAAATGTTACTACAGTGTGGATGAATATTTAAATGATATTTCTTTTGTTTGAATTATTGTGATTTAAGTATATTTTTCTATGATTTTTAAATTAATTGACATTCTATATTTGTTACATTTTAAATTTTACTTTTATTGACAATTCTTATTTGTGCTCTATTTAATTTTATTGACATTTTTATTTCATATCTTTTATCTTAATTGACATTTTATAATTGTAATTTCATTTGACATTTTGCATTCGTAATTTTTATTTGCCCTTTTGTATTTGGAATTTTATTTGGCTTTTGAATTTTAATTTGTATGTCAGTAACGACAAAACATAGCAAGAACTTTTACTACTGTTAAGATCCATAATAATGATACCTATGTTTAACAAATAAATAAATGATTATGATTATGATTATGATTTGCATGCGGCCATTTTTGCACGCCTCTTGGCATATTATAGCGACCTATGAACTCTAATTTAAGAACTGTATTTACTACCTATGTACAAACAAAAATGATTTGATTTAAAACAACATTCGATCTTCGAAAACGGCTCACAAACGCAAGCACGCGTCCGTGGACAGCGCGTCGCGGCACTGAGGTCAAGTGTGTCTAGTTAGCCACATTTTAACGTGTCGCTTTCTGAGTGCTTATAACCTATTTTACTTATAATAATATCATTGGGTATTACGGATATTGTTGGCAAAATATAAAACCATTCTTAGATTTACGGTGTGTTAGATTCTGTTTATACAGGAGTTGTATTTTAACAAATATAGAACAAGAAATCTACGTATCTATACTAATATTATACGGAAATTGTAATGCAGAAGAGTTTGTTTGGTTGTTTGAACGCGCTAATCTCAGGAACTACCTCAGGCTCGAATTGAATAATTCTTCTTGCGTAGGATAGTCCATTTATCGAGGAAGGCTATATGCTACAAAACTTCACGCTATGACCAATAGGAGCGGAACAGCAGTAAGAAATATTGCAAACGGGAAAAAGCTTCCGTTTTTCATGCGGACGAAGTCGCGGGCAGAAGCTAGTTATCTATACTAATATTATAATGAGGTATAGTTTGTAAGTTTGAATGTAGGCGGTAATCTCTGGTCATCTCTAATGATCCAATTCTAAAAAAATGTTCACTGGTAGAAAGCTAAATTATTCCTGAGTGCTATAGAGTACATTTTATACCTGTATTCCCACGGGAACAGGAACTACGCGGGAGGAACCGCGTGACGACCACTAGTTAAAATATTAGGTTAGAGCGATCAGCCACTAGGCTGTATCCCTACTTTTTACGGCGAGGCAACATTTTGCTTGTTAAATAGGCCAAATTCTATTTTTCAATTGAAAAAAAAAAGAAACACCGTGTTTCATTGTTTTTTTCCAATAAAAATTGTCTTTTGTAAAGAGCAGCCTATATAACGGAAGACGTATCGACGTCTAAAGGATGTCCCAGTAGGGAGCGGCCCCGTATTCAAAAAAGGGAAAAAAATGAAGAAAAAAAAGTTATAACGTCATATTGTTTTGCCGCCAAGTGGTGGGGCGAGGGGGGAGAAAGGGGAGTCCTGTATAGTGCCAGGGAAAGATAAGGCGTTATAGCATCCTGTATATAGCGGACGTATAGCTGGGGTGTTCTGTACCCCATTGTATTTTACGAGGCGTCCTTTCGTATTTTTCATACTTTCTGAAAGGCGTTTCGGTAAAGTGTAACAGAGTGATCTCGATATTCTTGAAGATATGGCTGTGCTAAGTTAAGTTGGCCGTATAATTATTTAGGGGGTCTAGACGAATTCACATTTCCATTAACGATAACGAAGTGCGATAAATCCGAAATGGTATAAGCTTTCGAATTGTCGCTAAGTTAAGGTATTTTTTTTTTAAATATTGATAGGCACGCGTTTGATCACTATCTCGCGATGATGTGGTTGACGATGAAGGACGCCTAAAAAATAACCTACTCACTCTTGACATTAAGACCCCTAGGTTGTAGCTGTCAGAACACACCGACTCCGCCAGGAAATTCCACTCCTTAGGTACGCACAATGAAGGTGTATCCAAAACGTTTAGTATTAATTCCGTTTGTGGGTGTGCGCAGCGCCGTACGTCTATGTCGCGATGTAGTGCGATGATGAAAAGGGCTTGGCGAAATCAAATCGTGCAATTCCGAAGCACACCCCCCGAAATGCAGACGATAGAAAACCAAACAAGTTGGTAGGTAGTTGTTTGTTTTAGACTAACAACAATTACAACAACAAAAAAAAAACAATTCGGTGCAGTCGTTCGAAAGTTATGCGTGAGTACATACATTTCGGCGGTTATTTTTTTAGTATATAATTATAATGTCCACTTACACTAGGTATATTATCCGAAGTACAGACTCCTTCGCTGAGCAGACGATCTCTGATCTCCCACGCGAAGATCGAAGGGCACTCTCTCTTGTACTGCGCTATCTTGCTGACCACTTCGGCTGTTGCCACCCGAGGCTTGGAGCCCCCGATCGCGCGGGGTCGTATCGACCCCGTCTCGTAATACCTGCGAGTAGAAAAGGAGTTAAAATAACGTTTCATGACTCACAGAAAGCAGTAATAGGTTAGTGGTGTTACTGGCGAACTACCAAGACATAGGCCTACCTTTGACTTTTCGGATTTACGTGTGTATTGTAGATATAACTATCACTTGTTTTAAATCGTCAACTAACGGAATTCCAGACACGGTTAAATTACCGGCCGGCTTACGCTCGGGCCTTGATAAATTAAAAACGGGGAAGGAAAATATCCTGAGGAAATGGCCTGCCTGAGAGATATTTGTCAACGGCATGTTAAGCCAAATCCAGTCAAGAGGCCCATGGGCGATATAAGCTCAGACCAGGCTTCTTACTAACCACACTAAAAAGCTTTAAATTATATCTTTCTTATTATTCATAAAACCCCAAGCGGACGCTGGCCTCCGTGCTGTAATTGTCTTTCTATTGTGTCTCTAATTGACACGATTGAAAGGTTAAGAACTTGTCATCCTATATACTAATGCTTGGGATTGAGTCACTTCACCTTTACTAATTTCATGAGGATTTTACAGAAATGCACTGGTGCACAAGTTTCAAATCACACTAAGAAACAAAATATCAGTAGCCCTAGAACTTTGACATGCGTAACGCCATTTCGAATGATTTTATAAAATTTAAAATGTAACTACCCTGCAGCATTATTAAATTAAACCGACTCCATGGTATCGAAACGAGTATTTAAAATTTCAATAAAGTGTATTAAAATCTTAAATACTCAGTTCATATTTTACATTTCCTTACAAGTAAAGATAGATAAGGGAGGGCTTGATAAAAACAACTATACTCTATCCGATTAGGTAGTTAACAAAAGGTAAACATTTTTGACATAATATATTTTTAGTTAGTAAAACAGTTTAAAAATAAAATGCAGCTGAAAACAAATTTAGATACAACAGAAACGATTACATGATCAATTAAACAATTTGTTTAAACAGTAGTTGTATTTAATTAATAAGCGTTTATGTAAAAAGACTTGTCAAGATTGTTTACCTTTAGTTAACTACCTACTCGGATGGAGTATAGAAAATTTGTTCTTATGAAATACCTATAGAAGCACTGTATAGTTACTGTTTCATGCCAATCTAGAATTCAGGTCTACAACTGTGACCAGGTTATACCATCAGTCCCCTTCACCAGAGGGTGAGCAGACGACGTCGGTATCAGGTTGCGACTGCTCGGTGTCAGGTTCGATGCCAGGTAAGTGCACTTTTTATTTGGTTTGCACGCCAGCTGACGCTCGTTTTATATTGCGGTAGTGAAGACTTTTAATTTTGTTTTTGGTAATGGAAGTGTTATTGTTGTTATCAATAGCCTTTCTCTTTTAATTACTGATTTTTCTGACACTAAAATAAGGTTTTAGTTGTGACTACATAGCATTACATTACTAAAGTAGTTTAACAAAATACCTATCTGTGAAATACTTTTTTAAGAATCTTTTTGGATTACGTACATCCAAGGGGTCATTGTACTCATCATTATAAACATCTTTTACTATAGGACAAACTCCAAAATCGTGAAAATAAAATCAGCTGTTCCCTACATTTCGACGAGTCACGTCGGATGTAGCGAACAGCTGATTTTATTTTCGCGATTTTGTAGTTTGTCCCATAGTAAAAGATGTTTATAATGATGAGTACAATGACCCCTTAAGAGGATGGCAGATATTTAGAAAGCACCTTAAATACATATTTTTGAAACTGAAAACCAATTAACAGGTTTTGTGACAACGTGCAAAATGTGTTTTTTTGGCTTACGAGTATGTCGAGTATAAGTAGTTCCAACATTACTGTTTGGATGTTATTTATTCGTCACACACTATGTTATCTTCATTGATATACCTAATTAAGTATTTCGGTGTTTCTGTAAATACATATTTAATACCTATATGATTGAAATTCAAGTTGTTTTAATTAATATCTCCTTAACTACACCTGTAGATCTTTATTTTAAATATTTATACCAAATTAATTGCAGATTGTAGAAATATGTACGTAGTGTATACACGGCATAAGGTACCTTTCCAGTCTGGCACATTATTAACCCCAATATTGTGACCTTATCATGCAACTAAACCTAACAACCGCACTGGTCATAGTCCGTAACTACTAAACAAAGATCACAACTATTCGAGGTATGCAGTAAGGTATACCTCTAGCAACTGGTTGCCACCGCAGGCTCATAGTCTGCCGCGCCTCATAGCTGACCGCAACCAGCCCGGAAAGAACTGTACTATACGATGCAAGAGTAAGTTTGCGACAGAGACTACACTTTGGACCTTCGCACTTTTGGACTTGGCATTTATTTAGTTTCAAGGCCATTTATGTCTAGGTATATGTGTTTTTGTCGCATAGTTATATTGAGTGAAATGCTTATAAATATTTGGACCAACGATATTTTCTGCGTCGTTTCAGCTAAAAGTAAAAACAGTTTAAGTCAGTTAACTGGCTTAAAAATAGGCGTTTATCTGTCAAAATATGTATTTACATGTTTTTTTAATACCTACTGAATTCGGTGGGTGTTCTGCTTACAGTTCTGAATTGACTTGTGTAGATTGTAACTATACCTTAATAGTAATTATATTACACTTAAAATTGATATCTCAAATCTTATAAAACTATGAAACATTTATTGCGTTAATATAAATAAATATAAATATTCCACAACTTTTCACACAATGCCATATAGTCCCAAGCTAAGCTAAGAGCTTGTGTTATGGGTACTAAACAGCTGATAAACATACTTAAATACTTCTAAATACATACATATTATAGATAAATTACACCCAGACACAGAACAAATGATCGTGCTAATCACACAAACTTTTGTCCTGGGTGGGAATCGAACCCACGACCTCCGGCATAGCAGTCAGGGTCACTAACTACTAGACCAACAGGCCAGTCAAAATTAATGGTGTTGTCTAGAAGACACGGTTTCCGAATATAGGTTTGTGCTCATGATTGTGTTTGCCGCATTATAAACTCGTGACATAACACACACAACAGTCACAATGTATGAAGTTTCGTCTCTGTTTTTTATCTACTCGAGTACCTTATGCCTGACGTATTCCAAAGGTTAAGTGAGAGGGTGGTTTAAGGAAACATAGGAAGGGGTTTTATGACAAATTCAGGTATGATTTTGCCCTAATAGTCTGCTTCATAGAATCTGACCGCAATGATGACCCCGGAAAGAACTGCGGTATATGCGGCTGATATGCGTAATCGGTGTAAGCCGACTCAAGCTAATAGGGTCGGGGTTAATGTTGCCTTATTCCACAAAGCACGAAGACAGATTGCGGCTACACCCGACATTGTTGACACTTTTCATACAAACTAAGCGTGTCACCGAATATTAATGCACTACGACACAAGTTGCGTATGAAAACCGTCACATAGGTTGTGCCTTAGCACGGTTTAGCGTCTAAATGCTCCGGGGAGATGAATCCATATTCTGTGTCCAATTTAAATGACATACTTACTGATTTGTCAGATTTTCTTAAAAATATTTAGAGCCAATAATATTTCTGATTCCTGAAAGCTAGACCACTGATGCTATAGATTTCATACTATGATTATTAAAATACCTACTCATTATTCTGTGTACGTTCCAACCGGCCCCATGGTGTACCGTGACTAGCTGTCCGCAAGGTGACGGCACAGAGCAGTGACGGGCGGGTAACTTGAGAACTTCAGCTTTTTATCCAGCTATCATACGTCAAGGTATTTTTTTAGACTGTGACTTTGCGGTTACGGAGACGGGGTATAATTTAAAATAATTATTTGTTTACTTATCTAAGTAGGTACTAGTTGCATATGAGTTGATATTGAATGTAAGTATCCGATTTAGTATGTTTTTTTTTACCTGGAAGGTTTTGTGGTTTATGGAATAATTTAAAGTCAGACAGTATCTACCACAGATATAGATATACTTAGCGCAAGTATCACGATCTGTATGAAAACACAGCGTGCCATTTTTGACTTGTCATTTGACTTGACATTTATGTCTTGTTTTTCTCAAATTTGGTATTACACGCTATAACTGAGGGTATTCGATTAAAAATAATTGTTTTTTAAATTAATTACGCATAATATTAATCACAAAATAACTTACCGATGGAAGGAAACGGAGCGCGAAAGTGGCCACTTACGTACAGACGCCAGCACATCAAGTTGCCCCAATATGTCAAATTTTCTCAATTAAATATGAACCTTATTCTGTCAGCCATAAAGTTGAAAAACGATCAAAGAAATTTGACACATTGGGGTAACATGATGTGCTGGCGACTGTACTTTGTACGTAAGCTAGGCACGCGAAGTGGTACGTGAAGTAGTTGCTCTTGCGTTATCTAGGTCTATCTATATTTGTGGTATCTACACTTCTATCCCAAATTTTAAAGAGCAAAGATTTGTAATACAGTATGTAATAAATAAACTCAAAAACTATTGGACCGATTTAAAAAAAAATCTTTTACCGTTGGAAAGCTACAACAATATCCCAAGGTGCCATAGACTACTTTTATTTCGGTTGTAACCGCGTGGCGTCCGCAAGTTTTTTTTATAAATAAGTAGATTTTAAATTTTTAATGTTTTAGAAACATGTGATGAGCTGTATTCCTAGTGCTCTGACATTTCATCTACTTCTCAATATCAGGCTGGGTTTCATTTTTCCAATGATAATAGTAACTGCGATATTATAAACGATAATGTAATAAAAATGTTTAAAAAATTTACATGTTTCATAGATTAATTTGCAACTTTTAACAGAGCGGGAGTGCAATAGAGGAATTATTTATGTTTTCCTCTTTTAGGCATGTGTTTATCAGCTATTAAACTTCTTCAAACCACAGTCCCACAACATCGTCATTTGAAAAAAAAGCCATACAGACCGAAGTCCAAAATAAGACTAATTTGGTGTCGCAAAGTGAGCAGACCCGACCTCAAATAACAGGATAATAGAAAGAAGAAGGTACAGACCTGCCGAGTATCTTGGAGACGCAGCCGTTGGAGACCTGCAGGATGCGGCTGATGTCGCAGGGCCGCGCCCCTGAGTGCGCCAGCTCCACTATCTTCTGGCGCGTCGAGTCGGGCAGCGGCCTGCCTCCTACAAACACCCCGCCGAGCTGGTTAACACCGCTGTGACCTGCCGCACCATACCACTGCTTACTCCAATTAATCACGCGTTTTGATTCACGTGATGGGCCTTTTTAGGCCTCAGAATTTCAATTTCTACAGTCTACTTTTGGACAGAGATTTTTATACTAAGATGCCATGGCTTTTTGAGGCCACAATTTCCAAGCTACTATCTAGACTAGTTTCAAGTGCCTTGCAAGTAGGTACTATATTACTGCTTTTGTCTTATTTTATCAAGCATTTTTATTCATATGATGGATTTTATTTTCCGCCAAAATGTTTGATTTCAAGAGAGTGGTTTATGGACCATGCAAATTTTAAACCTACTGTTTGCTCCAATAAATGCCACCTTTTGATTCACGCGTTAAGTTTCAAATTTGGCTGAGTTTTATTTACTTTGTTGGCCTTGTATCCTTTCACAAATATACCACTTTCTGAGGTCAATAGGAATTTTCTTTTAGGACCACTTAACAAGCGTTTAAGACAGATTTTTCTGGCATTGTTTTTTCACTAATATTGAGGGAGGCAACCAATACACGGCTTTCAAGACTAGACTGCTAGTGTTCTTTGATATAAATAACTATTTACTTCACTACGATGTTACCAGCTTATTAGTTGATGTTCATTTTAGTATGACCTCACATTACAAGAAAATATGGGGAGTAGGTAAACATTTAGAAAGAAATGGACGCACAATTTTCTGTCGCAAGCTTCTGCAGTAAAACTAAACAGATTATCAAGTTATTTTGTGTCTAGAAACAGCAAATAGGTCACAAGATTCTGTATATCTTTGGGGGAGGTGCGGAATGACTTATAACTGAGTAAATATGTAGATATCTTCATATGTCTTATACTATTCACGTAATAAATATGCTACTGCGCAGTAGAGATGCAGTTTTAATGACTACGCTCCGCTATGTACGTTCAAAGTCAAAAAGTCAAAGTAAAACCATGTATTTCAATTAGGCCACTATAAGGCACTTTTGAACGTCGAACAAAAATTAGTTTAAAAAATGATTCTAGTTGCCCCTTCCAAAAGGTAGATTTGTATGGAAAAGAATGGGCAAGAAACTCCATACTTACTCTTTTAAAATAGTTTTTACAATACTTAGTATAGGTACATTAATCAGATTAATGTTGTAATTGATTTCTTGTTTTTGAGATTAACAAATTATGAGCAATATTATGTTTTCATTAGTGGAAACTATTCGGAACTCTTTTTATATTTTTTTAAATATTGTTAAACCTTTTGATAGTGTATGTGGCGTTAGCCTGTAATAATTGTTACACTTATAATTAGTGTAGATATTATATTTTTCCGATTGTAAATGCATTGTGTAAACAATTGTTGGCTGACCAAACAAATAAACAAACGTACATGTATCTATCAACATAATAACTCACTTATCTTATAACTTTGATATATCTCAGTGGAGTAGTTTTTATTGAGAGCGTACATTATCTCCACATAAATAATGTAACTGATTAAATTAAACAAAACATTGTAAAAAAAAAACTGTTTTTTAAAGGGACATTTAGAATCAATTTGATATTTCATTTCTCTTTTGTAAGTTGAACGTTCAACAGTGTCTTTTCAAGAGCCTAATTATTTTGACTTTAACTTAGACGTGTAAACTTGTAAGTTGTATTCAAACATACAACTTACAAGTTTACACGTCTAAGTTAAAGTCATGTGCGTTTTGAATTATCTAATTGGTTAGACTTAAGCTTTAAATAGGAAAAGAAAAGATGGTAGAGAGGATGAATGAAAGGCGACTCACAAGTATTATATAAGGAAGATATAATTAGAATATATATACACAAACCTTATTGGTGAGGCTCTTCAGAAAGGTCAAAGTTAAATGAACGTAAACGAAACAAAAGAAGTAATTATGTAAGAATCGTAGCAGATGGCGCTCTTTAATTTTTGCCTTGGGAAAAATGTCTGAGTTTAAGTATGTATGTTGTTTGGTGTTTTCACCGAACACCTTAGTTTGCACTATCGGCGTGACGCGCTAACCTAATTAACAGAATTCATTCATTACTTAGTATTTCATATTATACTAGCAGACATCCCGCGGTTTCACCCGCGTAGGTCCCGTTTCCGTGGGAATACAGGGATAAAAAGTAGCGTATGTGTTAATCCAGGGTCTCGGCTAACTTCATACCAAATTTTATTAAAATCCATTCAGTAGTTTTTACGTGAAAGAGTAACAAACATCCTCCCAAACTTTCGCGTTTATTAGGATTAAGTGCACTTTTGTCTACCGCGTTAGCCGGGTGTATTCAAACATTTTAAATTTTTAAGAATATCGACATTTCATTCACATTTTAACATTAAGAACATTTTGAGTGTGAGACAATAAATAGTGGTTGTTACGAACCGAACTTATTGGCATCACCTTTTTAGAACATTTAATTTGTATTCTAAATTCTAATAATAATATGACTGACAGGAGCTAGACTTGGGACTCTTTTGGTTTACACGATTGTGAATGTTTTGTAAAATAAACTGTGGTTACCTAAACCAGCGCGTTTTAGTTATAGTAGCTACGATCAGTAACAGTGGTTAACATAAATTTTTGGTTTCTACTCAACAACAACAACACAGAAGCATGTCTACTGCGCAGTAAAAAGTTCGTCCTACCCATCTTAACCTATAAGTAGCAAGTCATGGTACATAGTCACCATTACCTTTACCTTTGTGCGCCAGGTCATCCATCCGGTCCAGCAGGTTCCCGTCTGGAGGCCACGGACTGATGGGGGGCAGCTGCTGCGCTGGCAGCATGGTGTACACCCCGTAGTCTTCTATGGTGGCGACCTGGGATCATATATTAGTAGGTCACGGGTGAATGGTAATGAGGGAAGAACGTCTAGTCTAAAAAAGAAGTATGTAAGAATCGTAGCATATGGCGCTCTGTAGTTTCTGCCTACCCCCATGGCAAAAAGGCGTGAGTTTATGTATGTACTTATGTATGTCTAGTCTAGAGTAAATGCAAAGGGAATGCTTTTAGGTCTTCTAGCTGATAGTTTTGTTGATTTGGTTTATGTACAGACGCCAGCACATCAAGTTACCCCAATGTGTCAATGTGGAATATGAACCTTATTATGTTTGACATAAAGTTGAAAAACGATCAAAGAAATTTGACACATTAGGGTAACTTGATGTGCAGGCTGCTGGCGTCTGTACTTTATAGTTTTGTAGCATACATGCCATTTCTAGGTGTAAGTTCAATTTCAGGGCCGGGCAAAGGGTACCTAGTTTGGTAGTTGTATAGTCTAGGCAAAAAAATGAGTTTTGTAGGTAAGTACCTACTACTTAGTTTGAGATGGCTAAGTACAATGCAATACTTTGTCATTAAAAAAACCGTTATGATTCATATATATTTATACAAAAATAATCTAACAATATATAATATTACATCTGGCTTCACAATCCAAATAATGGCAAAATATCAATATTTCCTAGGAAATTGTACTAAATATTTGTGTTATCAATTTACGCAATTACCAATTTGGGTTATGGACTGACCATAAATAATTAGAACCATATTCATAAACAATGTTCTATTGACACATATAGTAGATGATTAGAGGTGGCCCAAACACTGAACACGAATCTATGAACAAAATGGACCTGCTTATTTGTGGGAGGTTTTTTAAGCCCTAGCGTTAGCTTCAAACGTAATTTTATTTTGCACTTTATTTAAAGCATAGTTGATGTCCCTGAATTGCTTGGTGAACTTCTCCAATTGGTTGCCCTGGTTAAATATTACGGGAATAGAAACCATAGATTGCTTGCTGTGCCTTACAGGCGCACCGTCGCCCGTGCCCAGTCTCCGATTCCGCGTGTACTATCCGCGCTTAACGCTCTCTTGGACGCTAAACCCGACTGTGATGTGTTCGCGGATGAATGGACGATGATTTTGTCAGTATGTTTGGAGTATTGTGAGAAGAGTGTGTAAGGTAATGTGTAATTCTGTGTGTTTAACTAATGTAATTGGCTAATGGCCGTTTTATGTTAAATAAAAAAAAAAAAAAAAAATAGTTGTAATGTTTCTCCATTTATCTTGAATGCTCTTTTAGTTGCCAAAGGGCGAGCTTTTTGCCACCAACCAAGAATTTCTCGAGTTCCTGGAATCCTGTCCAGGAACTCGAGAAATTCCAAATAAAAGCCTAACAAACATACAAACTCATACATCCATCTTCACAAACTGTTAGTCGTTAGTATATTAATCTTTACTTGTTCCTAGTATAAATAATTATTATATTCGATAAATTCTTAATTTTTTTTTTCAAATGCCATCTCAATATTACTTTGTGTGTTGAATCAGTTCAAATAATTCGAATAATTACTACTTAATTCTAATTTGGAGAGTTGTATTCAAGATTTTTGTGATTGCGTTTTGGTAAACCATATTTGTTCTGGTCAGGAATAACTTTTTTAAATATACTGAGCTTTAAATAGCAATTAAATAATAATACCAGACTGCTACAGTCCCATTCCAGAGCAAAGCTTCGAGCTTCTCATTAAGAGAAGGCACGATCATTGATCACCAGACTTTGTCAAGACGGTTTCGCGATTTCGGATATAAATTAACTACTTATGATTTATAAAAGTCATTGATTTGCTCAGATTTGAACTATAACCTCGTGCTTAAAAGGTGAGTATTAAGCTTTAGGCCATAGCGATTTTTAAATAAGCAAATAACGTAATTAAATTTGAAATTCATGGGAGAGATTACAAATAACAGGGCAGTTGTTTGAGTACAATGCTTCCGTGAAAATGAAATACGGGAATTTATGTTTGACATAATATTCTAGCGACCACAGTTCCACAAACCACCCTCTACTTCCCATGGGAGTTGTAAGAGGTGATTAAGAGATTATCAGGAGGGTTGTGGGTATCCTATGTGGCAGTAACCGTGTACCTACTGCCAACATAGATCCGACTGCCAAGCGTGAAGATTAGAACGTGTAGGTAAGGGGAGTTTTGGATTTTACTGTAGGTATTTTGTGAGTTGATATTCGTACCTATTTTTATCATTTACTAGCTGTACCCTGCCACGCTTCGCTGTTGCACATTGAATTGGTAATTGCAATCTTTTAAATTGAAATGGTGTATCGGTCGAGATTATGGGTATTCGAGGAATGAGGACATCTTCACCTTTTAAAGGCCCCGTTAAAATCGTTAAATAAAAACAATCCTTGATGCGGATTATATATCATGCTAAAATTTCAGCTTGATCGGTGCAGAACTTTTTGAGTTTTTGAAGCGTACACAAACCAACATAACATTTTTATAAATATAGATTAGCGGACGTCTGTTCCCGTTTCCGTAGGAATACAGGGATAAAAAGCATGCGTAAGTATGCCTGCGTGTGTGTAGGTATAAAGTTGCGTATCACCCAGCGATATGATTATTAACATCTGATTTTGTCCATTTTATTTTGTTGAGTTTTTTGTACTGTCTGTAGGTAATGTTTATCAAGCTAAGTTCTTCGAGTTTATTTCTAAATAGAAATCGTATTATTTTTATTTATCTAGTAAGAATTCTTCCTTCGCATTGATTTTTATTTACTACAACATTTTTTACCAGCCGTCTTACCCTGCATGACAATACATTAAGATTTCAGTGCCATAACTGAGAAGCGTATTTAAAAAAAACGGTCGAAGCAACTCAATATGTGAGAAATACATTTTTTCCCTAATTTTTTGTCATTGATTGACGTTAAGATGAGATTGCGATTACGTTTTAATTAGAGATTGCCATCCGAGAAGTTCATTCCGTAATAAATGATCTAAATTATTGTCAACATAGCATCAAGTTAGAACTAAGTTAGAGTTATATTTTATTAATGTAACCTTCACCGTGGTTCTTGTTGATGCATTCCGAAATGTTCAGAACTATGGATGCAAGCGTTTGTTAAACTAAAATAGACAGCTTATATTATTAATATCCGTCTTTTACTTGTTATATAAAAGCGTATTAAATGGGAATAGTCTTAATTTAGTTAATCTGCAGTTCGATTCTGATCAAATCAACGCGTGAAATGTAGGCGTAGTGAGGGCAAATTGAGCTGTCATTCCATACTAAAGCTAGGCATTGACAGTTCACTTCACTCAAGTTTTCACGGCGTGACTTTTAGTGAATCGACCGGCTGGTCATTTTGAGAATCTGTAACTAAAATAAAATAAAATAAATATTCCAAAACTTTTACACAACGCCATCTAATCCCGAACTAAGCTAAGAGCTTGTGTTATGGGTCCTAAACAGCTGATAAACATACTTATATATTTCTAAATACATACATATTATAGATAAATTACACCCAGACACAGAACAAATGATCGTGCTCATCACACAAACAGTTGTCCGGGGTGGGAATCGCACCCACGACCTCCGGCATTGCAGTCAGGGTTACTAACTACTAGACCAACAGGCCAGACAACTTCTGACTATATACCAGGTCTTCTGTTACAATTTATTTAATTCAGATAAATTACAAAACAAACAAAATTCCATAATTTATCCATATTTTGGTACATCATCGTCATCTACCAATCTTTTTCCCAACTATGTTGGGGTCAGCTCCCAGTTTAACTAGATGCATCTGAATTGCCAGTGTTTTACGTGAAGCCTGCCTGACCTCCACAACCCAGTAACTGGGTAGCACGATACCTCTTGGTTAAACTGGTTGTCAGATTTTCCGGCGACAAATGACAGCCGAGAACAACGAATTTACGTGCTTTCCGAGACACGGGAAAGTCTTGATATGTAATTATTCACCCATCCACGGACCAACCTCATCAAGAGTAGCTTACCCTTCGATCGACTCACACACAAAAGGTCTTAAGTTAAATCCTCTCGTAATAGGATACTATGAAGTTTGATGATTTGTAAGCATTTTGTAAAAAAAGCATTTGCCCCGCATTTTTAGTAGATTTAGTTCATATTTGACTATAATCAGAGCTAGGTTATTTAGTGCTGGTATTCCAAATTCTACCCTCTTTAACCCTTCCGTAACACTAACATGCATAAGTAATGAGTAATGACTCGTATGTCTTATAGTTAGCTCGTCTTAGAACTATAGTTAGTCATATCCACTTTTAGATGGTTTTGTGATCGCAATATTTTTTTAATGCGAATTAATCAAAATTACAACATATAGTATTTTAACCTTTCAATCGTGTCAATTAGAGACACAATAGAAAGACAATGACAGCGCAGACACCGGTGTCCTCTTGTGGTTTTATGAATTAACTGTAATTTAATGGCGTGAGATATAAGAGTATGCTTAGATGGTTTGGTCACGTTGAAAGGATGGATGAAAGGCGACTAACGAAAGATATTTACAAGGCAGATGTAAGTGGGAACGTCGGGAGGGGACGCCCTAAAAGGACATACATAGACCTTTATAGGTTCTTCAGAAAGGTCAGGTGGGTACCTAGTACTCGCAACCGGCGTGTGTGTGGCAACATGTATGAATGTAAATAAAGCAAAAGAAGTATGTAAGAATCGTAGCATATGGCGCTCTGTAGGTTCTGCCTACCCCCAAGGGAAAAAGGCGTGAGTTTATGTATGTATGTATGTATGTTAATAGCGTAATAATTTGATATCGAAAATTAATTTTCATTCAAGCGTTTATGCAAAAAAACTCATTAACAATGCATTGTTCTTATAAACCTTTTCCAAGTACAATGAATAAATCGTTCAAGCTTGTTTATGTACAAGTATTATTTCTAGTGTGTTACTTACATATGGATTGTTGTGAAGATTTAGGTGAACAAGAAGCGAAATTAAATAATTTAATCAAGGAACTGTTCTTTATGTATAAAGATGCCTTCGAGAATGGTAAAGTACTAGTACTAAATTTAATCATAAAAAGGCAACCCATAATTTATTAATATGTCTTACAATGCATCGGTCAAAAAAGACAAGCAGATCTAAGGAAAAATAACGAACTATCAACATTATCTTACGTGAATAATTCTTTAATTGCAGAAAAAACATACATAACAAGAAGATTTTTTACAACAGACGGACACTCACACTATACGTTACACGTGCAAAAATTAAAAGAAGTTGACGGTGTAAAAACACACAATTTAAAAATAGAAGGAAGAGGTAAAGAAGAGGATCCTGTTATATACATAAATAATCCAGTAGAGGCCCGTATGCCAAACCCTTTTCTCAGTATTGATAAATTTAAAATCGCTATGCGCGAACGAGTCGAAAATCAAAAGAAAGAATTTGATGTCAATAGAAAACTACTAATTAATGCCAATAAACGATTTAGAGCCTTGAAGCGATTAGAAAATTTTACCGATAAAATATTTGATGTTAAGAAGCATATCAAACATGAAAAAATTGATATAAGTAATGTCACTAAGTTGGCAACAAACAAATCAGCTGATAGTTTATTGAAAACGAAAGGAAATTTTAAAAATAAAAAGAGAACAAAACAGGAGTATGTTAGTCGTCCTACAAAGTTTACTACAAAACCTCGTTTAATGATGGCAACGAAATTACCTAAAACTACAGCGGACGAAGAAATAACAATAGAAACGACAGTTGGGGAAAAAATAAATACTGAAATGGTAGTTAAAGAAGTTAGCTCTACAGAAACGACGGCTGATAAAATTATGAGTAATGTTAATGAAGAAATAACTAATTTATCGACAGACCAAATGGAGGTAACGACTGTTCACGAAGACATATCCAACGTAACTAAAGTAATAGAAGAAACAACTAAAGAAACACAAGCTGATGAAGAAATAAATACTGTACCAGATACAACTGAGACAACAATTAAAACGACGAGGACTAGACAAGCAGTAAGTATTAAGAACTTTACAACTGTTGGAACGAAACTGGTTGCAATGAAATAGCATCCAAGTTGCAAGAGCGTCTGGTATTACCTACCACTTTAAGTGCGCAGTCAGTCTCTTTACAATAACATTTTTAGGCTAATAATTTTACCACGATATGTGCTGTGCTAAACATTAATTGCCGATCGAAGGTTAAGCTACGAGTCACGCTTGACGAGGTCGATCCATGTATGAGTAACCGTTTATACATAGTAAGACCCCTTCGTGCCTCGGAGAGCACGTTGAGCCGTTGGTCTCGGCTGTCATTTGCAAACCTTTGTCGGGTAGCAGCCCGAAAGTCAGACAACCAGTTTAACCAAGGAGGTCAGACAGGTATTCAGCTACATCTGGTTAGACAAGAAGTCAACCCCAACTTTGTTGGAAAAAGGCTAGGCCACAGCAGTCGTCAGCAGACAGTCGTTACAGATAGTCAGAAGCCCGAAAATCTGACAATCAGTTTAACCAAGGGCTTAAAAAGATTAAAAGATTAAAGATACAGGGCTGGTATCCGCAACTCCACGTCAAAGCGCGTATTTTGCGTATGGGCTATAATCTACCACGCGGGCGTAGTGCGAATTGGTAGATGTCACAAGTCTTCGAATTTTCGGTTCTAGGACATGCCGGTTTCCTCACGATGTTTTCCTGCATCGTTTTTGAGAGCAGTGGTGATGAAGTAAATTACATAAAGTAACGACCTGGATGTCTTCCTTGAGAATTGGAGAGAGGTGGCGCAGAATCGCGACCGGTGGAAGGAATGGAGGGAGGCCTTTGCCCAGCAGTGGGACAATTTGGGCTAAATAATAATAATAATAAAATGCGCCTGCTTGGGTTTGAACCCACGACTTAGTGTTCGTGAGCCGGGGCCGCCACCACTGGGCCACCGCTGCTCTAACCAAGGGCTTTTGTGTTACTCAAGAACTAGGTTGCGGAGATCAGACAGACCGTCGCTCCATGTACAACTTGCTATTCAGCTGCATCCATTTAAACTGCAAGCCGACCTCAACATACTTGGGAAAAGGCTAGGCCGATGATGATGTGCTGTTTACAAGAGGCGCTCGTGATAAAGTACCACTGGTTTTCTCTGCACCACCTAAAGGTGGATTAGTAAAATATGACTATAGTATGAAGTCGAAGCCTATACAGGATGTATGAAAGACCGATCACATAGCCGATAACCACACATTCTGTGCGTATAATGTTTGTTCGGAAGAAAGTTTACTAATGATACTTGGAATACAATTTTGAAAAAAAAAACGAAAAAAAATATTGCACTTTGACCTTCAATAACTCCAAAACCAGGAGAATGAATGTGCTAGAAGAAAAAAACTACCCCAGTGATGGGTAGAATATGTAGTGTTTACGTTAAGGGTCTTTTTACACCCTGTATAGCAGTGCGATTCTGTAAAAATCACCCCTTGAATATGTAGGTGAAGTGGAGGGGAATTTAGCTGTCATTCTCATTCCATACTAATGCAAGGCATCACAGCTCACTTCGCTCAAGTCTTCATGCGGTGTTTTTTTCTGAATCGACCAGCCTGCATTAGAGTCCTGGAAGTCATTATCATCTGCCTATAGTCTTTTCCCAACTATTGGTGTCGGCTTCCAAGTGACTGCCTATCTGACGTCCACAACCCAATAACTGGTTAACACGATACCACTTGGTTGTCAGATTTTAGGCTTTTGAGCGACTATCTTGGTTAAACTGTTTGTCAGATTTCAAGTGACTATCAAAGATCTACAAACGACAGCCGGGACCAACGGCTTTACATGTTTTCCGAGGCATGGTGGAGTCTTGATATGTTATGAATGGTCACCCATCCACACAACAACCTCGTCAAGCGTAGCTTAACCTTCGATCAATCAGTGACGCTGATCAATTGAAGGTTAAGCTACTAAGTAGTGTGCTTGAAGTATATTAATAACAACAACCATAGAGCTTGATCTTCACGGTAAAGGAACGATTATCGAGGTAGGACAATGATATTTAAAAAGGTGTAGATAGGTTACCTCGGTTACCTAAACAACATTGGATGTTGACCTAAACAACGCGACACTGAGGTAAAGTGTGGCTAGTAAGCCACATTTTAACGTGTCGTTTGCTGAGCGCTTATAACCAATCTACACCTAGGGATACCTACAATAACTGGGCTGTAGCAGAGTCTCTGAGCTTGTGTGACTGTTTTCTAAGTTTAAAATCTCACGAGGCTTAGATACGAGTAGAAATAATCATTTAGAATGTTTAATTTCAGTACAAAAAAAGCCGATGATAAAGTTCACTGAAATATGTACGGTATTTCGAAGTTTTTAACATTTACAACTTTTATTATCGATCGATCTTAATGCAATATATTCATTACAATTACAAATCTATAGCCAAAATAGTTATTGGTCATACTAAATCGACTTTCATTAGCACAAGAACGCTACATCATTCTCCTTTTACTTTCAAAGGAGATTCGGAGGTTCAAAGCCGACGCGTAATTTTTTCATTTTTCCCGACTATATTAAGGTTCGGTTTCAGACAGTCTAACAAGAGTCAGCTAGATACTTTTATCAGGAACGATTACCTAAATGGCCTCCGCAACCCAGTTATTGGGTAATATGATACCCATGGCCCTTAGTAGGTTTTCAGACGTTCATTTTAGCCCTTTAATTTATTTTCTAAACTTATAAAAGAAAGGTAGAAGTAGATATAATAATATTATTACCAGCTTGTGACTGTTCTACTGCAGGGCAAAGGCCATACGGAGAAGGCGCTTGAGCCTTTTGCCCCTTGAGACTTTTGAGAAGAGGGCTTTAAATTATCGCCGCGTATACTTTTTATTATTCTCTTTTATTTATTTATTCTTGTGGAACATACCTACGGTTAATATAAAATTTGCTTTTATACTATCGAAAATTTTCTTAAGTATTTGAAGCAGAGAAGTAATGCACAAAACTATAACGGACGCGATTCAACCAATGAGCGGCCGGCAAATAAGCATAAATCTTTCAAAAATGTAACTAAAGAAACTATTGTTTTTTTTTTCAGAAACCGTACGTATTTATGGGTGGCAATTAATTGAATTTATCACAGCAATACACAATATACAGCAATATACAGCATTTGTAAGTAATTACCTAAGTATTTCGATCGCCTAACTAATTTAATTGATACTCTATGTTGTATTTTAATACTTGATATTTCAGGCTTATTATTTTCTTATTAAAAAGTCGAAAACAGCTGTGTTAGGTACAAGATAATTGAACATTGCAGAGATTTCTTTTGTATCAAGATACTATGCTTGTATTTATTGTGTGTTTAGTAAATAAATAAAAAGTATTGGTTACTCATCTTACCTTAAATTACTTTCTACAAAAAATCCAAGTTATTGCACGAGCAATAACTGAAACTATCTTCAACTGGCCGCTTCTAACATCACTAAAGTATTTTTTTAAAGTTCACAGTATTAACGTTGGCTGTATATACGCAATGCCTTTGCACCTCCGCGTGTCTGTCAACACACAATAATATTTCCCGCCAAACGAAACGTCAAACTGTCAAACGCACGGACATTGCGCCTCTACTTGTGAAAGGCGCCAATTCACTGATTACAAAATCTCACGTGGACCTCCAATGCTTGTCTATACCTTTATAACTATGAAGGGCCATTGAAACGACTCTATTGCCATAAGCCCGGGTCAAAAAGAGACAGCAATACTAGAGAGTGTCAACACCCATTGTAAGCCGCTTACTGCTATTAGGATTGCTCATTTGTGCGAAAGAGACGCACAGATTTATATTGTGTAGCTTTAATTCACGCTCCGCCCATTCCTCATTTAACCCCCACCAGTGGTGGGGTGAACTTGGGCAGTTTTAAATTATCTATTATAATAAAATTATTTCACGAAATAAGGGGTTGGTTATGTTAATGATGTGTTTAATTTATGTCGATATCTTTAGCTTTGAGTGGTTTGGCAGCTCTGAGTGGCAGATTAGACTTTCAACTTGATACAGTTGTGTCGGTAGCATATTTTTGCAACTAAAATTATTTTGGTGGTTTTGAGTTGTTTGAAAACTAAGTATTGAGTTATGAAACTTAGACATTGTGTCAATATTTTAATTGAGTAAATTAAAAGTTGTTGTAGTAGTTTTTTTAAAGGAGGTTAAAAGTTATAAGTGCATTAATGTTTTTAACTTATACTATCATGCGACGTTACTCTTAAGTAGGTATCTATCGTGTGTACATTTATCGCTTTGATTAAATCTATTTCTAGTAGGTATACATAAAGTAGTAGTTAGTCATTTTGGTGTATTTTCGTAGTGCGAACTATTTAAAATGACACCTATATTTATATAAGTAAACTTTATCAGTAAGCTTAAAAAAAAAACAATATACGTTTATTTTGTGAAATTTTTGTGTCTTTTATTTTAAGAACATGTAATGCAACCCTTTAATAACCGTTCTCCCTCCTGCAACCGACAAAAAGGCTTTCGCGTCCAATTTTCCATCTCTTTTCATCGCACACTCGTCATTTCTGGTCCAACTATAACAGAAGAACCATGCAAAAATCTACTGTAAGCTTAGGCAATTGAGTTTATTTTGGTTTGTTGTCTATGTTGTAAGCTTCTGTCAACATTTGCGGTCGGGTTTCGGTTTATCTCCCCCGCACAAAATTGTTAGTCACACAAACATTATCTTTGACCAATGGCACGTAACCACGGGCCATTTTCAGCCAATAGATGCGCTTAAAATTTTCGTTTTCGCGCGCTTCCCAATTTGAATTTTGTTTTGTACGATTTTTGAAATTGAAACGTAACCTTTTTGTTTTGCGGCGCGTGGGGTTTTCTCCTTTTCTGTTTTTAGTGTCGATATTTATTCCTTTGTTTTCTTAAAAAATGGCTCTAGAATCATTTTAGAACGGTGCTTTATTCATTGTAGGGTATTAATTCTTTACAATCAGTTTTTAAAAAGACATTTGAAATAGAACCTACTTGCACCAAAACTCAACGTCTGAAACCAAGAAAAAAATTAAATTATTGTCGTTGGAAAATTACAGTGACAGACTGATGTTCTTAACATTTAGCGCCAAATACATTTAAAAAAAGTATCTACATAACCTAAAATAGCACTCGATTTACATAAATAGACATAGACAAACATTCGACAGGTTCGGTTGATCACAGTCGGTTAAGTGAGAACCGTCCGAGAGGTTAAGATTGTTTTCATCTAAGTGGGTGCTTACACGTCCTCTTTACTGCTCAATTTGGCGTGGTACCTACAATAAGGCAAGTTGAGGGTAACTTAGTGTGGAATGCGATTTTTCTAAGCAATCCTCGTCTTGTGTGACTTAGTTTTGTTCTATAGAAGTAAAATCTAAAGCAGTGCTAAAAATTGATGACGAATATAGGCCGCGGATTTCGTCTTAAAAATAATTGCGGTGTGGACTGAAGGTTATAACTACCTAACACTAATAAAATTTATACGAAACAGCCAGAAAAATAATTCATATGTCAGTGTTTGGTAAAGGAAACTTAAAAAGAATGTGTAACTTTGGTACCTAAGTACTTAATTCTATACTAAGACCTGTAACGCACGTGAAAATAAATAAACTATGCAATATATTTATGTCCTTCACATACTTACTCGACATAATTTATGGAGCTACTGTTTTTATTTTTTGATTTCATGATTCGTTTCGTAATAAAAGTCATTCATAATAATGAGCTCCTTTTTGGGTTTTATAAAAACACAAAAAAAAAAATAGAGAATAAAGTCCGACCCAGTAACGCTAACATTAACTATCCCACGTGCTCAGAACGCTTTGGGAGCAGATTTTGGCATAACTTAAGAAGCTAGGCTCAAAAATGTGGCCTAAATAAGAACCAGGGTTCTGTGGACAGGTCGTCACATAAATTGTGGATTTAGAAAGGAATTTTTATCACTCGCCCTATAAATTTACTAATACGAAGAAAAAATACCCCATTATTACGTATGTACAGACGCCAGCACATCAAGGTACCCCAATGTGTCAAATTTCTTTGATCGTTTTTCAACTTTATGTTAAACTAAATAAGGTTCATATTCAATTGGGAAAATTTGACACATTGGGGTAACTTGATGTGCTGGCGTCTGTACATACAAGAAATAAGTTTATTTTAAGAATTACGTGCAAGAAACTTGATTTTTCCATATTAGACTAACTCTTACTTCCATACATACAATAGAACACTGGTTGTAATAGGATCGAAAACTGATGGCTTTGCCATTTTGTAGGGTAATAGGTACTTAGCCTCTCTAGAGGCCAAAAGGGTAATTCTCATAATTATGAAACGCTCACATCTGGTCACAATCTCATCTCAGCGACAACCTGATGTCAAAAACTTATCAAAAATGAAATGAGACGTATTTTTGAAGATGTTATACTCCATTTACCTACATAGATTATCAGCATTAGACAGAAGTTAAAAAAGGTTAATTTTAATGCATACTTTGTAACGAAAGTACAATTAAGCATGTTAGGTATAATTACGGTTGACAACGAATTTATTATCTTAATCTATTTTCACTGCGGAAGTCACACTTAGTTGTAACCATTGCAACAATTTATTTTTAGAAAAAGTTGTAGATTTAATTTAATTACATTATTTCATTTTAGTTGAAAATTACAGTTAAAATGATAAAAAAACTGAAAAAAGCAGGGATTAATATAACATGGACACGTTCTTCTTTTATTCTTCTAAATTTAAAATGTTAATTTAGTTATATTATTTCATTTTAGTTGAAAATTACGGTGTCAATGAAAATAACCTCAAAGAAGCAGGGATAAACAATTCATAGACACGTTCTTCGTTACACCTTTATTCTTCTAAATTTGAAATAAAACAATTTGAATAAAAGATATTTTCACGTATCTTTAAAATGAAATGTTCTGCGTTCCTGCTTCTACGAGCCTCTTTTTCTAATGCTATTATAAATGGAACGTTCCAAGGTCTGTTTTAATAGAATATGATTGTTTATTCTACCTTAGTAGTTTAACCTCAAAAAACCTTGAAGTTTTAAAAAATCTAAGTTTGTAAAGAATCCCCTTCCATAGTTTTTGGGGGCGACGTTCAACGCAGCGTGTACGCAATTGCCCAGCAATGCCGACTCGGGCGAGGCGTCGCGGTCGCGACTGCGATCCGTATACGACTTCCGAGCGATCCCAGCGATGTGTGTGGTACTAAATTGAAGGTCATGTTAGTTGTTCTAAGTGTTTTTAAGACTATATCCATCAACCTATATCTATACTCCACGGAGAGTTCGTAGTTCCGGTTTCAACCGATCAGGTCAATCAATGGTATACTTGCCGAGGTCGGCCCGTGGATGGGTGACCACCCATTACATACCAGACACATCTATACTTCAGAAAGTTCGTTCATTTATAGATCTTTGACATTCGTTACATATAGTCAGAAGCCCAAAAATCTGACAACCAGTTTAACCAAGGGTTATCGTGTCACCCAGTTACTGGGTTGTGGAGGTCCTCGGCAGTCTCCATGTAAAGCACTGCTGTTCAGCTGCATCCGGTTAAACTGGAAGCCGACCCCAACGTAGTTGGGCAAAGGCATAGTGTTATGGATGGCTCCATAACCCCTAATCACATGAAAGGCAGCAGATGATTATGAACTATAATTATCTACTCCTAGACGGGGCAGAGAGGCTGACAATGAGCTCACTATTTCTTTAATAGATACATAGCTTGAGGTCCCGGGTTAGATTCCCGGGTCGGGCAAAGTGTTATTGGGTTTTTCCATCTGGGATTTCTCAGTAGCAGCCCGGAGTGTGGATTTGTGCCCGATTGATGGCAACAGGCTCGCCCCCTATTACATGGGACTTAAACATAACTGGCGAAATGTGGGTTGTACTACCAGGTACACCTCTGCCTAGCACTTCGGGGATTACAGGCGTGACGTTATGTATGTTTGTATGTATATAGCTTGGTTCAGAAGAAAATTATGGTGATGATACACGTAGATATAATATTATCATCCACAGTTTTATCTCACTTATTTAACTGGTATAAGCCATTCAGATGCACGGTGGAAGAGTCATCATGAGTTCAGGACATGACCCAGGGCCTTTATGCTTAAAAAAAATTCGTCACCTTTTCGTAATTTCCAAGTTTTTCCATGATTTCTTTTTGCTTTAAACTTTATAAGATCCCGACTTCTTCTTCTTACTTAGGTACATTTTAAGGAAAAAAATAATAGGGTTGATTTTTCATGGTGTTTTAGATACGTAGGTACAGACGCCAGGACATCAAGTTACCCCACTGTGTCAAAGTTTCCCAATTGAATATGAACCTTATTCTGTTAACTTAATGTTTATAAAAAAATAAATAAATATTCCACAACTTTTCACACAACGCCATTTAGTCCCAAGTTAAACTTGAGAGCTTGTGTTATGGGTACTAAACAGCTGATAAACATACTTATATATTTCTAAATACATACATATAATAGATAAATTACACCCAGACACAGAACAAATGATCGTGCTCATCACATAAACATTTGTCCTGTATGGGAATCGAACCCACGACCTCCGGCATAGCAGTCAGGGTCACTAACTACTAGACCAACAGGCCAGTCAAGATGATACACGTAGATATCATCATCCACAGTTTGATTTCACTTATTAAACTGGTATAGGCCATTCATATGCACGGTGGAAGAGTTATCATGAGTTCAAGACATGACCCAGGGCCTTTATGCTTAAAAAAAATTCGTCACCTTTTCGTAATTTCCAAGTTTAGTCATGATTTCTTTTTGCTTTAAACTTTATAATCATCAAGTTACCCCAATGTGTCAAATTTTCCCAATTGAATATGAACCTTTTTGTGTTAACTTGATGTGGTGGCGTCTGTACACTTTTAATTAAGCAAATATAACATCGGAAATAAATGAAAAAAATTGGAAAAATCGACGAAAATTTTGAATGATGAGGGGGGCTAGGATCACGTCTATACCTCTCAGTATGTGCCCTATGTGCGACGAAGTTTCCTTCCATCCTGTATGGGTACATCGTTTCAAAGAGTGGTTGTATGTTTAAACTTAAAATCTCACAAGATGTGGATAACGTCGTTAGTTACACAGATGCAATTTAATTTTTACTTATCTGGTTAATACTTTGTTTTTGTAACTACTACTGGGTATAGGAGTTTACAGCATGTGTACCTACACGTAAGTATAGGTACACATGCTGATAATTAAAACTCTATTCAATTACAATTACTTAACATCTACAAAAGAACTTTATGCTAAAACTAAACTACTTAATCTACAAAAATTATACACATACCACACATGCATACTAATTAAAAAAAATTTAACGAACAAAATCAAAATCAAAATCAAAAGTCTTTATTCAAACTAGGCTGAGAATCAGCACTTTTTGAACGTCAAAAAAATACGTAAAGACAGTCCCCCAAAAACGGCCCACCCTTCGCCACTTCCTAGTGTTTTTGCTGGGAAGAAGAAGTGGCGGAACAAACTCCCCAAAATCCCCAAAAAACAAACCCCCGGAAAAAACTCCCCAAAAAATATACTCACAAATCACTTTCAAACGTAAAACATACCACTACTACAGGGATAGCATAGAACTGCCTTTGGTAAGAACTTTATACGGAAGAAGAAATATTCAGTTTGAGGGAGCGCAGATTTATAATAAATTACCAAAGGAAATAAGGGATTCTTTATCTATTAATATATTTAAAAATAGGTTAAAGTTGTATTTGGCCAACCAAGAATAATATACCACTACCTAAATTTTGCACTCGATTGTTCGAACGACAAGTAACTTACTACTAAGTTTCTCATATTTAAGTGAACTGTGTAAGTATGTTCTTTTGAGAAATAAAATTCTTTAAACCGAAGTACGTGCTGTACTTAATTAACGTATTTAGATAACAAGTATGTCCCCTGATGCACATGTCTGATTATCATTATTCAACAGTACAGTTTCCAAGGCACGCAGATCGGGTCAGATTTATCTGACGGTTTACAAACATACCTACGTAATTTGTTTCCATTGTGACTTTGGGTTTTAATAAGGCCGAGTACAATGATCATTATGATTCCAGTGAACAATTTTAGGATCATTTATAAGATCAAATAACTAAGAAACACATATAATTTGTACACATATACACAGCACACCCACACAACCCCACGCTACACATACCACATATCTTACACACATCCCACCTACTCCACACACTCATGCACACAACAAACATACTACATTATATTACTACTTACTTATAGGTTATCAAATGTTAATTAGTTTTAAATTAATCTTTTTACTTATTTCTCAAACATTTGTAGAACGATTGGAAACTGGAGGAGCGCAACCACCTAATACAAGCAAATCTTTGCTTAAAAGGTGACTCTAAACCTAACAATTTTAGGATCATTTATGACAGTTACAATTCTTCTTTTCGTAAGGTCAGTGGCTAACCTGGTATCAGAGCTTTATTGCCGCCCATGGGTCTCTGACCTGGCATCACATACCATCGAGAATTTTCTCTCAGGCTTGCTGGCTACCTCACGATGTTTTCCTTCATTGTTTTTGAAGCTAGTGATCATTCTACAAAACGCACATGAATCCAAAAACTCAAAGAATAGAATAGAATAGAATAGAATACTCTTTATTGTACACCATAAAAACTTACAAATAATAACTTAAAAAAAAAGGAAAAAAAAAAGGTTCAAAGGCCAAAAGGCAAAAGGCAAAAGTCTTTAAAGGTTCTTGCCTTGGTTACAACTCGAGACCTGTGTCTTCGCAATACGCAGCCGCCGGTCACACTCTAGCTTATCAATGCTTCTAATTTTTCGTGCAATGTAGGTAGTTAAAGTGACTTGGAAGCAAAGACATTCAATACCTATAGACCGGACATCACGAACAAAATTTCGTCCGAAAAAGTGTGTCCTGCAGGACACAAGTCTATGAGTTTTTTTTAGTACGCTCCGTTGCCGCTGCAATATTCATATATTAGGCATTACTGAGACATGGGATCAAAGTTTTACTTTGACATTTCCTCGCATGTCCGCTCTCTTTTAAATCTCTTTGCTTGGAAGTAAGTTGTTATCCCTTATTAATGCTGGGAAATGCCATACATTACCTATTTTACTCCCGACTAAAATCTCGGTTGTTATACGCTGCAGCATCAAACGCTACTAACAACCAGTCATTTTCCACCGAAAGTACATTTTAGATTTTTATTTCCTTTTGCCTGTCTTTCATACAAAATGTAATCAACACTGGTGGAACCCGTGTGTTTAGTCTTGCGTCGCTATTTGCATAATAATTGCATGCGCTCGCGCCACTGCGCCGTGTACGGGAAGTGCACTAGAGTTGCAATGGCGGCCAAATATTCATACCTCCGTTGTGTGTGCAACCATTGTTTTATGTGAGTGTACTTCTATTGTTGGGTGTACCGGTACATTTTAATGATGTACGCTTTATGTTGATAGGGATCGTAAAATAAAAATGTAATGGCAAGGTTTTTTAATTAAGGTACTTTATTCTGGCTGACTGGCCTGTTGGTCTAGTAGTTTGACCCTGACTGCTATGCCGGAGGTCGTGGGTTCGATTCCACCCAAGACAAATGTTTGTGTGATGAGCACGATCATTTTTTCTGTGTCTGGGTGTAACTAATTTATCTATAATATGTATGTTTTTCGAAATATATAAGTATGTTTATCAGCTGTTTAGTACCCATACCACAAGCTCTCAAGCTTAACTTGGGACTAAATGGCGTGGTGTGAAAAGTTGTGGAATATTATTATTATTATTATTTCTATTTATTTCTTGTACATACATATAAATTATATTTTTAAATATTGATACAAAAAAGATATAAAAACATTTAAAAATATAAAAAATAGTAGGCGTCCCACCGATGGCGGGAGCAGGGTCCAAGCTACCGGTGGTTAGGGTCTCAGAGTCAGGGACCTCCTCACAATGCGAGCCGTATCGAGGAGTACTGCCTTCTGTATCAGGCCTTTGATTATTATTATTATTTTATTATTATTCCGTTTATTCATAGTGATTTCTTACTTAATACATTTTTAAGTATTTGAATATAAAAAAAAACATTTAAAAATATAAAAAATAGTAGCCCACCGGTATCGGGAACATAGTCCAAGCTACCGGCGGTCAGGGCTCCAGGGAGAGGAATCGCCTAACAATGCGAGCCGTGATTGGCAGACACGACTATCGGCACAATGATTGCTGAGTCCACATCCCACATGTCGACAACCTCGCTTATTATTATTATTTTTACAGTATTTATTTCCATACATCGCAACATGCAAACACATACGTGCACTAATATTTATAATTCGTTGCAATCACTTTCACTAATGAAGGCAGAGCAAGTGGTTGCCGCCATCCTCACCGCAACGATTGTAATCCTGTTATCACGCTCTGATGGCGAGAGGGCTGCTAAACGGACAGTTTGAGAGGACACAGGGATTTGGATGGATGTCGCTTTTATTATCATTTGATATGAGCAGTGATTGTTGATTTACATGGTATATATTATGACCGGATATCTATGATTATGACTCTTTTACGCCCGATATTAATATTCTATCTCAATCCAAATCCCGATCCTTTGTTTTTGACGGCTGCTTCTGATTGGACATCTTTAAGACTCGGATAGGCGAATTCGGTCGTTGATTGGTTACAGACAAAGATCGGGATCAAGATAGCAACCGAGATAGATTATTAATATCCAGCGTTAATGAGTACATAGATGACAGATTTTAATTGATTGAATTCATTGCATGATCTCTATTAGTTTCGATTTTATATTATACTAGCAGACATCACGCGGTTTCACCCGCGTAGTTCCCGTTCCCGTGGGTATAGAAGGATAAAAAGTAGCCTATGTCACCCGGGGATAGTGTAGCTTCCCAACAGTGAAATAATTTTTCAAATTAGTCCAGTAGGTTCGGAGCCTGTTCAATGCAAACAAACAATCAAACTTTTCCTCTTTATCGTATCGTATAAGTATAGATATATTAAATATTTATTATTATGAATTGCTTTATTATTGAATTTAATGTATAAAATATTATCTAGTTACTATTAACTAAATTATTGCTTAAATATTAACTAGTATGTTGCAACAGTCTTTACAATTATTGTAGGTATGCCTAAAGTCTGGTCATAGACGTACCTCACTATATAAAGTGTAACACCATATTTTACCAGTTTAGGTACCACAATAAATTGTAAGTCTAATATAAAATTTACAGTTGAGACCTCATTGGTGGGTGCGTAGTACTCGCAACCTCGCAACCGACGTGTCTACAAGTATGAATGTAAACGAAGCAGGTATGTAAGAATCGTAGCAGATGGTGCTCTGCAGTTTCAGCCTGCCCCAAGAATCGTAGCAGATGGTGCTCTGCAGTTTCAGCCTGCCCCAAGAATCGTAGCAGATGGTGCTCTGCAGTTTCAGCCTGCCCCAAGAATCGTAGCAGATGATGCTCTGCAGTTTCAGCCTGTCCCAAGAATCGTAGCAGATGGTGCTCTGCAGTTTCTGCCTGCCCCAAGAATCGTAGCAGATGGTGCTCTGCAGTTTCAGCCTGCCCCAAGAATCGTAGCAGATGGTGCTCTGCGGTTTTTGCCTGCCCCAAGAATCGTAGCAGATGGTGCTCTGCAGTTTCTGCCTGCCCCAAGAATCGTAGCAGATGGTGCTCTGCAGTTTCAGCCTGCCCCAAGAATCGTAGCAGATGGTGCTCTGCAGTTTCAGCCTGCCCCAAGAATCGTAGCAGATGATGCTCTGCAGTTTCAGCCTGTCCCAAGAATCGTAGCAGATGGTGCTCTGCAGTTTCTGCCTGCCCCAAGAATCGTAGCAGATGGTGCTCTGCAGTTTCAGCCTGCCCCAAGAATCGTAGCAGATGGTGCTCTGCAGTTTCTGCCTGCCCCAAGAATCGTAGCAGATGGTGCTCTGCAGTTTCTGCCGCACCCGTGGTTGAGGCCCCAGATTCTTTTATGTTCTTTTATTATTTTGCTTTTGCACTTAGTACCTACAGTAAACGACAAAAGTGTTTCTTTATTAAAAATTATCATCTGTAAGTATCATGCATGTGTGGCGCAAGGCATAAACCACGAACCCGACAATTTACGCTCTAAAAAGAAAATATTCTCATATATTAACTTACAGGATAATCTCGGTCCCTTTTCCCCTAAAATTTATGATCGCTTACTACTGTTAGGATGTAGGTAGGTACTGTTTTATTAAGCCAGGTGGCAAACGAGAATATGGAGAATATACCTACCTGTACTTTAAAGAGCGTGATTTTTCAGCCGTCGGGTTTTTGTTTTTTAAACTTATTTAGGGTATACTTTAGGTAAGTATTTGAAATGTGCTTATCAAGCCTTTTTCTTTGATAGTGGCATTTCATACAACATTACTCGACCGGGATCAGAACCTCATAAATAGGTACTTAGTGGTAGCACTGGCAAACAAAACACACAGCTGTATCACTGTTTTGTTTTATAAAACCAGAGGGCCCTTTGACGGTGTGTTAATAATTAGAGTCTACAAAATAAAATGAACGATCATAATATTCATACGACGACGATTGCTTTTAACTAGATATAGAACACGGTCTTACTTATCGTGAAGGACAAAAACCTTGAGCTTTTATTAATCGAGTTTAAAAAAGGGGAAGTTTTTTGTTCGTCTGTCATTTTGTTATGCTGCGATAGTAGCGCCATCTATTACTTTTCAGAAAGTATTTTTATGCAAGGGGGATTACGAACTCTCAAAAGCCCGACACGCCAAACAAACCATATTTAAGCGCGCTGACGAACATCCCGCCATCTGTATGTCGCTTTAGAAAAGTAAAGTTTCACAACCCCTCACAAGATGGCGAGATCGTTTTCGTATTGTCACACGAAAATCGTTCACTTGAGACTAGATGTCGCTATTTCTTAAAAAGTTGTTCTGAAAGCAAGGCGTTATACGTCGCAAGCTTTTGTAGTAATGTCAATACCCCTTAAAAGATGGCGCTGTTAATAACTTTTCAATCTTAACCGTGAAATTTCTCAGGACTTTGTGTTTTGAAGTATGTTTAGATACTTAAACGTATATCTATTAACGAACTTACAACTATTATGTACAGACGTCAGCACATCAAGTTACTCCATTGTGTCAAATTTCTTTGATCGTTTTTCAACTTTATGCAAAACAGAATAAGGTTCATATTCAATTGGGAAAATTTGACACATTGGGGTAGCTTGATGTGCTGGCGCCTGTACATACCTAAAAAATAAACAAACAAAAAGAAAAGTAAAACAATAGGGTATCAAAAAATTCATCCGCATCGCTGTCAACGCGAAAAGGGCCTAGAAGACTGGCTTTAGCCTTGGCAGGTTGTATGGTAATGCTGTTCCTCTGACCGAAATAAAGGCACCATTACCACCTACCACCACCATCACTACCATCACCACCCTTACTACCACCTATTACTACCACCTATTACTACCACCTATTTATGTACCAGAGCCAAACGGAGCCTATTTTTTTAAATATAAATGTTAGGTGGCTACATAATGGCATCTCAAATAAGTTTAATTGTTGAACACATTTTAATTAGCGATTAAGTGTATTTGAATGTAAAACCCCAATTACAGAAAATTTAATAGGTATCACGATCACTCTGCAGAATAAAATAACATTCGATTTAATTTAAAAAAATTATCATGTAATCGTAGAGTTAAAATAGGTCACAGAATTCTCAGTAATTAAACAGATTAAGGTTTGAGTGCCTTAGCTCTAAACATTTAAAAGAAAATGATAATTTGGTAATTCAGTACTTATTGACTTGGTTGAAAGTATGTTAATCAACTGGATTAACATATTCTGAACCTAATAGCCAATACTTACTAACTAACACATGATGCCAACTAATCTTGTGTCCCTGCGGGGTACGATCTAATTAAAACAGTTAATTACCGAGTCAATGTTATCGCTTGCATTTTATATGCTTGTTTGTGATAGTAAACTCCTACAAGGTATCTAGTACGATCTACAATAGAGCATTAAGTCCGCCTGTAGTAGAGGCAGCAGCACAAATACTGTTTTTTAACAAGCTGACCAAGAGGAAAGGTTTTATTAAGATTTTCTTTTTAAATTTTCTCAATAGCAGGCTGTAGTCTGGATTTGCGACCAATAATGACAATATGCTTGCCCCTTATCACTTGGTACTTGAACGTATTTGGCGAAATGTGGGTTTACTTCATGTACTCTCTAACTAGGAATCTCCCATCTCCATCATTACGTACAGTCTTTTGTAAACAATAATTACGTTTTTAATCAATTAGTGTGGAAGACGCTGACGACTGTGACACAGTTCATATAGTATAGCTGTCAACGTTATCAGGTTATCTCTTACAAATATGAATTCATTGTCATGATTTTGTATTTTAGTTATAAAAAAACTATTCTGTTTCTATTCTAACTATCCCTTATAGAATTACAGGCGTGATACAGAGACTATAGTCGCAGACTTCCGAATCTATTGTTATTTCACACCTTTTAGTGTAGGTAGTGTTTTTTAGTCGGTTTTCTTTCGTAATTAGTTTTTTGCCTACCTCATTCTGCTTAAACAGTTAGGTATATGTATACACATATGCAACGTTACCTGTTTCTGAGTAACATAACTGTGGTGAATATGGCTGCACTCTCAAAATAAACGTTCCCTCCTAGATCAAGAGGGAAACTGAATTAACTGTAATTCCGGCCCGCTTTTAGCGTGCGTCTACCTTCTGTGTACCGGAGCTGTGTTGTGTGTTCATACCTGTGTTGTGTGCTCGTGTCTAGGCTGTGTATTTATGTACTATATGGTTGCGCTTCGTAACCAAGTTTCCGGTTTATAAAGATTCTTTGGTACTTACTTAACATTTTTTTAAATGTTGGCATACATTACTTATATCATGAGTTTGTTTACAATCATTTTAACGCAAACAGTGAGACCTGGAACAGCTACATTATGGCTATATTATAATATTACCGTACGGGGATTGATCCCGTGACACGCAACGCAATAGCGAATCGTACAGCAACTGCGCCTACTGTGCCGTCTTTACTATACGGAATTTTAAAAAGAACCTAGTTTTTTTTTCATGATCTCCAAAAGCAGAGGATCTTGAGGCTAAATAATATGATGGGGGTCGATCGAAGGTTAAGCTACGCTTGACGAGGTTTGTCCGTGGATGGGTGACCAATCCTTACATATTAAGACTCCTCCGTGCCTCGGAAAGCGCGTTATTTGCCTCGGCTATCATTTGTAGACCTTTAACTGTCGTTACAGGTAGTCAGAAGCTCGAAAGTCTGACAATCAGGTAATCAACGGGTATCGTTTTACCCAGTTACTGGGTTGTGGAGGTCTGACAGGCAGTCGCTCTCTGTAAAACACTGGTATTCAGCTGCATCCAGTTAGAGTGGAAGTGGACCCCGAGAAAATTTGTGTTTAAATTCAAAATATTTGTGTTTAAATTCAGATACAAATTACCTACTTGTTCATGAATAAATGGCTAATGACTAAAGCTGGCAAGAGGTTTGGCAAAGGGCAGGAGGTCTTCATTGTATTTTATAAGGAATGACTGCCTGTCTGACCTCCAACTTAGTCCTTGTTCAGAATGAACGAATTCGCTTCGAATTGACACGCTATTTGAATTTCAATGATGTGAATGTTGCCTACATTATTTACAGAGCTTCTAGCTGAAGAGCAATGTATTACAAAACGCATCAAACTCGCGCGTATATCCTTAAGGCCTTAGTTAATGGATAAGGCATTATACATACAGGTATAGGCAGGTTGTCAGATTGTCTGACCTCCATAACTTAGTCCTTATCCAGAAAGAACGAATTCACTTCGAATTGACACGCGATTTCAATTTCAATGCTGTGAATGTTGCCTACATTATTTACAAAGCTTCTAGCTGAAGAGCAATGTATTACAAAACGCATCAAACTCGCGCTTGTATCTGGATAAACGCCAGAACAGACAAATGTATAGAAAAACACTTGACCCTTCACACTCAACCGATGATGCGTTAGTGCGTCGAGCGGACATTGTCGCAAACGCTCGGCGCATGTTCCGTCAGATATGAACCTTCCCTTAGTTAATGGATAAGGCATTATACTTACAGGTATACGCAGGTTTGGCTTTTAGGATTTTATGGGCTGAGGTCTATCTGCACCATCATGTCTAAGAATAATAATATAATAATAAACTTTATTTTTTATATATTAGCCACGACAAGCTGCTCGACGTACCTTCATATATAGACGCGCAAGTGTTGCGGTTCGTACTTGACAGTCCCCCATCTACGTAGCCGCCTCGGTAAGCGTAACTACTAGCCAAGCAGCTGTCGTTGTTAATTCTCCAACCCCTGAAGAATGATGAACTATGTCCGAACCAGAAGTATCCATTGTAACGTTATAAATTATATTTTTTATGTTATCTAAGCGCCGCCGCCGATTGTATTTTTACCGCGAAGACATTAAAATGTAAAATTATTCACTTTTAAAATTAAATATTTACTTATCTCCTGGCTTCTTTTAAAGTCAAACACTTTGTCTTTCTTTTAAAACAAATACTTAATCAATTCATTTCAGTACGAAATCTGTGCGTTTTATATTTAAATAAAATTCTGATCACGATCGAGAAAGTTTAAAAAGGTAGCTAAGTAATCGGACGGAATTTCAAGTAACAATATTTAATTATGACAATTAGTTTTTTTACGTTTCTTGAATTTTGATAAAGTAATTCGGTAACTTCGAAGCTCGCATTCCTTGTGGCGTGAGCAGGACTGTTTTAGCCTTTAACAAGCGTAAATAAATAATACCAGCCTATTCCCCTTCTGCAGGGCAAATACCTCTTCATACAGAAAAGGTACGCTTGCTTATTTAGCTGGTTTTAGACTATCTATTTAATAAAAATGAATCGCTGAAATGTATGTACAGACGCCAGCATATCAAGTTACCCCAATGTGTCAAAATTCTTTGATCGTTTTTCAACTTTATGTTAAACAGAATAAGGTTCATATTCAATTAGGAAAATTTGACACATTGGGGTAACTTGATGTGCTGGCGTTTGTACCTAATGCATTACTTCCGAATGATCGCATGATGGAAAGATATTTTCTTTTAATTCAATCCCAAGAGGACACCGGTGTCCGCGCTGTCATTGTCTTACTATTGTGTCTCTAATTGACACGATTGAAAGGTTAAATTGTATTTGCTTTTAGGAGCGGTTACTGAGACATGGGATCAAAGTTTTTCTATGACATTTCCTAGCATGACCGGTCTATAGTATTTAAAATCTCTTTGGGGTAAAACAACGTGACACAGCTAGTATTAGCTAAAAGTCTACTTTTTCTCACCTTTTTTTTAAAACAGATATTAGCAATGTCTAAAATTTAGGTACTTAAAGAGTCACGCACTATATTTATTGTAACTTACAAGATGGAAGAAGACGTGCAGAGCCTTACTGGGCTTAACTTATTTTCGATGAATTTGCATTACTTACTTTAAATAACTCCAGTCTTTATCAAAAAACAAGTTTATGTTTAAAAATTTGGCTGTGGTACAACGGAATTTAAATGTAGTACACATTTAAAGTTCCTTATACTACTTGTAACACTTGTATGTAGGTACAACTGGATAATTTACTTGCACTGTGACATTAAGTCTGCACTTCTTAACGCTTTGTATTTATTTTCTAAAGCTTGTTGTCTTACAAAACTGAGTTTAATAATAGTTACATAGAAGTGTGTATGTATAATATATCTAATATGTATGTTATCATGTAAGTGTAATGGTAGACGCCAGCACATTAACCTACCCCAATGTGTAAAATTTCTTTGATAGGTTTTCAACTTTATTCTAAACACAATAAGGTTCATGTTCAATTGGGAAAAAATTACAGTTTGGGGTAGCTTCTGTCTGTACATTTTTGTGTGAATTAAAAATTCATTAACTCGAAGTCAGACTTTTACATTTGCAACCCAAGGTCGAATTAGACGAAACAAATATATGGAGAGAGCAATAAAGAAATCACTATGAGTAGTCCAAACAGCACCTAGATGGCGGCACTTCAACATAGTATGAATTATTTAGACAGACGCTTAGCACGCGCCAGGCAAATTGAGACAGAGTGCCGGATGCTGTACGTGATCATATTAACTTCGGATATGTTACACTACAAAACAATTTTGATACTTTACAAGTTGACAATTTAAAGTACATTCCGTAGCGGTAGGTTTTTAAGCGATGGGTTGGTGCAACGATCTCACATTTGAAGTAAATGATATCTACACTTTTACACGTTAAATGACTAAAAAATAAGTATTTAAAAATATCGGTCCGTGTTTCACTATATGACTAATAATAATTAGCGAAAAAACACATAGGTTACAATCTCTTTTAAAGCCTAGACATTATCCTGGTCAGATCAAGTGCGAACTTTACAGATTAGTGTCTGAGATTTTCTTTTGAAGAAAGAACTACACAAATTTGAATGGACCAGCTCAGTAAGTTCAAACGTATTTTAATGGAAAATACTAACATTAAGTCTTGGTACCTTTTTTGCAACTTCATGGATGGATTGTGTGTATGACATACAAGGCTACAAGGAAGGTGGTTATTTTAAAATAACTCCAATCAGAGTAACACATTTGGAAGAAAAAGACATGTTACATAATGGAAATTAGGGTGAAGGTACGAAAGTGATTATGACAATTTAATTACAACTAGATTATCAATATTTTTTTCAAATTCATTTTATGTACCTAAGCACCTTATAGACATATTTAGAAATAGCGTCATTAGAAAATTATATTCAATGAATGCCAATCATATTAGTAATCTAGTTAAATATTAATAATGCGGTTTGTTTTGACCCCAAGATCAACCTAAATCATGTCTAGCTTGACTGGTGTTGATCATTAGTTATTCAATTAATAAAACATGTGAATTGATCTCGCAATTGGACGCGAGGTTACAATGGTTCAGTATACGGTATTGGGACGGGAGGGGCAGAGGGCGCTCCAGGAAACAACTGAATAATCTCAAAGGACTACAGTAAAAAACATCTTGCAGATATTTAATGTCTATTAAAACACCGGTATTTCCCAACGGTTTTAGCAGAGGTGGACCTCGGCTATGTCATGATAAAATGACGTAACTAAAGGTACAAGAGTTAACTGCAGCACAGCTCTATCGCATTTACATAAGGCGCATTATTGAAAGTCGTGCAGATTGAACATCTTACTTTATTTTTTATGATACGATCGACTGTAGTACACCCACATTTCGCCAGTTTAAGTCTCATGTAATGTCTACTAGAAATAAAATAAGTAGAGTACAGAATCAGTTATATTGAAAATAATTTGAACTAGCCCGTTGGTCCAGCGGTTAGTAGTTCTGATTGCTATACCAGAGGTCGCGAGTTGGATTCCCACCCAAGACGAATGTTTGGGTGATGAGCACGATTTTTAGAAATGTCAGTAGTATCTTATCAGTTGTTTAGTACTCATAGCAAAAGCTCTGCTTAGTTTGGGAATAGATGCCGTTGTGTGAAGGAAGTGGAATATTATTATTAATAATTAAGACATTTGAATTACCTAAAATTGGCTCACAATCTCGTATTAAGAGCCAATTTAAAATAAAGATAAGTTGCTACATAAAATAGTTTAAGTATCAAGATTGGTCGGTTCACCCACAATTGTATTCGACAGAAATTTTGTTTATCGGAGTTTTGAATAAAAAATAAAGATTCATTATGATGCTGTGGTGTAAGTGAGTGTAAGTAGGCTCATTTCTTACTTTGCTTTGTGACGCAAAACGTTGACACTTACACTGCTAGTAGAAATTGTTGGGACAGCTTTAAGGTTTGTGAAAAGCGTAGATTAATTTTACACATTTCTATACAGGGTGAATGGACATCAATCCACATCAGAACACCATGTGTTCTCTACACCACCCTGGATAGTTTTCCTCACTACCCAAGTTTTACCTGATGTTCTTTTTACTTCAAACTGCCGGTCGATTCAGAAAAAGTCACGCCGTGAAAACTTGAGTGAAGTAAACTGTCAATGCCTAGCATTAGTATGAAAAGCCTACCTCGCAGACAGGACACTACGAACGGTCATTGACGGCGTCGTCGGGGAACCTAGGCGCGTCACTTGCGGTGTGCCGACCGGATCCGTGTTTGGCCCAGTCGGATACATCATGCATGTCAACAGCATGTGCAATGTTGTTCGGAAGTGTCGCATATATATGTATGCTGATGATACGTGCCTAGTCTATGCCGACAAAGATTTGAATTTAATTGAAAACACTATCCACGAAGATTTCACTAATATTATTAAATGGGCTCATGACAATGGAATCATAATTAATATAAGCAAAACCAAATGTATGCACATACGATCTCCCTACAGTAAAAAAACCGAACGTCCGCCGCGCATAGTGGGGCATAGCTATGAGTGTCTACACAGCTACGGTATGACGATGTGTGAGTGTGCAAGTATTGAGGTGGTGGAGGAATACAAGTACCTGGGTTTAGTCATTGATAACAGCTTCTCGTGGAAAAACACATTATACAATTATGCGACAAACTCAGGTATGTGCTTGTGAAGTTCCACCACCTTAGTTTTGTGCTAGATAAGGCAACTTTGTTCATGTTATATTATGCGCTGGTGGACTCACTGCTGTCTTATGGGTTGGCATGCTATGGTAATACATTTAAGACATATTTGGATAAAGTTAAAAAATTACAAATTAGATTTATGAAATTACTAGTAGATAAAAATACAAAAAAGCGTTGTAAAATTGGTGATTACGAAAAATTTTTTCTGGAATGCAAAATGCTGCCGGCTCATGAGGGGGTAGTGTTGGCTATAGCTTTGGAGCAGTATAATAGTGATATATTTAAAAATACTATAATACGTACGAGATCTATAAGGAATAATAATATGAAAAGGTTTGCCGTGCCCACTTGTAACAACTATTATGGTCGAAGATGTCGAAAGTTTTTAGTTCCTACCATTTTTAATAATTTTCCAGTCGATATAAACAGCTGTGTTACAAAAGCGTCATTTAAAAATAAAATACAAAAGTACCTATTCAATGAATTTGTTCAAACCCTTGAAAAAATTAAAACTGATTAAATGTTGATTGAGAATAGGTATATGTAATAATACGTAATCGTTAGGAATTGCTTGTATATTCATATTTATACATAATTATTTATTAAGTAGTGTGTTAATTAGCATTATTGTATTATTAGTTTATATTTTATTTTTGTGTTTATGAAAGTATATTTATGTATTTTATATTTTTAAGTGTATAACTTTTATAGCTATTTATGAAAAACGTGAGTAAATTTAATTGCTTGTGATAGACAAAAGGAGCTACATCTGCCAACAAACTGTTTTGCAGTTTGGCGGAGGTAATAATTGTATTGTTGTCTGTGTTGCTTAAGTGAATAAACTATTTTTCATTTTTATTTTTCAAATACTATAATGTCGTGATGGCCCAGAGGTTAAGGAGCCTACCTCTCATGCACGAGGTTGTGGTTCAAATCCGGGCAAGTACCAATGTGACTTTTTCAATTCATATGTACTTTCTAAGTTTATCTTAGACATCATTTGACATCGGTGAAGGAAAACATCGTGAGGTAAACCTGGACTTATGTAGTTAATATAAGTTAGAAATCGCCAATCCGCCTTGAGCAAGCGTGGTGATCAATGCTCGTCCCTTCTCTGTATGAAAAGAGGCCTTTGCCCTGCAGTGGGACAGTAACAGGCTGGTATTATTATTATTTTTATTATTTAGTATGAAATGACAGCTCAATTCGCCCTCGCAACGCCTACATTTTCGTGCGGTGATTTGACAAGAATCGCACTACTGTATACAGTTATGATTTCTGTCGAGACCCATGAGATTTAAAATGAAAAAAGTGACTAATTTACTTTTAAAGGTACAATTTTATAGGGTTTACACAGCAGCGATGAGTTTTGCATGGTAGTATATTGTTTTAAGGTAAAATAATATTTCTGAAATCATGTACACTCGTGGTATTACTAAGTGCGCTATGTTCTTTCCATTCTGTATGATGGTTGCCCAGTGTTCAAAATTTTACAATTGTAGCCTAAAACGCTGCTTCTCATATTTTTGTTATACATGTTACGATAACTTAACTGCTAACTCAACTTTTATCAAGCGCAAGTTCGATCGTGTATGGAGTACTGCTCAATTTTTAACAATGAAACATAATTTTAAAACAAACTCTGACTTTCTTGGTAATGTTCTTGAGAAAGGCTAAAACGGGGTGTGTGTATGGGATGAATGAAAGTACACGGCGTTCCGTAGTTTCTGCCTACCTCCATGAGATAAAGGTGTGACCATTATACCCGTCTTTTGTCGAAAGACCGCTCCTATGGGCTCCTAGTTTTTTTTTATTATTATATGCGATGATGTGGTCGACGATGAAGCACGCCTGCCTAGAAGCAACCTGTTCACTCTTGACTTAAAGACCCCTAGGTTGTAGCTATCAGGAAACAACTACTACGGCAGGGAAATACGCACAACGAATGTGTTCCCAAAACGTTTAAAACGTATGGGTGGGACGTCCACCATGTGTCGGTTGCCAAGCGCCGTACGTCTTGTGGTCTGATGATGAAGCGTGCAATTCCGATGCACACTCTCCAAAATATATTATCACCGATAGAAAACCGACAGGCTAGAAACTCGGCGTCGATGCTCGAGACTTTGGAGTTTTAACTAGAGTCCGACCGAAACTGGTTTTCCAGCCAAAACCGAAACCGAAACCGAATATTCGGCCCTGGCTTCAGTTTCGGCCGAAATCGAAACCGAAACTCATGTGGTCAAGTATAAATTTCCTTAAAATACTGAAATCTGATGCATTTTACACATTACGCTGCATTAATTACGACATGGAATTAAAACACAGTATATTAAGTTTGATGTAATCATTTATTTATTTATAAAAAATATTAATTAATAATACCTATATTAAGTTAGGCGAGCGTGCACGACTACTTCCGAAATCAGTTTCGGTTTCGGCAAAAGTTTCGGCCAATTTAGGCCGAAACCGAAACTGCCGCCGAAACTTGATTACTAGAACTAGCTGTACTAAACGTTTTGGGAACACATTCGTTGTGCGTATTTCCCTGCCGTAGTCGTTGTTTCCTGATAGCTACAACCTAGGGGTCTTTAAGTCAAGAGTGAACCGGTTGCTTCTAGGCAGGCGTGCTTCATCGTCGACCACATCATCGCATATAATAATTTAAAAAAAAACTGGAAGCCCATAGGAGCGGTCTTTCGACAAAAGACGGGTATAATGGTCACACCTTTATCCCATGGGGGTAGGCAGAAACTACGGAACGCCGTGTACGTTCATTCATCCCATACACACACCCCGTTTTAGTATATACTTATGCACTTGGCCTTTCTCAAGAACATTACCAAGAAAGTCAGAGTTTGTTTTAAAATTATGTTTCATTGTTAAAAATTGATTGCAAATCTAATATACGTATACGATTCTAGTGTCACAATGTTTGTTACCAAACTCTTATGAAATTGTGTGTGTATATTTAATAGGCCTGAGAAGTCTGAGAATAGGACGTAAACTATTGAAAACTAAATAAAAGTGATAAATATATTCTAAAACGGATCGACGTTTGCCGGGGCAGCAAGTCTAATATATAAAATTCTCGTGTCACATTGTTTGTTACCAAATTACTCCGAAACATCAACAACATCAACTTACATCTGCCTTGTAAATACCTTATAAAATTTTGTGTGTATATATTCAATAGGTCTGAAAACGTAGAGACGTAGAGTTTTTTTTTTTTTAAAACGGAACATAGTTTGCCGGCGAAGCTTTTCGTGGTATGTTTATATAAATAGCGTTTGTATAAAAACCGATCCCTACGTAGTTGTCGAGCGCTGGGCCACTGTCGACGATGCGTAAATGTATCAATTAGTTGGAGTGTAATTAAATCATCCAGGTTATTAATAGGGTTGGCTTGCGACGACAAAATATAGAAAATAGATTAAAATCTGTAGTGTTATGTTTTATCCACAATTTTGTTATCTTTAGTAACTGCGTCGTGGGTCTAGTGGTCGCAAACGCTACTGCTGGGCATGAGTTCCTGGTCTAAATTCTCGGGTCGGGCACAACTCCGTCGATGGCCTACTGGGACTTAAAGATAATTATCGAAATGTCCTCGATTATAGGCGTAATGTGTATGCATATCTTTGTTTGTAATTGTAATAGAATAAAAAAAAAAGTTACACAAATATACTTACTACTGTAACTTATTCAAATTTAGGTATAATCAATGAATGTTTGGAATCTTTCTTTTTCTAGAACTAAAAAAAAACTATTTTTAACTCTTATTTTAAGCCCTAAACACAAGCATTAAATGACTATTAGAACCATTTTTTTATTACAACAGTACAACACAATCTAGAAGGAAACTACACTCGTAGCAAACTGCTACGACGTAGCCTCCGTAGCACCTATAAGACTACTACAGCTACGACGTAGCCAAACCTTAGCAAATTTTCTTCCCCAACTCTTGTGAGGCAACCCTATTCCACTTCAGAGACCCTTTCTTTCACCGTTGCCCCTGAAATTAAGATAGTTTACATATCAACACAATACGTGAGGACTTAAGACCTTAATATTATTTCCCTTGCCGATGATATTAGTGTGAGGCATTATAAAATATGTTCGTCGACAGAATCTTGCTCAGATAATGTTGTATCACCAAATTGTTAGAAAAAAAATTGTCAAGTTCAATTTTTGTTTCTATATAATTCAGTGAGATTCTTTTAAATATTTCCTAACATGTTTTTTTTATTGTGCTCCCGAAAATTATTAATTATTGTTTTTAATAATAAGTAGACATTTTTATTAATGTCGCGGTGGACCAGTGGATAATACCTTGGAAAGGCGAAATGGGACATTAACAAGAAAATTTTCGTCCAATACTTGAATCTTAGAGGAGCCGTTTGACGCGTGATGCCATTGACCAAGTAAAAAAGGGATTCATTTTTATATATAGATTCACATTTCAGTCAGTGTGATACATTTTTTTTTGCATTTTAAATATTTAAATGTCATTTGTTGTCTTGTAATTTTGTTTTTGAGTGTTGGGCTGTGTCTTTTGTGTGCACTAGATAAATATGTAATCTATCTGTATAGCATGCAAATACTGGTGCTCACTATTAGCTTAAAGACACGACGAACAATACTTATACAGGGTGACTGGTAATTAGTGACCGATACTTAAACACGTGATTATTTTCATGATTTCAATCAACTTTCCCAAAGAAACTGTTTTTTTTATACACAAAAACTTATAACACAATAAACAACAAAAAACGCTGATTTAAATTCCCTCGCGCGCGCCTGTGATCGATTACAGTAGGCACGAATCGGCACGATCTATCAGCTGATAGTCTGACCTCGGGAAGGGCAAAATCTACTAATCCCGCCACCCCCATCGCTCCCGTTGCGCAGTACTGACGTAATTGAATTAATTGAAAGTTAATGAGTATAAAAAAAAGTTTCTTTGGGAAAGTTATTCGTATTCATGAGTACAATCACGTGTTTAAATATCGGTCACTAATTACCAGTCACCCTATATAAGAGCATTTGGGTATTAAATTCTCCCACTAACAAAAAATTAAGTGAAAAGGGTAATTGCCGAACGAAAGGTGTGTTATAATCCCTCGCCTACGGGCACATTACCAACTAAATTCCGTTTTCCTATTGTACCCAGCAGACATGTCGAGAATACCGAACCGTTAATTTTGATATGGTATTAATATCAAGTACGAGAATAAGCCATGTTGTTACACCCACAGTTTGCTTGGAAAGGTAGAATGCGATACGTAATGTATCGATTTAAAATTTGTTGGGGTTCAAACTTTCTTACTGCGAATCAAATTATTAACGCGAATCAAGTTCTTACATTATATGTGAATATGGTGTACAGTCAGCCTCATAACTCGATATACATATCCATATTTTCTAAACTCATGAACACCTTAGCTTACACAAATTGCTAAACAAGACTAGTGAATTTTGAATTTTTAAGACGTTAAATTAATCCTGGCACTAGTCTTGTGTAAGATAAGGCAAGCAATTTGTGTAAGATAAGGTGTTCATGAGTTTAGGAAATATGGATACGTATATCGACTTATGAGGCTGACTGTACCTAGAGCAAAATCTACCATGCTAAAATATTAATTAACATTGCCACGTAGAATGGCAATGTCAATTATCTAAAAAGGCCACCTCTCTGATCAAGTAATTTAAATAATCCGCCGATAATAAAATAACTTGTATACATATACTGCAGAGAATGAGGTTGAGAAAGGGGTTCGATCCCCGGGTAAATCAAAACGATATTGAGATTTTCCATCTAGAATTTTTCAGTAGAAGCCTGAAGTCTTAATCTGTGCCTCATTGATGACAATAGGCTCGCCCCCTATTACATGGGACTTAAACATAACTGGCGAAATGTGATTTTACTGGTACACTTCTGCTTCTTTTGGTGGTTACCGGCGTAATGAGTGTTAGGTTAGGTTATGTTATATATATATATATATATATATATATATAACCTAACCTGATATATATATATATATATATATATATATATATATATATATATATATATATATATATATATATATATATCAGGTTAGGTTATATGAATTTAAAACATCACATAGGTACGTTTTCAGTTACGCACCCAAATAACTTGTGTTTTATAAGCAGGCTTCTTAATGGGAATTACTTCCCCATGTCTATGGTTCAGAAGGCCCCCGTAATTATGAGCGTTATAATCTAGTTGCAATGACATCCCAGCGACGGAAAACACGTTAAGCCGTTGCGTTGCTACCGGCTGTCACTTGTAAATCTTTGACAGTTGTTACAGCTAATTAGAAGCCCAAAAGTCTAACAACCAGTTTAACCAAGGGGTATTGATTTGAGATTTATTAAATCACACCCAGAATTATTTGAATACCGTACAAGGAGCCGTCATGCAGATCAGTTGTGCACTCTACCTTTCAACACAGCCCTCTTCCACAAAAGTTTTGTTTGTATGGGACCAAAAATTTATAACAATATACCCCTAGACATCCGCAATATCAATCAGGTTACGCTATTCAAGAAGAAATTACAGTGTTTTCTTATAAATAAAGCATATTATACTCTAAATGAATATATATGTGAATAAGTAAAGTTATTTAATAATGACATGAAATTCAATGAAGAACTTATAATTTAATTTGTTTTAATATTATTATTCCAATAAAATTCAATTGATTGTTTTGTTTGAATTGATTATGTACGAAGTGTAATAAACTAAATTTTTGCATGCTTATACAGGGTGTCTCATTCAAATGGGTCAGTATGGGAAAGTCTGAAACTATAAGACATACGAAGATCTGTTCTGAGGAACCATGTCATCGATTTTAATAAAAAGAGAAACTGCATTCATACATTTAAAAAAAAATGAATAAAATGCATTGTTTCCACATACTTTAATTTACTTTAGTAGGTGCTCGAAGTGACCACCGCCTTTTTCAATACCGCCTCTGGACTATTTCTTGTGGGGTTACGTTAAGGATGAAGTGTACAAAACAAGCTATGGCACCGTTGTAGACCTAAAAGTAGCCATAGAGACAATTTTAACACAAATTCACCACATGAAGATACAAAATGCAATTGTAAGATCGTTACCTAAACGTGTTCAATATTGTATTGAAAAAGGCGGTGGCCACTTCGAGCAACTACTAAAGTAAATTAACCATGTGGAAACAATGCATTTTATTCATTTTAGACATCATGTTTCATACAGACATTTACTGCTTAAGACCTACACAATCGATATATAAATAGAAATAGTGTAGGTTTTTTTTTTCAAAATAACCGGGTTCGATTCCCGAACGGAGTACAGATGTTTTTTAAAATGTATGAAAGCAGTTTTTCTTTTTATTAAAATCGATGACATGGTTCCTCAAAACAGATCTTCGTATGTCTTATAGTTTCAGACTTTCCCATACTGACCCATTTGAATGAGACACCCTGTATGTATATAGGCTGAGTATGGTGAAATCACAAACAATGTAACATCTTTTGCAAAACCCATATTATGCGAATAAAATGATTTGATTTGATTTGAGTTACCCAGTCAATGGGTTGAGGAGGTCTGACAGGCAGTCGCTCCATGTAAAACAATGGTATTCACCAGCATCTGGTTAAACTGGAAGCCGATCGCAATATAGTTGGGAAAAGGCTAGGCAGGTAATGACATTCCTAATATAAAACAAAAAAAAAACAACCGACTTCTTATAAAATCACTAACCGTTGTAAAATAACTTTAGTTACGGAAGTCTGTGGCTTTGGTGGTTTTGTTTCATTCATTATTGGTCACCGACTTCCGAAACTAGAGTTATTTTACACCTGTTAGTGTTTTTTTAATAAGTCGGTGGTTTTTTTTTTGTAATAAAGTTTTTATTTTACATTTTTTAGTTTTTTCGTATGTTAGTAGCACTAAATAAAGGTCTTTCAAAAGTTATCAGAATCATTTAAATCGGTTAGCAATTGCTAAAGAAGTTCTTTTTAAACATGAATCTATACATCTCTGCCGGACTCCTTTTAAAATAGACAGCCGTAATGTTATGGTATGGATTTACATAAACCATGCACAGATTTGTGACTGTAGCCATCGCGAGTAGTTTGATATTAAATGCGTTGAAGAGTTCCGTTGCCTGTCTTTTTCATCAGTTTTTCTTTACCAAATGATACTTTTTAAATGAAATTGCTTGATTTGTCTCTAAAACGGTAAAAATCGCTACACTATAAATAATATTATTTGACGAGTTTCCTCAATTCCTCGAGGATCTCATCATCAGATCTAAGTTCTGATACTAATGGGACCAATCTGCTAGTATGTAGTAACAAATGAAAAAGATTTTTGAAAATAAGTGATGAAATGATATTTATTTCTGTAAGCTATTACATTGAAAACAAAGATCAATTTTATCATCACAAAAACTTAAAATTATAAATAAATAACTAAAACTAACAATTAATAACTACAAAGCGTCAAAAAATTTTTCTGCATCGCTGCCAGCTGGTAAAGTGCCCAAAAGACTGGCGGCATTGCCACGTTGAATGGCAATGCTTAGCCTCTGGCCAAAGTAGAGGCCAGCCCTTGGGTCACGGGAAGCGTCAACTAAACGTTTGCAGATGTCTTTGTAAAGAAGACGAGCACTCGGACCCCACGGCCCAAGAGTTTCAACCCCAAACGGCTCGAAAGTATAACTACCAATAAGGTTGCTATATTTCCGCCGCTTGAGGTTCTCAGCAGCCGCAGCAGCAGCGCCAGCACAGCATGTTGACCCAGGAAGATGGGATGGCGCAAGAGTATAGTAAAATAAGTTAATAAACTTCATTTCTTCGTCTTCATTCAGCTGTATCTAGTTAAAATGGAAACTGACTTCAACATAGTTGGGAAAAGGCTAGGCAGATGATAAGACTGAGATTCTAATTTGGACTTTCTTAAAAATGCGGATCTTGCCGCTCTGATGTGATGACGAAGTAAAGTCTGTATGAGTAAGGGTAGTTGTAAATGCGGGGGCGTCTGGGGCACGCCACCGGGCGAAACGTAAATGAATTATCTTTAAACACTGCGGACGTGATTCCGCTACCATCACCGACAGCGGTGCTCAACATTTTTTTATTAAGTGCCCTGACGAGATATGACATGCTTTGACGAGAACTGACATGGGGTAACGAATTTATCTATACTAATATTACAAAGAAGAGTAGAGTAAAGTTTGACAAGTTTTGTCACAAATTGACAGATTTTTCACAATTTCTGGATTGGCACAATAGACATAATTCTCTGGATGTAATGAACCGATTTCAAAAACTCTTTTAATATTAGAAATTCATATTATGTGTGAGTGTCATAAACTATATTTTAATTCAAAACTAAAAGGATGTTAAAATACGAAATGTTCTTGAAAAAAAAAACAGATCATTTTTCTCGAATCACTGGTTAACTGTTGTTTATAATGTAGGAACGGATGAAAATTAAAAAAAAAAACATAAGTGTGTATTATAAAATTGCTCGATCGCTGTTTGTTAAGTAAGTAAACTATGAGTAATAAATTCGTTAAACCAAAATCAATAAAAAATATAAATATATTTTTTGAACTTGCAGATGTGACACGGTTTCACCCGCGTAGTTCCAGTTTCCGTTGGAATACAGGGATAAAAAGTTACCCATATCTTCCGGGTATAGTATAGCTTCCAAACGGTGAAAGAATTTTTCAAATCGGTTCAGTAGTTTCGGAGCCTCTTCGATGCAAACAAACAATAAAATCTTTCCTCTTTATTATATTAGCATAGAAATAAGGATAAAGATAATATCTCAACTATGTTGAGGTCAACTTTCGGTCTAACCGATTGCGGCTGAATACTAGTGTTATAGGAAGCGACTACCAAACAGACCTCCACAAATCTGGATACCACGATGCGTATTAGATTGGTTGTCTGATTATCAAGGTTCTGACTAAAGTAACGACTGCAAAGAGTTTCAAATTATAGCCGAGACCAACAGTAACCTACAAAGTCAGAAAAAAAGAAATAAATAAAGAAAGAAAGAAAGAAAGAAAGAAAGAAAGAAAAAAAAGAAAGAAAGAAAGAAAAAAAGAAAGAAAGAAAAAAGAAAGAAAGAAAGAAAGAAAGAAAGAAAATACATTTATTGGCAATAGCTGGATACACGCACAGCAAAAACACAATAACACAAAAAAGAGACAAAAATGGCATGTCTCACGGCTGCGCCAAATGGTTAATTTTAGCGGTAATTCCAGACAGATACTGAGATCCTGCCTGACGCTGATTTTCAAATAAACCCAAGATATAATTTAGGCTATCATATTTTCTATTATAAGGTCAAAATCCTAAAAAAACATTCTATTTCTATCAATACTTGTGTACGACACAAATATCTAATAAGTCACACTAAAATTAAACATTCAAAGTCCATTGTTAACATTTAGGAATGCATTAACATTATTTCTTTGCTTGTAAAAATTACTAATAGAATGCTGATCAAGCAAAAATACCTTACTACTAGTATTTTCTCTTATAATATTATTAATAGTTGCATCATTTCTTAATTGACTTTATAGAGTTAAACACATGTTATTATTTCCGTGAACTATTGTGGTACCAATATAGTGATTTTTTAATTGATGTGTCGCTTACGTGAATTCAAGTCTTTTAACTCAACTTTCCTCTTGTTTATGGATGTGTGTTTGTTCACGTAAAAACTACTGAACGGATTTTGATAATACTTTACACATGGCTATAATTTATGAAGATGTTTGCGCAGACGAGGTTACGGGTGACTGCCTATAGTAAGTGTTAGTAGTACATTCAACAGTTTTTAACTTGTGTTTTTCCTAATAGTGTGTTCAAAGTGACGCCGCTACTGTTAACTAATATTTTCGCAGGTTGAGGCCGTCACAGATTTTTATGTGAAATTGATGATAAACCAGTGGTTCTCTGATCCGCGTGGCTGTGAGTCTATATTCGGATAATTTTAAACTCCCACAGTTCATTCAGTCGGTCCGTAACACGTGCAAAAGTTTGAGCACCCCTGTCGCTCCGGTGTCGGGGCCTATATAAACTGTGATACGGATCAGGGCACAGCATTCGACGTGCAACAGGTTGACGAGGTAAGTGGAAACTTGTGTCTATCATTTAATATAAAATAGAATTTATTTTTTTAAAGTGATTTTTTTTTTTGAAAGGTCCGTTGTAGGAGGTCGGAATTTTAATTCGCTTTCGGATATAAAAACACATCATTTTACGGTACGGTGTTGAAATTATTTTTAGTGTTACAATAATATTGTAGAAATGTTTCACGAAAATTTTCTGTTTATTTATGAAGTTTAAAAAAAAAGTGATTGTAAATTTTAATTATTTTAAAATTTAAAAAGTGATGAAAACTATAGTTTGATTCGAGTATTTGCACTAAATAAGTACTCGTTTTTTTTATTAGAAGTGAATCACAGCAATCGCATTATTTAATTTGTTTTGTTGAAGTATTCTAGTTTAAAAACTTCCTAACGATGCATTTGCATAAGCCCAAGATCCAACCATATTATAATTAACATTTAATTTCCTTTAAGTTCGTCAAGTAACCACAACATCACGCCTACACTGCCCGAGGGGCTAGGCAAAGTAATTGTGTCCGTAACAGTGAACCAGTCAAGGCGGTCAAGTCATGTGTAACTATGCCTTACTTAATGTGTTCCTTTGGATGCTCATAAAGGTAGTGTTACAAGACTTAGAGTTTCAAGTCCCTGACCTGAAGAGCGAATCCCATCATTAAAAATGTTTGAAATCTCGTTGTAAACACTAGTCACAGACAATCAATGTCAAAAATGTATGGGAAATAGATGTATTGATACCTATTTTGATTGATACCGAATTCAAATGCGCACGGTTCAAAAAACACGAGTATTGCTCCTTAAATATCATTTATTTTGGTTCGTATTCTCCGTTATTGTTACAATCTGTAAAGGAATATATTCAGACACGATCTGAATATATAAATATACCGCGAAATAAAAATGTTAGAACGAATTACGCAAAAAGTCTCGATAAACGATATTTATTTCTGTATTTCTTTTTGTGCCCAATTGATGGCAATAGGCTCGCCCCCTATTACATGAGGCTTTAACATAACTGGCAAAATATGGGTGTACTACAGCTAGGTATACCTCTGCCTAATACTTCGGAGATTACAGGCGTGATAATGTTATGTTATATGTTATTTTTGTAAATAGGTTCTACTGACTATTTTACCTTTTACCCGGGAAGCAACTAAACTATTTATTTCAAAACTAGTGAGCTCAGTTTAAAAGCAATATACTCCTAGTTGTTAACGTCTTCGAAGCTTTTTAACAACCATATTCAGTTAGGTCTATAGTGTAGCCGGTAGCACCTCAATACATTTTACTCGCAGCAAACTGCCTATTTGATCTCCACAACCCTGTTAGGCCCGGCGCTCACTGGCGGCACGGCACGTCAAGGGAAAACAGATTTAAGACCTTATTTTGTCTTGCTAAGCGTCTATAATTCGGGATGCCACAGCAAGCCACACCGTGCCCCTGCATGCCGAAGCAGCCTGTAGCGTATCAATGAGATGTGAGTGTTAACAGTGTTGAATAGAATTCAAAATCATCTGTTTTATAAAAATATCTTGTTGTTGGCGTGGGAGCCGGGCCTTACTATCTTATACGACACCGCAGATAATGTTGTTCTAAAGTATGTTGATTTGTTAATCTTCATCATCTGTGGTAAGTAGGGTAGGTAGGGTATGTGTGGGTAGATAGGTTTTTAAAGGGTCGGCAACGCGCGTGTGGCGCTCCTGGTGTCCATAGGCTACGGTAACCGCTTACCATCAGGCGGGCCGTAAGCTTGTTTGCCACCTTCGTGGTATAAAAAAAAGTGACTAACCTGGATTTTATGCCGCCCATTGGCCTCTGCCTTTGCCTCTCATGCTAACTAGAATTATCTCTCGGGCATACAGACGTTGTTTTCCTACACTTTTTTTAAAAAACAAGTGAAAATTATACACACATGAATCCGAAAAGTCGAAGTTGCGTGCACCTATAACTTGGCAATCCCCCGGTCAAACAAAGTCTTATCAAATCCATAATATAGGTATTATCTTAAAATAAAATAAATGACTAGGTAGTTGGTATTTTTCAAATAATATTTCTTAAAAAAACAAAACCTAAGTGAACTCAACTATGACCTAATACTATTTTACTATTTTTGCCGATCTTTGTTTGATTTCACAACAACGCAACGGAGCAATTCATTATGAAATAAAAGATTTGAAAAATTGCTTTTAATCTAGTCAACCCAGTTTTAAATACCACTACTTTAAATAGATCTGTGAATTAAGTATTCTCGGAGCAAATGACAAATGTTTAAAACTTTTTTATATCACACAGAGAACTAATAATTTCAACATTTCTGAGCAGACGACCAACTATTTGTAAGCAAAGATAAACTTTCGACTTTATGTTATTCAAATGAAACCGCCTCTTTCTTTTTTTCATTTCAAGATAAACTTCTGTTTTTGTTCTACATTTAAAAATACCTACCTTTATAGTCTGATAAAAATATTCTGTATTTTCTGGAGCAAAAGTAGGTACATTGACTCTAATGTATTTATTTTATTTTGTTTGGAAGAATTTCAGCTAAAATACAATAGAATAGGAAATTGACAGTCAATTAAAGTCTTAACCTTAACTGACCTTAACATATACAAAACAGAACAGGTTGAAGAAATATGTGAACAATAAGCCGTCAAAGCTAAAATAACACAACTGCACTGGCTCACGATATGATTATCATAATCATATCGTGAGCAAAACCAAAATCAAAACTATTTTATTCAAATTAAGCTGAGTATTATTTGAACGTCAAGAATTATACTAAGACAGAACTCAAAAAGCCTTTACCACTTCCTAGTGTTAAGAAGTGGCGTAACAAGCTCCCCAGCTCGACATCTGTCTGATTAGTTGAAAGAATATGTCATGTAATTACCTAGGGACTTCCTCTCAAACAATGCTCAAAGGGTTACATTTATTAATAACAAAACAGTAAACAAAATGCACTTACCATAAGTTACAATAACTCACTCTAATTGTGGCACTTTATGAGGTTAGTGATTCACATTTTAAACCAAACAAACAGGTAATTTTAACTTCTTAGAGCATTCACTATTACACATTTTACATTCAGTTTCCCAGTTTTACTCAATGTTGAGTACAAGAACTAACTTGATAAACCTTGTTGTGATAAAGAAAACAAACTTGGTTATGAACCCTGTAACTCGATTCCTCTCTGAAGAATCTAACAGGCATCCGCATAAATCGTTTAAAGGCTTTACTACGTGACGTCACGACCCGTATCAGTAACATAGCTTGATTACGTCATAAGTATCCTATTTGGGTTTTGAAGAAAATAGTTTACAAACTTCTTTTTTTTCGTGAGGTTGGTGAAACGAATTTTTCAAATGGGCGATTCCCGCATTTTTAAGAACGTTGAAAAACTAATTTCAGCCATAATCTTTGGATCCCTAGACTTTTTATGAAAATAACTCGCAAATTGAGTGTGAGTGATAGTTTATGCGGACGAGAAGTGTAGACATCTAATATTTTTTATACCTTTATGTTAGAAAATTAAATTAAATTAAATATTCATTGTTTATGTACAGACGCCAGCACATCGACCTACCCCAATGTGTTAAATTTCTTTGATAGGTTTTCAACTTTATTCTAAACATAAGAAGGTTCATGTGCAATTGGGTAAATTTAACAGTTTTGGGTAGCTTGATGTGCAGGCGTCTGTACGTTTAGGATTTCTGCCAACATCAAGTTCATAACGTAGGAAACCCTATTCATCAACCTTTTGAAAACCAAAGAGATTTAAAAGACTATAGAACGGGCATGTCAAGGAAATGTCATAGAAAAACTTTGATCCCATGTCTCAGTAACGCCATCTAGAATTATATATTATGAATATTGGAAATTGGAATATTGTCTATAGGTATTGAATGTCTTTGTTGAAAACTAACAAAAACACGACAGCGATGCAAGTTGACATTGACACGGAAACACGGGCGATCACTTATTGTTATATTATTCTAGATGGCGTTACTGAGAATGGGGATCAAAGTTTTTCTTTGACGTTCCGCCGCATGTCCGTTCTATAATATTTTAAATCTCTTTGTATAATACGAACGTGAATTCGAAGTGTCAGTTGTTGTTGTGTGTTGTTGTTGTTGTGTTGTTGTTGTGTTGTGGGTGCGAACTCGAGACCTGTGACTTTGCAGTCCACCGGTTACACCACTTAGCTATCACTGTTATATGTGCTAATAATAAGACTATTTATTAATAAGAAAACATGTCGATTTCATGTTTAAGAATTCTTTTAATACAAATCTCACATTTCTAATATCTCTCGCATCAAATAAACATAATACGAAGATATGCAAATTAATCCGATTTATTCATACTTCTACTTCGAAATTTGTACATCCAACGATATGTAAATTCACACATTCCAATATATGCTGACCTTTAATAGTACAAAAAGCCTACACAGAACGGGTTTAAGTTATATTGGAACGTACATTTCGATGTGTGGTTGTTTGTACCTACTTATGGCACTTGGAGAAGTTACACATTCCAATATAGGTTGACCTTTAATAGTACATAGAACCTTGATAGAACGAGTTCAAGTTATATTGGTACGTACATTTCGATGTGTGGTTGTTAGTACCTACATATAGCACTTGGTGAAGTTAGCACCACGCCGCCACTTCTCACCTCATTATTATGTAAACCTTAATATAACTTTGATTTTCTTTATCCATTCAAAGCAGTAAGTTAAGACGAAGATTAAAGATAAACCCGGGCGTACATTATTACTTGTTGAAAGTTTAAACACGTATGATTAAGATAAAATGGAGATTACGGGTTAAGTTCAAGTGGATGCTGCGGGAATTTCAGTAGGATTTTAATGAAAATATAGGCGTATATCTGTTAAGTAATAAATTGCGGAAAATATAACAGAGTGGAATATAGTACACATGATACTGATTCTGATTTAAATATGATTAAGTAACTTATTTTCAGTAAGTCTTGAAAATATCACGGGTTTTATAACATCAACTGATGTACGCACCACATACATACCTAAAAATAAACAAACAAAAGAACAGTAAACCAATTATAGGGCGTCAAAAAACTCATCCGCATCGCTATCAACGGGAAAAGTGCCCAGAAGACTAGCCGCATTGCCACGTTGTATGGCAATGCTGATTCTCTGACCGAAATAAAGGCCAGCCCTCTGGTCACGTGGAGAGTCGACCAAACGCTTGACGATGTCCCTGAAAACAAGATGGGCATTCGGACCCCATGGCCCGAGTGTTTCAACCCCAAACGGTTCAAATATATAACTTCCGATAAGGTTGTTATATTTTCGCCGTTTGAGGTTTTCAGCACCTGCGGCAGCCGCACCAGCACAACCCGCCGTACTAGGAAGATGGGATACGCACCACATATATAGTTTAAATGAAATTAAACTGTAAATGAAAGGCAATTTTGGGTCAGGTGGTACACTTCTATACTCATGCTTCAGTAGAGGAACTTAACAAGTACAGGTTCTCGATTTTAAAATAATTTATAATCTCGAAAATAGTTTATAATAAATTCGGCGTCTACCGTAATATAATTATAACACGCTTAGTTGTACTTTGGTTACAAAGTGTGCATTATAAATTACTTTTTTTTTAACTTCTGTCTAATGCTATTGAAAATGGAGTATAGACACATACAAAAAAACAATGAATTAATTGAATCATCTGTTTGTTTAGCAGATATCAACTATGCAGCCAGCAATGAGGATCATCGTCTCCGTGGCTTTACTGGCATCCGCTGTTGCCAGCTCATACCGTGAGTAATATAATTAATACCAGCCTGTCACTGGGCAAAGGCCCCTTCTCATACAGAGAAGGCATCAGCGTTAATCACTACAATTGCTCAAGGAGGAAACAACTTATACTAACTGCTAGTACCTTGCCCGCGTGCATTTAGTACTTTTCACTTTAATTAACTTTCCCCCATCACCTCGTGATTTAGAAACTTTAACATAGTGTACAATGTACAGACGCCACTTTGTCAATTCGTATGTACAGACGGCGGCACATCAAGTTACCCAGTGTGTCAAATTTTTCCAATTGAATATGGACCTTATTCTGTTTGACATAAAGTTGAAAAACGATCAAAGAAATTTGACACATTGGGGTAACTTGATGTGCTGCCGTCTGTACATACGGATTGACAAAGTGGACAGTACCTCATACTACATTTAATATTAAAAAGCGTATAACATTTGTATTTTGTATGTTACGAAAACAACTTAAAACTGCTGGACCGATTTGAAATAGTTATTTGTGCAACAAGAGAGCAAAGTATTTTTTTGCTGCAAGTGCTGATTTTGAATCCTGAGTGTTCAAAGCGAGGGATTCAAAGGCACGAGATGTAAAAAACTTTGCTCTCGTGTAACACACATAACTTTTCACATCAGCAGCGAAAACACTTTTTGTAACTAGAAATATATATTTACAGGTAAATGTATATTTATATGTACGTATTTTTGTTTAAATACAACAATGAGTATTGTTGAATAAATTACATTAAAAGATCTTTATCATTTTGCAAAATTTCTTTAGTTAAGTAGTACGAAATTCCGAACCTGTTTGTCTTTGAGGTCGAATTCAAAATGGGAACTTCGAAAGGGCTGGTCTTTGTCTCTCTTTCTAATGGTGGGAAAGAAAAAGAGTGTGAATTTTTCGAATTGTATCATTAGGTAACCCAAAACAGAATAAGATACATAATCGCGGCTTTCTGGAAACAAAAATTAAAAAGTTACTTGTCTCACACAGTGAGCAAAATCGCATTTCGCTCACTGGTTTTAGGCAGCAAAACCTACATGTGCTATTGAAGTGAAAAATTCTTTTACCATTGGGAGGCCACACTATTCCCGGGTAATATAAGTTACCTTTATCCCTGTATTCTTACGGGAGCGGGAACTAAGCAGATGAAACCGCTTGACGTCCACTAGTATTATAAGGGTGCCTTATTGTTTAAAGACAGTTACATTCACTGATTTCTCATTAACAACTGGAACATGTTTCGTAAGAATATAGCGTCAGCTAAAATCTTCATAAGGGATTATGAGCTTCCTTAAATAACTTAAGTGATATGTCAAAGGACCGAGCCAAATTAACTATTCATGAATGACGGACGAACAGGGTCGACGGATCCAGTCAAACTATTCAAAGCTACTGGCGACTTAAACCGTAAGATTAACCCCAACTATGGCGTACAGCCGGGTTCTGTAAAAACTCCTGTATAAAGTTAAGTGAAGTGAACTGTTAATTTTGTTAAAAGGGAGTCCGTGTCTACTCAGTAAGACCACAGTCTTAAAACCTACAGTCGTCCGACAAAGCTGTCTAGACAGGGCAATCGTGCGGGGTGTGAGGGGCGAGGCGCGGGAAAGCCGCTCCTGAACTGCGAACAAAACGATGTTCGTAGTTCGGGAGGTATTATTCAGGGCTAACGCGTGTAGACGTTGTCGGCATTTTTCCAGAGATCAAAGACATCGTCCTACTGTATTAATATTTATACTGTGGTAAGACCAGTCTGGGGCAGGGCTGTTCTATACCGCCCCTAATGCGTATTGAGCCAAATGTGTAATGGGCCTATAATGACTAAAACTTGGTCCAACGGGGTTAATAATCGTGGTAGATCAAGCCATTATAAAATAATTTTGATAAGGTCGAGTCTGAGCGATATTAATGTGTGTACCATTACCTTACAATCCTTATTCTAACCAAAATTTTATTAAAATCCATTCAGTAGTTTTTACGTGAAAGAGTAACAAACATCCTCACAAACTTTCGCGTTTATAATATTAGAAGTATATACCTACACAAAACATGTTAAAGAATAGAATAGTTTGTATATAGTCTTTATAGTACACCATAAAAACTTCAAAAATGAACTTAAAGAGCTATGTAAGTAATGAAAAACCATTTTTTTATTTTAAATTATTTGTTAAGGACATAAAACAGTTACATGCCAAGCTTAACTAAAGATTCTTAAATTAACACAACTTAGAAAAACATTTATACACAATCTCACATATTTATATTATTACACATGTAACCAACAATATTGTCCACGAATTCACAAAAAAATTGTTAAAGAAAACAGACAAATTGTGTACATCGTAAAAGATCAGTAAAAAGAAAGAAAGACAAGAAAATATAAATACTTATGAGTTTAGTAATTCTACCTAGTAGAAGACCTAGACTTAGACCTAGTAGTTTAGTATTCTTCCTTTCCTATTTTACCTTTCATCAACGTGTATTGTCTCTTCAAGAAAACTTAAAGATTTAAAAAACCATAATGAATTCCTCAGTAAGAATAAAAATTAAAAATGTAATGGACAAATCTGAAAAAAATATGTACCCAGAAAAGTTAGAGAACAGGAAATCTTTGTAACGGTTTTTTCGTGTTATTTTTTTCATGAGATTCTCATTTGAATACGAGTTCTTTGAAATCGTACGTGTCACACGACGGCCTACGCACAAGGTGCTACAACATTTTTATGTGCTACGAGCTACGAGACTGCTACGCAGGTCTACGCTTCATATTATTTTTGGCTCAAACTTTTTTTTGGCTTTATCCCATATCTTCCATCATTAATTTAAATTAATTTAAGGGTTTATAAGTACAAAGAAAACCATCGCTTAAATAAACGCATAAAGGAAAACCTAGTAAAGGGAAGAGGTGGGACCCCAAACCTTTTTTTTAACGGCACTGTTGACGCAGCTCAGTAGTTGAGTGGTATGCTTTTATTTATTTATTTATTAAAACTTTATGCACAAGTAAAAAAAAACTGTAAAAAGACGGACTTAATGCCTAAGGCATTTTTTACCAGTCTACATTAAGGTGGTGCAGAGACAGAACAAGGTAGGTGCAACAGGGTAAAGAATTAAGGTAAAAAAATGATAAAAAGTAACACATTAAAACAAATACACCTATACATACATATTTAAAACAAAATAATAGATAGTCAAGAGAGATAAAAATACGTTGTTAGAGAAAAACTAGTCTGAGAATCAATCAACTCTGTGATGAACCTGCCATGATGAACATCTTATGAAAATATTCACGAACTTCCGCTTGCTTTTCCGTTGCTTGTTGTAGATTCGGGTATTTTTTTTAATACTATAAACCAGTGCTTGACTGCAATCCCACCTGATGGTAAGCAGTGATGCAATCAGTGTGGTTTTGCACGAAACAATAATTATTATGGCCTATAGGTGTTTAACCGGGTGTGTAGGCGAGTTACACACATCCAGTACGAAAGTATGTGCACAAGTTCTTCTAACTTATCAGGCAGCCATGTTGCTGGACAGTTTGTTTCCACTTCTTCCCACACCAAAAACACTAGGAAAGGGTGAAGGACCTGGCATTTTGGGGACTCTTTTATGTAAATCTTTAATGATATTTAAACTTTAAACATTCAAAAATATGCTTAAAAATTATTACCTCTCTCCTAACACGCCTAACAGTTCGTTACTCTGTAAATAATTGGTATTTATGTATTGTATTTTTTTTCTTATTTAAACTTATTTTATTACCTCGTTATTTACTGCCTCGTTGGTCTAGTGGTCGCAAGCGCTACTGCTGAGCATGAGGTCCCGGGTTCGATCCCCGGGTCGGGCAAAGTGTTATTGAGTTTTTACATCTGGGATTTCTCAGTAGCAGCCCGGAGTCTAAATTTTTGCCCGATTGATGGCAATAGGCTCGTTCCCTATTACATGGGACTTAAACATAACTGGCGAAATGTGGGTGTACTACCAGGTACACCTCTGCCTAGCCCTTCGGGGATTACAGGCGTGACGATATGTTGTTGTTGTTTTAATGATATTTATATCTGTAAATAGGTTCATTGTTCATGTTTATTGCCATTGCGGGAATACCGTGAATGAGACTGGCACAGGGACGTAGAAATTGGTATCAAAAAAGAGAGGCCTATACCCAGCAGTGGGTGAAGTCTGGCTGTGGATGATGTTTTTTTTTATTTATTTATTTGGGAAAACAAACAATTGTACAATATGTCTGTATCTAAATACATAATAATTGGGTAGGTTAATGTAATTGTACAATCAACAACGTTTCCACATATTACTAGCTATAATAATTACAGTACAATGTAGATGTAAACCTATTATTTATTTATTTATTTACTCATCATCACTATCATTACAGGAATGTCCTAATTCAATAGTGTGGCTATAATTACAATTTTATTATTTCAAAATCAAAATCAGAATCAAAAGTCTTTATTCAAACTAGGCTGAGAATCAGCACTTTTTGAACGTCAAAAAAAAAATACATAAAGACAGTCCCCCAAAAACAGCCCACCCTTCGCCACTTCCTAGTGTTCCTTCCTATTTAAGTATGATAACATTGATAACATATTCTGTACATTGTGATTTTTGTGAACTCACCCAGAAAACAAGTAAAAAGATCTATGCCGTCTGCTACGTCATTAAGTACCTATACGCAAGGTACGCGTTATAGGGGATCTATTGCAAACAAAAACTATAACTAATCTTAGTCTAATTAATCTAGAACTTTATTAATTAATAATTACTTCATGATGATGATGATGATGAAATAGGTTCATACAAATCTTTTACACGACATTTTTTAGTTAGAAAATGAGGTCGGTGCTTTGCTTTAAATGTATACATGAATGCAATAAAGATTTTGAGTTTGAGTTTGAGTTTACTATCTGTCTCTGAGAACAAACAACGAAAGTAACTCAGAGGCCACATTCTCTTTTAAATACAAGAAATTATATTGGTAAGATTATGTAATATCACAAGAAACGGATATACGGGTGATAGTTGACATGAAAGTACAAATCATGCAGTACAATACAAATGAACAAAGATGCGAAAAAAAATTTACTACCTAAAGCATTTAGTCTATGAAGCATTTTAAACTAATAATGTTATAGCGAAACCGGTGTCTGGAAACTTTGCTCACAGTCTCTTAGGATGAAAACAACCCATTTCCTAGACTTAATTGGCATTAAAGGAGAATGGCAGCAGAAAATAGTTCGTATAGGGGATATTAGAGCTTGCCCTACTTGAGGTGTACTTTCACGATGGGGATGTCAATAAGCTTGTGAAAAAAACACAACACTTATTACCTATATTTTTATAAGCGAAATATTTTTATATTTGACTGGCCTGTTAGTCTAGGAGTTATTGACCCTGACTGCTGTGCCGGAGGTCGTGGGTTCGATTCCCACCTAGGACAAATGTTTTTGTGGTGAGCACGATCATTTGTGCAGTGTCTGGGTGTAAGTTATCTTTAATATGTATGTATTTAGATTTATACAGGTATGTTTATCAGCTGTTTAGTACCCATAACACAAGCGCTGCTTAGCTTGGGACTACTTAAATGGCGTTATGTGAAACATGTGGAATATTTATTTTTATTTTATTTATTTATTTATTTAAGAAGGACTTAATACAGTGGTCGATCTTCATCGTCACGAAGCTACGTATTAAATCTTATTTTTTTAAACGTTTTCCTGATCACAAGGAATGTTTTCTGTATCGCGGGTGCGTTTACTAACATTTAAACTTATACACACAAACAACTAGACCCGGAACAACTATCTGTAGGCTATACCAAAAAAAAACAAAATAAAAATAAAGCAAATATTGAAAAAAAAAGTAGAGAGTAGTGTAGTTGTTCAAATATTTGATAATACCTTTTACTATTTCACGTAAGACTATTCCGATTCATTTGCGTAAATTATTGTTTAATTATCCCTTGCTTCAAAAACGTAAAGAAAAAATCGTGAAGAAACTGGCATCCATGAGAGATGTTTCTCGACGGCATATGAAGCCAAATTAGAAGCCCATGGGCGGCATTAAAACTAGGACACCAGAAAGCCAATTACTATATTTATAAGCGTTCAAATCAAGTCGCAATTTCATCTCAACGACAAACTAATGTAAAAAACTTGTCAACTTTTAATTTTCAGTTTTTCAATCTGTCAAAATTACGTCGAATTTCCCTAAAAGGTAGGGAAATTCGACGTAATTTTGACAGATTGAAAAACTGAAAATTAAAAGTTGACAAGTTTTTTACAAGACTAAAATTACAATTTTAACGTCCTTAAAAATTGAGCATTGCCGACACGAAAAGAAGAAGAATTAGTTGGTCACAACTTCACTGTAATTAAGTCACCATTTGCATTGTATCATATATTTGATTGATTATCAATAATATGTATGTATTTAGAAATACTTATACCAGGTGTTTTTTTTTATATCCCATAACTCTAGGGTTATATTCTGTAGGTAAAAATAATACTAAAACTCCTAGAATAGATGGTCCAAAAATGCATAGTTTCGGAGATATCATCAATCATAATTAAATTATCAGTTGTTTAGTACCCGTAACACAAGCTCTGCTTAGCTTGGGACTAGATGGCGTTGTGTGAATAGTCGTGGAATATTATTATTAAGTAGGTATTATTAATATTATTTTTATTACCTAATTAGTTCAAAAATTGTCACCAGTACGACGAATCTTCTTTCTAACGTCACTTTTCTTTCACGTAAGGGTGTTTTACATTAATCATCGTGACTTTGTCGAATTATTTTGTATGATAGTAAAAAAAAGGATGGTTGAAACATAATTAATATGCCAGTTGATTCTTTGATATGGTCTCAATCATACCCTAGAGTTATGGGATATAAAAAAAAAACACGTTGCATAAGTATGTTTATCAGCTGATTAGTACCCATAACACAAGCTCTCAAGCTTAACTTGGGACTAAATGGCGATGTGTGTAAAGTTGTGGAATATTTATTTATTTATTTGAAAAATCCAAAATTAAACAAATATTTGTCAACGCCCGCCGCTTGTAATCAGCACAAAGCTGATTACAAGCGGCGGGCGTTGCTTGTACGTACGCACACGTTCGTTGACCACACGTAGTTAGCCACATTTTAACGTGTCGCTTGCTGAGCGCTTTTAACATATCTACACCTTTACTTATAATAGCATTGCTTGTAATGGTAAGAACTGGTTATGTTATAGTACGTTTCGTTTCACGAACACATGCTAAATAATATGCTAAGCTGATTTGGTTTGACCCACACCTAGTTGTTCGTTCGTCACAGATTGACGGTCAGTCTGGAAATAAACCCTTTTGAATTTCTCCAAACATATGTACAGGTAAATTCAAAGAGTAATAACTACGGTTGAACTAACTCTTATACCGTATGGTTTTAAATAATAGGCTAGTAGTGATTGAGGTCACAACGAGGTAATAATATTGATACCTACATAATTATGGTTGTTGAAGAACAGAGAGGCTATTGCTTCATTTAATTAATTAAACCCCGAGAGGACACCTGTGCCCGCGCTGTCATTGTCTTTCTATTGTGTCTTTAATAGACACGATTGAGAGGTTAAAAATACTGGTATTCAGCTAAATCAGCTAGATTGGTCGCTGTACCCCTAAATACACATTTAAGAAAATGATAGGCAAATCATTATTATTATACTATTGCACGGCCTGTTGGTCTAGTAGTTAGTAACCCTGACTGCTATGCCGGAGGTTGTGGGTTCGATTCTCACCCAGGACAAATGTTTGTGTGATGAGCACGATCATTTGTTCTGTGTCTGGGTGTAATTTATCTATAATATGTATGTATTTAGAAATATATAAGTATGTTTATCAGCTATTTAGTACCCATAACACAAGCTCTCAATCTTAACTTGGGACTAAACGGCGTTGTGTGAAAAGTTGTGGAGTATTTATTTATTATGATAATGGTCGCCCTGAGCTTTGTTTCTTAACAAAATTAATAAGATTCGTTCTAAACAAAATATCGTTGATTCTAAGGCTTCCGCGAAACATTTTAATTATAGATTTGCCATTGCAATACTCGGTTTCTGAAACAAAATTATTGAGGCCTCACAAACTAAACTTGGGCTTGTCAAATAATGTGCATTGCAGTTAATAATAATTCAGCGATAAACCCGGGCTAGACAATTTGACTCATGAATTTCAAGTTAATTTTTGTAACAGAAACTGGGTGTTCCTTGCTCAAAACGTGGTCTTAGTACCAATGTATACTAATTTTGCGCAAAGATTACCTTGTTATTTTATTAGACTTGATTGTAATGACTTTTCATGACCGTCAAGTAAAATCCCTTCTACATTGTGTGTGTGTCACAAAACAGAAACTTAACATACATACATACATAAACTCACGCCTTTTTCCCATGGGGGTAGGCAGAAACTACAGAGCGCCATATGCTACGATTCTTACATACTTCTTTTGCTTCGTTTACATTCATACATGTTGTCATACACACAAGCCGGTTGCGAGTACTACGCACCTAAACTTAACTTAGACTGTTAAAAGCAAACTCTTGTATAGAATTTCTATTAGGAATTTCTTAGTAGCATTTTTGAGTCTAAATATGTACCTGGTTGTAATAAGCTCGCTCTCAATAACATCATGGAACTTAAACATACTTACCTGGCAAAATGGGTGTATTACACTGTATCTGACATGTAGATATTTCGAGAAACAGCTAATTACCTTAATGAATAAACAATCAAGACATTCCGACCTACGAGTAGGTATCAATAAAATAAAAAAATTGCCCCAATCTTCTCCTTGCCGCGTGGGTGAAGTCTTGGGCTTAAGCATAACATTATGAAAGTGGTTTAAAGGATTACTGCCTTCCGTTAATGTTGAAAACGCGCCTTGAATACGAAATGTTAAATTTGATGGATGGTATTAAGCTAGATGTTAACGTGAGTGTAAGGAATTACCGTTATGATTTTTGAGGAAAATAGGAATGGTTATAATCAGTGATATTATAAGTAAAAAGCGCTCAGCAAGCGACATGTTAAAATGTGGCTAACTAGCCACATTTGACCTCACGTGCGTGCGTTAGTGTGCCGTTTTATAAGATCGAATGTTGGTTAGGTAACCTATCTACACCTTTTTACTTATAATATCTTATAATATCTCGATTGACGTATTTTTAACTCTATATTCCGACGAGAACGAAAACTCCGCGGGTAAAAACGTATGACGTTATTAGTATTAAATAAATAAATAAATGTTTACATGTTTACAATTTCGATACTTTGTAAGACTTTTCGACAACCCTAATATAAGACTAATAACTATGCAATAATGTTACGAATCAAATTCAATGTACTCGTAAGTAACAACAAGTTACAAACTCACACACGCATTCAATACTTATTTTAATACCTAATAAACTAGTTTTGGTTAATTAATTACATGAGAATTTGAACTTTACTCATATTGAAGTTATTATTAACTAAAGAACATTATTTGAAAACTTGTTCAATATAAAGCAGTCACACATATTCGATAATACTTCGTCACAGTATAACTATGAACAAAATATAAGTTTGGTAATTATTAACTGCCTAGCTGGTGTTGTGGTGGGAAGCGCTATTATCGGGCATGAGGAGCTGGGTTCGATTCCCGGGTCGCGTAAGTTAAATTTCTTAGTAGCAACACGAAGTCCCTCCTATTACATGGGAGTTAAACATAACTGGCGAAATGTGGATGTGCTTTAAGTACACATCTACCTAACCCGTCAGAATACAGGCGTGACGATATCAAAAAAAGTATAAAATTTAAGTGTTTTGTTTGTAATGTCAGAATAACACCATTTAACATTTTACTAAATGCAAATGAAAGTAAATGGAAGTAATGCCTGTTTATGTCTGTCTCTCTGTTTGATTGGTCCAATCTCCAATACGGCTGAACCGATTTCAGAACTGTCAGAACTTTAACTATCAGATATTAGATGTTATGAGGAGTAACATAGGTTGAAACATTAGGGATTCGTAAAAGAAGCCTTGCGGACAAAGTCGCGAGCTCTGTTAGTTATAAATACTCAAAGAGATTTAAAAGCCTATAGAGCGGGCATGTCAAGGAAACGTCAAAGAAAAACTTTGATCCCATGTCTCAGTAACGCCATCTAGAATAATATGAATATTGGAGCGGCAGCGGAGCGTACTGCAAAAAACTCATAGACTTGTATCCAGCAGGACACACTTTTTCGGACGAAAATTTTGTTCGTGATGTCCGGTCTATAGGTATTGAATATCTTTGTTTTATCCGCTCCTAAAAGCAAATACAATTTAACCTTTCAATCGTGTCAATTAGAGACACAATAGTAAGAGAATGACAGCGCGGACACAGGTGTCCGGTCTATAGGTATTGAATGTCTTTGTAAATACTGAATGTTGCATCAAAGCTGTCAGCTGTCAATGTCATAACTTTTTCCACTGCGGAAACTAAGTTGACGTATGTATAGTCCATTGAATTTTATTTCATCTCCGATTTAGCAGCACAGTGGTCTTTATTCTTGTTGCAATAAGGTTGCTTATGTATTGCTCTCAGAGGTAAAATAACTGTGACGGAACTAGAGATAGCAAGTTTTTATAGAATCGCACTGCTAATGTCTATTCAAATGACACAGCCTGCAGCCATTGATATACTGAGTATAGATATCTCTAAAAATAAATATACAGAAGGTGGAAGTTTCATTGACACATATGCACGCACCTACATGACACGCGCGCATTTCTCATTTATCAGATCACTAGCCAAGAGATGGCGTTGAGCTTAATTGCGTAACTGAGTACACTTGTCTTGCTCATGTTTGAGCTCGTGGACCTATGCTCCTGTGATGAATCCTTTAGCCTGCAGCCCATCACGACTATACCGATTGGAAATGTCTAAAAACTGTGATTGTGATGTATGACGGGGTATTCCTCGAGCTATTTTCGGATCCTTCAGAGTGCAGACTATCCATCAGTCAATTTGTGAGACAGGGAGCACTTAAGGGGGTGTGTTTTAAAATAGATTGCTGGCGTCGGTAATATAGTTTTTTTTTGTTTTTAAATGCAATAGTTTTGTTTGGTAGTGGAGTGAGAGTCAACTTACTCGTCACATTTGATACACCTTTGCTAAACAATATAAACAACCAAGATCCATGATTCATATTTACTTATCGTTCTTACGTCTATTAAATCAGAATCAAAAATCAAAAGTGATTTATTTAAATTAGTCTGAAGATCAGTCAGTGCGATTCTGGTCAAATCACCGCGTGAAAATGTAGGTCAAGTGAGGGCGAATTGAGCTGTCATTCCATACTAATGCTAGTCATTGACAGATCACTTCACTCAAGTTTTCACGGCGTGACTTTTACTGAATCGCCCGGCAGCACTTCTTGAACGTCAATATTATATGAGACAGTCCCCCAAAAAGCCTGCTCTTCGCAGTGGCGAAGGAAGGAAAGTGTTCTAGTATTTTTGCTGAGAAGAAGAAGCGGCGGACGAAACTCCTCTGCAATATGCTAGTTGACTAGACTACATTTTAGTTTTTAGTCCCTCATCTAGATTACAAGAAAATATTCGACACACATATATTTTTTTTTTGTCACGTAATCAAAAAATAACGGCAATACATCGAGTCCAAATGCCGCATGTCGTCAGTATCCTCTACAGTTAATATTGAATAATGACGTTATACCCCTCTCCTAACTTTAATGCACTTAATCTAAGTAGGTTTCTTTAATTTTAAAAAGAAAAAAAAATGTTTTTTATAAATGTCTATGATAGTAACCATGTAAGCATTGACGTGTTATTAAATGTCCGTATACGTTTTATTAAAATAAAACTAGAGTGACATTTAATTTAATTTGTATGCATTTCATTTGCATACACAAAACTATATTGTCCAGTAAATAGGTCTTCAAAAATAAATTTGATGACACGAAATATTATTCGAACATAAAATCGCTCAGTAATCAATGACTGGAAAATGTCCATTAGTGGTTGTTGAACATTGGAAGCTTCGAAATAAAATTTTGGACATTGTCATTGACGGATAATATTGAACTCCGTCAAATTGAGAATAGTTAGTTTTATAGTGGTTTACTTGCTGCCAAACGTTCTTCAACTATCCAGCCATTTAGGCTGCAGAGCGTGCCAAACAATTATACATTCATACATACTCTCGAAATACAAAACCCTCCTTCTGGCGCAGTCGGGTAAAAACAAAGCTCAAGTTTGCGACTGCATATTAGAAACTTAACTGGAACATAGTAGGTATTCAGTGTCGTTTGCAATATCGATTGTTTAATAATCGTACCTTTTTAAAATTAAGAAAAAATTAAATTATGGACAAAACATTACTAAGCAATCATGTTGGATAAACTGTGGTGTATGTAAAATAAGACCTGCTCATCGGAATTCTAGTACTATTATGTATCGACTTGATGTGAGACTTCGAAACTTGCAACAGATTCTAACACTGTTAGGCGACATATTCCTGTATTCAGCAAACATAATTCCCAAGAGATAAATATAACTAAATCTAACCTAGCTATCAAAGCGCATCGTAAACATCCAAACTTAGTTCCTAACTTTCAAAGCCTGCACATGTGTAACTAGATATAACTAACTCTGCTTACCCTCAGACAGCAGTGCCAAGCTCCGGCGTGACGGCGTGCTGAATTTGTACCCATTCCCGAGGGTAGGACGAGCGTCGCGGAACACATGGCAACTGCCTCTCAACGATCAGCTGTTTTTGGGTATGTACTGGTTGGTTAATTAATAAGTAATAGATGGTACAGACACCAGCACATCAAGTTTCCCCAATGGGTCAAATTTCTTTGAACTTTCTTCAACTTTATGTCAAACAGAATAAGGTTCATATTCAATTGGGAAAAATTGACACATTGGGGTAACTTGATGTGCTGGCGTCTGTACAACCGGACAATGTAGTTGAAAGTCACCCCGTGACAAATTGAGTGAAGTGAACGTTCAATGCCTAGCATCAGTATTGGTATGGAATAACAGCTCAACTCGCCTTTACTTCACCTACATTGTCACGGGGTATTTTTTTTTAAATTGAGACGGGTTTACTCTTGACTCTAATTTAAGTTTGTGGTGACATAGTCAAAGTAGGTGTTTTTATATATTGCAGTCATAACTCTGGGGTATGAATAAAACGATAATCTAAGAATGTAATTATTTTTTAATACCTATGAGTTTTTATTGTTTCCATTTTTAATAGAAAATAATTCTACAAAGTCACGGTCATTAATGTAAAACAAGGATAAGGTAATATTTTAATAGGAATGATTGATTTAAATGAAAATTGGTTACTCGTAATTATTAATCTAAGTAGGATACCTATTTGTTTAAAAATTATAATAATAATTTATTAGCCAAAAAGTAGAAATACATATTTTCATGTTACGTTTTAAGGTATGACATATTTCTGTTTAATGTTGTGGCCGATGTTGGCCCCGATGCTAGGAAAATCCTGTGTTATAGGGGCCAACCATTCGTCAAATTTGTTTTTAAACTTGAGAGCAAGACGTGTAACAGCAGAAATAGTATAACGGCGGTAAGCGCGTGCGCGTGCGCGTGCGTGTGGTTTATGTGGTTAGTTGTGTATATGTTACTAACTATTATTTATTTGCATGGAGGTTTCAAAAAAAGAACGAGCCCTTAAATCTAGACAAACATTTTTAAATGGAATAACGATTTATTTGGAATTGGAACGAAAAACAAATTAATGACCAGTTTTCTGTCCGATTTGTCGTACGACAGTCGTACAATATGCTCGGCATCTTGGGGATCATTGTTCAAAGCGGGGCGTTGTGTTTAGTTGAAGGTCTCAGTGCTTCTGTTTTATCATAATCTAGGGTGAGTAGAATAAAGGTTTACTCCAACTAGTGATAACGTATTACATGGGAGTTAAACATAACTGGCCAAATATGGGTGCAGTATACACCTTTGCCTCGTCATCAGCATAGCCTTGTATATGACTGTGACTGGGTAACACGATACCCCTTGGCTAAGCTTGTTCTCAGATTTTCGGGCTTCTGACTACCCATTACGACAGTCAAAGATCTACAAATGACAGCCGAAATATCTGTATAAGTACGTTTATCAGTTATCTAATAGGTAATCACAGCACAAACTGTGCTTAGTTTTAAATTAGACGCCGTTGTATGAAAGTTGTGGAATATTTCTAGAATACGAGCCTTCAGCAGAGAAGCGACAACTGTACGCGTTCCCTCGCGTCGGTCGCAGCGACTTGTCGTTGTCGCGCGCCGACTCTCACGAGTTCCAGCCCATGGCCGTGCGGCGCACTGAGAACCCTGCGATGTGGTTCGGCCCTCGGCTCGGCAGGGCATTCAACAAAGATGATGATGGTAAGGTGTTTTAGCGACATCTATCTCGTCACATACGAACTAACAACTGTTATTCTACATCGCGATGTCAAAGTTATTCGCGCGATTGAACGTAAACAAGATCTCGACAACAATCGTCGGCCAGTAATAGCCCACCAGACACAAAACCCAGAGGATTTGAGCTTGGGAATACGGAACTTAGATTACATTGCTTTAATATACACAATAACACACCTCTTACTCATTTCTACAGGCAGTCAAATACATCAGTAGCTGCTAATTAATTAGTCCTGCACTAGTCGTAGGTTTTCCTTGGGTGCATTTGCATAATCCTTACGGGAAAATCTGCGATCGGTGCATCACTGCATTAAAAACGACAAAGGGCCTCTGCGAGTTGGCTTAGGCTCCTCGTACGCCTTCCAAAGGTCCGGGTTACGAGAAATGTCAGCGCATAAAAATAATAATAATCTTTATTATGAACATATCTTACAGGGTATTATTAGAATGAATTAATCTTATGATGAAAGAGGCTGGACCTCACACCACAGGGTATCCTAGTGTGAGGTTCATATGCCTATAATGATTTATAAAATGTAGGTAATGACAAACTAACCAAAATGTGTCCAGAACATACGCCACGCTTCACTACTACATGATAAATTTAAAGGATAACTTCATATTTAGGCGCCGAGGGCACGTTTTTGCTTTTCTGCCATGCTGGTCAAGAGTATTATTTAGGGTGACTGGTAATTAGTGACCGATACTTAAACACGTGATTGTATTCATGATTTCAATAAACTTTCCCAAAGAAACTTTTTTCTTATACACATTAACTTATAACACAATAAAATAACAAAAACGCTCTTTGAAATTTACTAGTAGCGTCTCACGCGCCCCCGCCACTTCCACCGCTCCCGTTGTGCAGTACTGTCGTAATTGAATTAATTGAAAGTTTAGGAAAGTTATTCTTAATCATGAGTACAATCACGTGTTTACGTATCGGTCACTAATTACCAGCCTCCCTATATAATATACTAGCAGACGTCACGCGGTTTCACCCGCGTAGTTCCCGTTCCCGTGGGAATACAGGGATGAAAAGTAGCCTAATGTCATCCGGGGATAGTGTAGCTTCCCAACGGTGAAAGAATTTTTCGAATCGGTCTAGTAGTTTCGGAGCCTATTTAATGCAAACAAACAATCAAACCTTTCCTCTTTATAATATTAGTACAGATATACAGGGTGTCTCATTTAAATCGGTCAGTATGGGAAAGTCTGAAACTATAAGACATATGAAGATCTGTACTGAGGAACCATGTCATTGATTTTAATAACAAGAAAAACGGCATTCATACATTTACGAAACATCTGTACTCCGTTCGGGAATCGAACCCGGTTATTTTGAAAAAAAACCTACACTATTTCTATTTAGATATCGTCGTTGATAGTGCAATACCGCGTAACTACAATTGTTAAATACTGCGAATATGCACCTTATCACAGTCAGCGAAGGTGTATATTCGCAGTATTTAACAATTGTAGTTACGCGGAATTGCACTATTAACGACGATATCGATTTTGTAGGTCTTAAGTAGTAAATGTCTGTATGAAACATGATGTCTAAAATGAATAAAATGCATTGTTTCCACATACTTTAATTTATTTCAGTAGGTGCTCGAAGTGACCACCGCCTTTTTCAATACCGCCTCTGGACTTTTTCTTGTGGGGTTACGTTAAGGATGAAGTGTACAAAACAAGCTATGACATCGTTGTAGACCTAAAAGTAGGGACAAATTTAACGCAAATTCACCACATGAAGATACAAAATGCAATTGTAAGATCGTTACCTAAACGTGTCGAAAATTGTATTGAAAAAGGCGGTGGTCACTTCGAGCACCTACTAAAATAAATTAAAGTATGTGGAAACAGTGAATTTTATTTATTTTAGACATCATGTTTCAAACAGACATTTACTGCTTAAGACCTACACAATCGATATCTAAATAGAAATAGTGTAGGTTTTTTTTTTCAAAATAACTGGGTTCGATTCCCGAACGGAGTACAGATGTTTTTTAAAATGCATGAATGCAGTTTTTCTTGTTATTAAAATCGATGGCATGGTTCCTCAGAACAGATCTTTGTATGTCTTATAGTTTCAGACTTTCCCATACTGACCGATTTCAATGAGACACCCTGTAGATACATATCCCATCGAGTTTTCATATTTTTTTATCGTGTAAAAGTGTTTTGCAGAAATAAAAGTATAATGACCCCTTGTTTTCTCTCCTAGAAATCATCATCCAGAACGAGTCCAACGACCGCAGCGAGCCAGAACAAACGGACCCCATTCACGAAAACAGGAGGAAGAGACAGACCTTCAACTAAACACAACGCCCCGCTTTGAACACTGATGATTGAACCCCAAGACGCCGAGCATATTGTACGACTGTCGTACGACAAATCGGACAGACAACTGGTCATTCATTTGTTTTTCGTTTCAATTTCAAATAAATCGTTATTCCATTTAAAAATGTTTGTCTAGATTTAGGGCTCGTTCTTTTTTTGAATTTGTTAAGAGTTTTTGAAGTGCAACTGCTTTATGACGGTCTACAATATGCACTGCCTCTTAGCCATAGATTAATTTATTGTTATTGGTAGATACGACACACCGCCGGATAGCCAAAAAAATCTATTAATTATTTTATTAGAGCATCGATTATTATATTATGTACTTACGTATAAATCGACCGTCAATATTACTTGTAAGGATTAGTTGTAACTATAAATGTATTAAGTAAGTTTAAAATAAGGATCCATTGCCAAATTTATTTCTTAGGCTGGGGGTTTTATTATTCCGTTAGATACATAAATCCGTGAAATAATTTTGGCAACTATTATTATTATTATAAATAACATTAAACTGTTTATAAATTCTAATTTATTGAAATAAAGATCAGTCCAATAATTTTTGTTTTACTTTAACATTGTATGTCTGACGTAAAGTAAAATAACATGAGAAATAGCAATGTACTGAGCACGCCGTTTAGGTAAGTACTGATAAATTATTGTAACAGTATTATGAACTACCACTATCACGTATATTACATTTGCCAATAGATAATTTGAATGTGCCCACATGCTTATTAAACTGAACGTAAAACCAACAAATAGTGGTTGAGTTTACTAGCAAAATTATGATCCTAAGTCTTGAGCTAGAAAATGATAGACACTAAAAACTAAACGTCCATTGGTTTAAACCAAAGAGATTTAAAATACTATAGAGCGGGCATGTCAAGGAAATGTCATAGAAAAACTTTGATCCCATGTCTCAGTAACGCCATCTAGAATAATATATGAATATTGGAGCGGCAGCGGAGCGTACTACAAAAAACTCATACACTTGTATCCAGCAGGACACACTTTTTCGGACGAAAATTTTGTTCGTGATGTCCGGTCTATAGGTATTGAATGAAACTATTAACTGAAAAACGCCGAAAGTAAACAAAAAAGAAACAAAACACAATAGACATAAAAAAACCTACTAATTAATTTTCCTCACTTCATCATCCGTTATATATAAAAATAACAACATCTTTTTTAGAATTAATCCATAACAGAATTAATTTTATACACTACCACATTGACACAGACACAAACGGCGGCCATCTTGAATGAAGTCTCATTACTTCCACTGATTTAATACTGTATTATATTCGAATACTAGCTTCTGCCCGCGACTTTGTACGCGGATCCTGCTGCTTATGCCAGCGACAACGGGGTCGTTAAAATCGAAGATCTGAAACATCTGATGTCGAATTCTATAAGCCCGGGGACGGGAAATCAATGGGATGCGCGAGACGATTCAAGATGTTCCAGATTTTTTATTTTTGTTGGTCAACAGGAAATACCATCAGACTTAACAACTTTTGCTAAGACGCCATTTCTATTATGTATATGTTAAATTGTCTCTGGGCTTTGGAGTTCCCCTACAGGTGCTCCAGATCTTCAAATTTAGTCTCACAGCAGAAAACACTCTTCACGTGGAATAGTTTTAGCAATGGCACCATTTTTATATCTCTTTCACTTTAGGTGTTCCATTTTCCAAAATAAATTATAGCCTATAATGTTGCGTGACGTTCACGATCAGCGGTCAGTCGCGCATCTCCTTCCCCCATTTATCTCTAGAGTCGATGGGTATGTACGCTGAAAACTCAAGCGTCATGCTTTAGTTTAGCTGGTCTGTTGCGGTTCTGCATCAGGTGTTCCGGATCTTCAAATTTATTCTCTCAGCAGAAAATGCTCATCACGTGGAACAATTTTTGCTATAGGACCATTTTTGTATCGCCTATAGTTTAGCTGGTCTGTTGCGGTTCTGCATCAGGTGTTCCAGTTTCCAAGATAAATTATAGCCTATGTGTTGACTGGCTAAATTTGGAGGAGGCCTTTACCTGTAGAGGGGTTCTTACAGAATAATTTCACTATAATTCTAATGTATCGAAAAAATCCTTTATTAATAAAAACTATATTTTTTTTACTTTTTTTGATACTAATAAAACTTTAACTTTGTAAACTAGCTTTTCTGAAAGAAATAAAAGGCTTTTTTATTTTTATTTTATTTATTTATTATGTGTTGACCAGACTTAATATCTATACAACAAAAAAAAAATCATTCAAATCCGTCCAGTAGTTCCGAAGATTAGCGTGTGCAAACAAACAGACAAACAGACAAACAGACAGATTTTTTTTTTTGGATTCGTGCTCTATTACTGTTTCTAAACCCCCCTCAATTATTATTTTTTAAATATATTCAATGTACAGACACAGTTTTTTTACAGTCTTATTATATGTATATAGATTATATGTATATAGATAACAAGACTTGCTTTTACCCGCGGTGTCGCTCCGCTCATCTTCTGCCTCTCCCAACTATGTTGAAGTTGGCTTCCAGTCTAACCAGTTGCAGCTAAATGCCAGTATTTTACATGGAGTAACTGCCTTTATGACCTCCAGAATCCAGTAACAGGGTAACACGATACCCCTTGAATAAACTGACTGTCAGAATTTTGGGCTTCTGACTACCCGTAACGACGGGTGTGTAACGATTGACATAATAACAAAATGTCTAACGTTCATTTGACATAATTTCAGTTAACATAATTTTGTTTAACATAACGATCAGTTGACATAATGAATTGTTGATATAATTTCATTTTACCTAATTTCGTATGACATAATGAACATTTCCTATAATGCACATTTCACATAATATTCATTTAGCATATTATTCATTTACGATAATATTCATAATCTCTAAGTAACTTTTATTTCTCTAAGTATTTTTTTTTTTCTTCACTTTATAGGTACCCTATACACCTGCCACCCTCAACTATTATTACCAGGTTAGGTTACCAATTTGAAACGTCTATGGTTGGCGAATCATGCGGGTTAGGTTAGGTTAGAACCATGACCATTAGCGCGCGAAGGCGAGCGAGCGAAGCGAGCGTGCCGCGGCAGCGGCCGCCAAGCGCCAGATCTCTTCACTTGTTGGTGAATCATTTAGGTTAGATGAGGTTATTACAGTATGATGTTTTCTGATATTTACTTATTCACTACAGAATTTGGGCAGAAAATGAGTACCTAAATATGAAAATTAGGTCAACTGAACGTTATATTAAAAGAATATTATGCATATTGAAAATTATATAAGAAGAACCTTATACTAAATGTTATTATGTTAAATGAATATTATATGATATGAAACATTAGGTCATATGAATTTATGTCATTTGATATTATGTCATATGAACGTTAGTTCAAGTGAAATTAGAGCATTTGTTGTTATGCCAAACATTACACACCCCGTAACGACTATCAAAGATCTACAAAGGAGCAACGGATTAACGTGCTTTCCGAGGCACGGAGAGGTGACCCGTACACGGACCGTCTTTGACCAGCGTTGCTTAACCTTCGAGCAATTCGTTCAGCCGTCTTAATTCAACCCTTTTTTGAAAGAGCCTAATTATCGCATTAGAACATACTACCTGGCAGTATCTGGACATGAAGTATCTTCATTGCTAACCCGGATCAAAATCTATACTTTTGCGTAGCTGTCAAAACGTATAAAGATGACAGATAAACAGACAGACCGAATTACTCTCGCTTTTATAGTATGGATGCCAAGGGATTATTCCGCTGCGGGCAATGGACGGTAAATTAAAAAAGAAACACCCCACTTGTCTAGGATTAAAAAATGGTCTGTTTCAGTGTATTTAATATAAAATTTTTGTATAAATATGAGCTGCGAAATTGTTTAGAAGAAATGGGGATCGGGTATGTTGTGAAACACCACGAGGTAGCCTTTTTGTTTTTTGTTTTTTTTTAATGCAACCTCGTGGATTGTGGAAATGTCAGAGGGTTTCACAGTGTTTGTGTTATAAAAATAGATAGGAAAACTCCTTTTACGTTGTTCTTATGCCAAGCTGTAAGCATGAAAAAGCGTCGGGAGGGGACGCCTTAGAATGACATACATAGACCTTATTGGTGAGATTTTTCAGAAAGTACAGGTGCATAGTACTCGCAACCGGCGTGTGTGTATGACAACATGTATGAACGTTAACGAAGCAAAAGAAGTATGTAAGAATCGTAGCATATGGCGCTCTGTAGTTTCTGCCTACCCCCATGGGAAATAGTTTATATAAGGTTATTTTATAGTGGAGTTTATACAAGGTTATTTGTAAAACACCAACAACCTCGCAGGAGTAGATTACTAACATCATAAACAACAACATTAATTTGTTCTACGACTTTTTCGAAAACAGACATAAACAAATCAACTCTCCATACATTTATATCCGAACAGTTGATCGAGTTTTGAACGTATGACTGTTTGTCAAACTATCGAAGTTCTAAATATCTATAACGACTATCAAAGATCTAGAAGTGACAGCCAGGACCCACGACTTTGGTGACTTTTCGAGAACTTTAATAAAATAATAAAATAAATAAATATTCCTTTGCTCCTCTGATTCATTTGCGAATTGTATTATTATCACTCGCCTTGAAAACGGTGAAGGTAAACATCGTTGTTATACCGCGGATCCGACATCAGCTGGAACCTCGAGTTTTACATTTGATATTATGATTTCACTACTTTAAAAAATGCAGACACGATGTATGTGTAATCTACAGCAGCCACCACCAGTTCGTTGACCCAGGATAGAATGGTGCAAAGAAGCTGTTGATATTATTTGTTTTTTTTATTCATTTTGTTACATTAGTGTAATTGTTGTACGGCGTTCTGATGCGAGGGTAAATAAATAAATAAATAAATCGTGCGGAAACATACATGAGAGATCTTTTTCGAGGGCATGTGATGCCAAATTAGAGGTCTGTGGGCGGCTTTAAAACTCTAACACCAAGTTACTTACTAACCACACTATAAGGAGGGGAATACAATAATTAAAAAAAAACACACACACGACGCCATTAAGTCCCAAGCTAAGCAGAGCTTGTGCTATGAGTAATAGTAATAATGCCAGCCTGTTATTATTTCATACAAAGGCACGACACGAGCATTATCTCCACGCCTGCTTAAAATGGATTAGCGATTTCAGATTTTCAATTTATAGGCATTATAAGTCTAGGTTCACTCAAGATGTCTTCCTTCACCGAAGTCAATATGATGTCTCAGTTAAACTAAACAATCACTAAATCGAAAAACTTGCCCTTGGTAAGACTTTTATGTCTCGTAAACTATAATTTATTTACACTTGCAATATGAAAATTCCTTTAATACACACATTTACATGTAACCTAATAATTCGTTTAATGCTATGGATAATGCATTTAACCTCTGTTGACTGAACATTCGTAGCAGCTACGACGCTACGAGTGCTACGATGCTACGTGCTACGATTACGGCTTCGCCGTTTCGCTACCGTCGCGTCGTGGAGGTGATGCGAGTATTTAGTTTCTGAAGTAAGTAACGAAACAGCCAAGCTATACATTTATACTGATATGTAGAATTTGTGAAGTTAGGGTCGGTAGGTTAGGCCGTGTAGATTCAGAAGCTTGGCTCTACATGAGATCTGATATCTTTTCCACAGGGCAAACCTTATGTGGTCGTCTTGGCAATATTTGACATGAAATGTTGCGGTGGGATTTCAGTTCTTTTTGTAAGTTGCAGTCTTTTAGTATTTTTGTTGGAGCAAAGTGCATACGAGCTCAGAGCAATCTTAGAAAGTATGCATTTTGCTCGCAACAAATTGGAGCAAAGTACATACGAGCTCAGAGCAATCTGAGAATGTATGCATTTTGGTCGCTTGTATGTAAAGCAAACTGTGTCTTGGTGTATTTTGTCTCCAACTAACCGCTTGTCGTAACAACGATGTGGAAGGGTTCCATAGGTTAGGTTAGAACTGTGACTAACTACCAACTACCTCGAAATTGGTCACGAAATTTTTCTAAGTATTTTTTTCATGGTTCCCCCAAGACGACACTCTGACCGCATTTTGCTCTAAATTATCGATGCGACGATGCCATATTATATAGGTACTACACCAGACACTGGAAAGTATGGACGTCTGGACTCGTATGTATTTTGCTCTAGTATTTTAAAGCAAAATGTATATTGATTCAGACACTCTCTGAATATGTATACAGTTTGCTCTTCAACTACAAAGGCAAACTGCGATCGAACTCAGAGCAACCCCGGTCTGGGTCAGTATACAGTTTGGCAATACGCGACCCGGTCGGGTTGGACCCGCTTGTGTTTAGTATCTATTGCATTTTTATAAATTCAAATGAGTAATTTGTTTTGAAAAATCGATAATCTAGATATTTTTTCGGAAGAAAGTTTACTAATGATACTTACTTGAAATACGATTTTGAAAAATACGTATAAACATATTTCACTTTGACCTTCAATATCTCCAAAACCAGTGAATTTCCAGGTATGTTCTAGAAGAAAAAAACTATCCCAGTGATGGGCAGAATATGTAGTTTTCGTTTACATTAAGGGTCTTTTTACACCCTGTATTTAAACCTATCATCAAATTAATTATTTCTTTCCTTCCTTCTTTCTGGTGGACAGATTGTATAATTAACAGTAGATAGGTAATGGATTACTACATAAAATAAGACATTCTTTTAGTAAAAAAATATTTCCAAAACAATAACCATTGATCCAGACACGTGTGTGTTAGTATGTACCTAAGTATCCATTCATTGTATAGATCATGATGTATTAAATGCACATTGAGGTTTTCCCACAATATTCTCTATTTGTTTCCTCCATAACGGATCATCTGATGTCTATTTTTGTGGAGCCCCACTGAGAGCGATGCGTTTGTCTACAGAAAAGCTACACACGATAATATTGGCAATATTGTGTTTTCTGTTACTAAAATTTAACTACCACCACAAAGTGAAAAGTTCGACGGTCCTCCACGATAACTTGCCATCAACACGTGACGCTGGCAGAATAGTCGACATTGGCTCAGTTGCCAAAAGGGGAAAAAAAGTACAGTGTGCGGCTCGTACCGCGATATCTATACTTATAAAAGAGGTACAGTTTGTGATTTGTGACGTTGTTGGGGGTAATCTCTGAATCAACTGAATCGATTTTGATTTTTTTTGGCCATCATTTGTGTGTTAGGCTATATTTACGAGTATTTTCAACACTAAAAGGCATACACACGGTTCACATCAAGTTATACTTTTCCTGTTAACGCTGACCTCGGATTGTACCGAAATCCTATACAAAGCGAGATCAGCTAATACTGGAAATGTATAGCTAAATGTTCGTACGACTATACAGGGTGTTAGTGTAGACACCGTTATCACTAAAACCATAGGTAGTTGACTTAATTATAACCTTGTTTATCTGAATTTAAAAATAAATAAACGTTATTTTCATTCAAAAATATAAGAAAGTTTCTGTCCGACACCGTCCATAAATTCATGAATACTACGCGTAAAGGTCGCTGAGCTGCTGCACTGACCGTCCGTTTTAACTACCTGCACAATATTCCAATAAAAATACAATACACATAACCTGTGATGTAACTTTCCTTCATACTTTTCCTGGCTTAGGACAGGCAAAAATACCTACTACCTTCTGTTGCGTGACGGGTCCAAATGTAAGTTAGATTTAACAACAACGAAAATGAAAGAAAGACAACAAAAGGGTAGGGTTTTTATCTACAGTTTCATTAAAAAATACTGGTTAAATTAACACTGATTGAGTATCTACACTGATTGAATTAAGTACTTACATTAGTCTTAAAAGATGTTCAAAATGGGATCCACTCCACACGTTTTCGCACACTGTTTCGCACTCTGGGAAGCAAACAGTGTCACTTTGTATGTCTCTGAACGCACTACGAATCCGCAATTTGAGTTCCGACGTATTATGAAACTCAGTGGCATAGACCCGGCGCTTCATTGCCCCCCAAAGATAACCTTTGAGTCGCCGTCAACATCGTTTCCCGGTTTGGCACAGGTTGTCCAGGGAATAAATCTACGTACATTCTGCGAGCCTCGGCCGGGTTATCACCAGCCACGGCGTAAAGCCGTACCATTTCCGTCCACTGTACGTTTGTGTACGACATAATTACTTTTATCTAACTACCCACTTGTGTACGAAAAACGTGTCTAAACCGACGTGCGCTCGATAGCGAGGCTATATCCAGACTGAGGTGTGTGTGCGGGCGCGGGCGCACAGCTTACGGTGTCTGATCAAGCGCAGTTACCCGTGGCGCCACTCTGGCTACTATGTACTTGCGTGCCGTTGTATAGGGTGAAACAATTTAAAGGAAAAATTGAGACTTTACAAAAAATTGAATTTACTTGAAAAATTAAAAAAAAAAAACTTTGAATTTACGTTCTATAAGTGAAACCAAACCACTGGTTTCAAGGATAACGGTGTTCACACTAACACCCTGTATAAAATATCTCCTTGTTTTATTGAACAAACATAGACTACTTATATCAATTTAAATTCTAATTTATTTATTGTTTGTCTTCGATCAATAATTATTGATCGAAGTTGTTTGTCACAGGTGAAATATCAGTTCTTCTGATTATTACATAGAGGCTCGCTGTTACATAGCATTAAGGTGTATAATATTATTACGGTTTATATTTGTGAGTCAATACTGAACTAGATTAAAAAAATGCAATTTTGAAACAAAACCTAGCACAACCACAAAAAAGGTTGCACTGAGTGTAAACATTTAAATACAGACAAATGACGTCACAAAACCCAATAGTGTCGCACTACCGCTATCACTGGAACCACACACCCAGTTTTACTAAATAAGTAATGTTCAAACATTGTGCCGTGTGCGCGGTGCAAATCGAGGGCTTTCACGACTTGCCTGGATTACGAGCTGGAGCCGGTGGTAGTGGTGGCGTGGACCTATTTCTGTGCTGTGGTCGCTGGCTGACGATTGACGACCCACTGTTTTGAGGTAATGGGCATGAAGCATTTACAAGCAACTTTGGTACTAACAAAAAAGAAGGTCTATGTTGTCTCAATAGGCATAACAACAGGCATTATCCAAAATCATCTTCCCCACAGTCTAAAATTCAATTTATTTGTACAGGAATGCCCTTAGAAAGTTACAAAAAACAAGACAAGTTTTGAGGACATTTAAGATATGCAATATGCATACTAAATGACACCGTCTCTTGTTATAGTCTTGGTCTATTGTAAACAACCATAGTGTGCTGTTTTTTTTTAATATTAGATGTAGAATGAAAAGCTGGCGATCAGTTAGCACATCGCAGTATTTATGTAGCAGAACTATGGAAAAAATGGGGTTTAGAAGACTTTTAAAATTGCTATCTCAGCTCTTTCAAGTTGAAGTAAATTAATGTTTTGCGCGTCACTCCAAGAAGTGATGTAATATTGAATTGTAAATTGACTCACATCGAAATACTTTTTTTTATTCGTATTGAATCTGCTAATGTTCGCAATTTTTTAAAAGTCATATTAATAAGTATTAATTTGCGCGCCCTTTTTATCAGGACTTCAATATGTTTTTTTTAAGTGTCGTCTATAATTACGCCAGGTGTTTTATGTTGCTCGTATCGTGGATAAAAACAATTACACATAGTGATTGTATGGTTTCCACAATGATGGGCATAAAGATTAAAAGTTAGGAACATTAACTGACTCTGTAAAGATAACGCTATTTAAGGCCTTCTGCCAGTCGTTTTACACGTGCAGCCTGTGGACTAAGTATACCCAGCGGGCATACAGCGACCTGCGCGTTCAGTACAATAACGCATTCAGGGTGCTGTTGAAGTTGCCACGGCGTTGTAGCGCGTCAGGGATGTTCGTGGATGCGTGCGTCGACGGGTTCGCCGCGATCATGCGGAAGCGATGCGCTTCCATGTTGGCGCGCTTGCGCTCCTCCTCCAATGGCATCCTGAATGTGTTTTCAGACCGACCGGTGGGATTCACCTCTCTTGCGTAATTGGGTTAGTGTTCAGATACGCTTTTCCAAATAATGCAGTGTTGTTTGTTGTTGTACTTAAAAATTTAATTAAATCTAACATTAGGCTAAGTTATATTATTATTAGGTACTAACAAAATATGGATCTGTGGTCCGAAATAAAATGTTTGAATTTGAATTTGAATTAAGTTGAGGCTTGCACATGGTTAAAGTAATATTCCACACGATAAACGATCGTGCTCATCGCACAAACATTTGTCCTGGTTGGGAATCGAACCCACGAACTCCGGCATAGCAGTCAGGGTCACTAACTACTAGACCAACAGGTCAGTCAATATATACTTTGTCTTGTTGGTATTTAATGTTACTAAACTGCTTTGAAGCCAATTTAGTTGATATATCTAAGCTATAATGTTGTGTTTAAAAAAACGTACATTCATATAGATAAAACTTATTTATTTCTATTTTAAGTATCATTATTATTTCACTTAGTATGTAACTAATCTTAAAATAGTCTTATAAACTATCAATTCATGAAATTAATAGGTACGATATGATGATACCAGCCGGGCAATTCTACAAAAGTCACCTCGTGAATAGTTAAGTGAAGTGAACTGACAATGCCGAGAATTGTATGGAATGATACCTCAGTTCGCCTTCACTTTATCTACATATTCACGGGGATATTTGTTTTATTTTCAGAATAGCACTGGAAATCCACTTTACTTCATGCTAACCCATGCCATGGGGGAGTGAACCACGAGAGAGGACACAAGGCTCAAGTATAGAGAGAAGAATGGTCGAATGACCTCAGAAGATTTGTAAAAACATTTTCTTTTTCATATAAAAAGGTTGTGACCAACAGAATTAGGGACATATAATTGAGGCAACTAACTAAGTAATTATATGCTGTAATGGTGTCTGCCTAAACTATAGATATTACAATAGATGATTATCAGGCTCATCTTAAATGCATCGGTCAGTAAGTAAGGCCCGCTGTTAAGATTGGTGCATGTCTAATATCCATATTTTCGCCATGAAGGAATGGCAAACCGATTGGTCGAACCTGCAATTATTTGTAAAAAAGAATACCGTGGCCATAACCTGCCTTAGTGTTTGGATGGAAATCAATTAAAACTTATAACTGCTTAGTTGCAATCCGCAATTGATTCAGCAATTTTATTGTAATGTTCACTTTGTATATTATGTCTTACATAAATGAAGTGATTCTGGTGTAAAATTCTGCATCGGTCAAGGGTTATTAACTGCACGTCACCATGCGTGTCATCCTTTTATAAGAAAATCGGGTTCCTGCACATGAAACTAAAAGAAAAGATTTTGCTAAAGACTTCAATTATGATAAATGAAGCGGAATTTAGTCCCTAGCGGTAGAAGTAAAGACAGATGGCGAGCACAACGAACAAGGCGGTACAGGTGGTAGAATTCACGTCAGCACTGTTACAATGGTCAGTGAAGCATTGGCAGGCAGTCTCCATGTGGTCACGGTTGTCGGCGCGGTAGCAATCCTTCTCGTGACGAACCCAGCCGCAGCCGCGTGTCACTCGGAGCTCGGAGTCTTTGTGGGGGTGATAAACTGGGGGATGAATAATAATAACAGTTACTTCATTGGTACAAAATAGGATAAGATACAATGTTGACACTTTACAACGGCTTAAAGATATTGTCAAAAAAGTAATTGTAAATAATATAAATAAATATTATTAATATTCCACAACTTTCACACAACGTCATCAAGTGCCAAACTAAGCGGAACTTGTGCTATGAGTACAACTGTTAAACATACTTTTTTATTTCTAAATACATTTCCACACATAAAGATAAATAACACCCAGACACAGAACAAATAATTGTGCTCATCACACAAACATTTGTCAACGTTTGTCATTTGTCGTTTGTTTTGTTTGTTGTTTTTGTGTGTTTGTTTTGTTTGTGTTTTGTTGTTTGTTTGTTTTGTCATTTGTCTGCAATTATAATTTGTAATGGTGTACAATAAAGAGTATTCTGTTCTATTATATTTGTCACTAGCTTCTGCCCGCGACTTCGTATGCGGATCCTGTTGCTTATGCCAGCGACAACGGGGTCGTCAAAATCGAAGATCTGAAACGTCTGATGTCGAATTCTAAAAGCCCGGGGACGGAAAATCAATGGGATGCACGAGACGATTCAAGACGTTCCAGATTTTTTATTTTTGTTGGTCAACAGGAAATGCCATCAGACTTAACAACTTTTGCTAAGACGCCATTTCCATTATGTATATGCTATATTGTCTCTGGACTTTGGAGTTCCCCTACAGGTGCTCCAGATCTTGAAATTTAGTCTCACAGCAGAAATAGTAGATTGTTTACCTAGGGAGCAAACAACTATTTTAAAGGCGAGAGTGTTTTTTTAATCCAGAGCGGAGCGAAGGATTCTAGAGTAGAATCCCGAGCGGAGCGAGGGATTCTTAAGTAGAATCCTGAGCGCAGCAAGGGATTAAAAGTATGTCACTCGAGCTTAAAATAGTGTTGCTCCCGAGGTGGACACTCTACTTTTTATCACCCTCTATGAGAAAATAAGTAAGTGCAACTTATGAACAACAATTTATTTACGTACAATTCAGAACCATAAGACATAAAAATAATATAAATAATTAGAGGCTGATGTTTATATTTGAACAATTATGGAAGTGTATCGTAACAATTTTTGCTCTTCTTGCATTTTTCCAAAGGATGAAATTGTTGTATGCTTTGACTTATTGTTCACGGGATTTTGTAGGTAAAAGACTTTCCATCACATTTTTAGCGTCCGATACAATATTCTCTGGAGTCAATATAATACTTTCACTTGAGGAAGACGCACTCATTTTTTAAAATTCTAAAAGTGAATATGAATCAACTACGAACGAAAGCAGATTGCATTTAATTTCGCGCGTTGTTTATTTTTCATCAACTTTTTTTAAATTTGGCGCGCTCGCAGTTTTTCAGCCAGTCACATATTCAATACATTGTTCCCGCATGGTTTGTGATTCACCTCTTTGCTGATTGAAACATTTACTAACAATATCCACATTCCAAATTCAAATCAATTTTGGTCCCTAGGGATTAATGAGCTATTTTGGTCCCTGTTTACGAGGAATAAACTAGCTCTTTTTGAATAGATGTGATAAAAACACCATTTTTATATCTCTTTTAATTTAGGTGTTCCATTTTCAAAACAAATTATAGCCAATATGTTGCGTGACGTTCACGATCAGCGGTCAGTCGCGCATCTCCTTCCCCCACTTATCTCTAGAGTAGATGCGTATATACGCTGAAAACTCAAGCGTCATGCTTTTTCCGTGAACGCCTCCAACTCGCGAGACAGTGCATGATGTTCACGATCAGCGGTCAGTCGTGCACATATTCTTCACTGGTGTCTAGCAACCTGGATGTAGATGCGTAAATACGATGAGAATGCAGGCGTGCTTTGCGATCCCAAGAAGTTTCCACGGAGCGAGTTGCAGCCTCATGATCTCGAACAGCATCAAGTCTCTCCTAACGCTCTTCGGTAGATTGTTGGGATCTTATGATATTCAATTATTTAGCACCTTTGGAACATTGGGAAAGATTTGACCTCTTTCTCTAACTAACTAACTATAACCATGCCTGTTATAGTTTTATTGTGATGATACCTGATCAATTAAAATCGAAGTGGCTGCTCCCCTGTGTTACCGGGTAGGCTACCGTGTAACAAAGATAAATGGAAAAGGAAATTAAACACTCAAATAACATAAGCCCGAATGCATATTTATACGATAAAAAAAAATGGGAGTTTTAGCCAGTAGAGTCTAATTTTCAACGATATACCATCATCATCGAAAATCAGTCCTGAACTGTTCCCGCCTTCACCGCGTGGAGGTACTTATGTTATTTTATAATTATGCAATGAAATTAGTGATAGCTTTAATTTTTATATCAAATGTTTCTGATTTTCGATTTTTATAAGTCAACAGGAATGCCTATCAGACCGAACAACTTTTGCTAAGACGTCATTCCTATGTGAGTTATAGTGTAGCTGGGCTCTTGGAGTTCCACACAGGTGTTCCAGATCTTCGGTTTTTATACGTCAACAGCGAGTGCTCATAAGGCTGAACAACTCTTGCTAAGACGTCAATCCAATATATGTTATAGTGTAGCTGGGCTCTTGAAGTTCCACATCAGGTGTACAGGATCTTCAAATTTATTATCTCAGCAGAAAATGCACATCACGTGGAACAATTTTTGCTATGGTACCATTTTTGTATCTCCTATAGTTTAGCTGGTCTGTTGCGGTTCTGCATCAGGTGTTCCGGATCTTAAAATTTATTTTCTCAGCAAAAAATGCTTATCACGTGGAACAATTTTTGCTATGGTACCATTTTTGTATCTCCTATAGTTTAGCTGGTCTGTTGCGGTTCTGCATCAGGTGTTCCGGATCTTCAAATTTATTCTCTCAGCAGAAAATGCTCATCACGTGGAACAATTTTTGCTATGGTACCATTTCTGTATCTCCTATAGTTTAGCTGGTCTGTTGCGGTTCTGCATCAGGTGTTCCGGATCTTCAAATTTTTTCTCTCAGCAGAAAATGCTCATCACGTGGAACAATTTTTGATATGGTACCATTTTTGTATCTCCTATAGTTTAGCTGGTCTGTTGCGGTTCTGCATCAGGTGTTCAAGTTTTCAAGATAAATTATAGCCTATATGTAGCCCAGACTTGATATCTATACAACAAAAAAAAGATCATTCAAATCCGTCTAGTAGTTCCGAAGATTAGCGTGTGCAAACAAACAGACAAACAGACAAACAGACAAACAGACAAACAGACAAACAGACAAACAGACAAACAGACAAACAGACAGACATTTTTTTTTGGATTCGTGCTCTACTACTGTTTCTAAACCCCCCTCAATTATTATTTTTTAAATATATTCAATGTACAGACACAGTTTTTTACTGTCTTATTATATGTATAGATTAATAGGATTGTTGGGTTGTCAGAATTTCTGGAACGAGAGCGAGTGTCAAAGATATACATCAACAGGAATAGGTTCATATTTAAGAAAAATAAGGAGATAATACTAACTAGTCTGCACAATCTTCCTGCAGAAGAAGGCATACTCCTCCACTCTTGGCACCGCCTTGTCGCAGTCTATGATCGGTATGATCCGCCCGCGTACCTCATCACTGAACTGTGTGGGGTCGATGCACGCCGAGTTATTAGCGCTGTTGCAGTAGAAACAGTAGATTGCGTTTGCTGGAAAATAACAAATGTAGGTGTTATCATTTCGTTTATTCTTTTTTATTTCCAAAGGGCAGTTCTCTTATTTTTAAGGACGTCTTCATTTTGAAGTGATAGCTAAAATGATATTTATTTTTGTAAATAGGTTCATACAAAACACTTTTACGTGTATTTTTTTAACGTCACGCCTGTAATCCCCGAAGGGCTAGACAGAGGTGAGGTGTACCTAGTAGTACACCCACAATTCGCCAGTTATGTTTTAATCCTATGTAATAGGGGGCGAGCCTATTGCCACCAATCGGGCACAAATCCAGACTCAGGGCTGTTACTGAGAAGTTAGAGATTGAAAAACTCAATAACACTTTCCCCGACCTCGGGACCGAACCCGGGACTTCACGCTCAGCGGTAGCGCTAGCGACCACCAGACCAACGACATGTATTATTGTTTTTTTTTTAACAAAAATAAAACGCGATCCGTTCATAAGCCAGACTTAAATCACGGAAATAAAGTGACCTTATAACATACATACTTTTCTAAGATTTGCTTTGTTTTTTACTTACATTTGTACACCAGCGATAGCAATATTGTAATTGATAACAGCACTTTATTTGAAGGCATGTTTGTCTGAAAAAAAAACAGTAATTTTAATTACAAAAAAAAACTTCTTGATCCTAATACTCCGTAAATTATATAGATTTAATTCAGTCAGCATTTTATTCAGGTTTGTATATTATTTCATCTAAAGGTAATCTTAAGTGTGTGTTGCCAGTGATGACTTATGGCACTGAAATGTGGTCCCTCACTATGGGCCACATGAGTCAGCTAAAGTAGCCCAACGAGCTATGGAGAGGGCTATGCTCGGAGTCTTTCTGCGAGATCGAATCAGAAATGAGGAGATCCGTAGAAGAACCAAGGTTACCGACATAGCCCAGCGGATAAGCAGGTCAAAGTGGCAGTGGGCAGGGCACATAGCAAGGAGGACTGATGACCGATGGTGTCGAAAGGTTTTCGAGTGGAGGCCACGTATCGGCAAGCGCAGCGTAGGTCGTCCACCCACAAGGTGGACAGACGACCTCATTAAGGCCGCGGGAACGGGCTGGATGCGAGCCGCTTCCAACCGGTCTTATTGGAGATCTATAGGGGAGGTCTATGTCCAGCGGTGGACTTCCTATGGCTGAAATGATGATGCTGAGGTAATCTTAAATGGATTACTAATATTATAAAGATGTAACACCAAGTCAAGGTTTCCTCACGATGTTTTCCTACACCGATGTCAATGAAGTCTAAGATAAACTCAGAAAGTACATTTGAATAGAAAAAGTTACACTGGTACTTGCCGGATTGGAACCACAACCTCGTGCATGAGAGGTAGGCGCCGTTACTTTGGGCTATCATGATATATAAGTTTGAAATCGCCAATCCCCCTCGAGCAAGCATGTTTATATCCAATAGGATATAAACATTGGCCTATCGTCCTCATCTAGGGTTCTGAAGATGCCCACAGTGCCCACAACAGTGGACTCACACTTGCTTTGTTCCGAATTTTGAAATTAAAAAAAAAACATTGTTTGTACCTTTTCAGGCCTACAGAATATACAGACAAAGTTTTCTAAGAATCGGTCAAGCCGCACGGGAATTTTTATCTATACTAATATTATAAAGAGGTAAAATTTGTAAGTTTGTAAATTTGTATGTAGGGGGTAATCTCTGGAACTCATAATCCAATTCTAAATTTTTTTTAACTGGCAGAAAGCTACATTATTCCTGAGTGCTATAGGCTATAAATTGTTTCTATAACATGTATATTAACCGAGCTATCACAACTTTGGTCTAGCAAGTCGGAAAAAAATACCTCATAAAACAGAATTATTTGCGTGCGCTGCCTAAACAGTTGCTTAAAATTAAAAACAATGTATGGCTACCTGGTTCGTCTTAATTATTTCTACAAAAAAGTCCGCGATACCGTATCTCTATCTTTTATATTTTATCTTTTATACTTCTTTTAATGCATTAAAAAAATGTTTTTTCGGCATACTTACGTTTGGTTGATTATTTGAGCAAGAAAATATTAATTCTTATGACAATAAATTATTTCAGTATCACAAGAACATCATATAGATAAGATTTGCCATTTACAGTATATCAATTGGTCATACAGTTTCAGAGATAATTTAAAATTACTAAATGCCCCAAGCATAACTTTCATTGTGCAGACGTTTTACCTATTTGCCCATAGATGGCGTTCTGCAATTACGTCATTTTTCTGAATCGCGGTGTTAAGACTTTCCGTGGATTGATGACCCTCTCGAATTATTAGGTCCACGTTGTTGTCAGTTGGAGTTCTAAATATTACATGTCAGTTGCTTATTGGTTTCGGTTGATTCGTTCGTATGGTTGTTGTTGTTGTTGATAGATACCTCATAATCGAAAATATCGTAATTTCGTTGTACGTTTGTTATGTATGTTCGTAGTTTCTTTTTACTTCGTTCTATCGTAATAATCGATACCTACGAGTAATTCGATTTACGATTGTTTTGTTTTGTAACGGCGGACGGTGTTCGAGTCGCTCTCCCTTTATTCATAATTGTTTTCAAGTCTGTGCGTAGTTTGTTGAGAGCATGCCTAAAAGGAAATCTCAACTGTCCAGGCAGACATCACAGACAAGAGCCGTTCGAGTACGCCGTACGGAAGAATCTGCCCCTGAAAATGAGCAGCACCTCTCGAGAAATCTATACTTATATTAAATCTGTATAAGTAAAATTTCTGTACATTGAAATATCAAAAAAAATAAATAGCAGGGGGTGTTACTAGACCGACACCGAACCCAAAAATATGATTAAAAAAATTATTGTCTGTCTGTCTGTCTGTATGTTCAGGTATCACGCAAAAACTACCGGTTCGATTACGATAAAACTTGGTATACTTATTCTTTTATAACCTGGGCACAACCCTGGGTACCTTTTATCCGGGAAAAGTATATAGAATAAAAAACAAACTTAATTTTGCGGTTCGATCCCTAGACCTGACTACTGTACCAACCACAAATTATAAGTTTGTCGTAGGTTACGTCACCCGCAGTGGAGTTCGCCAAGGGGTGCTGCACACGTCTAAGATACTATAATATTTTATCTTAAGATACAATAAGATATAGTATATAAGATAGTTCGCCATAAAATTCAATGGACTATCACACACTACTATGATAATAAATAATATATATTCAAAATTAATATTGGAGGATGATTGGTGATCGATTCTGATGCCAAAAATGCAATCAGTAAATGTTTTGTCTGTCTGTCTGTCTGTCTGTATGGTACACGTATAGTTCAAAAACTATTATAGGGATTTTAACCAAACTTGGTACGGTTGTAATCAATACGCCTAGGCAGGTAGATCTTAGTCTCAGTTGTTTTACACATGGTCGGTTGTACGCCGCTCTTTCCCGGGTCAGTAGTTCCAGAAATCTTTATGCATACATACCGGAAGGATCAACTTTGAAAGTAGTCTATCCGGAAGTATTATGCTAAAATTATTACGTTTATATATCAACGCACAACCCAAACCTCTGGTATTAGAGACATGAAACTTGAAGGGGTGTTCTTAGTGAAAAGTATCCACTAAAAAACGATTTTTGGAAATTTAACCCTTAAAGGGAAAACATAGGGGACGGAAGTTCGACATCCACGCGGGCGAAGCCGCGGGCAAAAGCTAGTATTAGATACTTTTAATAAGATATATGACAACAAACAGATCTAAAAAAATAATAGCTACTACTACTTTTTTATTTAGAGGTCTCTAATATGCTCTTTAAATAATTTGTGTTAGATAGAATTAGAATGATAACATAATATATAATTTTATTTTTATTTTTATTAAGAGGAACAACAAACAGTTACATTATGAGAACTTATAACTAGTTTAACAATATTTTATTTTGCTAATAATGCAACCCACAACGCTGGTTATATATACATATAACCTAACCTAACTTACCATACCTAACATATAGCTAACCTAACTAGCTATCCTAACTACCTTACTGAAATGCATTGATTTTGAAAAATACAAAATACAACATTTTAAACTGAACTTCTGCGCTGCGTGTTTCTATGTTACATACAATATTAGAGTAGGTAGTAGTATTTGGTATAGTAGTAGTAGGTACAGACGCCAGCACGTCAAGTTACCCCAATATGTCAAATTTCTTTGATTGTTTTTCAACTTTATGTAAAACAGAATAAGGTTCATATTCAATTGGGAAAATTTGACACATTGGGGTAACTTGATGTGCTGGCGTCTGTACCTAATAATTTAACTCTATTGGTATATCATGGTATATCATCCATACCTAAAGTATTATTGACTGGCCTGTTGGTCTAGTAGTTAGTGACAATGACTACATTCCGGAGGTTGTGGGTTCGATTCCCACCCAGGACAAATGTTTGTGTGATGAGCACGATCATTTGTTCTTTGTCTGGGTGTAATTTATCTATAATATGTTTATATTTACAAATATTTAAGTATGTTTATCAGCTATTTAGTACTCATAACACAAGCTCTCAAGCTTAACTTGGGACTGAATGGCGTTGTGTGAAAAGTTGTGGAATATTTATTATTATTATTTATTATTTTTACTGGCCTATTGATTTAGTGGTTAGTGGCCCTGGCTGCTATGGCCCGAGGTCGTGGGTTAGATTCCCACCCAAGACAAATATTTGTGTGATGAGCACCGATTTCTGATCCCAATTAGGGTTGCGGGGAGGGCCACAGTGCCCACAACGGTGGATCCGCACTTGATGCGAAGCTTCCGTTAGGAAATAATCGACACCTCTTAAAAACTGAACACAAGTCAAGTGACTGGGCTATTGAAAATAAATCAATCACTTCAAACTAGAACGACAGTTAATCTAACAACAAACCTATAAAAAAACAACTGCCGGCTGATTACTAAAGCTTATTGTGTCCACTTCATAGAATTACATCGTTCACAATATTGAGAAAGCTTTGATTAAAAACTATTCGCGCAAACCTTCACATAGGTATCTGAAAAGAAAGGTCTGCTACGAGTATAATTGCTTTCTTTATTATAGAAAAATAAACATTATGCGCCAAGAATAAGACTCATCCACCCTTTTAGCATTATTCTTTCCGTAATTGTAAAAGGTCGGAAGTCATTATACAAAATTTTATAATGGACTTAAGTTGTAAGAAATAAAATAACAGTTTGTTTAAATTAAGGAGTGGCTTGGCGGGGGCACTGTGTATAGCATTCAAAGAGATTTAAGCTATATAGGGTGACTGGTAATTAGTGACCAATACTTAAACACGTGATTGTTCTCATGAATACGAATAACTTTCTCAAAGAAACTTTTTTTATATTCATTAACTTTCAATTATTTCAATTACGTCAGTACTGCACAATGGGATCGGTGGGGATGGCGCGGGTGCGTGTGACGCTCTACTACTACTAGTAGATTTTGCCCTTCCCGAGGTCAGAATATCAGCTGATAGATCACGCCGAATCGTGCCTACTGTGATCGATTACAGGCGCGCGCGCGGGAGTTTCAAACAGCGTTTTTGTTATTTTATTGTGTTTTTAAGTTATAGTGTAAATAAAAAAAAGTTTATTTTGGAAAGTTTATTGAAATCACGAATGCAATCTAGTGTTTTAGTATCGGTCACTAATTACCACTATTACCAGTCACCCTATTTAGAACGACATTCGAACAAATGTCATAGGAAAACTGTAATTCCATGTCTCAGTAACGCCATCTAAGCTAATACAGCAATTTTGGAGCGGCAGTGTAGCGTACTAAACTTAAACCCATAGTATAGACTTGTGTCCACTTGGACACAAGTATCGGATGAAAATTTTGTTCGTGATGTCCGGCTATAGCTACTAACGAAAATCTTTGGTACTATTGCTTATGCATAGACGCCAGCACATCAAGTTACCTCAATGTGTGAAATTTCTTTGATCGATGAAAATCGATCAAAGAAACACTTTATGGCAAACAAAATAAGGTTCATATTCAATTGGGAAAATTTGACACATTGGGGTAACTTCATGTGCTGGCGTCTGCACCACTTACTATTTCGTCTTACAATATTTTTGCTGTTAAGAGGGGCTTGCGGTTAAGTTACAGCTAAGGTTAAGCAACGCTAGCTTAGGACGGTCAATCAACGGCGTAATTTTGGATTATTCGCTACACAAACTTTGGACAAAAAGAAGGAAGATTGTTGGTTTTTTACAGACATTTCTCATCGTAAATGAAATACTACGAAACAGAAATTCTTTTTTTAATACACAAAAAAACCTTTTCATTACGTTTATTTCCATATCAGAATTTCTTTATGGGTGATTTGCATTCGTGACATCTGACATTGGGTTTCCTACTTGATCATGAAAGTCTTATGCCCGATGGCTAATTCCTCTAATTCATCAGACCGAATGTCCGAATTGCCTAAATACTATAGCATCGCCTCAGGTCCAGTTAAAAAGATAGAAAAACTTTTTAATTAAGTATTGTTGTGGTTTCACCATAAATCTGTTTTTAATACTTCTATGGATTTTACTATCTGTATTCTCTAAAAAGAAACGCCTAAAGAAACTCAGAGGTAATGATGTCGACAAAGAGTATTTTATTCTATTCTACCTTTTGTTTTGTACTGTTATTTAGAAGATACCTATTGTGTTTCCTATCCTGTGGTGAAAGAAAAGGGAAAAGGTCAGACAAACTATTTTTTATGTCTCCAAAGATACAGGAATACCTAGTTTAGGAGGCAGGGTTACGTGATCTGTGTAGATTTATGTAGATATTCTATGTTTTTTTTTGTACATCAGCTGCTCTTGTGTATCATGAATCTTGTGAGTTTCGTAATAAATTATTATTTTTATCATTTATTATTATTACGCACGTGTTAGTGACGCACATAGATCTAATTGTTTCCTAAAAAGCATAAAATTTCTGGATTAAATCTGATCTAAATCTGACTTTTAGATATACTCTCACACTTTGACTTAAAACTTATAATTCAACGACATTTCAATACAAAACCCTCACTTTAATAAAATTTCAAGACAACAATCTGTGTATTTCTGTGTAGTGCACAAAATTTCCAAAAAAAAAAAAAAACCATTCGTACAAAAAATAATGTTAAAATCCTAAATGTAAAAATGCATCACTACCTTGCGTAATAGCTAAAAGCTAAACGGCACGGTAAAAGTTAAATACATACTTTTGCTTTCCGTGATTACTTTTTTCCAGTCGCAAGTAAAATCAGGTCTGTAAGCTATGTATAAATTTACACCTTATACTAGACCAGTGTTCTGTGAAAAAATAAAAAAAAACTACTTACAAAATTTATCCAGGAATTCAATTAAAATCAAAGACGTCGTTATTTTCATTCAATATGTAAATCGTTTCTTTTAAAAGGTCACTAAGATATCACAATACCGACCATACTTCAATTGAAACAGATAAAAACTGAGGCAATACATATTGTTGCATAATTATATGTATGTATGTCTCACTGTTTGTATAGTTCGACCTAACAGTCTTGACCCTCCAATTATATTATTGCACTAGCACTTTACTCGCGGCTTCGTCCGCGTGATTTTCGTACTTTTGTTTATATACCTACTATACGTTCTGTCCTAGTTTCAATTTAATCATTTTCATTTGTTTACGTCCTTTTCTCAGACTTACTGAATATCGGTACACAAAATTTTATAAGATTCGCGAAGCTGTTTTGGAGGAGTTTTGTTACAAACACTGTGACACGAGAATCTTAAGATATTACATAAACGTTATATTATTGCGAAACTTCTAATTCTCAAAAACAGTTTCAGTAAGTATTTTTCTAAACAGCAGAATAACTCGCGTCGTGATCGTGATAAAGAGACCGGCCAAGTGTGAGCCGTACTCGTATACGAAGGATTCCGTTGTGCATTACAAAATTATAGTTACAGCAAAAATTTATGATTTAAGGCCTAACCACATTTATTCAGCTCTTTCTTCAGTTTATACAAAACTGGTGTTTTAAATGGACAAAAACTGAATAAATGTGATAAGTCCTTTATTCACGTTTCTTGTATGGCGTCCCCTTTAATTTTATTTTAGCTTAACTATCTGTTGTTGTATCAGCAAAAGAAACACTCTAGACTCAGTTAACATTTAAACTGTCCACGTGAAAGTTGGATCGTGACACTCAGACCCAAAGTTTTTTTTTTTGACGAGATAAAAAAATACGCTAGATATATGAAAATAAGGTTTTTTTTATTTTCTCCTTATTTTTACCAGGCTTTTTTGTGAATTGGTGAACAAATTTGTGGGTTACACGTGTGGTAACATATATGGACCAGATTGTGTATACCTAAATGTATTTCTCAGTGTTGTGCTAATTTCAGAATCTCTAGTTAAGCTTGTTAGGCAACTGTTTTGGTTCTAAAATATAAAATAAAATGTCCTTTTAATTTTGTATATTTTGTTTTCTTAGATTTCCAGTGTCTATTTAATACCTTTTTACTTTCTAATTTCACTTTTTACTAAAGTCATTTCTAAAAAAACGATAATTCAAGTAACGAGTAATATCGAAAACTATACTCAACATTATTTGTTTATCAAACTTGTTCTATTGAATGAACTTATCTACAGTTCTCAGTACGGTGACCTGTATCATGTGTTATCGCGATGTAAGTGAATTATACTGTTCGACCGGCTGTCGTTAGCTCGGCACACAAAAACGTAACAAATTACATTCATTTTACATATCGTCACGCCTGTAATCCCCGAAGGGCTAGGCAGAGGTGTACCTGGTAGTACACCCACATTTCGCCAGTTATGTTTTGAGTCCCATGTAATAGGGGGCGAGCCTATTGCCATCAATCGGGCACAGATCCAGACTCCGGGCTGCTACTGAGAAATTCCAGATAGAAAACAACAAATTAACAAAACATTTACTCTTCTTCTTAACGTAATTTTTAATAATATTTTTTATTTCAATTTTCTCAAAAAGGGTACAAAGGTAACAGTAGTTACCGTAACAATGTATCCTTTGTGAGAGCTGGAGCCTATACTAGGTCGAGACCTGTGTGACGGATCTCCAGGCTTATACCCTTAATTTACAATGGCCTATTTGACAAAATTTCAGATTTTAGTCCCTCATCTAGATAACAAGAAAATTTTCGACACTTATTATTTTTCCTTTTTAAATTGATGGAAAACAGCTTAGATTAAGCGCATTAAAGTTGAGGATCGGTGGCATGTAACGTCATTAGCTGGCATAAACTGTTCTGGCTAGTGACATCATGCGATATTTTAACTCAATGTATCGCCGTTATTTTTTGATTATGTGAAAAAATAAAAAATACGTGACGAATATTTTCTTGTAATCTAGATGAGGGACTAAAAACTAAAACTTTGACAAATAGCCCAATACAAATGTGCTTACGTACTAAAAACTTAATATTGAGAGGAGAAGAAATAATTACAAAAGAAATTATGGAGTTTAAAACTACAATTACAAATGTGCTTACGTACTAAAACTCAATATTGAGAGAAGAAAAAATTACAAAAGAAATTATGAAGTTTACAAAAAATATAAAAAAATGCACAAATATGTGTTCCTGAGTGTGACTGTGTGTGTGTGGGTGTGTGTGTGTGTGGGCATGTCTTGGTAGTGAATGAGAATGACCGTGGTATGCTGTACGCAGACAAAACGAGACTATTTATTTGGAAATAATTATAATATTTTCAGCCTCTATGTAATCCAAATGAAGAAGCCAGTCTGTGGCAGATTTAGTATTTTTGATTTGCGCATTTGATAGATATTTAATATTTTGTTGTGTACCTACGAAACGTGACGGAGACACTTAAAATGTGAATTAACCAGCGCAAGCGTGAAGTGAAGACATAGATGCTTTAAATCTACTAAGTAATCCCTTCGCAAGTATTCTTATTATAACTTACCGGGCACCTCAATTTTGTGCTTTAAAGTATACAATAAAAACTGTTTTTATAGACTTTGTGGCAAGGCTGCACCAAAGCGAAGACGAGAAGAGATGCCTCATAATTAACGAATAGGATTATGTATTATACTGAAGCTAAGCACTGAGCTGATAAAATGTCGCAAGCTGATTGGTTGTACGACACTTCTCTTCTCATCTCTGCTTTAGTGGAAGCCAGGCCTTATTCTCAATCACATGTCGGTGCATACCGTACCTACTTACATACAAAAAAATCGTGAGGAACTCGCCTGTTGGTCTAGTAGTTAGTGACCCTGACTGCTATGTCGAAGATCGTGGGTTCGATTCCCACTCAGAACAAATGTTTGTGTGTTATGCACGATAATTTTTGTTCTGTGTCTGGGTGTAATTTGTTTAAAATATGTATGTATTTAGAAATATATAAGTATGTTTATCAGCTTTTTTCGTACCCAGAACACAAGCTCTCAAGCTTAACTTGGGATTAATTGGCGTTGTCTGAAAAGTTGTGGAATATTTATTTATTATTTATATAACTTAGTAAGTCCTTCTGAACTTCTCATCCACTTTCAGTATGCCAAATCTTACACTCTTCTTTCCGTGCATTTTTATCAAATATTTCGCTTAACGTATTTATATATAAATTTGATACTAACAAGGTGTCGAAACTATTAGAAGGCATTAGAGTCCTCGTATGTAACAAACAATTTTTAACGTAAAATTACTCCTCAAAGTTTAGTTTCTATTTGCTCTTGAGTCCCTATGCACCCTATTTATAACCGACTTTCAAAAAAGGAGGAGGTTCTATGTTCGTGTGTATGTATTTTTTTTTTTTTTATGTATGTTACCTGATTTCTCCGCCATTTGTGGACCGATTCTCAAAATTCTTTTTTTATTTGAAAGAGTATACTCCTGAGGTGGTCCCATTTTAATTTGGTGAAGATCTGGTGCTGATCTTCGGAGATATACAACGGAACTCTTCAAAAATAAACAGCAAATCTGTCGTGATTGCTGGAATCGCTTGGATGTTTATTGTTTATACAACATAATGACGTATCATCACGCCTGGATGCTCTGAGGGGTATGCAGGAGGGTACAATATACCTAGATTTCGTCAGTTAGGTATGTTAATTTTAATTTATTAGGGATAAGTGGAAAACCCTATTATGATGACGTGTATTGTTAACAATTAACAATATAAAATAAATTCATGGCAAATATTTTTATGGTAACAACTAAATATGGAAAAATAAAAAACTTTTTTGCAAAAAATAGAACCGACTTCAAAAAAAACACTAAACGGTGTAAAATAACTCTAAATTCGGAAGTCGGTGGCCTATTATGAGTAAGACAAACCCACCAAAGCCACAGACTTCCGAATTTAGAGTTATTTTACACCGTTTAGTGTTTTTTTTGAAGTCGGTTCTATTTTTTGCAAAAAAGTTTTTTTACGATACACGATTTAACTTTGATAGCTTTACAAAACCAATGCTTGTAATAATGAGCAACCCTATTGCTAATGGATGTGCTTACCCAGCTTTTAAATTTGCGGTTTATCTCGCTAATTAACAATTAAACTTGCAATTAATTAAGCAAGGAAATGATTTCCCTCTCATGGTATTTTGTACGCTGATAACAGTAATTTACATGTGCATGTTAACAATGGCTTTGTTTGTAAAATGTAAAATTACATCACGCCCATATTCCCCCAGAGAAGTAGCTATAGAATGTGAATATTTTACCAAATATGTTGAAGCCTGTGGCTAAATTATAACAGCCGCATGGGTCGATCGAAGGTTAAGCTACGGTTGACGAGGCTGGTCCGTAGATGGGTGACCATTTATTACATACCAAGACTCCTCCGTGCCTCGGAAAGCACGTTAAGCCGTTGGTCCCGGCTGTCATTTGTAGATCTTTGACAGTCGTTACTTGTAGTCAGAAGCTCGAAAGTCAGACAACCAGTTTAACCCAGGGGTATCATGTTACTCAGTTACTGGGTTGTTGAGGTCTGACAGGCAGACGCTCCAGGTAAAGCACTGGTATTGCTGCATCCGGTCAAACTGGAAGCCGACCCCAACATAGAACTAGGAAAAGGCTAGACAGATGATGATGTTGAAGCCCCATGTTATAAGGAGCGACCCTTTTGCCAAACCCCAGGCTCTGAGATGTCATAGAGAAATTCCAGATGAAAAACCCAATAACACTTTGCTGAAAGAATCCTAGTAGATGGCGCTCTTTAGTTTCTGCCTAACCCATAGGAACAAAACTTGAGCGGGACGGTTGATGTATTGTGGTGCAACTTGAGTGAATTCGCAAAAGTTACACTATGTATTCGCGACGATAGCCGTGTGGTAAGTTAAATGAAAGACTAGTGGACTGTATAACAAGTAACAAGAGTATAATAAGATTAACGGATAACAACGATAAAACGACTTGGTTGAAGACAAGGTATAAGTATAAGACGCGCAAGCGCAGCCGTGCTTGAAGGCGTGCAACAGCTGACTGCTGTGGCGCGGGGCTCGCGCTCGGCCGTTGACCGGCTGGCGAGCCGTTATCCCCGCGTCCCTCGTTCACTGCCGATGGCGCGCGGCGATGTTGAACTCAACATGCTCCCCCCGTTGAAGAATCTTCAACAGTTGTGACCGGCAGCGGGCAGATGGTGTTGAAAGCGCGCCGGATGACTCCCTTTCTTGTGAGGATGTCGGCGACTCTCGCGACGCCATCTCTGCCTGGGAGAATATGCTTGATGCGTCCTAGAAGCCACATAAGAGGAGGTAAGTTATTGTCCTTAATGACAACCATTGTTCCTTCCTTGAGCTCGCCAGACGATCGGCACCACTTCGTTCTCTCTTGAAGCCACAGAACGTATTCATGTGTGAAGCGAGCCCAGAAGTGTTGCTTCAAATATTCAATACGATGAAATCGTTTTAAACTGTTGACGTTGGCGTTCTGGACCTGTGGATGAGGCAGCATGATTAGAGAACGACCAATAAGGAAATGAGCGGGTGTTAATGGAGCGAGGTCGGAAGGGTCGTTGGATAGTGGAGTTAAGGGCCTTGAATTTAATATAGCCTCAACTTGAATTAAACAGGTGGCCATTTCCTCGAAGGTGAGATTTGTTAAACCCAAAATACGTCGCAGATGATGTTTAGTTGATTTAACTGCCGACTCCCATAAGCCTCCAAAGTGTGGCGTATATGCAGGTATAAAAGAAAAGTTTATGCCGTGATCGATGCTGTTAAGGTTCAAGTCTTGAGAAAGCAGTTTGGCCAACTCATTGAATGCGCCGACAAATGTTGTCCCATTGTCGGAAAATATGTTGCGGGGTTTTCCCCTACGAGCGATAAAGCGGTTTAGTGCAGCTAAGAAAGCTTCTTTTGTAAGGTCTGACACAAGCTCGAGGTGGATGGCTCTTGTTGCTAGACACACAAACACACTAATAAAACACTTGATAAGTCTACATCCTCTACCTTTCCGGTCAGCTATCATGATGGGACCGGCGTAGTCTATTCCTGTGTCCAAGAATGGGAACTCTAAATGTAGACGTTGCTTTGGTAGGTTACCCATGATAGGCTGAATTGTGTTAGCCTTGGTCCTGCAACATTTAACACATTGGTGTATGATCTTTTTTGCCAAGTTCCTACCTCCAATAGGGTAATAGTGATGACGAACAGTGGCTAATAAAAGCTGAGGTCCAGCATGCAATAGGCGTAAGTGAAACATGTTGAACAACAGTATGCACGTTGTATGAGAACTTGATAAAAGAATTGGATGCTTAATGCTATAATCGTAGAATGAATTGTTTAATCTTCCTCCTACACGAATAAGATTAGAAATAGTATCATAAAAAGGAGACAAAGATAATAATTTGTTCTTTGCTGGTAACTGTTTACCTGTTTTAAGTAATTGGTACTCTTCCGGGAAAGATTCCATTTGACTTAGTCTTAATAAGAGGTTTAAAGAATAGTTAAGTTCAGTAGAAGTTAAGGAACCGATTTCAACTGATTTCCTTTTGCTTTTATTAATAAATCGCATGACATATGCCGTCACACGCTGCAATGTGATAAATTTTGAAAACTTTGACGATAAAGCAGAAATAGGATTTTCAATAATTTGATTACAGACATGACAAGAAGTGACTGTTTCCGGTAACCTAGAATTACTATGATGTGATTCAGGGAACCGAGGCCATGAAGACATATCTTTACTAAGAAATTGTGGTCCTGACCACCACAATGAAGATGATAACAGCCTGTCAGTTCTAAGTCCACGCGAAGCGAGGTCTGCGGGGTTTTCAGCCGACGGCACGTACTTCCAAGTCTTTCCTCCTACAGTTTCCTGAATTTCAGACACACGATGTCGAACGAATGGTTTTAACTGATTTGGAGAAGTAGATAACCATCCCAAGACGATGGTGGAGTCACTCCAACAGTGGACTTCATCAAAATGTAAAGTAAGTGACTGACGAACCTTTGTGTACAAACGTGAACCCAACAACGCACCACACAGCTCGAGCCGCGGTATGGTTGTGGATTTGATTGGAGCTACCTTACTTTTAGCGGTAAGTAGATGTACTGTTACCTCGCCGTCTGTTGAAACACTGCGAACATAAACACACGCCCCATAAGCTTTCTCGGATGCGTCGGTGAATATATGCAGCTGTAGGCAGGACGCAGATTCACACAACACCCACCGTGGTATCTTGAACTCATTTAAAAGGTGCAGGCTATTTTGGAAGTCATTCCAAGCATACTGAATATGCGTGGGAACAAGCTCATCCCAAGAACATTTGGCCAGCCACAGATGCTGCATAATAATTTTGGCTTCCACTATGCATGGAACGACCAGACCAACGGGATCAAAAATCTGCGCTATGATTGACAAGATATGACGTTTAGAAGCCTTTTCAGTGGAATTTAAGTTAATAGAAAAGGAAAATGTATCACTCAAGCTCTTCCATAGGAGCCCCAGAGTCTTCGACTGCTCGTTGTCACTCAGGACCACAACGTCAGAAACGTCGTGTTCACCGCTGAGCGCCTGCAGGACCTGGCTGGAGTTGGACCGCCATTTCCGAAGATTGTATTTTGCTGATCGAAGAACATCATCAACACGGCGGCTTTTCCCTAAAGCTTCTGAAACAGATGATCCACCGGACAAGTAGTCATCCACATAGAAGTCTCGTGCTATCGAGAACTTTGTTGAAGAATCTGTGCACTCTTCAGCCAATTGAAGTAGACACCTAGTAGCCAAAAAAGGTGCTGATGCTGTGCCATACGTCACGGTATTAAGTGTGTATTCCTTTAACGGATGAGTTGGTTCTGCCCTCCAAAGAATCTTTTGTAGAGGACGATTACTGTCGTTAACAAGTGTTTGTCGGTACATTTTTTCTATGTCCGCGCTTATTACTATTTTATGCTGACGGAATCGAAGCAAAATTGACAACAAATCATCTTGGATAGGGGGACCAACCATCTGTAAATCGTTGAAAGACTTACCTGAAGCGGTTTTGGCGGAAGCGTCAAAAACTACCCTTAATTTGGTGCTAGTTCTTGACTCCTTTAAAACACTATGATGTGGTAAATAATTTGAACATGTTGAGTCTAGTGGGCGTCTAGTTGATTCAGACATGTGTCCCAGCTCTATGTACTCATTAATGAAGTCAGTGTATAGACTTTTAAGGCGAGGATCTCTACCCAAACGACGTTCAAGAGATAAAAAACGCTGCTTAGCCATCATGTATGAATCACCCAATGCGTCTACTGACTCTTTAAAAGGAATAGTTACTACAAATCGGCCATCTGAATCACGATATGTGGTATCTATGAAATGTTGTTCACACGATCTCTCTTCACTAGAGTGGTTATGCAAAGGCGACACAGAGTCTAACTCCCAGAAGCGGTTTAAATCTACTTGTAAGTTGTCAGTGTGCATACAAACGTGTGAGGGGGAATTAGGCTGATGATATGCACCTGAAATGAGCCAACCTAATTTTGATTCTAGTAAAGTGGGTTTATGGGTACCTAATGCGATACGGCCAGTGCCTATGATACCCCAAAAAACTTCCGCACCAACAAGGACGTCGATCGATGACGGAACGTAATAAGTGGGGTCAGCAAGACGCACATTCGTAGGTATATGTATGTTGCTAGTATCAACATAAGTATGAGGAACTGATGCTGATACTTTTGGCAATACGAGGCAATCGATGTTCAGTTCGTACTCACTGTCATCAATTGATTTTAATGACACTGAGCACCCCCGAGTACAACTAGAAGTTTGAAAATTGATACCTGTTACCTTGGACTTGGTAATATAGGTAGACATATGCAGCTTACGAACAAAATCCTCCGAAATGAAATTGGTTGTACTTCCACTGTCTAGCAAGACCCGTGCTGTATGGTGACGACCGTCATCGTCAGTCACCCTCACGAGCGCTGTGGAAAGTAAAATGATTCGAGATGTAACGGATTGAGTTGCTGATAACGCAGTGTTGTGTGCACTAGGAAGAACATTGTCACTATCGATGTGTAACAGGGTATTGTGTTTTTGACGACAATATTTACAATGACCTAATTTGCATTTAGAAGTATTATGACCTGGACGAAGACAATTCATGCATACATTTGAACTCTGAGCCTTTTTAATACGAGCTTGTACAGAGAGACTTTTGAACTGCTCGCATGCAAAAATAAAATGATCATGACGACACATGGGACATGACAAAGGTTTAAACGACTGCTCAGGTAGCACAGCACTGCTCTTAGGTTTAGTCGCAGGTGTGATGTGGTCGCTTTTAGATGTCGCTATAGGCTTAGATTCTTCAATAGTCTCCAGCAAGTCAGCCCTGCTACTGATGAAGTTAATGAATGCAGACAATGATGGAGATTCTGAAAAAGTGTTTCTATGCTCTTCCCACTGACGATTTGTCACGTGGTCGAGCTTACTGGTCATTATGTAAATGATGAGTACATCGACGAATTTGTTTTGGACAGGTTGGTCAAGTGTTGCTAATGCTCTAAGGTTTTTGTTTGTAGTGTCAATTATGTAACGTAGTGACTTACTTGACTCTCTATCAATAGGCTGAACGTTAAAAAGTGCTTGCACATGATTGTTGACAAGCAATCTTTTGTTGTCATACCTCTCACAGAGTAACTTCCAGGCAGCGTCGTAGTTCTCTGACCTGAAGTCAAGATTGTCAACAACAAGAGAAGCACTACCTTTTAAGGAAGCACGCAGATAATGCAACTTATTAATTTTGTCTAAGCTTGTGTTGTTGTGTACTATAGATATAAAAGTATCCCTAAATTCCAGCCAATCATGATAGCTGCCTGAAAACTTAGGTAAGTCAATTTTAGGTAAACGAATTGTATTGTGTTTATGTGTATTAATAACACTAGAATCCACCTCGGTTGCGGAATCCCCCTCCAGAAGCTTCCTTGCGCCGCTGATCAGCTGCCGTGCAGCAGCCACCAAGCTGTAGTACAGCTTTTCAAATTCTTCGCGTTCTGCATATTGCTCGCTGGGGTCATCCACCAAGGCCTCCAATTCATCCTGCAACGCATCATATTTCTCGTATAAGCTTTCAAATTTAATAAGTCTATATTCGATTTCGATGATTTGCACCTCACTTAACTTTTCACAAGACTTAGAAATATTTAAGTATGAAGTGAATTGCGTAAGCTTAGCTTTAATTGAAGCTCGCTTCTTAATTAAACTTTTAACATCAGCCATGACGATGCAACTTTAGCAGATGCAGGAGAAAAAAGAGTGGATCGAAATCTAAATGCAAGGGATTACTTAATTACTGTCAATTAATGATTAGCAATAAGTTGCGTATGCACAGAAGCTTAATACACAGTAAGACGATGTATTGCTATTATAAAAGCGCTAGGCGTTTCTTAACAAAACTGCCTGGTAATGCTATGCGAATGACGTATGTAAACAAACGTAGTTAATTTAATTGTGATTGGCACACTGAATTTAATATTAAGAAAACTATTTTAAAATTGACTGATTTACACTATGGTACTGGATAACAAAAGAAACTGTTTAATCAAGTTGATAAGCTGAAGATTATGGATTGATGAAATGACTTAATGAAACGTAACTATTAATTAAGTTCGAAAGTTAAGCAAATTAGGCAAAATTGGAACAAAGGAATTGGAACGTTCTCACGGTTTTATGCTGTCAACCTCTGATGATGAGCCGATGACTGTGGAACCGAAGAGTAGATCGTGGCGAACGTTCTTGTCCCGTAGTTTCGAAGATCTTTTCAAGTGCCGCCCGTTGGATTGAACTCGATGAAGACGGCTGTAATGTTGCCGTATCGACGTTCACGATGACCAAATGCTGGCGATGACACGGAGAAATTGAAGACCACTTGTGAACTTGAACCCGAAGATGAAGTCCTTTGTTCTCCAACCGACGAACCGTTGATTTTTCAAATTTGAAGAAAATCCGTTGGGTGTTTTGTTTGGTTCAAAACGTTAACGGTAGAAGGACCATATATTCGCGACGATAGCCGTGTGGTAAGTTAAATGAAAGACTAGTGGACTGTATAACAAGTAACAAGAGTATAATAAGATTAACGGATAACAACGATAAAACGACTTGGTTGAAGACAAGGTATAAGTATAAGACGCGCAAGCGCAGCCGTGCTTGAAGGCGTGCAACAGCTGACTGCTGTGGCGCGGGGCTCGCGCTCGGCCGTTGACCGGCTGGCGAGCCGTTATCCCCGCGTCCCTCGTTCACTGCCGATGGCGCGCGGCGATGTTGAACTCAACACTATGTGTAATAAGTTATTTAGATTAAGATATTTTTTAACTTGGTTTAAGGTGTAGATTTAGGATTTAGTTAGTAAGGCCACTCTGTCACATTAGATCATAGATCTGTAATGATTTTATTTATTTTATTTACTTAATTAAGTACTACGGTAAAAAGAAACCAATTACAGTAAATAGACAGTAAAACAACAAAACACACATTGTAAAATGAATGTAAAATAAAATTAAATAAATCTTAAAAACTAATTTCTCTGGCATGCATGTTCCTCCCAGTACTTCAGACATGCCGACAAAATCACCTTTCATTCATCATTATAGAGTAGGTAAGATTGTTATAAGATTGACTACATATTATTATATTATTTTCTAATCTTGTTGTGTTTAAAATTAAATGTTTGTACGCCATAGTATGGCAGCACATGCTGAACTACCTCTGTAACTATCTCTATATTGTACCATGTTCTAACAAATAAACATTTTTGATTTTAATTTTGATAAACGAATAAATTTTTAATAAGTAATTTAATTTATGTTTTTCCAATTATTTCATTTTTTTTGTTCATTTTGCTCCATCCTTCCTCCTTTTATGTAATTGCTGTACGGCGTTCTGATGCGAGGGTAAATAAATAAATAAATGTGTTTTGGAAACTTATCCAGTCGCGTAAAATTATAGTTTCACACATGGTAGATCCCTCATCAGTGGCGAAGTGTCCATACAACTGGATTCCTATAATTGGCTTCCCTTTCGAGGTTCAACTCTACCGCTATTAAATTATGGCGGCTAGACTCTAGCACTGCCTAATTTTGTTTTTATTTTAGGCATAGATTATATCCTGTTTTCTTTTACACCACTAACTTATGGCTGTAATGTCCCGTGTTACTAGTATGGCTTTGTCTTGTCTACTACGAAGATTTAATTAAAAATAAAATAAAATTTATTCAAGTGTAAGGTAAAGTAAAGATAATGATTTGCATTAATTCCATTGGATAAAAATTTAAATCTAACCGTAATATGGATCTGCCTGAACTAGGTTTATGAAAAACCTGTGTTTCAGGCCATCAATAACATCAAATATTTTATAATATAGAATACAATGCTTAATTAGAAGCTAAATAAAATTATAAACAAGACAATGTTTCCAATGACTTAGAGAGTAATTATTTGACTATACAATAATAAAATCTCTGACTCCTAAGTCACAGGCTCATACACCTAGTTTAGGAGTCAGGGAATTAAAACTTTTGTGACCTAGTTTTAAGCCTTATATGATTTTAGGTTTTGGTGCTTGAATTGTGAAGGTTTTTAGTGCAAAAAAGAATTTATTTATTTAATATACTATAGGTTTTTACACCAAAGGCATACAGGTGGTAGGTAAACTGATGACTTCAAGACAGACAACAAATAGTGATACTAAGTTTTTGTTTAATCGGCTTCCCTCTAAAGAAAATTGATCCCTCGCCACTGTACCTCATGGTCGCGAAAAGGCTAACAGTGATGACGCAATATTCCTAGAAAGTCCATACGATAGCAATCCTTTAGTCTTGAAATACGATCGTTGACTTTGCAGGGTTTCAGGACTTACGTCCCTTTTTCACAACAGTCTTGATACTTGAATTTATTTGCAGTATTTAAAGACATTATTTGCTGTCTCGACAAATTTTGTGCCGCTTTAGAACCAATTTAATCGTTTTATTTTTTTAGTCTACGGCGCGGACCTACTAAACACTGCCTCGCTGGTCTAGTGGTCACAAGCGCTACTTCTAAGCATGAGGTCCCGGTTTCAATCCCCGGGTCGGGCAGTGAGTGAGTTTTCTATCTAAGATCTCAGTAGCAGCCCGGAGTCTGGATTTGTGCCCGATTGATGGCAATAGGCTCGTCCCCTATTACATGGGACTTAAACATAACTGGCGCAATGTTGGTGTACTACCAGTTACATCTCTGCTTAACCCTTTGGGGATTACTGGCGTGTTGTTCTGTTATGTTATGTTACTAAATATACACACAAAATGTCTTATGTTTGGTAACAGACACTGTGACACAGGAATTTTATATATTAGAGATCTATGTAGGTACGTACTTTTTAAATAAGATGACAACGATAAAGATAAAGATATATATTTATTGCATATCTGTGTACACACATAGTACATATTAGTAAAACATTACATTTTTGGTTTCAACAGTCTACCCAAGTCGGACACGCAACAATAGTATTTAAGACATTAGATATTAGGTACACTTACAAATATTAAGATTATAAAATACATTTTCAATTAACATTTTTTTCATTTATTTTAAACTAGCTTCTGCCCGCGACTTCGTACGCGGATCCTGTTGCTTATGCCAGCGACAACGGGGTCGTCAAAATCGAAGATCTGAAACATCTGATGTCAAATTCTATAAGCCCGGGGACGGGAAATCCATGGGATGCGCGAGACGATTCAAGATGTTCCAGATTTTTTATTTTTGTTGGTCAACAGGAAATGCCATCAGACTTAACAACTTTTGCTAAGACGCCATTTCTATTATGTATATGTTATATTGTCTCTGGGCTTTGGAGTTCCCCTACAGGTGCTCCAGATCTTCAAATTTAGTCTCACAGCAGAAAACACTCTTCACGTGGAATAGTTTTTGCAATGGCACCATTTTTATATCTCTTTTACTTTAGGTGTTCCATTTTCCAAAATAAATTATACCCTATATGTTGCGTGACGTTCACGATCAGCGGTCAGTCGCGCATCTCCTTCCCCCACTTATCTCTAGAGTCGATGCGTATATACACTGAAAACTCAAGCGTTATGCTTTTTCCGTGAACGTCTCCAACTCGCGAGACAGTGCATGATGTTCACGATCAGCGGTCAGTCGCGCACATATTCTTCACTGGTCTCTAGAGACCTGGATGTAGATACGTAAATACGCTGAGAATGCAGGCGTGCTTCGCGATCCCAAGAAGTTTCCGCGGAGCGAGTTGCAGCCTCATGTTCTCGAACAGCATCAAATCTCTCCTAACGCTCTTCGGTAGATTGTTGGGATCTTATGGTCTTTAATCATTTAGCACCTTTGGAACATTGGGAAAAATTTGACCTCTTTCTAGGCATGGTTATAGTTTTATTGTGATGATACCTGATCAATTAAAATCTAAGTGGCTGCTCCCCTGCGTTACCGGGTAAGCTACCGTGTAACGAAGATAAATGGAAAAGGAAATTAAACACTCAAATAACATAAACCCGAAGGCATACGATAAAAAAATGGGAGTTTTAGCCAGTAGAGTCTAATTTTCAACGATATACCATCGTCATCGAAAATCAGTCCTAAACTGTTCCCGCCTTCACCGCGTAGTACCTCCTACTTATGTTATTTTATAATTATGCAATGAAATTAGTGATAGTTTTAATTTCTATATCAAATGTTTCTGATCTTCGATTTTTATAAGTCAACAGGAAATGCCTATCAGACCGAACAACTTTTGCTAAGACATTCCTTTTATGTCATATTTAAGTCATTCCTATTTGAGTTATGGTGTAGCTGGGCTCTTGGAGTTCCACAACAGGTGTTCCAGATCTTCGATTTTTATACGTCAACAGCGAGTGCTCATAAGGCTGAACAACTCTTGCTAAGACGTCATTCCAATATATGTTATAGTGTAGCTGGGCTCTTGAAGTTCCACATCAGGTGTTCCGGATCTTCAAATTTATTCTCTCAGCAGAAAATGCTCATCACGTGGAACAATTTTTGCTATGGGACCATTTTTGTATCTCCTATAGTTTAGCTGGTCTGTTGCGGTTCTGCATCAGGTGTTCCGGATCTTCAAATTAATTCTCTCAGCAGAAAATGCTCATCACGTGGAACAATTTTTGCTATGGGGCCATTTTTGTATCGCCTATAGTTTAGCTGGCCTATTGCGGTTCTGCATCAGGTGTTCCAGTTTCCAAGATAAATTATAGCCTATGTGTTGACCAGACTTAATATCTATACAACAAAAAAAAAAACATTCAAATCCGTCCAGTAGTTCCGAAGATTAGCGTGTGCAAACAAACAGACAAACAGACAAACAGACAAACAGACAAACAGACAAACAGACAAACAGACAGACTTTTTTTTTTGGATTCGTGTTCTATTACTGTTTCTAAACCCCCCTCAATTATTATTTTTTAAATATATTCAATGTACAGACACAGTTTTTTTACAGTCTTATTATATGTATAGATATATTTCCATTCAACTGTTTAATAGCCCGTGGTTACTGATTATACACAGGAATAGCTGTAACATAGGTAACAAATAGACCCAAAACAATAATAACTACTACTACTTTTAAATTTAGTGATTCTCTAATGTGCTCTTTAAACCTTTTGTGTTAGATAGAATTAGAATGACTTATTATATATATACATATAACCTAACCTAACTTACCATACCTAGCCTATAGCGAACCTAACTACCTAACCCAACTACCTTACTGAAATGGATTGATTTTGAAAGATACAAAATACATCATTTTAAACTGAACTACTGCGCTGCGTGTTTTTATGTTACATATAATACTAGAGTAGCTTTAACTCGATTGGTATACCACCCATACATAAAGTACTACTTTGATTGGCCTGTTGATCTAGTAGTTAATGGTCCTGTATGTTATGCCGAAGGTAGTGGGTTCGATTCCGATCAATTTTGTTGTGTTTGACCTCAATTACGTTCTAATTATACCATGAATCTTACCTACTCGTCAATAATGTAGCTTTTCTTTAATAAAAGATTTTTTGTATGTTTACAAAAAAGCTGCTATTGAGAAGTTCTATATGGAAAAATCAATAACGCCTCGCCCGACACGAAGATCGAACCCAGGACCTTATACTCAGCTGCATCGCTCACGACCTGTAAACCAACAAACGACTGGGTTTATTTTTTTTGTGACATGCTTAATAGTTTTTCACCCATCAGCCAATTATGTTGCAATCGGCTCCTATTACAACCGGATTCAGCTGAATACCAGTGTTTTAGTTTCAAATTAAACGACAGCCTATCTGACTCCCACGACCCAGTAACTAGGTAACACGGCTAACCCATTTACATGAAATAAATAAATACTATTTATGACGAAAAGTTTTAGAAACGAAAAAAAAAACATCAGTATTTTGTACCAGACAGTTACGTCCGGTAGAACCGGCTATCCTTCAAAATTCAACTGGCACATCAAACACAACAATCAAATCAACTTTCATATCCAATCAACTGGTCTTTGAAGTCTGACTTCTTTTAAATAAAGCGACAGCTTAATTAAAAATGGCCGGTTAAACGTTACCGGACTTTTAATTCTGTACCGGAAAATATTCGGCAGAGGTGAAACGTTTTTTTTACGTTTTTATCCATGACTTTTTACTTTCTCTTGGTTTGCCTAAAAATATCACGGATTTTTTATGTCAGTGCCAGGTAGATAAGAACGCATATTGATAAATACAGTTTCAAGTTAATTAAATCAAAATTCATAATGTTTCCTGTCTACCTTTAACAGCAGAGACGAACATACAGACGACACTGCACATCAAGGTACCCCAAACCGTAAAAAAATCTCAACTAAATATTAACCTTATTCTGATTGCTTTAAAGTTGAAAAACTGGCCTCTGTACATAAGGCATAATGTCAACAAGGTAACGAGTCTGAAAATCGATGTGTGCCGTTCAACTTTACCTACTTAAGGATTTGACATCTTTCTATATCCAGGATGGGCTAATTAAACGGTGGATGGATTGTGTAAATGATAGATTGTATGGCTAGATTAAATTGATTGAAACAATGTTCATTTTTGTGTGATCACTTCTGCTGGAACACTGGTAGGTACTCATAACACAAGTTATATCTTATTTTGAGTACCAGTCGTACCGGAGTTCCAAACACGCTGAAGCTATACCAACATAACATTGTGTTTCATTCTGATAAATGAATAGTGTGTGCAAAATACAGTATTCCTTTTATCGATGGTGATAGTTGTTAAACTTGGTACGTTTACTGAATGCAATAAATTGCAACAAGGATTTACGTACCTGCGAGCCGATAGGGTCAAACGCTCTCACGGGAAAGGCAATTAATGCAGCCACACACACACACACGCGCTGTAATCTTGGATAAGTCTACTTACATTTTTTCTTTTTAAGATCAATGGTTATAATAAAAGCCGCGCGAGTCGGTCGAATGGGATGTTATGCTTGCTGAAGTTGATCTCTGTCTGGTTGACCATCTATTACATAAAGGAACCCATCTGAACCTCAAAAATCACATTAAGCAGTTGGGTAAAAGTAGACAGCATCCCGAAAGTCTGACAACCATTATTTCTAAAGTGTATCCTGATATCCAGTAACTACAATGAAATGATGAAATGATTTTTTATTTCTGTGAGTAGATCTTCCCAGATACTTTTACTTGTCATTTTTTTTTAAACTAAGTGGTATTTTCAAAGTGACTGATCCCTGAGAAGAAATGCCAAAAGAAACTCAAGGATCATGGTCTCTTTTAAAGTCCAGACATAAGATCGTATTAGTTAACGCTAACGATGCAGGGCAAAGTCTGGAAAAGTCTTTCGAAGAAAGAATCAATTCAGCTTTGAGTTGACCTATCCCGACAGACGGCATGTATACTTCAGTCATCGTGCTGCTCAAATCTATTTCAGGGAATGGTTTGTGGAGGTCAAAGAGGCAGTAGCTCCATGTATAATACTGGTATGAAGCTGCATTCTGTTAGACTGGAAACTAACCCTGTTGGGGATCCTTCGATGGTATTTAAATAAAATAGCGGCCTGTATCAATAGGTGTGGTTTTATTGAACGGAAGAAACGCGCGCTTTGGTTCCGAGCTTGGCTTCAATGAATCTGGTCGCATGTCAGCGGCCATCGGCACCTCGTCCCGCGTTCCCCGCTCGCCGCTGGACCGCTCGCGTCTTCGCAATGGCAGCTGGTCTAGTGATGACGTTTTGTCTAAAACAAACCCCAACATACGTAGTTTAGCAGATGTGCCAGACGGGCACAGTCGAAGGTTTAATCGTGGCTGTAGGTCTGTACAGGTGACGCGCTCACGCCCTGCACCAGGTATAGGTTACGAAGTGTTCGGGAGAAGGCAGGCCTCGAAGATTACAACACGTCGATGAAGAAGATGGAGGGATTGTTTCTCGAAGGAAGGCTTGGCAGATGCTGAAATGATTATGAACATACTATAAAAAACACACATGATATAACATCACGCCTGTATTCCCTAAAGGGGGAGACAGAAGTGTACCTATACTCCCACATTTCGCTCGTTATGTTTAACTTCCGTGAGCTTATTGCCATCAACCAAGCACTGTGGAAAAACTAAAACATATTAGGTACGAACGTTCTATTGCCCTTGAACACAAACAATCTATAAAAATACTTTGCCATAAACTTCTGATATAAAACACGTGGAATAATATTCGCGAGTCAACCCTTCAATTCGCCGAAGGCAATTTCTTAATATTTCCATTTCAAGTTCTTAACAAGTAAAGAAAACATTGAGATTCGTATTCTCTTGGAAGTTTTTCCATAAGACCATGGATTTTCAATTTATGCTTTCTTGATGTTGAAAAAGAGAATATTTTTATGTAAATCTTTTCGCGGAAAAAGCCTTGTGGAGTACGCAAAACTGGTGATAAATACTCGTGGCGTACTTCGAATGAGAAGTGGTATATTGAAGTCCCATGCAATAGGAGCGACCCTATTATCATTAACTGGGCACTGAATCAGACTTCGGTTACTGGTAAATTCCAGAAGAAATAACCAATTACTTAGCGGCAAAACGGCAACATTCAAAGCAACAATAGCCTATTTATGGCTGTGGCATCGGCCTTGCGATCAAGAGGTCCCGAGTTTGATCCCCACGCAATGCACTATTAACGTAAACCCACTCCAGACTTTTGTTCTTTCACGTCTCATGGAGGCAAGTACCAATGTGACTTTTTCAATTCATAGGTACATACCTTCTAAGTATATCTTAGACATCATTGAAATCTGTGAAAAAAAATATCCTGTGGATTATATGAATCCTCCGGTTAGGTGGCATGACGAACTGCGAAAGACTACTGGCAGATGCTGGACGCAAGTCACCACGGCCCTGGAACGCAAAAGGCATTAAGAGGAGCACGGATGGGTTTTAGTCAGTAAGAGTCTGACACTCCCTTCCGCTTCACCCAGAGCGGGAGGAGTCATTTGATGATTTCCCATCCTTAAAAAAAAAAAAAAGATGCTGGACGCAGAAAGCTGACGCTCTTTAGGGGAGGCCTATGTTTAGCAGTGGACTACTGTAAGCTAATGGTGATGATGAAATGATACAAGTTATTTCTGTAAGGAGATCTTTTCGGATACATTTACTGGCCTGTTGGTCTAGTAGTTAGTGACCCTGACTGCTATGCCACCCAGGACAAATGTTTGTGTGATGAGCACGATCATTTATTTTGTGTCTGGGTGTAATTTATCGTATGTATTTAAAAATATATAAGTATGTTTATCAGCTGTTTAGTACCCATACCACAAGCGCTCAAGCTTAACTTGGGACTAAATGGTGTTGTGTGAAAAAGTTGTGGAATATTTATTTATTTATTATTTATTTAGGTATGTATTTTTTTTAATCCAATTAAGCTTGATATCGCATATCTGTCTTGTATAGGTAACAGTGGCGAAGTGTCCATACAACATGATTCCTACTGGCTTCTGTTTGGATATTCGGAAGAGCAACTCTTGCGCACTTGACAAATTGCAGCCAGACCCTAGTATTACCAAATATAAGGCATTTAAAACAAAAAAGTTAAACAGGATGGTAGGGTAGACCGATGACTTCAAGAGAGACAACAAATAGTGATACGAATACAATTTTTTTTGACGAGTTCCCTATTAAAAAAAATTGACCCCTCGCTACTGATAGGCAAGCACGATGATCAATGCTCTTGCCTTCTCTCTATGGGAATAGGCAGTTTTGCCTTGCAGTAGGACAGTCACTAGCTGCTTATTATAAGCTATTTCTATATTAGCGGACCCCACACGTTGTCTTGCCCAAACGTGGGCTTTCAACCCGATTGCAGCGCTACCTATCGGAACCAATTATGAAGCTTAACCACCCATGTACCAACACAAATACAACAAAAGAATTAGCCGAAAAGGTGCAATCGTTTGGAATTTATGTGCGTTACAAACGCCAGCACATCAACCTACCCCAATGTGTCAAATTTCTTTGATAGGTTTTCAACTTTATTCTATTAACGATAAGGTTCATGTTAAATTGCGAAAATTTTACGATTTGGGGTAGGTTAATGTGCTGGCGTCTGTATATACATTTCGGCGATTTATTTATATTTCAATAGATTTTATATTTGTGCGGCTGCTGCAGGTGCTGAAAACCTCAAACGGCGGAAATATAAGAACCTTATTGGAAGTTACATATTTGAACTGTTTGGGGTTGAAAAACTCGGGCCATGGAGTCCGAGTGCCCATAGAGTTTCCCGGGTCATCGCCAAGCGGTTGGTCAACTCTTCCCGTGACCAGAAGGCTGACCTTTATATAGGTAGGTCAGAGAATCAGCATTACCATTCAACGTGGCAAAGCGGTCTTTTGGGCACGTTTCCCATGGACAGCGATGCGGATGAATTTTTTGATGCCCTATATATTTTACGTTTCTTTTTGTTTTTAATATAATGATTTACGTAAAAATAAATCTTGTAAAAGTATCTGGGAAGATCATTTTATATTTTTTAGATTGTTGCTGTACTTATCAAGTTGATAAGGAAACGTTTATGTTATCAACCTGTTGGTTATTATTTTAATTTCTACAAGAGCTAGAATGAAACTTGACTTTGATGTGATGAGTTAAGACCTTTTGATCTTGAGTTCTTTTTGACGTTAACTTAATACAAACGTCAAGAGTATTAAAATGGGAGTTCTATAGATACGCTACATAAGAAACGTATTTGAGCCTTACTTGAAGTATTCAGTAATACAAGAAGTAAAGTGATTTCTTTGCTATTAAAATGTCTACACAAAAAATATTCAAGAATGAATGAAGGATGAGAAACTTTTATTTGAAAACAAAGGTAGTTACATAGTGTTTGAGAAGTTTCAATATGTTAAGTTAAAATTCCCACACATCATCTCACACAATAGGTAATACATCATTCATAAAACGTTTACCTATTGGTATTTTTTTTTTAATTTTCTTTACTAAATGTGCCATTTCATTTTGACTTCTTTAATCGAGGATCGTTAACTTCCTAGTCACAGGTATGTACAGACGCCAGCACATCAAGTTACCCCAATGTGTCAAATTTTCCCAATTAAATATGAACCTTATTTTGTTTACCATAAAGTTGAAAAACGATCAAAGTTTGACACATTGGGGTAACTTGACGTGCTGGCGTCTGTACAGAGGCCAGCACATGAAGTTACCCCTAATATGGCAAATTTTGTCGATTGTTTTTCAACTTTATTGCAAATAGTATAAGGTTCATATTCAATTGGGAAAATGTGCTGGCGTTTGTACATGGTTTGGGATTAAAGGGAACTATATTTTTTCAGATTCTACTTCTGTACGTTGTAAACGACGTGCACCTCCGTGCTTCGGAAAGCACGTGAAGCAGTTGGTCCCGACTGTCATTTGTAGTTTTTTGACAGTCGTTACGGGAACTTAGAAAGTCAAAAGTCTGGCAACCTGCTTAACCATTGGGTATCGTTTTATCCATTTACTTGATTGTGAAGGCCTGTCAGGCAGTCGCTTCATGTAAAATACTGGTATTCAGTTAATCCGGTTAAACTGGAAGCTGGCTCTAACATGTTTGGGAAACGGTTGGGTTGGTGTGAATCGACTCCAGGGCGTCATGCTCTCATGCTCTACCGTAGCGATTCCGACCACCAGTCTCCAATCAGATCAACGAGACAGTTTATGCATGTCGTGGAAAGCGATATTCTTGAATAATAAGTTGTGAAGTTGATTAACTTAGTACGGAGTCTATGGTGACCAGCGTGACGTTACTTGTCTTTTGAAATGGCGCGGATGTGTTTTTGGTAATGTCACGTGGACAGAGTCATACTGGTATGTGGGAGATGGGCAGCTCAGGTTGATTTGAAGCACCAACGAAAACACTCATCCAGTACGAAACTGTTAGTTACCTATTTGAGTTATGTTTTGTGATTACGATTGTTAAGTGAGGTTATTAATGCAATGAAGATTATTATTCTACGTTACGAACTCGGTAGGTACCACGAAACCCCCATCGGTGTCAGCTCTTCGCTCAACCATCGCTGACGCTGACATGCATAATCACAATCATAATCATCATTTATTGCATTTACATTTGTATGTACCAATATTGTTGTACCTACTACATTAGTTGATGCATTTTATTTATAACTATCAGACGTCACGCGGTTTCGCCCGGGTAGTTCCCGTTCCCGTGGGAATATGGAGATAAAAACGTTCTTAGGGTGAATGTAGCTTTCCAATGGTGAAAGAAATTTTGAAATGGGCACAGCAGATTTTGGGTGTATTCATTGCAAACATACACACACAAAAATAAAAAATAAACCTCTTCTTAATATTATCATTAGTGTAGAAGACCACAATTTGTTGTACTAATTGATCGTAACAGCAATCAAGGGGTAAGCACGTTAAATGTGGGCAATACTGTTAAGTGCATCCAACTATGGTAATACCACGATATATTGATGGTTTGTCACCACATACACTAGCTTGCGATATGGGTTTGTTTATGGAAATATTCGTGATCAACTATAAAAATGAATAATAATTTAATTTGCTCTTCAACTGTTAGACGCATGAACAAACGTATTAACTAGTCTTAACTACCTTATGATAGAACAATCTTAATAAATTGTGGAGTTAAAATCAAAATGCATTTATTTAAAAAAGGCTGAGAACCAGCAATTTTTGAGCGACTAAATTACATTAGACATTACCCCAAAAAGCCCACCACGCCACTTCTTAGTTTGCTGGGAAGAAAAAGAGGCGAAATAAACTCCCCAGCAATTGGAAGAACTGGAATGTGCGTATATACTATAATAAGTTAACATTATAAATCAATCATGAAAAGGATATCATATTTTGCTAAATATTAAAATTACGCCAAAGTACTTTGTGACGAACTAAACACGGCATACATCGCATTGAAATAGGTAGTAAGCGATAGGTAAGCGATGAAAATGCAAAATCATTTGTGCCTGACAATTTCTTTTGGGTAAAGTAACTCTAAGATTGGTGTAATCTCCTTACAATTTTGAAATTGCTTTAAAAACTTGGAACTTTTAACAACAAAATTTTTATGGGACCAAATGGCAGCTATTCCGCATCTAACTCAAAAAGAATCACGTAAATCGGATCATTAATCTCGGAGTAATCGGTGTACATACATAAAAAAAAAAAAAAAAAATACCGATCGAATTGAGAACCTCCTCCTGAAGTCGGTTAAAAACACGGAAAAGGACAGCACAAACATACAAATGGACAGCGCAATTCTTCTTATATACAAATAACATTTACTCCAATTAATACAAGTACCATAATACCATTAGTACCGGTTAGTTCAGACATTTCCACCATTCCATGCTTACATTTGATCAGCAAAGACAACAAAATAGTTTCAATTAATTTCGCTAATTCTCCTATTCTTTTAAAAATGTTTGACTATCACAAAAACAAGATTAATGAAATCAACAGTATTCCGAACAATTTGTCCGTGGAAGAAAATTTGTACTTCCGTGATTATTATTTAAAAGACTTTAAGTACATAAGTCCCGATGTTATTAACGTTAACAAGAATAAGATAATTAACAAAGATGTTGAGAAGATGGTTATTAATGAGGAGTTGGAGCCGAAATCTTTGTTGGAGAAGTGGGTTAGTGAAGTCATGAAGGGGTTGAGGCAGTTCTTCTACCAAGGATCTCTTCATGGAGTCAAGTTAGTTCATTTTTCATGGAGTCAACTTTCGTTTCATTTCAATTTAACGTAAGTCCATTTTTTTTGTTCGAGTGATTTGATTTGATTGATTCTACATGCGTAATAGAAGTAAGGATAATAATATCAACCAGTTATTGTCCGAGTAAAATGCGAAGAGAAGCATTAATAGCCACACTTGTTAAAGGTCCGTCTTGAGGCGATTTCAGTGCTTGACTGAAATCCCACCGAATTCACTCTAGCCTTGAAGACACCTAAATTCACCTAAAATTCTCGTGTCTTAGTGTTTGTTACCAAACTCCTCCGAAGTTTCCTCCTGTCCTTCCTTTTTGAAGGTCGAATGTTGTTTAGGTAACCTATCTACACCTTTTTACTTATTATATCATTGTACACAAACATAAATTCACCTTCTGTTAAAATTCATAATGCATACTCCGTTTGCTTTGTTAACTGGTCAACAGCTGGTCTATTCTGTGAAAATCTCCTCGCGCTCACCCATCTTTAATCCGTAGAATTAGTTTGAGATGACAGCTCATTTCCAATTTACTTATTTATTTATTTTATTTACCAAACTCCTCCGAACGGCTTGACTGATTCTTTTGAAATTTTGTGTGTATATTTAGGAGGTCTGAGAATAGGTCGAAGACGATTTTATTTTGTTCTTAAAAAGCGAAACGAACTTTGCCGGGGCTGCTAGTAACACTACAAATATTTCACTAACGTAAACGAAATCTTCAGTGTTATAATTATTAGCAGTGAACGAAAGTTTCCTTTCATTTCTGAAATATTCCTTTAATTCTCTCTGACCAGATACATCTTCGAGCCGACCTTCGGAAAAAAAGAAAAAGCCACGTGGATCGTGATCATGTTCATCAGTATCTTCATATGCGCCGTGGTCATCATCCAACTGTTCTGCAAGTGGACCTCCACGCCGTTCGTCAACGTCATTGACTCCGTGCCCACTCCCATATGGGCTGTTCCGTTCCCAACAGTGGTTATCTGTCCTCATCTGCATGTTAAGATGTCTTATGCTAACGTTTCGGAGCTTGACGGGTAAGGGAATCTAAAAAAGAATGTAATAGAATAAACTTTATAGTAAAGTTGCGTATACAGGGTGTTTGGCAGAACGTTGAACATACAAAAATGGTGGATAGGTGGGGTCATCTGCTACTTACTCAGCCCTAATTTATTTGGCCCTGGCCCCCTGAATATTTAAAAAAAAAACTTAACTTTAAAGTGTATTTTTTACTAAAATGAGTAAAACTGGCATTTTTTTTAATCTTTAATGTTGGCAGATTCTTATAAAATTATTGCTTTATACAGATGTTAGCTAGAAAAAAAGTTATGAGTCCTCAAACTTACAGAAAGATTTAAAAAATACTTAATCTTAATTACAACTTGCATTTAAAAAAAAAAAAACAAAAAGTGATTGAGGAGTTCCAATTTTAGCAAAACATCCCTAGAGTGACCCCTTCTATCCACCATTTTCGTATGTTCAACGTTCTGCCAAACACCCTGTAGATTAAGAAATAAATTGTATAACTTGTGTTTCATAACACGTCCACGTCATCATATCACATTTTATTCAACATTGCAACAGCATTGTTATATTACTTTATCGTTTGTCGTTCTGCAGTTATTTTCAGAACACGTGTACGCATACATATGTATTAAAAGTACCTAACTTTAAAAACATGCAGTATCCACATTACTGAAACATGTCATATATTACTTTTTCTAACATCCCAAAACTGGCATGTTTTAGAACCGTTAACCAAATTTGACGTATTGGTATAATGTTTACTAATTTCTATGACTAATATTAATCAGTCCTTTTTTTACTAAGTAAGATAATTCGACTAATCTGTCAGCATTGTGCGTATTCTATTTACAATGTTAAAATAAAAACCCACAGATCCATATTGTATTACTCGTGCGTGACAGCGTGGCTGACTTGAACGCTTAACCAGGGGGTCGAGTCTGCTATTGCAATCGTGTCTCAATGACCGCTTAATGATCGATTTTTGACGTATAACGTCAAACTTATGACACATTTCCCATACAAAAACTATCAAAGTTGTCAAATATTCGATCAATGAACGGTCATTGAGACACTATTGCAATAGCAGACTCGAGCCCCAGTTCCAGCCATTTCTGTACGAGATCTTTTCAGATAGCTTATAACTGGAATGGTGTCGTTTCTTATAGATACAATCATGTACAATAGATAACAATTTTCTAGAGAATCATTTCGTTTCTTGTTTCAAAAGAGACTAGATGAGAAATTAATCTGGACAGGAACCTAGTTTTCCCTTTACAACGTCTAATAATCCCTCCACTCATAAATCATACCAGATTGCAAAAAACTTTGTAGGAAATTATTTGAAACATAGGAGATTGCAATTCTTTCCTAGGATCAAGAAGCAGTTTTTTAATTGAAGACTGGGTGATAGACGATGAAATATTCAGATTGCTCTGTTGGTCGTAGTTCTACGTTTAATTCCCAGTTCAGTTTTCATCACATTCAATACTCAAGAGTCCGAATTAGTGCTCAGCCTTTGACAATAAATTTGTCCTACGTTTGTTGTTGTGCGACGCAAAGAAGGGTAATGTGTTAAATAGACTATTGGTACATAAATGTACATATTAGACAAACATCTTCAAGAGACGATTTTACCTACATGTTGCATGTTGCACTATGTTGTTTCATTAGTCTTGATAATGCAATGCCAGTGTTATTGATTTTACGAAAAATTTTACTAAATCATAATGGTATGTTTTTAAACAGCTAATTTGCTAAGAGCCTAATTCCACCTATTTCTCAATCATCAGATAACTTTTATCCACGGAATCAAAATGGCGGTTGAAAGCTTTTTTACAAGCATTATGTCAATCCGCCATATTTGATTATTCAATCATAGTTATCTGACTATTCAAAAACTAGCTTTTATTGTAGTACCGGGTAAAATGGGGTGGATAGAAACTCAAGGGTGAATAGAAACAAAACTTTGAGGAGGATATTCACGTAAGTTAAAAGTTGTTTGCTACTCACGAGGCCTGTAATGCTCTCAAATAATTGAGATAAATAGTTTCGACACCTTGTTAGTATCAAACAATATTAAACTAGCGTAAAAATCCTCCTCAAAGTTTTGTTTCTATTCACCCTCGAGTTTCTATCCACCCCGTTTTACGGTACCTAAATATCTACTATCCTGCTTGATGCGATAGTCCATTTGTAGTAAGAAAAGAAATTGAAACAAACCGTTTTACAGTCCGATCAACCAATTTTAACTTCTGGTCCGAATTAATAAGGATTGCATTATAAGCAAAAACGTGGATACAACACCAATTGTTTACTGCCGCTGCCATTTGTCATGTTTCTAACGTGATAGAAGTCAATATCGGTTGATCGGACTGTAAAAAAGGTTTATTTCTTTTCGCATTTCAAATGGACTATAGGATGATGATGATGATGATATTTTTTTCAGAATACAGGAACTATTTGCAGCCATGGTGTGCCCGAGAGTGACTAATGATAAAATTAGAGGAACTCGTTTAGACGATCTTCAACTTCACAAGCTTACAGAGTTTGTTGTCCAGGTAAATAAAATAGAATCACTTCATATACGGATTTGTCTAATCTATTCTTATCGTGTGTTTAGTAAATAACCTGGTGTCAGAGTTTATTTAGGCCATGGGCCTCTGATTTTCATATGCCGTTAAGAAATTACTCTCAAGCATGTCGGTATCCTCACGATGTTTTCCTGCACTGTTTTTGAAGCAAGTAATAATTATACAATACGTACCAAGGTACTACATACATGAATTCGAAAAGCCGTAAGAAAATTCCTGAGAGATGTTTTCTCTTCGGCATGAAGAGGCCCATGGGCGAAATAAACTCTCTGATACCTAGATTATATTCCACACAAAAAAGAAAAAAGTAAGCGTAAGGCTTTATTTTATTAACTAAGCTTGTGACCTCTTGACCAGCGCGGAGGTCATTACCGGTTGATTTCGTGATTTCAGGCATCACCAACCTGTCCAGAGGTGGTGAAGGCTTGCAACTGGCCGGCACTGCATGACGCCAAGTGGGAGATGGACAAATGTTGCGAGCTGTTCCAACCCATTTTCACTAACTATGGACTGTGTTTCGCTTTCAACAGTTTACCACTCAATGCTATGTAAGTAGAATTCGATGCGAGTATTAAAAGCCAGCTCATGAGGACTGACAGCTAGACAGTATATGCCACGGAACAGGACGATTTCTTTTTTTATATCAGAAACTACAATATGCTCTCAAAGGCGAAAAAAACATTGAACAATCAAATTTCCTCGAAGATATCATCATGAAGTCACTGGGAAATCCAATGCATTTTAACCCCTGCAGTGCGATTCTGGTCAAATCACCGCGTGAAAATGTAGGCGTAGTGAGGGCAAATTGAGCTGTCATTCCATACTAACGCTAGGCATTTACAGTTCACTTAACTCAAGTTTTCACGGCGTGACTTTTACTGAATCGACCAGCTGGAACTGTACATATGACAAAAATGCCAAGCACGCCACTCGACACGACTACATGTCGAGAACTACATAAATTTTGATCTAAATCAAAATAGTTGGGGTATATAAAGGTGCGAGTAAGATCTAATACATTATTACAGGACCAACGACACTCTCTCCTGGCACAAAACCTTCGACGTGGACGCGAAGCCGGCTGCCTTGCAGTGGGGGTTGGACATCGGCTATCCAAAGGTGTTTCCCCCTGACCTGACGATGAAGCCGTTGAGAGTCATGGCTTCTGGAGAAGCCAACGGCTTGGGTGTGGAGCTGTTCCTCAATAATACTGAGCATCAGTATGCTTGTGAAGGGACGAGCTTGGGATTTACTGTGAGTTTCAATTGGTTTTCATATTAAACATAATTTAACATCACGTCTTTGATTGCCGAACGGTTAGAACGAAGTGCACCTGTAATAGTACACCCGCATTTCGCCAGTTATGTTAAAGTCCCACGTAATAGGGGCGAGCTTATTGCCATCAATCGGGCACGAATCCAGACTCTAGGCTGCTACTAAAAAATTACGATGGGAAACTCAATATCACTTTGCCCGACCCGGAGATCGAACCTGTGACCACTAGACCAACGAGGCAGTCAGAAAATAATAATCTTTGTTTTCCAGTATTACAATTTGTTTGTCTATTAGTGTTAGTCACTTGGAAGACAAGGCCAAGCTGGCATCCAAAAAACTCGGTGTGCTTAATAAAGCGAAGAGGTACTTCACATTGGGGCAAAGACTGCTGCTATACAAGTCGCAGATTCGGCCCCATATGGAGTACTGCTGTCATCTCTGGGCGGGAGCACCTGGGTACCAGCTTGGGCCCCTTAACTCGGTACAAAAGCGAGCTGTGAGACTCTTGACGACTCTGAATTTTACGTGAAACAGATTAAGATTCATACTCAATTGGGAAAATTTGACACATTGCACAACTTGATGTGCTGGCGCCTGTACTACAATCGACTACTGCACAATTCAACGCCTTGACCGTGCAGCTAACTACACAGAGGTAGAAAATATAAAAAGTCAAAACCTTTTCTATGACATCCGCGACATCTTGACTTAAATGCGGCGACGTTAGCTCTATCCAAAGACATTCAATACCTATAGACCGGACATCACAAACAAAATTTTCGTCCGAAAAAGTCTATGAGTTTTTTTAGTACGTTCCACTGCCGCTCTAATATTCATATATTATTCTAGATGGTGTTGCTGAGACATGGGATCAAAGTTTTTTTATGACATTTCCTTGACTTGCCCGCTCTATACCCTTTTAAGGCTGCGGTTCCATTGAAGCGGGGTTGGGCGGTGCGGAGCGGAGACATGCCGAAATTATCCTATCACAGGCGAGACGAGTAATGCTATGAGGAATTCAACCAGTGTGATTGGTCGATTTCTGCACGTCTTCGCTCCGCTCCACCGAACTCCGCTTCATTGGAACCGCAGCCTAAATCTCTTTGGCTCTATCTAAAGCTTTATCCGACTATTACGTCATTTGGTCACGAGTGCAAGGAAAGCAAATGCGATGAGAGTTATCACACACCAACCCAATTTTTTTTTCAGAGGTAGGCAAAGACATTCAAAACAGTATAAAGAGGACATGCGAAGAAATATCAAGAAAAACTATGATCCCATGTCTCAGTAACGCCATGTAGCATAATATAGCAATATTGGAGAGACAGCGGCGCGTACCAAACTAGACTAATCGACTTGTGTCCACTAAGACACAAATATCGGATGAAAATATTGTTCAAGATGTACCACCGTCTACTTATAAAGTATTGAATGTTTTTGGATGTAGAAAATCCTCTTTGATGTCCTCCGCCCTGGAGCGAGTAGACGACGGGTCTGTCTGATTCTTACTGACTATACACCCCCCCACCGTTCACTTTCATCACTTATACTGGAGATCATCAACGTTATTTATTGATTTATTTAGGCAAACCAACTAAATACACACAAAGACATTCACATTACAAATCATATTAATTATAATATTACTAGCTGTACCCTGCCACGCTTCGCTGTGGCACATTGTGATTGAATGGTTAAAAAAAAAGAGAAAATGACGTGTGGCACTCGGAGACTGCCACGGTAAAGCTAATGCATAGCATTTTTTATCAACTCCTTTCCCCCTCCCCTCCCCTCTCTCCCGCCTATCCCCCACACCTCCCAAGCCTTCTCCTTACCCCTCCATCCCCCTCCCCTCACCCCTCCATCACTTTCTCCTCCCTCCCCCACCCGGCTCCTGCCTCTTCCTCTCCCCCTTTCCCTTCCCCTCTCACCTCACCCTTCCCCCTCTCATTCCCTCCTTCTCCACCCCCTCCTTGACCTGACTTCCCTCCTCTCCCACTCTCCATCTTTCCCCTACTCCCCTACCCATCCCTCCCCCACTCCCCTCCCCATCCGTCCCGCTACACTTGAGCACAGCTCTTTTAAATTTAGTGATGCTGCCTGAAAATATGTCGAAGTCAAAATCGTGATCCCTGCCTATCACACACCAACCCAACCCAACTTACTCAAAAACTGTCTTTCTTTCCAGATCCTCATCAGCTCTCCAACCGACCACGTCTACACCAGCACTGTCCTCCGTCTCCCAATGAACAAGATGACCACTGTCGAGGTCACTCCCCTCACCTACAAAACCGATTCCTCCCTTCGAGCCCTATCCCCTTACAGAAGACAGTGCTTCTTCCAGAGCGAGAAGAGCTTACAGTACTATGAGTTCTATACTGATAGTAACTGTAAACATGATCTGATAGTTCAGGAGGCCAGGAATATGTGTAAATGTGTGCTTTTTAATTGGCCAAGTAAGTATACAGGGTGTCTCCACGAAGTCTGCCGGCCGATTCAGTCAAAGTATCCCGTGAAACTTAAGTGCAATAGTGAACTGTCAATAAAATGCATTATGGAATTGCAGCTCAATTGACAACATTTCAAAATAAAATTGATATGACCCTAAAACAAAAATACCGTTTCTTCATTTTTTAATACTGAGTACAAATATATTTTTTTAATTTTTATTTATTGCTCAATTTCTGAGAAAAAAAATAAAAAACCAAAAAACATGCGCTGACGTCACTTATACGGTGGAATGAGGAAAACCTTAATGTCAAACAAGGCATTTCTAATGTCAAACAAGACATATCTAATGTCAAAAATGACATATATAATGTCAATGTGGTGACATTGACGACTGCTAAGTGACAGTGACATCTAAGTAACAGTTTTTTTTGACGTATCACACTAAAGCAAAGGATATATTGCCATTCCACCGTATGAATGACGTCATTTGGCGCTTACGTCATTTTAGAATGCACCGAATTTCAAAGTTAAAATTATGAATGATAAGTACATAATTTCGAAAAACCAAGCCCTCTAGTTTTGGATTTACTTTTATACAGGGTGTTTTGGGGATGAGTGTAGGCATTTTGCAGATGGATAGGGTCGGTCCATACGATTATTTTATAGTATGGGAACTATGGTCCGATATCCTTTAGTTTTTAAGTTATGGGCAAAAATTGTTTTTTATGAATACTTTACACTTTATTTATTTATTATTTATTTATTTATTTAATACTTCAAGCACACAAATGTACATAGGCGGACTTAATGCCACACACACACATGCACTTTTTGGGTTATGAAGCTAAAAATAAACACAATTTCATATTAAATACAGTTTTTTTATTATTTGTCGATTTAAACACATAACACACGATAAATTAAAAGTCTTACAACTATTCCGGTAGCAAAAACAATCAAATAGTGAAGAAAAGAAAATAAGCATAAAACAAATCTTAGTGACTTTCATAGATTTTTTTTTGTCCATAACTTAAAAACTAAAGGATATCGGACCATAGTTCCCATACTATAAAATAATCGTATGGACCGACCCTATCCATCTGCAAAATGCCTACACTCATCCCCAAAACACCCTGTATAACGTAACTAGCAGACGTCACGCAGTTTCACCCGCGTAGTTTCCGTTCCCGTGGGAATACGGGGATAAAAAGTAGCCTATGTCCACCGGGAATAGTGTAGCTTTCCACCAGTACAATAATTTTTAAAATTGGATTATTAGTTCCGAAGATTACCCCCTACATACAAACTTACAAACTTACAAAATTTACCTCTTTATAATATTAGTATAGATAAAACATGCAGGTTAAAATTTTGAAATGTTGTCAATTCGCCTTGATTATCTCAGTACATTTTTACATGGTGATATTTAAATGAACAAAATCGTCCTGCTACTTATGATTCTAGATCAACCTCAAAACCCCTTAAAATATTATGCATATCCCGGAAATCGAATACCCCAGTTAAAATGTAAGTGAATTGTAGGCGAATTGAGCTTTCTTTCCATATTAATGCTAGACATTGACACTATTCTCTTCATTCACATGGGGTGAATTTGGCTGATACGACTGGTTGGACCTCGTGCTTAATTTAGTTATTTTAAGGATCATTTAAACGTAAGACAAAATGTACGTATTACCTTACACAAATGCTCACTAACAAGCAACCAAAAAAGCATACATACTCCTAATACATCATTAAAAGAAACATATTTAGTTATATGAATAGAAATAAACAGAACTTGACTTTCTATTAATAATGAAATTATACATATATAACAACAAAACCAAACAGGTCATCAACTTAACCACTCGTAAGCCATAGGTAATAATAGAAACAATTAAAAAGCAATTGTGTCTCGCGAAGATCTACGTTCTGGCACATGTTGGGTTAATTCACAAAAAAAAGAGTTCATAAATAAAATCAAAATAAACTGTAAACTACTGGGCTATGGTTTATTAACTACAGTAGTAGTAGTTAATAAACCATAGCATACCATATGTTATTTTATTATGGGACCAAATGGCAACTATTCCGCATTAAACCAAAAAAGAATCATATAAATCGGATACTAAATGAAAGCGTAATCTAATCAGTGTAGGTACTTACATACATGAAAAATAAATACCAATCGAATTGAGGACCACCTCCTGAACTCGGTTAAAAATTATGGCCGTATTCCAAATGAATCCTAACATGATTGATTTATCCTAATCCAGCAGTTAGTTTAGCAAAAGGAGCTTGCAATACAGCTATAAACACCCGGGACGTAAGGTTCAACGAACGTATAACAAATATCTCAAGAAGAAAAATGATTTAAACCCGCCCGACTAGCGACTGTGCAAACGCAAAAACGTCACTTAATTTTCTTGGCATTCCAGGGAAATTCATCTGGGAGCCGGTCTGCACCACGAAACATGACTTCAATTGTATTCGCAGCGTAGAAGGTTTGTTGAGAATAATTTAATAATAGCTTATTTAAATAGGAGATACTGAATGAAATGAGGACTTTGAACTCTCTTCAGACACCTGATAGAAAAGATAAAAACGATGAAGTAATTTTCTAACAATAGCCAGTGGTTTATGTAACACTAGCACTTTGCTCACGACTTCGTCTGCTTGCATTTCGTTAACAATCTCTCTTAGTTTTTAAATATAACCAAAACAAATAATGAGGATTTCTATCGGTAAAAGAATTTTCCAAATATCTCCAGTAGATCCAGAATTAACCCCCTACAACCTCGAACAAACTTTACTTTTATAATCTTATAATATAATTTATAAAATTCTCGTATCACAGTATTTGTTATATTACTTCTCCATAACGGCTCGACTGATTCTTATCAAGTTTTTATAGTATACCTAATTATATTCAGTAGGTCTGAGAATAAGACGTAGGTACAGACGCCAGCACATCAAGTTACCCCAATGTGTCAAATTTTCCCAATTGAATATGAACCTTATTCTGTTTAACATAAAGTTGAAAAACGATCAAAGAAATTTGACACATTGGGGTAACTTGACGTGCTGGCGTTTGTACACTAATAATCCTACTAATATTATAAACCTGAAAGTTTGTGAGGATGGATGGAGGGATGGATGTTTGTTACTCTTTCACGTTAAAACTACTGAATGGATTTTAATAAAATTTGGTATGGAGTTAGCTGACACCCTGGATTAACACATTGGCTACATTTTATCCCGGTATTCCCACTGCAACGGGACCTACGCGGGTGAAACCGCGAGACGTCTGCTAGTTCATTCTAAGGCGAAACGAAGTTTACCGGAGCAGCTAATATTAGTATAGATACATCAAAATTAAGAGTGGTTGTCAGAATTTTCGGGTTACTATCAAAGATCTAATAATGAGTAGGTCATTAGTAAACCTTTGAGTAGGTCATTGGTAGACCAGTCGTTACGAGTAGTCATACCCTAGTGATACCAGGTGGTTAGACTGGTTGTCTACCAGTTACCCAGTCACTGGGCTGTGGAGGATGTAAAACACATTAACTCCATCAGTTAAACTGGAAACCGACCCCAACATGGTTCTGAAAAGGCTAGGCAGAAAATCGCCTAGCCTACCTTTCTACTTTAAATAGCTCGTCATACGGCCAACTTTATCGGTGCGGTGAGTGCTACTCACCGATAATGTTGGCCGTATGACGAGCTAACCCGACGACCCGTAAGGCTGCTACTATTTAGCCACAAGTTACTAAAACGTGGTCAAACGCGCTATCAATAATAATAAACAATAGTATTGTTAGTTGGTTAAAATCGAATTTAGGTATAATGAGAATTTTTACTCAATTTTTATTTCAGAAAAAGTCGAAGAGCAACTAATATACGCATACTACGCAGAAAGTGAGGACGAGGGAGGTACCTCTCAGGAGTCGCAGTCCTGCCACCCATCCTGTAATGACGTCATCTATGCGAGCCAGGTGTTCTACTCGGACCTCACCAAGGATAATATGGAGGATACTTCGTATAAATGGGGACAACTAAGGCTGTTAGTGAGCACGATAAAATACAAACTCTAAACGAATCTTTAAATATTCGATACTAATACTAAACTTTATTTGCAATCAACAATGTGTAGGTTACAAAACAAAGTTTGTAACCTAAACATTGTTGGTTGGTTTCTTACAAAGGTTTGAAAAAAAAGTTAGCCGTCACGAGACGCCTGCGCAGGCGCTAGAAGTGAAACTTCGAATTTATTTTTTATAAGTTATAGGTACCTATGCATAAGAGCAGATTACTGGACGCATCGGATACGGCATAATGAAAAGATGAAGCATTACTTTGTTTCATAAAATACCGACTGTTAAAAAAAACATTTTTATGAAATATTTTGTAATAAATAAAAATGAAAATTTACAGATTTACATAAAGAAATCACACATAAAAAAAATGTGATTATAATGGAGTGGAGCCTGTACAATCAGATACAGCAAGAAAGTGTCCTAGTAGGATAACTGAAGCTTTGAACAGCTGATCTTATTTCTAAAAAAAAAGAAATCCGATCGGTACCATGTTAGGGACTGGGCACATTTTGTTTTTTTATTTAGGTTTGCAAAAAAAAACGGGCACTTTAGATTTTTTTCTCTACTTCAATGAAGAAGAACAGGAAATAGGTTTTGTTAATTGGACGATGTATTGGCATGTTTTTTGAAGCATCCTGGCATGATTCTTTACGTTCCAAATTTAAAATTTGAAATAATTAAAAGAAAAATAATGATTATTGTGGATCATTCTAAAATTGCTTTACTAACGGCGCGAATTGCTGAAACGATTTTTTAACTGATTACGATATTTTAAAACTTTTTGGATATTTTCTGCAAATTAAACAATTTAATCTTTCTTTTTACAATAAATACCACTTTTTGATATGAGTGATAAAGCGATAAGGGCCGGTAAAATTATAGCCCTACTTGAAGAAGGTTGTTCGCAAACTTACGTGTCTCAGCGGCTAAATGTGAGTCGTTCAACTGTCCAGAGGACTTGGCAACGGTACCAAGAGACTGGTTCGGTCAAAAGAAGACCCGGTTCGAGAAGAAAACGATGCACAGAACCAAGAGATGACCGCTTTTTGGTGAGTCAGGCGCTACGTAATCGTAAGGCGTCAAGTGTGGACCTGAAGAAGAGCCTTGAAGAAGTAAGAGGAGTAGAAGTTAGCTTGTGGACGGTCAGGAGGAGGCTTTTGGCTGCCAATATCAAGAGTTACCGCCCAGCTCGGGGCCCTAAATTACTCCGTGAGCACCGTGTTGCTCGACTTTAGTTTGCTCGGAACTGTGCTTCATGGACTCTGGAGGACTGGAATAAAGTATTGTTTTCTGATGAAGCTAGTATCTCTTTGTGTGGAGAAGACCAACGCCGGCGAGTGCTGCGAAGACCACGGGAACGCTATGCGGAAGTGTGTTTCGAAGAAATCACTCTTTATGGCGAAGGCTCCGTTATGTTTTGGGCAGCAATTAATTCGACGGAGCGTACGGAGTTAGTTTTTATAGAAAATGGAACATTAAATGCACACCGGTACATAATGGAAGTCCTAATTCCATATGCACAACCCACATTGACTGCACTTGGGGAAGATTCCATTTTTATGGACGATAATGCTCGCCCGCACCGTTCTGGCGACGTGGAAGCGTACATGCAAGAAGTTGGGATCCGTCGTTTAAATTGGCCAGCTCGAAGTCCTGACCTCAATCCTATTGAGCATGTGTGGGATGTTCTAAAGAGACGGGTAAGATCAGTGCAACCTGCTCCACAAAACATCAGGGAGCTAAAAAGAGTCATTGCAGAAGAGTGGGAACGTATTCCTCAAAACGTTATTAAAAACATCGTGGACAGCATGCCCAGAAGGATTCAAGCTGTGATTTTGGCAAGAGGAGGGCACACTCGTTATTAGGTTTTTACATTAATAACTTTATTTAATTAAAAAAAGTAAAAAAAAACCTGTCTTTATTGCCGACCACTTCTTATTGTTTGGGCGTGGACATCGATTTTAAAGAATCCATCGTTTTTTTTTCTTTTAATTGCTCGAATTCACTTCACGCGCATTAATTTACACGATTATAAGTATACAGACAACGTCAAAGAAATAAATTTCATTTAATTAACTAAAATCGACCTTAGAACGTAAATTTCCTTAGGTGCCCGTTTTTTTTGCAAAAGAGTGTATATATGACTGACCTAAAGGGTTAATTACGTACAAAATCAGGTTTCAAATAAAATACCTACTGATATTTCTGTTTGTATCTTTTTGACACAGGGGTGAAGTAACGCAAATCAACGTACATTTTTACGACGACATGTTTCTTGGACAACACCGTCATGCGCAGTATGATGACTATTATTTTATTGGTGAGTTCTTTATCTAATAAACCTAGTTACCTATACCTATTAGACGTAGGGACTTGTGACTAAATCATGCGGCAGTGCGGCACGCAGCACGGTTCAATAGAAAGGTTTATCTACGCTTCTAGTTATAATTTGTAAGTTTTTATGGTGTTCAATAAAGAATATTCTATTCTATTCTATTCTTACTGAGGTTGGACCGATGATGGGTGACCATTTATTAAGTACCAATACCTCTACGTGCCTCGGATAGCACGTTAAGCCTTAGTTCCCCAGGGCCAGCAACAAGACAACCAAGTTGAATTTTTTAAAAGGTAGTTTCGTATGGAGAAGGATAGGCAAGTAATACCATGCTTAGGTACTCTTTAAAGGTCACCGCTCATTAGAACCACCCGGCACCCACCCTGCATAGCCTCGTCGCACGGTGTCCACTCGTAGTTGACAGGTGCTCCACGAGTGGACGCTGCGTTATCACTTATAAACGTCGAGCGGTCAACCAGTCAATGCGCCGTCAACGCAAGAAGGCAAGCATGCGAGCAGCGAGTTGTCACTATCACCGAATGGTCCACGGCTTACGACCGAGGCGATCCGGTGACGCTTCGGAGTTGATGTATAGAACGCATACCCATACAAGTTTTCCTGTTAAAGCTAATTCTAGCCATGGAAGAGGCCTTGTCACTTGTAACACAGGTTTATACCAAAACCTATATCAAGCACCTGACTCACGCAAAGGTGGAATTCAGCTTAGACCTTTTTTGGTTTACAATTGTTTTAAGCCGGATTTGTGAAGAGAGAATAAACGATAAATTATTTTTATTATACATAAACAAGTCCATAATAGAGAATACTAGCCGCAGGAGGCGAGGCGAAGCGAAGTGGGTGCCGGATGGCTCTAATGAGCTGTGACCTTTAAGTCAGACTGGAAGCCAACCCAGTTGGAAATAGACTAAGCTGATGACAGTTTCTTCCCACAGGTGCAATCGGTGGTCTTCTCAGCCTGTTCCTCGGATTCAGCATCATCAGCGTCGCGGAACTAATCTACTTTGTACTGCTCAAACCTGCTTACGTCATCTTTATAGAAGATAATCAGCAATAAAGCTCATATTTATAGTTTTTCACAACATTTTGCTATTCGATTTCGTTGTGAGTTTGTGAGTAATTTTTGTGGCCTACTCAAATGTTCTTTCTTTGTCAAAATTCGTCGGGTTTTTCAATAATCTGCATGGTTCTCACATGATTTGACCAAGATAATGGCCGGACTTTAAAAGAGTCTACGACCTCTGAGTTTCTTCTCGTAGTCGTCGTAGTCAGATAGTGAAACAGCGACCTCACTAGCTAAAATAAAAAATGACGAGATAAAGTGTTTGTAAGCACCAATGTACAGAAACAATAAAAATATAGTATCATTAAAAAAAAAAAAAAACAGCCGAATCGAGAACCTCTTTCTTTTTTGTAAATAAAAAAGATCTGTCGAGGCCAAAAGGCCACCAATTTCAGCGTACCACTGCGATTTGACAAAATTATTTAGTGCCTACTACATGCAGTCGGTTTCCTATTTTGAATGATTGCTACACCGATGTATGATCCTAACTAGACATAAGTATCAACTTAAATGAAATAAATCGTTTCACGCTTTGCAACAGTCGGGTTACCTATTACTTTTATTATCCTATCTCCCCATATTGATTTTTCGATGAATTATAAAAACGTACATTCGGCATCAGTTCCGGTGAATCACCCTTAGGCCACGGATACGAAGTCAGCGGGCAGTGGGGCGCCAGCAGAGCGGTGACGGTGGCAGAGCGGGCATGGCGCATTCCAAGTTATATGGAACTTCTTCGTAGGCAGCGGGCTTAGGCCGGGAGGCGTTTGAGCATTGCGCGCCAGTTTAGCGTTGTGCGCTCCGCTGCCGCCCCGCTGCTCGCGACTTCGTGTCCGTGGCCTTAAGGCTATTTAATAGCTTGCACTAAACTCACGTATGAGCGGTCAAGCTCTTATCTTTAGTGCAATGCGTTGCGTAGCTCAAATCATTTTGTTAGCTAACCGATTCACCACGAGCGAGGCCAATGGTACAACGAATGAAATAAACATTAGCAGCTTCGCCTGGATTACATTCTTTCAAAGATAAAGTTCCGGTATGGTCCCTGCGGAGAGCTCTCAATGCGCAACATTGTCCGAAGGTAATTGTAACATTATTAATTCATTAAACACTCCATTAAGTAATAAAAAAGTCATAAAGTGAAGAATGATCTTTTGTAGCTAAATGCCATTACAAAAAACTCCAGACGGTAAGTATAGCCATAGTCATACTACGAGTTTTGTACATAATTCTGGAAATAAATTTTTCGTCTGTTACTTCCTCATTTTAACGTTTTTTACTGATGTTTTTTTGCTTAGGTACCTAATTTCCGTCAAAACCGATAAGATTTTTGAGAAATGACAGAAGTGACTTATTACTTAATTTGTTAAGGAAAATTCATATTGGGTTAAATAGGAATGATTATATTATTTTCATCTTTCATGGTACTTTAAGCAAAAAATAACATCAGAAAAAAACGTAACAATATGTAACCGACAATAGTTATTTGTGCAACAAGAGAGCAGAGTCTTTTTTCGCTACGAGTGCTGATTTTGAATCCTGAGTGCGGCGCGGCGAGGGATTCAAAGGCACGAGATGTAAAAAACGTGTAACACACATAACTTTTCACTTCAGCAGCGAGAACACTTTTTGAAACTAGAAATAAATATTTACAGGTTAAATATCAGTTTTATTTGCAGTAAATACTTATTTTTGTTTAAACACAACAATAAGTTAATGATTCAATAAATTACAATAAAAGATATAAATTTACTTTTTGCAGAATTTCTTTAGTTAGTTTGAAATTCCGAACGTGTTTGTCTTTGAATGGTTGAATTCAAAATCGGAACTTCGACAGGGCTGGTCTTTGTCCCTTTCTCTTTCTAATGTTGGGAAAGAGATAGAGTGTGAATGTTTTGAATTGTATGATTAACCCAAGACTGAATAAGATACATATTCGCGGCTTTCTGATTAAACAATTAAAAAGTTACGTTGTCTCACTCAGTGAGCAAAATCGCATTTTGCTCACTGATTTCAGGCAGCAAAACCTACATGTTTGAGCTACTGAAGTGAAAAAAATTATAATGCGGGGAAGCTAGTATTATTTATTAATATCTATACAGAACTCATAGGTATGTGTGACGATATCCAATATACCATGTCAACTTGTATTAAGAGACGGTTACTCTACCCTCCATAGTTTCACAGTTTTATGGGGAACGCACAATCCATCATAAGTATTATCTAAAGCCTAGGCCAAACCAAAGCGTTCAGCTCGCGTCCGCGGTGGAGTGCGCGGTGGCGATCAGTTGTTGCGTACGAACTTGTAGCGACGTGTTCACGTGATTAAGTATAAGATTATTAGAAAAAAGGACATTATCTTAAAATATTATTTAGACTTGGCGTTCACTAGACTTGCTGTGATTGTCCTGACCTTTCTTGTTCCCCTTCATCGTCAATGAGAGCAGACATAAGTAAAATTTCTTCAATTTCACTAAGTATCTGAATCAGAGGGCATTGTAGTTAATGACGTGACTTCAGCCTAGTGAACGCAAGAACAAACGCGACAGTGTACATAACTTTTGCACGCGCAGTAATCGCCACCGTGCACGCCCCACCGCGGACGCGAATTGAACGCGTTGGTTTGGCTCTACCTTAAGTCTAAATGTCTTTGGAATACACTGACAAGTGACAATACACAAGACATAAAAAAATACGTTGTGACAAACTGACATTCATAACATAACCTATTTAAAGTAACTAAATTAAAACAGAAATCAAAATTATAACAATGTTCGCCAATCTAAACTGTTATCTGGGGTCCTGCGATATCGAATATCTCAGGACCCTAAATGACAAACTTAACGCGAGGGTAGCTGATCAGGTGAATGAAACAGAGGAACTGGTGATGCTCAACAACTTTGCACACGAGAGCAATGAGTATCAGTTCAAGAAATGTTTGGAAGAAAGGTGAGAACGAGTAGAATTGAACCACCTTTAATGTCACAATAATACTAAATACTTATCACTTAGAAATTCTTGAATCCCCGAAATGTATGTACGCGCATAGTTTCTGAATGACTGCACCAAATGTGATCATTCTTTTGTTGTTGTATCCAAAGACATTAAATAGGTACTACACACACACACACTACACACACTTACTACATATAGATGGGACTTCATGAGGAGTCTAGTTTAGTTTTGTTTAGTCAGCGTCGCTGAAGCTCCAATATTTCTATATTATAGCCATTCATTACAATTATCAAGACTCCTTCATGCCTCGATGAAAAGCCACTTTAACCATGTACCTACTTAAAATACTGGCACTCAGACTGGAAGCCGGACCTACCATACTTGGGAAAAAGTTAGCCTTTATGTATGGCGTTTATGTATTTTTGTATGTCATCAGGAGGTCGAGTCTGCTATTGCAATCGTGTGTCAATGACCGGTCAATTTTTGACGTATAACGTCAAACTTATGACACATTTCCCATACAAAAACTGTCAAAGTTGTCAAATATTCGATCAATGACCGGTCATTGAGACAGGATTGCTATAGCAGACTCGAGCCCCTGGCTGTGTGTGCGTCAGGATGACATACAACCATACATAAACTCACGCCCTTGTTTGATACTCTATTTCTAATTGGTTACAGTTTAATTTCATTTAAATACTTAATTGTAATTTACAATGGCTGTAAAGTGATAATTCTTTCCCCTTTATCGATTAAAAATATTAGCGTAACTTTACATCGTGTTTATTAATAAGGGGAGAAAAGTTGTTAAAACTGCACCTCCTTCCCAGAATCTCAGACATTGCCTCCTGGCGCTGGGTCCTAGTAGACCTTACGAAACGTCTAAGTGAAGCGGCAGAAGCTCTGCATTATGAACACAAAGCTCTTCGAGTGGTCATTGGTAGACTTCAGAATGAGATAGATGAGCATTCTCGTCAAGCGTCCAAACCTGGTGTGCTGAGTCCTCTATCTGATACTGTGGAAGAGTCTATTCTGCAGGTGATCTATCTTTTAAAACCTTAGTACTTATGTCTATTGGTAGGTACAAACACCAGCACATTAAGCTATCCCTAAACTATCCAAACGGATAACAAATTTGACAGATTGGGATAGCATGATTTGCTTAACCGTTGTACCCGTAGCGACATCTATCTCGCCACATACGAACTATCGACTGTCATCCTACATCGTCATGCTAAAGTTATCCGCGCGATTGAATGTAGGTATATACAATAACCCAATAACATCCGTCGGGTAGTAGTAGCCCACCAGACATAAAACCCGGAAGGAAAGACTGGTCGGAAGGTCGTGAAGACGGATGTTATTGGCTAGTCGTTAGTTCGTATGTGGCGAGATAGATGTCGCTACGGGTACAACGGTTAAGCATATCATGCTTTCCCAATCTGTATAATTAACATAATATTGTTAAATCAAAATCAAAAGCCATTTATTCAAATTAGGCTGAGGATCAGCACTTTTTGAACGTCGAAATTACATAAGACAGTCCCCCAAAAAGCCCACCCTTCGCCACTTCCTAGTGTTTTTGCTGGGAGATGAGATGGGACATCTAGGTACATGGACAAAGTAGCAAGTTTAAATAGTCGGAACAAACAAAGAAACAGGCAAAAGTTTCAAAACTGCTGGTTTTGTAATAGTTTACTACTTTTATTTTATTACAAAAAGCGGAACAACATATTTTTAAATTTTAATAACGTATAATTTTCCAGGAATACGAATTTTTACGTGAGCAAAAGAAGAAATTTGAAAGAATGAAACTGTCTCTGGAGATGCAGCTAAGCAACATTGAGAAGACCACGAAGAGGATAGCCACAGATATATTTAATAAAGAACGGGCTCTCAGTATTGAGGAGGATTGTGGGAAAATTACATCGGGCACGCAATACAGAGGTCCATGTGTGCGAAGACTGAAGAAAAAAAGGTACAATTTTGGTTATTTTTTTAGCAAAACTTACAGCTAAACCTGGGGGTCGAGTCTGCTATTGCAATCGTGTCTCAATGACCCTTTTCAATTATCGATTTTTGACGTAGGTATAACGTCAAACTTATGACACATTTCCCATACAAAAACTGTCAAAGTTGTCAAATATTCGATCAACGACCGGTCATTGAGACACGATTGCAATAGCAAACTCGAGCCCCAGATACAGTAGTAACTAATTGCTCATTTGGTGATTATAATAGTTATTTTTACTTCAGTAGCTCAAACATGTAGGTTTTGCTGCCTGAAATCAGATTTTGCTCACTGAGTGAGACAAAGTAACTTTTTAATTTTTTAATCAGAAAGCCGCGAATATGTCAGTAGGTATCTCATTCAGCCTTGGGTTAATCATACAATTCGAAACATTCACACTTTCTCTTTTTTTTGCGTAAATCAGCGTATTATAGTTCCATTGTACCTATACCTCGGAAGATCAGCACCAGATCTTCACCAAATTAAAATGGGACCACCTCAGGAGTACCTATAAATACTCTTTCAAATTAGAAATGAATGAAAAAGAAGAATTTTGAGAATCGGTCTAGAAATGGGGGAGAAATCTGGTAACATACATTTGAAAAAAAAACATAGGTACACACACGAACATAGAACCTTCTCCTTTTTTGAAGTCGGTTAAAAAATCGGTTAAATTCCCTGTGGTCACCTGGTCACCGCCTAACCTTACCACATAGCGTTGTAATTCTTATTTCCTACAAACATTTATAAGTAGGTACAGACGCCAGCACATCAAGTTACCCCAATGTGTCAAATTTTACCAATTGAATATAAACATTATTCTGTTTAACATAAAGTTGAAAAACGATCAAAGAAATTTTACACATTGGGGTAACTTGATGTGCTGGCGTCTGTACCTATATGTTTTTGTTTAGAGCATCTCCAGTGGCGCGCTGGGAGCATCGCTGCGTAGCATTGAAGGCAGCTGGTCTTCGAGCGCTTAGTATAGCGATCGTCATCAGGCAAGAGGTACAGGGAAAAATGTATTCATGAAAAGCGCTTATAAACTTACTTTTACATTTCATTTTTTTATAAATATTGACCGTTCGACAGTTTATTGTACTACGTAACGTACGTTTATTGACTAAATAATTACAGCCACCACACGAGTTTATTAAGGTTAAGCTACGTTTATCGAGGTCGGCTCGAGGATAGGTGACCATTCATTATTAAACAATACTCCTCCGTGCCTCGGAAAGCACAAGCTAGTCCCGGCAATCATAATTATTGTAGAACTTTGAGTTTGACAGTCGTTACGGATTAGTAATAAAAACCCAGAGAAAACCAGATAAACGAAAGAGTTTCCTGTTACCTAGTCATCGGGTTGTGGGTGCAGGTCAGACCTCCTTCCAGTAAGACTGGAAGCCGAATCCAACATAGTTGGGAAAATGCTAGGCAGATGATGAGTATGATACTTACTTTTTTTTAAATATTATAAACCAGTGCTTGACTGCAATCCCACCTGATGGTAAGCAGTGATTCAATCAGTGATGGTGAAGCGCACTAATTTATTAAGAGCCCATTCACTCTAGCCTTGAAGACACCTAAATTATAATTGGACGGGAAGACCGCAGCAGGCAAATTGTTCCAGTCCTTCGATGTACGCGTTATAAACGACGAAGCGAAACGCTTTGTCCGAATCGTGGGAGTGCGTCGTGGGACTTACCTACACAGTGGAAAACGGAAACAGTTAATATTATAGTGTCTAAGTAGACTTGTGAGCCTCGTAGAATAGTTGACTTCGGCTCTTGGTTACATTTGAATTTGCTTCATCAGGTGCGAGGAGCCAGAGCACATCTTTCACTAACAGCACAAGCACACGCCTCACGAGTAGACTCGGCACTTAGGAGACGTTTGAACACGAACAAAGTCAAATTGCAGGATGTTTACTGGCAAAAGGAAGAGGTAATACAACGAGCCTTTAAATAATTATCTGCTTAGATCTTCCATATATCTCTATATATTGCCATCATGACTGAAAAAAAAGATGTAGGTATGGAGGCATGGTTGTGGAAGAATCCTGCGTTCCCGCGACCCCCGGCGCAGCAGGTTTAGTCGGTGAGAGTCTGACAAACCCGAGGGTTAATAATTGCGAAGATTCTCTATAATTTACCCTAGGCTATTACCTTCATGCATGATAGATTGGTTTCATTGCCGACCCTGAAAGCACAGGTGGTGGTGCTTATTATATCGATCGCTTAATGCCGCAATGCCAATGTCGTATTGAACTATTAAGGAGCCCTTAATGTTGCAGTTTGTCAGATATTACCAACACAACCAGTGCAGCCATAACATTTTCTTTCAACTTTAATACTTAGGTAATTGAAGTTGTGGAGAAAGAATGTCTAATAATGGCGCAGGGGAATAATGTTAGAACATTCTGGATATTTCCACAGACCATGCGAGACTACCAAGGTTTAGTGGATGAATTGTCGTTGACGGAACAGACCATCTTGGAGACGATGGAGCAAGAGCGTGTGGTGGTAGCCAGGATAGCCGATCGCGCCAAGAGACCCGTGGGAGAACACACGAGGGATGAGGTGGATAGACAACTGAGGGACGAGCTCGCTAGGTTGAGGAACTTCAGTAAGCAGCTGAAGACTAATCATGAGAAGCTGTCGTAAGTAAAACATATGTTATGACGTAGGTATTTACTAGGTAGATAAACGTCACATTTTGTTGTAACGTTCTTTTTTTAATTCTTTAGCGTTTTCATCTTCCTGCCTCTACCTATCCTAACTTTCATTTCTTGTGGTTCCACTGACCTGGTGTCTAAGTTCTTATTCCGCCCACCAATGGGCCCCTGAGTTTGCTTTAAATGTCGGTTGAAGTTGAAGAACTGGCTGTCATACATTTTAATGATTGTTGAACAAAAGGGCAAAGGCCTCACACAGAGAAGAGAGAAGGCGTAGGTCATTTATGCAATGAATTTATTTCGAATTTAATTGATTAAATAACTCAATTATGATTGCTTATTGATTACCTGCAAAAGACATTCAATAGATAGGTACTTACTTTTCTACCTAATTAAATCTCTTTGTTACCAACTGATATGCAATGCTCAAAGGTTAAGTACTTACTTACCTACTTACACTGCCATCTGTTTGAAAATGATGGACCTCATTATAGGAAAATATTAAATTTGCAATAAAAATATTGACGGTAATAACCGAGGTAAAATTATCCCATCTCTAATGTTAACCCAAATTACAAACAGAAAGCCAAATTTCATGAAAGTAAGTCAATTCCGGAGTTTGGCGAAGACAAACATCGTGATTTAAATCGCCAATCCGCCTTCAGAAAGCCTACTGATCAATGTCCGCGCCTTCTCTGTAAGTAGGTATGTGAAGAGGATTTTGCCACGTGTGACAGTAAATGGGCTTGTATTATTAAACATGCTTTTTATATGTTTTTCTCTTTTTTTCAGTAACCTGCAACACCACTTGATTGACTGGTTGTCTCGAACAGACTGCTGTGCAGCCGACCTTCTCCGCGTTGTGCGGTTAGACGAGGACAGAATCTCCTCAAGACTTGGAGAACCCTCTACTGGAATACCCCCACCACCAGGACCAGCTGAGATCCCTGGAGGAGATCAGATGCAGGAACAGCCATTGGGTCAATCACGCCACGAGGAATCTTTGCAATCAATTAGAGAAGAAGACGAAATTGAAGATACACCTTACCCCTTTGATCATTAACAAAACGAAGTAAAAAAAACAACGCACGTTGAGCAAATAAAGAGAGCAATGCACATCAATGCTAAGAAAAATGCCCGTTTGTAAATGCGAAAGTACGGTAGTTATTCCAATTTTTTTTTATTTATTCATCTGTAGGTACCTACTATGTCTCTCTGTTAGTTTGAGCTTAGGTAGGTACCTATATCCAAAACGGTTAGACCGATATAAAAACGGGACGGTGTCTATCAGATAGCTTATGTATAGGAAAAAAGTAACTTAGCTCTTAATAATTATTTAAAAGTTTATGGGATTCCTGCAAAAGATTTAAAACCCAAGAATTTCCATGCAGACGAATTCGCGCGCAGTTTGGAATAAAACAAGTCAGACGGAAAATTTATTTTCATATGATTTCTAGAAACGCGAACGCTCTAGATATGAGTAAGAATTCTATCTGATTTATGATTTAGCGTGATCACCGTGGACAATAAAGTAACGCCATAAACAAACAACCGAATGTATGAACGGTGCACAACTACTTAACTACTTATAAAAAATATCTTTAATAAAGTATAATTGAAAATGTAAGTAAATGTTTTCATAATTGTGTCTTGTTGCTTGATAAAAAGTAAACATATTTTGTTTTTGATCATGTTTATTTTGGAAAAAAAAATCTAAGAACTATTTTAACAGAAGATATCACAAGAAATTAAACTGTCCCGCTTTCACAAAACAAATAGGTAATTAAGTAGGCGACAGATTTACACATCCTCGAAATAAATGGATAATAAAAAATATTTGGGACACCAATCTTATATAATTATTTATTTAATTATAAATTATTTGAGATACATAGGTAAAGTACTTAGCTATATTTTTTACAGACATTTATTATACACTTACTATTAATTTTAAAGAAATATTCAATAATATTTTTTGATTAAATTACTACAATAATGAATTTAATAAATGTTTAGTTCTGCTTATATAGCACAGATCTATATTTCCATATCAATTTGTAGTTTGATTATTATTTAGAAATAAATATTACACTGTTATAATTTGTTTTAATTAATAAATATTTTCTATTGAAAGCAAAGTTATGGGTGCCATTTGCAACAACAATATAAGAATTGGCGACCAGGAATAGAACACAAAATGGTGCAAATATAAGGAATTTCACATTAATATTACCTACTTGTAAAATAATCAAAAAGTTGTCTTTACTTATGAAATAAAACTAAATTGTAAAGGACAAAGGTTAAAAGGTGTTGTTGAAGAATTTTCACTCTTCATTTGAATATTTTTATGTTCAAAATAAAATATGGTGGGAAAAATTAAGGTAATCACACCATCAACTGAATCAACACACACAGCCCCTGCATTCTGCAGTCTCAGTTTGGCCAAAGCTTTAGGTGGGAAAAAAAATGCCAAAAATAATTATTGAGTAGGAGACTAGAAGGGCTAAAAAATCCTTAAAAATCTATAAGTAAATGTTAGTATTGAACTGTTAACATTGATTTATTTAGTAACTTAGTTTAATTCTGTGGCGATAAGATTTATTTAGTAACTTAGTTTAAATCTGTGGGAAAACTTTTGATAACCTAGGTCCATCAAGTGAAACCGATCAGTTGGCTGATACAAAATGTATGAGGATTACTGTGACATACAAAACAATTTGTCCAATAATATAAATACACTTAGATAGGAAAATATTAAACTATATATTTCCAATAATGAAAAGAAATTCCTACAGAGATCATAACATACATTTTGATTATTGTATTCAATGAGTAAATACAAGCACTGGTTCTATATTACTATGGATACAATACATAAAACAATGGCATTTGCTGAAGCTGATTATTATGTTTCGCAGATAGGAAATTTATATACTATGAAATATAGAATATTGATTATGAATGATTTTCAACTCCAGATTCAGCCTAGTAAATGTGAATCTATGAATTGTATTCACATTTCGTTATATTCCCGTTAAACAGAAAGTCACCCAGCTATGTTTAACATAAAATAAACTACAATAAACAAAATAAGCTACAGAAAAATAGTTATTATTTGTGTAGTGATATATTTCAGTGAATCATAACAAATCTTAGACACAAAACAATGCTCAGTTTTCGAAAAAATGCAAGAAAAAAAATTGAAAATTATTCACGAGTAAATTAACAGAACTGAAAAAAATACTCATTGAACTCAACTAGCCACGCCCACGACAGCAGCAAAGGGGGGCGTAGTCCTATAAATCAAACTGGTTCAAATGTGCTTCACTATGTACATGGCTCTGGATGCTCTGAGCGTTGCAGGTGATTTCCATCTGGCATTTGTTGCAGTATGCAAAGTTTTCATGCTCGTTTGCCAAGTAGGACTCAATAGAAACCTCCTGGTTCTCAATCAGATCATCAATCTCAGTGAACCACTCCATATGTTGCTCATCATCATCAATATGACTGAGAATGCTCTGTACTGTGTTATCAATGTACGCGTCACACACTTTGCACCAAACCTCATCATCATTGTCTACTGGGAATATGCCATTTAGAGGTTTGAGTCGAACGGCGATGTTGGTCCGATGGTTAATGTGGTTGACGTGCTCCTCAATGCTCTGCAGAGTGCAGTCAAAGCTGCTGTTGCACACCTCACAGGTTACCTCGTCCTTCTCGCACGCCAGAAAGGCGTCCACAGAGATGAACTCACCGTCGACTAGGTCGTCTATCGCTGCCATCCAGTTAGCATGGTCATCGCACTCAATGTGTTTTAAAACTGACTCATCCTCCGGCAAGTTTCGGTTACATGGTTTGCAGTGGACTACGTCGTTACTGAAATACATGCCGTTCTCATTCATTAGCTCCATATTTTCTTTGTGTTTTGCACCGTTTGTGTGTTGGTCGATACATTTGCTTGCCTTAGGAATAAACACACCGCAAAATACGCAACGTACGCGCGTCTTTGAGCAGGCGACTACCCCGTATAACAAACCCGTTTTCATTTTTGACTTGTTTACAATTGTTACGTTACTTAAACACTAGTGAAAATTTATTTTAGCAGTGATTTGAAATAGAATAACTTGAAATTTCGCGAAATTTATGGGATTGAGTTGACAGTTTGACGGGTGATATTTTTAAGTTTTTTTTTCATCTCACAGTCAGATCGATGATGAATGACTGACAGTTAAGTGAAGGGATATTTTATATGGCAACAGCGTCATCGGCACCGAATACCCGAGTACCACAGTGTTTAAAATTATATGAATATTTAAATGTAGTGTAGTGTAGTCAGTGACTGACACAACTACATTTAAATATTATATTTAGATTCTCTTATTAAGTTATTTACTTTTTCAACAGCATTGAAAAGTTTTCACAGTGTTACCATTACCTGAGAAAAGGAGGAATCATAGACGATCACATCGACGTCTCAAGTTTAGGCAGGTAAACAAGAATTTTAAGCATTACGTAAAGTAATCCATTTCATGTCTTGTTGTATAATGTTGTATGGCTATCTTTATCTTTCAAGAATGACAGGTAAAGTAATGTCAACCAACTCAAATAAAATGTAAACTCCATTGTTTATGTTATTTTTCAGTAACAATCCTGAAAGTTGTTGGTGTTTAGTGTTCCGTATTTATTAAAGTAAAATTGGAACTGTTTATTGAATTATCTGATAAAAACAGGTGCGTAATTATAAACTTAAAGATGTCTCAGGATTCAGAAACTGAAGCAGACATCGTGGAGGATTCAGCAGAACTTATAGACGGCCTCTTAGTAAGTGCAAAATATGTTTCTCATTTATTTTTATTACCGCTATGCACGTAAAAATATCGATTTACAAAATAACTGTTGTAACTTTACTTTAAAAATAAAATTTAAAAAATACTTATTGTTACATAGTTACTGTACAAGTTGTTATTTTCTTTGCAGAAAGAACTCCAAGATCTATATTCATTTAGGGATTTGTTCTTTGAAAACCACCCTATTGAAATGGCCACAGAGAAAAATAAGCGCGTTGAAGAAAAGAAAGAAGTGCTGATTGAGAAGTTTGAGTCAATTGATGGTAAGTGAGCAACTTAAGATTTTATTAATTCATTAAACCCCGAGAGGACACCGGTGTCTGCCTGTCATTGTCTTTCTATTGTGTCTCTAATTACCTCAGTTGAAAGATTATAATTGAATCAGACCAGTGTACTTTGCTACTGTCAATTTTCTTAACTAAAAGAAGCCTACAAAAAAATCTTAGTATTCTTATCACTATTTGTTGTGTCTATTGAAGTCACTTGAAGTCTATCTTTGGTGTAAATGCCTCAGATTTGGAAATACTAGAGTCTGGCTGCCGTTTGTCAATAGCGCAAGAGTTACTTTTCTGAATATCCAAAGAAGAAGCTGATAGGAACCGAGTTGTATGGACACTTCACATCTGGTACTTTGTCAACTATTAATGTCATCACCTTGATTCATAGCGTAACTAATGGTTTTTTATGTCAGGCTTATGCTTCTTGGGTTTTTACATTAACCTTTTAACTGCTTTTGTCGCATATATGCGACACATATTTCCGTGTCCTATTTCTGGGACAGAGAACATGCATGTTTTTTTTTGTTTTATTTTTCACAATAAGTACTGACTGTGTGGTTCAACTAAAATCATTATCGAATTGAGATACTTATTTAACTAAAACTAAAAAACAATACAATAATTGTTTCTCCTTATTTACTGTACTGTAGTTAAGTATTATTTTATTGATTTTTAGCAATTTTGGCGCGGTGCTAGGGGCACGGCACCTAATATTTTGCCAAGCGCTTATTGGATAAAACTATGATAATAATATGTCGGGTCTGCTTACAACTTTAGTAGCCCAATGTAAAAATAAAGTTCATACGCATTGCTGTGTGGTACATAAAAGGCTTATCTCGGAATAAGCAAGAGATATAAGTAGCTATTCATAAACCACAACAGAATAACAGGTAATAGCAGAGCAAGTGTCGAATAAAACTATGCTTTATCACCAAAATTGGTAAACTAACTGATAGATGTAAGAACTCATACACATGAGCTGCATATTGCCAACGGCATAGGTAACTGCAGCTGTTGACAGTAAACTAAACTGGAAGGATCACGTGGATAGAGTATGCGGCAAGCTTGATAAGTTTGTGTATGCTCTTCGCAAGTTACGACTAGTTTCTAGTAAAAATACAGTTCTGAACGCTTATCATGGGTATGTTTCATCAGTATTGCGTTACGGCTTAGTGATATGGGGTAATTCAGTAGATGTGGACAGGGCGTTTAAGGTGCAAAAAAAATGTATTAGAGCCATGAGCGGAGCAGAATACCTAGACCATTGCAGGCCACTATTTAAAGAATTAAAAATTCTCCCACTCCCATGTCTGTACATTTTTGAAGCATGTTCTTTTGTTAAAAAATATCCTCATTTATTCACACTGAATGAACAAGTCTCCGAAAGACTGAACAAAAAAAATGCAGGAAAATTGCTAGTTCCTTCTCAGAGATTGCAACTGTACAGTAGGAATGCTAGTTGTATGACTATAAAAATTTATAATAAACTACCAGCTGCCATAAGAATGTTACCAATAAATAAATTTAAATCTGTATTGTTTGCTTGGCTCTTAGATATGTGTTTTTATTCCGTGAATGAATATTTAAATCATAATTTTTGACATTATAATTAATTTTTTGACATTGGAGCATATTTTTAACATTACTTATTATATTTTGACTATGATTGTATTCTTTTGACATAATATTAATTAATTAATATTCTGACATTACAAATAATTTAATATTCTGAAATCTCAATTTGCTATAATTCTTGTAATGTCTCTATAATATTTCTACACCAGTAATGGTAGTATGTGTGATGCAATATATAATTTAAGACCTAAATGTACCATATACTTGGAAATAAATATTATTATTATTATTATTATTATTATATTATTGACACGCCTCGACGGCTGCAGCAGTAAGTAGCTCTAATGTTAAGACAATAATTTCAGTGGACTCTCAGATCCCGTTCACTCACCGAGCTAAGTTCCTTTATATGAAAGGCCGCTGCTACAACATCTGCCCGACGTATGATGCTAGAGCGACACAGTGTCTCAGTAAGGCTGTGAAACTCAACCCGCATCTGATAGATGCGTGGAACGAACTGGGAGAATGCTATTGGAAGAATATGAATGTTAAGGAAGCGAAGGCAAGCTTTGAAGGGGCATTAAAACATGTAAGTTGTGCAACAAAGACTGCTGCTGCTGCAATAGTTCCTAAATCTCTTCAAATGTTTATGCTGGGCTGAATATTTGAGTCATAAATTTTTTGCTTGATTGTTTTATTCCTATTCACCTTTTTTTTTGCACTGCTATTTGAAACTTAGTGAAATATCTGCAGAAATCAAATAAAATACTTTCTTTAGGAACGCAACCGTTTATCCCTTCGATGCCTCTCAATTATTTTAAGACAAGAGAGTGGTGATAAAAAGCGAACTGAAGCACATCCAGCCATTTTGAAAAGTGTAGAGCTGGCAAGAGAAGCTGTAGCCCAGGATATCAAAGATGGTGTTTCATGGACCGTACTGGGGAATGCATATCTTTGCCAATTTTTCATGGTGGCTCAAGATCCTGATACGTTAAAGCAGTCTATGAAAGCTTATAGGCAGGCATTGTTGGATCCTATTGCCAAGGGACAACCTGACTTGTACTACAATAAGGGAATTGTAAGTTAAGTTTATTTATTCTCTACAATAGTGATAATTTGCATTGCAAGGTTATCCGCTTTGCGGGAACAGAGCCATTTTAAGAGGGTACATACATACATAAACTCACGCCTTTTTCCCATCGGGGTAGTTTTTTAATCTGTCATTCATTGTTACACCACACAAACTTCGCAAGGAACGCATTTCTACAGCATTTATTTTACTTTCATGTCTCTTTTACTACGCCCAACATTCACTTCCATACGTTAGTGTAGGCACCAGCACACCATTGTGAACAGCAAGTCGTGCCTTTTCGGACATCGACTGGCTGGTCACAACGCCATGTATAGCGCCATTCACTTTATTCCCGCATTCACTCGCCTCATCTCCTTGAATTTCCATTACTTTCGAAGTATTTCAAACACCATTACTTTCGTCTTATTCATATTTATATTCATCCCTTTCATCTTTTATATCCTTCATTCATCTCGGTCACCATGTCTTGGATGGTGATAACAAAACAAACAACAAAACATCATGTGATAAACATCTAACATTTTTATGCATTTTTTTTTACTTATTCAGGCACTGAAATATTCAGAGTGTTACGACGAAGCCCTAGAGAACTTTAAGTATGCCAGCCGCCTGGACCCACCTTGGGAGCCGCCAAAACTGGAGCACAAACGACTGACGACTTTCGTGAATTCAGCACATGCTCTTGTCAAAACGCGCGGGAAACTGAAGGGCAAGCGACTAGCTACTATGGTGCAGGTTAGCAAATCGTCTTTTAATATACTAGCGGACGTCACGTGGATTCACATAAGCTAGTTTTTATCCCACGGGAACGTGTTCCCGTTCCCGTGGGATAAAAAGTAGCTTATGTCACCCGGGGATATAGAGTAGCTTCCCAACAGTGAACGAATTTTTCAAATCAGTCCAGTAATTTTGGAGCCTATTCAATGCAAACAAACATACAAACAATCAAATCTTTCCTCTTTACAATATTATTATGGATGTATAAAATTCTCGTGTCAGTGTTTGTTACAAATCTCCTTCAAAACGGCTTGTCCAATTCTTATGCAATTTTAGTTGGTCTGAGGAGACGTAAACTAATCAAAAGTAAATAAAACTAAAAATTGGTTTAAATGCGGTACGATGTTTGGGGCAGCTAGTTATTATTAATTAACTTATAAAATCAGGGTTACCTGTGATTCTATACACAGTAGAGGTATTAGCTGATTGATCCTTTTTTTTTGTATTTTGTAATTTTTCAGTCAAAAATCGCTGATAATCTTTTAATTGTTATTTTTTTGATTATGAGTTCTTTTTAAAAAGAGTTATGTGCATATGCCATTTTGTTTAATAGGTTAGTTTGTTTTGTTTAATAGCTGCGAAAGTGGTTTAACATGTAAGCAAAAAATACAATTGAAATATTTTAAATTCTTTTGAATATGCGATGATAATGTAGATTGGGGCGAGAGAGTTAGAAGATGTGTGCGAATTAGCAATTGCTTGCAGTTTCATGTATTTTAGAATGATATTTGTAAATGCAACTTTTAGTCACCTGTACTGTAACAAGAAGGTTAAACTGCAAAGCACTATTAATGAAAAAACTTCATAATAACAGACAGGATTACGAACTAATCAAAAATCTTACCCAGTCCATAGACAAGAAAATGCTGGGCCTCTACAGCGAGGGCAATCTCCACGCTTTTGCGGACCGCCGTGAGGTGGCGCTGGAACGCACCCGTATCGACGGCTTGCAAGAAGGGCCCAATGAGGGCAAAGTCCTCCTAGGCAAGGTCGTCGGCTCCATACACAACGACAATGCAGTACCTTTGTAAGTATCTTTAAGTTGTTATCTTGTAAGTAGGTTTAAGATTTCTTCAGATGAACAGCGCAGTTGACAGAAGAGATTGGTACGGTCAGTGCTTTGCATTACCTGATCCATCTCAAACAACGTAGCTCACAGACTGTACATAGATTAATAACTCATTTATCCAAATTTTGTACTATGCGTTTCAAATGAGAATAGGAATGACTTTGCGCCATGTTGTGACGTCATAGCTGTCCACTCGAATAAATTGGGTAAGATCAGCAAAACAAGGTTTTTTCTAAATATATTATATTTACGATTTACGAACGAATAATTTTCTAAATTGTACTCTCAAAGTATTTGTTTACGTTGGAGATAATCTCTCGAGCCCTCTCATGCAAAACAGCGCCTCGTTCACACATTTTCGAGCAGTTAGGGAGATTAAAACACAAACAAATATCAACAACAACTGCAAACAACTGTGTAACAAACAGAATTATTAAATAAAACGTTAGCACTCCACAAGACTAATTAATTTAAGACGTTTTTTCATTTTGAATAACTGCGACTCGGTAAAACAAAAAAAAAGAAAATAATTGATACGCGATTAAGGTTTCGTTGCTGGTCGCGCTTTTCAAGCGACATTTGACAGATCGAGGTCATTGACGTTCCTATTCTTATTTGAAACGCATAATATGTGTGCCCAGTTGCCCACCATCAAAATCATCTTAGGCTACATAAGTTATGTACGATACTAAAGTTAAAACAAACCTATAAAAAATTGCTAAAGATGTTAATTTCGTACCTGCACGACAGTCTGTCTATTTCAACTTTTTAATATTAATGCTTTATCTTTGCTCTATTTAATCTAAGATTTTATTCAAATACTTAGTACATTTTTCCTAAATGATCTCATAAACACCTATAACGATCACTGACAGTCTGTCTATTTCAAGTTTTTAATATTAATGCTTCATCTTTGCTCTATTTAATCTAAGATTTTATTCAAATACTTAGTACATTTTTCCTAAATGATCTCATAAACACCTATAACGATCACTAAGTTATGGTAAGATTCAAAGCAGGGAAAATCTCGTTTATTTAATACAAATGTGGACGTTTCAGTGCTGTATGTTAGCTTTTTACTTATCTTGACACTAAATACCATTTCATTTTTGTATACTTATTTCAAATGTTAACGTTTAATATTACGATGTTGCCGTTATAATCCACTTGTTCCTGCTCAGGGCCAAAGATGGCAGTTTTGGCAAATAGGTTGGCTAGACAGTAGTGTGGAGTAATTGTAGTGTTCTAAGGCTTATATCTCACTAGGACACCAACCGGTTGACTCATTAAAAATCACTCAGTGAAAAGTTAAGTGAAGTGAACTGTCAACGCCTGCAGTAGTTGGAATGACAGCTCGATTACAGATTGCAGGTGACGCTGACGGCGCAACCAGTCGCGTTTCCGACAAAATGTATATGTTGCAGTCAAAACTCTTAACCAGTCAAAAGTACTATTGACTAGCAAAATCAGTCAAAACTACTTTTGGCCGGATGCTTTAGTCAATAATACTTTTGACTGAAATAACAGTTTCTAGTAGTATCTACTTTTGCCCAATGGAGCTGCTTAAAAGTACTTTTAACTAAGTGACGAGTCAAAAGTGGTTTTAACTGGTTTTATCAGTCAGGTAAAACTGTCTTGGTTGCCGAATCATGTGGGTTACGTTACGTTAGAACCATGACCATACGCGCGCGAAGGCGAGCAAGCGAAGCGAGCCCGCCGCGGCAGCGGCCGCCGAGCGCCAGATCAATGAGTGCTTTTGACTGATGCTTTAATGCAGTTAAAACTACTTTTGACGACGAGCGTCAGTCAAAACCACTTTTGACCAATCTGTTCAGTCAAAAGTAGTTTTGACTGATTTTGCTAGTCAATAGTAGGTAGGTACTTTTGACTGGTTAAGAGTTTTGACTGCAACATATTATTATATTGGTTGCTCGACCAACTATACAGCTTTAGGCAGTTCTACCATGGTAACGTCACGATGGTGTCCTAGTGAGATACAGGCGTAAGGGCGATCACAAGGTGTTCACACATGATCGACTTTCGGTAAAAATGAGTAGAAAAATCGAAATAAGTGGAATGATATGAAATGCTATAAATGCTAGAATTATTATTATCTAATTCACACCCTAAGTGTTTTAGAACAGAAACTTCGGTGTAAGTACAATACGATGTTTATTTCGGGGTCAATATTTTCTTTGCTTATTTAACATACACAGTCGTTGATGAGAAGTGACATACTATACCTATTAGCCTATAATTTGAATATTAAACAAACCGTAAACAACATCGGTTTTCGTACAAGCTTCGCCGTTTATAAGTTTCTGTTTTATAAACGCACATTATGTTTTCTTGTTTGAATGCTTGCCACTTCAAAAATGGACACTTAGTTTAACTGCTTGGAACACTGCTCGACGTGTGATTGACACCTACTTTGAAGACGGAGTTGTAGAACGAACGTTTGTGTGGTATGTTTATCACTAAAGCTGCGGATTCATTGGAAAACAATGTCGTGCAACTTGTTCAGTAACATGTTTTTGTGTTGCGTAAAACATATTTTTGCTAACGTTCCGTATTCATGGTAAACAAAAGTTGCGCGTCGTTGTTGCCAACGTTTGATGTTGTGTGAAACTATGTTGCGCCGGTGAACAACTTTGTTTCCAATGAATACGGGGCTTTGAGGATTACGTTATTACATTAAAATAGTCTGCTGCCTTTAAATAAGTGCGTCATAAAACAGGATGTTTCGTTTTAATCGCGCAGTCAACAGTCAAACGTCAGATAATTTTATTTCAATTCTACCATTATAAGGTTTTGAACGACTAAATCGTTAGTCAAATTAAATGTAAAAATAATTCTTGTTGCCCCTTCCACAAGGTAGTTTTGTGTAGAAAAGAATGAGCAAGAAACTCATACTTACTCTTTTAAAAAGTTTTATAAATGCACTCCGAAATTAAAGGCAGAATAAGAGATCAATTTTATTTATGTTGTAAACCTCCTGTACCTTATTTACGCAAACAAATGATTTATGTTTAATGGACCTATTGTTGCAACACTAGTTAACAAAGGTCTAAGAGTTAGCAGTGTGCGAAAGAGTTGGAGCTATACAGGACGAATATAACTATCCCTTTTACATGACAGGGGCTTTGACACGTCACAGTGAGGGCCCTGTTCAAATCTGTTAGAGGAGTTATACCTATGGAATAGATAGTCCAAAGACATCATAAATAACATTGAGGGGTTAATTTCGAGCCACCAGGCATGAATTTAAGATATTTTTCCTGAAATCTTAATCGATTTCGCTTATAATAACATTGTTATTTTTGGTTCTACGTAAAAAATTACTTGACCAAAGTTGTAGAATATTTGAGACCTAGGTATAGTTTGTCAGATAAAAACTATAATACTAACTTATATTAACTATATATTTTTCAAAAAAAACAGATAAGCTATAAGTAAGTTGAGAAAAATTAAAATTTTAAAAGTGTTAAGTTTTGCGGGCCAGCGTATAATTAAGTTAATTTCAAGACTATTCATATGTATGGGTACCCATTGTGCTTGCCTCATTATTATAATCCTTAATATTGCAGGGTAGTTGTATAAATCGTTTGGATTGGCATTAAGCTTATGTCAAGAAGCTGTATCTACCAAACCCTGCATGCACTAATTTTGGTAGAGGAGACAACTCTTTCTTTAAATAACCTTATTTCTTTATGTTCCAGCACATTCGCGTTGGTAGATGAGAGCATGGAATGCGTGCTAGTGACAGTGTACAACTGGGCTGACGGGCGTGGCGCCATTATTGGCGATTGTGTGGCCATACCCGAGCCATTGATGCGTACTCACAAGTATGAGTCGGATGAAGTGGTATGTATAATATACACTCTTCATAATATAAAATCACGTCTGTATACTTATTCTTCCGTTTTTTGAAAAACTTTACTCCACTAAGAATTGCTCCTCAGAGGCGGGTTCGTTTACAATAATTTAAACTCACATACACAAACAGTAAGATCCAAAACGCAGTGTTATTGCTACTCCAGCAGGGAGTGTATTCTGTTTCTCATTAACACAGATTACTTCGTGATTTAGCAAGGAGAACAGGGCTTCACCCATCTAATTCTATGTACAGAGGCCAGCACATTAAGTTACCCCAATGGGTCAAATTTCTTTGATAGGTTTTCAACTTAATCTCAAACAGAATAAAGCTCATTTTCAATTGGAAAAATTTGAATGTTTGGGTTTCTTCATGTGCTGGCGCCTGTACATATTTTGTTCTGTATTAATTTCTGAAATGTATAAACACGCCCATGTATTATTTATTTGTATCAATAAATTATCATTATTCTAAAAAAAAAAGAATAACTACCCATAGGTTATACAAAAATCAGTTCCATGGGGTGGCCATATTTTGCAAGTTCTGTTTAAGTTGTGTATTTAGAGGCGAGCCTATTGCCATCAAACGGACACATTTACAGACTCCGAGCTTGCTGAAAAAAGATAGAAACCCAATAAAACTTCACCCGCAGTAGCACTCGTGACAAATAAACTGACGAAACAGACTATACTGTCCATGCATAATAACAATGGTTTTCACGGAATGCTATACAAGGAAGGGGTTTGAGGCTATATAAAACCAGCCGCTTTGGTCGACCGATGGTGAACTTAAGCTTGCCGAGGCCGAGGAGTCAGGAACACGAAAGACTGCCAATCTGTCTTATACCAAGGGGTATTGTATCAAAATCAAATTCAAAAGTCGTTATTCAAACTTGGCTGAGAATCAGCATTTTTTTAACGTCAAAACAAAATACATAAGACAGTCTCCCAAAAACGCCCCACCCTTCGCCACTTCCTAGTTTTTTTGCTGGGAAGAAAAAGCCAATATACCCAATTACTGGATTTTTGGGGTCAAATAGACAACCGCTCCGTGTAAAAAGCAGCCTGCGTAGCATGAACACATTGAACACCGAAGAAACGGCCTTTGTCTACAGACGAATCGGCAAAGTGACAGATTATATAGACAGGAACCTCACGCTGTCAAATTTCTTTCAATAAACCTGCCTGCGTAGCATTAACACTTAATTTCTTTCTTCCGAGACACGACAAATTTCTTTTTGTCCAATTTGACATTTCTTCTACCCGAGCATGAGGCGACTCGTTGACAAAGCGTTTGTACGTAGAGAAAGATATTTACATGCTGTCTATAGCAACTGTCAAGTTGCTCTTGTCTAGGTCTCATTTGATGTAGACTGTTTGACACTCGTTGACAGGAAATGTTTCGAAAAGAACTGTCAAAAGTGGAGAAAATAGGTACGCACTTCATGCTCGGCATTGTTCGGCATTCTTCGGCATATAACTTCTCATCTTTCTTGACATTGTCATGCTCGAGACGAAAGAATTAATGTCTATATAATCTGTCACTTTGCCGATTCGTCTGTAGACAAAAGCCGTTTCTTCGGTGTTCAATGTGTTCATGCTAAGCAGGCTGGTATTCAGCTGCATCTGGTTAGCCGACCTCAACATAGTTGGGTAAAGGCTAGCCAGATTACGATCATTTTTTTTTTTAATAGTGTTGCAACTACCAGTTTTGTGATCTTTGCATCAGCCTATGGCAGACTGGTAGATACCTAAGTCAGCCAATGTATGGTAATTTATGTGCATAAAGTTTTAACAACTTAAACATACTACCTTGGCTGCCTCGTTGGTTTAGTGGCTGAAAGCGCTACTGCTGAGAATAAGTTCCCAAGTTGAATCCACGGGTCGGGCAAAGTGTTATTGAATTTTTTGTTATTGGATTTTCTCAGTAGCAGCCCGTTGTCTGGATTTCTGCACGATTGATGGCAATAGGCTGGCCCCCTATTACATGGGAATTTAGCATTACTGGCGAAATGTGGGTGTACTATTACAGGAACACCTCTGCCTAACCCTTCGGGGACATAGTCGTGATAATATGTGTGTGTGTGTGTTAAACATATTAACAAAAAACCTTCAACCATTCCAGAGCTACAACTTCAAATCGATCCGAGTAAACAACCCACTGCTTCTACTTCTGAACGGGAAGCAAGTGTCCCGCAACCAGTTCGCGTGCACCCGTGTAACGAGCACTTACGAGATACACTGAGACTCGAAGAAGATTCCTAAATCCCGGGGAGAGGAGACGAGGGCTGCAGGTACGGCACAATTGAGATTACGGCATTAGCTGACAAATTTGTTGTAAGTTGTCACGGTACCAAAATTTTTTGATGCAGTCTTATTATAAAACCGGGGTAGAAATGTGAAGTAGGAGTTTGGTGAACTGACTATTTGGGCAGGTGTATAACTTCAGAAGTGCCAAATAATAAATTTACCCTAAAAATAAAGATGTTATGTATGTTGGAGTTATTTCCGTCAAAATCTCCAAAAATAATCAGAATGGCAGCTATGCCTTATGGGCTTATTACTCTATTTAATTTGTAGGATCCTAACTAGGAACAGAGAAGCAACCACGCGGTTGGTACCCTAAATCAGATCCAATTTGCGATTACATCTACCGATTTCCTAGTTAAGGTTTCCTACAAACATGAATAGTGTAATAAGCCCTTTAGAAGGGATTTTATAAAAGACCAAAAGTTACAAGTCCTATTTTGAAAGACTTAATGTCTCTTAAATGTTCTACAGTGTATCATAATGTTTCATATTACTTCAAACACATAGAATTCAGTGAATTTGTATACAAATATTTGTATAAAAAAATGTGTTCAAAATATATGTTTACCTGGACTCCACTTCACACATGTAAAAGGAATCTTATCGAGCTTCAGAATGGACTTTATAAAATTAATATCATTTTGACTGATGATTAATTTGTATTTATAATTTGCAAAAAATAAGTGTTAGCTTCGTTTTATTTTAATTTGAAAAGAAAACCGGTATTTCACGGTATTTGTTCGATTTAATCGAAATTATGAATAGATATTAATTACCATGTTTAATCAATATAATAATAATAACTATAGTCATTATGTATGTCCTTTTTTAAAGTGCACAATTTTCAAATTTATTAAAAAATACTATCAAATTTTTAGCACATAAGAAATTATTTAAAAATTATAATACTAATATGTGAAGCGAAAATTTAGAAACCCCTTTTGAGAAAATTGCGCGCACGCAGAAGTGTGAGAATTGACATAAGTTGATACGATTAAGGAGAGCAGAAAGCTAAAACAGATGAAACTCTTCTACCTAATAAACTGCTACTAATAGATACTTAGGTAGACCAACCAAAAGTAATTGTGCACTTTAATATAATGATTCTTTTCACTTTAATATAATGATACTTTTAAAATTTAAATTATTTAACAGTACATTTATAACAAACATTGTAATCTCATAATCGATATTATATCTAATAGTTCAATTTATACATAATATAAAAAAAATTCAAGTATAATTCACGTCATGTCATATTTTGACATAATTGCTTTGTTATACTCAGGTATGTTATTTTATGGCCTAACGCAGATTATTAATATTTAATTTAGAGTTTAAAAATATGATTTATGAGATAATGAAGTGGATGCAGATGAATGAGGAATGTAAATGTAATGAAATTGGAGTTGGTGGAGAATGCAATAGAAAATAGAATGGTCTTCCTACTTGGGTGCGAATTTCTGTAAATTGGTTTTAGCAAACATTTCGGAACAAGCAAATTATGTTTTAAAATAGTGAGGTTTATGTTTCACTATCTGATTACTCAGAAAGTAACAACAAGGATTGTCCACGTTATATCAAATAACTTATGTATGGAAGTATGGACTGAATGGCTCAAGCTATACACAGCGAATTATTGAACGTCTGTGCGTGGCCTTATTTAAGCTTTGTTGTGTACCAAAAATCATCTATAAACGAAACAAAGGCTATAAAAGCTACTTCGATAAGTAAGAAGACAAGAAGGATCTATGTAACCCTTTTGGGTTTTAAGTCAAAATAGTTTTGAAAATAAAATTGAATTCATTGGAAAGAGACATAGAAAAATATCAATTTAGAATGAAAGTATGGATTTATCTAGATAGTGTCGTGATTAGGTAAAAGTGCTAGGGTACCCGATAAATTGCATACAAACAATTCTATTTAAATTAGGACTGTCCTTAAACTATGATTTCAGTCATTCAATTGAGTGATTTGAATTTGGACAGTTGTATTGATGATCCTAAAGCCCCGTATTCATGGTAAACATTTGTTTAGCAACAAAGTTGAATCAACGTGTTGCGGAGTTGCTGTCAACATGTTGCTAGCAACACTGTGTGTTGCAGAGTTGTTAACAGCTCTCGCAACACGATGATTCAACTTTGTTGCTAAACAAATGTTTACCATGAATACGGGGCATAATGATTATACTATGGTAAAAACATATTATTTGTTACGGTAGTAAATTACTTTTCTAATAATATAAAAACTAATATTGAACGGTAAATTGAAAAAAATATAATAAAAATGATTATGTCGGACTACCCTATCGCATGAGGGAGGCTTAATTTAAGGCTTAGCTATAATAGGCACTGATAAATGTGATCTCTGAGGCCACAAGTGTGGGTCTAATGGTAATATTCGTAATGTATAAAAGTGTGGGTTTAACCTTATGAATAAATGAAGGAAGAAAATAAATTTATATCACTACGAAGAAAAAAAAGAAAATAAAATTAGGTACCTTTGGGAGTACTCAGGACCCGATTCACAAATTTGGGTTAAACCTTAAATGGCTCTAATGGGACAAGAGAGAAAGAATGAAAATCAATTTATTAGACCAGAAAAAAATACATAAAATCATAAAAAAAAAGAAATTGTGGGCACACAAGTGTTTGCGTGTCTTACGACTGCTCCAATTAAGTCCAGTTCAGCATAAATTCCCAATAAATAGTGTCTAGCACTGGTTTCGAGATATACCTAGAATATTGCGAGGCCGTAACAATCAAAGATCAATACGAAGTCATAGTGATTAAGGAAAACGATCTAGCTTTCTTAAAAGAATAGTTAAATCTCAAAAACAATGAATCGGAATAGTTTATGTGGTTACATGTGTGAGCTTTTACGATCTCTAAATATATTTATTAGTTCAGGAAAATTATTGAAATCAAAGACGAATGTGCGAATTAAATCCTGGTGAGAATTCTTTACTAGGATATTTCTTAAACACGTCTTATTTTTCTGGGTTATAAATTGCCTAATTATAAAATGTATACCTACCCATTTTCGCTAACACTTTAAACTTAATGGCTTAATATTTTTGTACACTGCGCTTTTATTTAGACCTTATGTTGTGTCGGATAGTCTTAAAGAATATAGACATTGATTTATATTGAAATTATAACTTTATTTTTCGCTAAGCATAATAAGTTCAAGTCATGCTTTATAATAATTATGTGACACTTTGCTGTATTTAAGCTAGGTATTAATAAATGTTAATGGAACTAAATTAAAACTAATTTAGTATTTTAAAAAATGTTTTATTGTTATTTATATTCAAATACTGGTATTTACAGCGTTCAGGTATCATTTAAAATTATTTCTATGTTCGTTTATGAAATAAGTATTTATTAAGTAGTAATTTTTAAAGTATGTGATTTGGCTAAAGGAAGTTGCTCAGTAGGTAACTTATAATTTTTATTATGAAACATCCTTCTCTTCAATCCAAACATACTGATATTAAATCAAATGACTGCATGAAACATTTAGCTAATTATTTTAAGTAGTAACTAACACAACTCATTTATAAAAATCTTAGCCAATATTTATATGAAACTGACTGAAATCTTCAAAAAATAATCTAAGCATTGACTTCCCATAGTTGCAAATCATTCTCTACTACCTCAGCATAACTGTCTGCCTTACGCCTGTCTTTAAACAAAGGCCTTAAAGTCTTCAGATTAAGACCTATTAAGGCCCCTTTGTCCATCAAATTGTTTAACTTGCTAACTAAGACTGCGTTATAGTTCAGTCGTAGAAGACTTGGTCTTGAGTATAAGTACTGTCCGTCTCGAAGATTGGTTCGTGCCCAAGTTTCTATGGTCTTGTTTCCGCTGGCTATCTGTGGATACGAAGACACACTCTTGTTATTTTGGATTAGCAAAAGACTAATTACAGTACCTTGTGTAACACCGTTTTTGGTTTTAATGCACTTATATTATACTTTTTTTTGTTTTATTTTTACTATCTGTTTAGTGAATGCAGTATGCATAGAATGCTGCTAATTACACAATGCCCAAACCACAAAATAAACACACCTTGGTATATTCAAGTATCGTATATTTGTGTCAATCAAATGCTTTTCTTATATCCTGATACAATGATAAGGTATGGGTTCTATGAAGGTTTTTTCTTAATTTACGTTCAAGTTTTAAATCTTACCCTAATTTCTCCAACTTGCTTGAGGAAATACGAAGAGAAATAGAAGCGGAGGTTAGCAGTTCCCGTCCGTCTGGCATTGCGCAATGAGATGTATGATCGTAACAGATCAAACCCACGTCTCTTATATTTAAACACCTGAAATATATAACATATTTTTATACAATATGCTATAAGGCCCATAGCACACGGGGTATTTAAAACGCGCAGACGACGCGCAGATTACACGCGTATACGCGATTCAAACGAGATTCGACCGCAACCTTGTAACTTAAGCACACGGGGCGATCGTGAAACGCGCTTTTACTGCGCGTATACGCGCAGATACAGCGAAACAGACGTGCAGTAGTCGCTCGTAGGTTTTGCGTTTTTAAGAACAGAGACTCCTCTTCTTCAGTTGTACAATGGCATCGGTTGAGACAACAATGCTTACGTTGGCTTTAGTACTTCTTTTAAAAATAAATTTTATAAAGCGGTCGGTATCGAAGGGTTCCATTTTAAACCAAATACACGCGCAGCATACAATAAACTATTATTGCAAATGAGGCGCGGGCGCTGCAATGGCGCCCCCCCCTGCCTCTACTCCGCTCCATGTACGCGCGTTTGTATCATCAATGCAAACGCAACAATCAGCGTCTACGGCGCTGAAGAGGCGCGTTCCTGAAACGCGCGTCTTCTGCGCGTTTAAAATACGCCGTGTGCTATGGGCCTAAGAGTTAGAACAACCATTATCTTTAAATAATCACAAAAAGAAGCAAACATTTCAATATCAAAACCAACCTGGTAAATAATATTCCCCGTGACATAAGAATCAATGTAATGCGTCCCGTAGCTCTTCATAAACTTCCTAACGTCTGCCGTGTTAGTTAAATTCAGATCTTCAATGGCTCTCTGAACATAGTCTTTAACTTCCACTCCTTCCAAGTCCCCCAGTGTTACAGTTTTGTGAACTTTGGTCAGTTTGATCAGGACGAAGCAGCAGTCAGGTTTTGGATCGTATTCTATGCCAAAAGTCCGCATTATCTCGTCGTGTATCCAGTCGCCCATGAACGCTTTCCATGGCTTGTCTGTTCTGCAAAAATACAACTTTTTTGTACTTAACAAAGGTGGATTTTATATTTCTTCAACAGAGTTTCTGTGTTCTATATTTGTGATAGTAGGTACAGGCGTAGTATCGTTACTCATAAGACCCGCATTATGATAATAGGGCTAATCTATGAATACCACGCACTGATCATTTTATTTCTCATTTTCTGTAAACTAATAGTTTGAATAGAATACAATCTAGATGCGCAGGTATTTCGCTAAGATGTGTGTAACAATACGCTTGATTTGTCTTAGTTATCCATTAATGACCATCTATAATCTTCACTGAATTAATTTTCTCTCCAAAACATCTAACAAATATCCGACTATTATTAGAAAGTTTGTGAGGATGTACATGTGGATTGTTGTTACTCTTCCACGTAAAAACTACTGAATTAATTTTAATGAAACTTCTAGGATTTTTTTCAAAGATACACTCGCAGACGAAATCGTGAAATGACCTCTAGTGTCTAATAAATCAACTCTTTATCTCAACTTACCCTTCTATCTGAAAATTCTTAAAGTATGCGTTGAGCAGTTCTTCAAACGTTTCACACAAAAGCAGTTCCATATTAGTAATACCATCGGAATCCCCCTTGGTTTCTTTACTGGTGACATTGGAGAATACTCGTATGTTCTTTTCACTGAAAGGAACTGTTATTTCTTCACCCTCATCACCTTCTTCGCCTTCATAGTCTGCAGATATCACTTGCGTTACTTGGGATAGATCGCCGTAACTGAGGAGGAATGGTATAGGTAACATTAAGCTACGAATTTTTCCTATAAATTCGTCTAAAGTCATGACGTGTGCTGTGTTGGGCATATTGTGGTTTGTCATCTGTGACTTGGTGGTAAAAGGGTGAAGGTTCATATTTTGATGTTTTCTTTTTTCTGTTTTCAAGATTCATATTTGAACTCAATTGTAACCCCCTGTTTGGGCGTTATCTTTTTAAGATTCCGATTTGAAAAGGAAAAAAAGTACCAATACATAGAATCGCTTTTTGTCCGATCTATGCAGCATAGAAATAAGATTTGTGACGTAATGTTGACGTCTTAGTGACGAGAACACAGATCTTCATAGTTCGTGGTTCATATCTTATGCCATCGGGGCATAATCGATAAAACGTATAAGTTCAAATATGGTTACTCATTATAAACTTATGGTCCTATATAGGAAATGTTTTGTCAGTTGTCCAAGCGTATTTGTAATGACAATACTCCTAGACTTATAAGAACCGTCTATATATTAAAATTACTTTCAGCTTTTAGTGATTTCGACAAAGACGTTAAGTAAATTTCTATTGATATTGTAAACTAACACGGCTTCTCATATATTTTGAATCACTGCAGTTAGACTTATACTGTATTTCTTTATGAAACTATGTTGTTCTACTATTCCTACGCTCTTAGTGAAACAAAGGTATCGTCTTATCATATAAACAACACCTAAGACTCGAATCTATTATTTAAATTTATAACATACCAACTTTAGCAAAACTACGGAAACAACACAAAGCAGATTGTAACAATAATTGTACGTTTATGTACATTTATCAAATAATAATCGGACATGAAAAAAATAGACTAAACAAAATTTATAACATATTTTTTGTGATAAGCTTGTAATCTTTACACATTTTAATTAAACTCATCGTAGAGCTTTAAATTATCCTTTGGGTTTAATTATTAAACCAATACAGCACAATTCCATGTAAGTAATCGTACTAACACAATTTATTTACGCTAATTATTTCATAAAGCGCAGTTCGTTGTTATTAAAACACACTTCACAACACACAATATATCAAATCAACACTTACTTCGCAAACACATCGATAGCATTCCCGATATTTAAATTGTAGCCTAGATCTTCTTCACTGAAGCACATTACAGAACAGAACAAAACTACTGAACAATACATTAATGTATTGAGATACATATTATAGCTATAAACCGCGACGACGCGGCTAATAAACTGATTTTTTTTTTCACATTTTGCTAATAACTCGACAAAGTAAACAGCTTGTGAACTTGACCTAACAGATTAGTTGGTTGGTACTTATCAGTGGAGCAGGGGTGACAAACCTTTTCGTAAACTTGTAACGTATTACAAGCTGCACGTTTAGCGGTTGGTCCCGAGCTATTCTCGACTGTCATTTGTAGATGATGAACCAGAAATCTGACAACCGGGGTATCGTGTGTAGGGTGTTACTGGGTTCAGCTGCATCTGGTTAGATTTGAACTGACTTGGTAAACGGCTGGGCAGATGATGATTAAGTATTTTAATTAAGTAATTTCCACGTTTTAGAAGGGACAATAAGAATCATTTTCGTATTTTTTTACTTATGAATTTGGCGTTCAAAAGAGCCTTTTTAATGGCCTTATTAAAATAAAAGAATTGACAATGTAATGTGACCTGTAGAGTACCGCCAGCGTCCATAATATCGGGACTAACAAACTATTCAAAATTATTCTAAACAACTTTGAAACTGAAATAATAACTCAATGGCACTCGGAATATTTCAGAACGAAGACAGTACCTACACTACAACTGTCATTCTGACAAGAACTTTATCCAATCAAGATAATGTTTAATGTTCTTAGTTATTGAGATCATTTTGAACTGTCTGTTCGTCCCGATATTTTTGACGCTGTCTGTTCATATTTCGGTACTTTGCTTTTTAATACCGCATGTTTGCTGCCTCTGCTTCATGTGACAGCTCTCTACTCCACTTGCTGCAATAGATTGGCATGCATTTCCTGTTTGTTGAGCTTTATAGCACTTTATAGTGTGCAACTATGTTGTATCATCCTAATACAGAATTAGAGATATGTGCCTTGTAAATGAGTCAGTGTTGCTTTTAGGATTTTTTATTTATATGGGTTTTGATGGCTCATTTTAAGATGCTTAATGATTTTAATAGCGGGTTTTGTTTAAACCTTGCAATGTATTAAATTTATGTCACAATTTTGTTCTGGTTTCTTTCAAAACTGTATTTTAATAATATACTGTTTTGGGTAAAGCCAATGATATTATAAGTAAAAAGGTGGTTACCTAAGCTACATTCGATATTAAAAAACGGCACACTACCGCACGCACGCGTCCTTGACGGTGCGACGCGACACTGAGGCCAAGTGTGGCTAGTTAGCCACATTTTAACGTGTCGCTTGCTGAGCGCTTATAACCTAAAGATAAAGATACCGGGCTGGTATCCGCAACTCCACGTCAAGCGCGTATTTTGCGTATGGGCCACAATCTACTACGCGGGCCCAGTGCGAATTGGTAGATGTCACATGTCTTCGAATTTTTGGTTCTAGGACATGCCGGTTTCCTCACGATGTTTTCCTTCACCGTTTTATAACCTATCTACACCTTTTCACTTATAATATCATTGGGTAATGCACGTTTAGTCACAGGTCCCGACTGACATTTGTAGATTTTTGACTGTCGTTACGGGTAGTTAGATCCCCGAATGTTTAGCAATCAATTTAGCCAGGAGGTATCGTGTTTTCCGTGTTGGGTTGTGGAGGCAGGTAGGCGGTTGCTCCATGAAAAAACTCGGGTATTCAGCTGCATTTGGTTAGACTTTAAGCCGACTCCAACATGGTTCGGTAAAGGTTAGGCATATGATAAGTAAAAGGGATCTTAAGGTTTTTTTAAGCAGTTTTCTGGCTACACCAACGCCTACTTACATCTTTTTTTATATAGATATAATGGGTCTACTCTTGACCTCAATCTTGTCCTGCGATCAGGGGGTCGAGTCTGCTATTGCAATCATGTCTCAATGACCGGTCAATGATCGATTTTTGACATATAACGTCAAACTTATGACACATTTCCCATACAAAAACTGTCAAAGTTGTCAAATATTCGATCAATGACCGGTCATTGAGACACGATTGCAATAGTAGACTCGAGCCCCTGATATGAGGTCGACGATGGAACGAGCTTACCCAAAAGAAGCCTATTAACTCGCGACTTAAACAGATTGGGGTCATATGAACTGATGCAGGTAGGGAATTCCACCTTTCACCATCTTTTACCAGGAATTTAATCTTAGATACCATAAAAATTTATTACTAGCCCGCAGTAGTACGTTTCCCTCTAGTTTTAGCAACGTCCAGCCGGTCAATTCAGTAAAAGTCACGCTGTGAAAACTTGAGTGAAGTGATCTGTCAATGCCTAGCGTTAGTATGGTATGACAGGTCACGCCGCCCTCACACGGTGATTTGACCAAAATCGCACTGCAGTAGGTATGCTCCGTGAAGTTTATATTCCTAAGGAAAATTCCCAATACAATTTAATATAACTTATATTATTAATAACATCTGGCCTCATCTCAATATTTAATGTAAGAAAAAATTTGTATAATGGGTCATGGACATAGATAAATGTTTCTAATTGGATTCAATTAAATTATCGTTACCATGTTAGATACAAATCAACTTGTTTAGTTATTAGATAGAAAATAGAAATTTGTCAATTCCTTTTAATTGTTTAATCTATTATTTATTTGTCTTTACATTAATATACGAAGATAGTTTTGTGTAGATATACGATTTGGTATAGTTAAAGTAATATGGATATGACAGCAGAGCGATAAAGCGAAAGTATGGAGATTTTTGCCCATTCTTCTCCATACGATACTACCTTCTGGAAGGGGCAATCATGTTTACATGCCACTAGCAGATGTCCTGTTCCCGTGGGAATACAGGGATAAAAAATAGCCGATGTGTTAACCCAGGATGTCAGCTAACTCCATACTAATTTTTTTTTAAATCCATTTTGTAGTTTTTACGCGAAAGGGTAACAAACATCCATCCATCCATCCATCCATCCATCCATCCATCCATCCATCCATCCATCCATCCATCCATCCATCCATCCATCCATCCATCCATCCATCCATCCATCCATCCATCCATCTATCCATACTCACAAACTTTCGCATTTATATTAGTAGGATTAGTAGGATTTAACTTGTAACCCTGACGTTAAAAACTGTCTCAATGATCTAATTTAAATAAATGATTGGTCAACTTTCAAACACTGTCCGATAAAATACATAGGCATTGGTAGGTATAGGTACCCCTAGGTATACTTAGATAATTTAATTTTACCAAACTTTTTTCCGCTCGTGTCTTCTGGGTTTTTGATTAGTAGCTATATTGCACTGTGTTTCTGAGAAAAACTTTATTGAATTAGTTAATGCGTACGAATGACGAATGTCCCGAGTGTGGTTCCTACTAATCCAGTAATTTCCAAGAAGTAGATAGGTACCCGCAAACACATGTCACGCTGTAATAGTGAGTCCTTAATACCTAATATTGTTTTACTGATGAGGCTACAGAATATGACCTTCCCCAGAACGGTCTCACGTGGTAAAACCTTATTAGTAGTACTAATCAAAGTACTGGCCATTTATAAGTTATTTTTAAATAATTTTGGAATCGCTATTCCTTTTGCTAACACGGGTTTTTTTTGCTAACACAATATAACGTATCTTTTAAATACCTATAGTTTTTTTTTGCCTAGTTATAGTCTACTTACCTATTCTACATTATGCTACAACCATGTGAGTCTTTCGCTGTAACCATAACACCAGATACAAAATAGAAAAACAAGCGAAAGTCAAATTTTGTATGAGCACCAAATTCAATTTTGCCGAAGAGCTTATACAAAATTATGACTTATTACAACTGACGAAGGTTGTTATTATTTTTACAAGCCTAAACATAGATTATGACTTATTAAAAATAACAAGGGTTAATATTGTGTTACATAACTACTTACCTATACAAAATTAAGACTTATTACAACTGACGAAGGTTGTTACTATTTTACATAATTATCCGCACAATTTATTGTGAATCTCACAGGAAAACTTTGTAGACACTTCCCCTTGTTATTTTCATAAATAATAATAATAATATTTTTTGGAAATAAGATTGAAGATTAGTTACTAATCAAGTAATGATTAAACTATTTTCCTTATAAATCTTCCGGGGTGCGCGGAGTCAGTTCTTAGAACTACTTAGATCGCGTCACGAGGAGTCACGTGCGTGATGGAATAAGTTGAAAGATCATGTACAGACGCCAGCACATCAAGTTACCCCAATGTGTCAAATATTCCCAATTAAATATGAACCTTATTCTGTTTGACATAAAGTTGAAAAACGATCAAAGAAATTTGACACATTGGGGTAACTTGATGTGCTGGCGTCTGTACCTAAGTAATATAAGTTATATAATAACAGTTAACAAAAAAATCAGCGGTTATTAGCCCATACGTGAAATGCCAGGTAATTTATCAGTTCATTTGATGGCATAGTATTTTCCTGATAGTCTAATTAATTGAAATAAATTAAATTAACGAAAATAATTAAGTAACAAATATTTCAATTAGTTAGAGTAAAATAAAATACATTATTCTAGTTGCCCTTCTAAAAGAGTTTCATTTAGAGAAACTTCATACTGTTCTATTCTTTATTTGCACTGAGATAAGGTTCATGATACAGAATGTTGTTCCTAAGACAACACACCACCTTTCTTCATGTCTTTATTAAAAACCCTCTTATTTTATAAATGTATGTTTGTACAGTCGATTTAAATTGATGGAAAAATGCTTAGTGCTTAGATTAAGCGCATTAAAGTTGAGGAGTGGGGGCGTGTAACGTCGTTAGCTAGCATAAACTGTACTAGTTAGTGACGTCATGCGACATTTTAACTCGATGTATCGCCGTTATCTATACATATAATCTATACATATAATAAGACTGTAAAAAAACTGTGTCTGTACATTGAATATATTTAAAAAATAATAGTTGAGGGGGGTTTAGAAACAGTAATAGAGCACGAATCCAAAAAAAAAGTCTGTCTGTTTGTCTGTTTGTCTGTTTGTTTGCACACGCTAATCTTCGGAACTACTGGACGGATTTGAATGATTTTTTTTTGTTGTATAGATATTAAGTCTGGGCAACACATAGGCTATAATTTATCTTGGAAACTTTAACACCTGATGCAGAACCGCAACAGACCAGCTAAACTATAGGCGATACAAAAATGGTCCCATAGCAAAAATTGTTCCACGTGATGAGCACTTTCTGCTGAGAGAATAAATTTGAAGATCCGGAACACCTGATGCAGAACCGCAACAGACCAGCTAAACTATAGGCGATACAAAAATGGTCCCATAGCAAAAATTGTTCACGTGATGAGCATTTTCTGCTGAGAGAATAAATTTGAAGATCCGGAACACCTGATGCAGAACCGCAACAGACCAGCTAAACTATAGGAGATACAAAAATGGTCCCATAGCAAAAATTGTTCCACGTGATGAGCATTTTCTGCTGAGAGAATAATTTGAAGATCCGGAAGACCTGATGTGGAACTTCAAGAGCCCAGCTACAGTATAACATTTATAGGAATGACGTCTTAGCAAAAGTTGTTCGGTCTGATGGGCATTTTCTGTTGACTTATAAAAATCGAAGATCAGATACATTTGATATAGAAATTAAAGCTATCACTAATTTCATTGCATATTTATAAAAAAAATAAGTACCTCCACGCGGTGAAGGCGGGAACAGTTCAGGGCTGACTTTCGATGACGATGGTATATCATTGAAAATTAGACTCTACTGGCCAAAACTTCCATTTCTTTTTATCGTATAAATATGCCTTCGGGCTAATGTTATTTGAGTGTTTAATTTCCTTTTCTATTTATCTTCGTTACATGGTTGCCTACCCGGTAACGCAGGGGAGCAGCCACATAGATTTTAATTGATCAGGTATCATCACAATAAAACTATAACCATACCTAGAAAGAGGTCAAATCTTTCCCAATGTTCCAAAAGTGCTAAATGATTAAAGATCATAAGATCCCAACAATCTACCGAAGAGCGTTAGGAGAGACTTGATGCTGTTCGACAACATGAGGTTGCAACTCGCTCCGTGGAAACTTCTTGGGATCGCGAAGCACGCCTGCATTCTCAGCGTATTTACGCATCTACGTCAAGGTCTCTAGACACCAGTGCAGAATATGTGCGCGACTGACCGCTGATCATGAACATCATGCACTGTCTCGCGAGTTGGAGACGTTCACGGAAAAAGCATGACGCTTGAGTTTTCAGCGTATATACGCATCGACTCTAGAGATAAGTGGGGGAAGGAGATGCGCGACTGACCGCTGATCGTGAACGTCACGCAACATATATAGGGTATAATTTATTTTGGAAAATGGAACACCTAAGTAAAAGAGATATAAAAATGGTGCCATTGCAAAAACCATTCCACGTGAAGAGTTTTTTCTGCTGTGAGACTAAATTTGAAGATCTGGAGCACCTGCAGTGGAACTCCAAAGCCCAGCGACAATATAACATATTCATAAGTACCTAATAGAAATGGCGTCTTAGCAAAAGTTGTTAAGTCTGATGGCATTTCCTGTTGACCAACAAAAATAAAAAATCTGGAACGTCTTGAATCGTCTCGCGCATCTCATTGTTTTCCCGTCCCCGGGCTTTTAGAATTCGACATCAGACGTTTCAGATCTTCAATTTTGACGACCCCGTTGTCGCTGGCATAAGCAACAGGATCCGCGTACGAAGTCGCGGGCAGAAGCTACTTTTTTTAATACGTAAATTTTGTCAAATAGCCCATTGAATTAACACCTTAAAAGTTCAGAAATACGGAAGAAAAAGCATTATGTATGAAGGGTCGCAATTTTACAATAAACTACCAAAAGAAATAAAAGAAACAAAATCCATACACAGTTTTAAAAAGATGCTAAAACACCACATCTTTAAAAACTCACATCTACTGCACTAAGTTTGAGCCACTTCTAGCTACGCTTATCTGTGTTGTACGGAAACTTGTTGTTGATTTGTGTTTGAACCAACATTGCTTTAAATGATTTTTTTTTTAAGACTACCCTTTATTTCATTAATATTTTTAAATGTCTCACTTTCTACAATACGCCCAAAAACAATTTTTGTATAGTTTTAATATTCTCATGTAAGTGAATTGATGTATTCTTATGAGAATAAAGAAATCTCTAACCGGAATTAATTTGTTCGGGCCTTTTTCAGTCTTATGGTCATAAGCTTTCAAAATGCTGAATTTCACACATTTCGGAACTATTGAACTTCGACCGCTAAGATAGAAAAAACTAATTGAGAATGTTTTTTAAAAAGCAGGACTTACGATAGTCAATTGAATACTAAAACAACAGTTCAGTTCTGTCTTCCTACCTATTAAAGTAAAGTTGGCTTTGCTTCTTCTGAATCAAATCCAATTTGCCAACTAAACAGATAAATTTACGTGTTCTAAATAAAATTGGTCAACGGACTAAAAATCAAGGTTGGTACAGACGGCTACATTCACGCGTTGTGATAACCCCGCTTCACCTCTTGTGTGAATTAAACCTTATCTGTTGTACACTCGTGAATTGGATTGCTGTGGTAATAATAGTTTTTATTCATGAGTTTATTTTTATTAAAACTTTGATGTTTGCCATGATTGATGTACATTCAGTGAGCTGCATTACCTGATCCATTTTTGAAACAAATATAAAAGGAAGGCAACGCAGCTCACTGACTATAGGTTAGTACATGTTATGATTATCATCTCTGTTAATTCTATACTAGCACTACACTCGTGACTTCGTCCGCGTGCATTTCGTACTTTAATATCACCTTCGGGGTGGAGGGACGAAGTTTTGAAAATTAAATATAGCCAACCACACTCACAAATAAACTATCTGGAACAGCCCATAACAAAATTAACCAGGATCTAGGTTTTTCAGCAATGACAACACAGGTCGCTAAAATGTAGAGCCAATGAAAGCTGGGACCTATTTAACAAGCAATTTTTGTTGGTATCAGAAATCCGCTCTTCAGAGCTATTTCTGAAACGAGACGTCCTAGGTACAAAATAATGAAGTTTTAGGTCCCCCTTGTAGTTATACAAGGGGGATACCTAAAATTTCATTATTTTCCTACCCATCGGAGAGTCATGTGTCATTTCTTGGATGACCTTTGATGGACCTTGAAATTGTTTTTTTGCAGAATTTTATTTGAGTTCATCTCTAATGTGCAATCTTGTCTTGTATCGAGTCTCGACCCGGAAGTCCTGCGACCCCAATCCTATGCGTAACCCTCTTTCAAAATCCGCCATTACATTAGGTCCATTCACTTAAGGGTTCAGTCTCCACATAACCAAGTACATAATTACTAAAAGATACGAAATACCTCAAACACAACATACGAAGTAAGTACCGTTATCAGATAACGTTAGGTCTTTGCCCTCGCGATGTATAGACGTACTTAATAGCAAAAAGTTGCCAGTAAAAATAAAAAATTGTCTAGGTTCATCCCATTTATCAAATGACCTCAATTTTTAAGATATCAGAATTTGGATGAAGTCGTATTACCGGACTCACATAACACATAACATCTCGTCACGTTTAACCGACTTCAATAAAGGAGGAGGTATGTTACTCGACTACTCGAAGCCGGCTGGAAGTCGGTGGCAAAAATGGTGGTAAAGTTCTTCATCCCCCATAGAAAAAGGGGGGGGGGGGGGGTACTGCCTGACAATTGTTGTCTGGAACTTGTATACGTTCAAATCGCGCAGATAATTTTAATACCGCGATTTAGGATGTCAGTCATTAGTTCGTATGTGGCGAGATAGATGTCGCTACAAATCAAACTACAAACTCAGTCACAAAATAACTTTATTTTATCAAAATAATAATATTTACACCACCTTATTGTTTTAAACTTACAATTTAAACTACTTATTCGAAACTAAATGCATACAGTGTTTGATCTCGCCATCTTTGCGAAAACGCTTATTGCACGGTACAACTATATTTTATTGTCATTTAAAATAGTCAAAAGTTATCTAGAATAATGGACAGAATTAAATAACCTAGTTTGAGAATCTTGTAACAATGATTGCAGAGTAGGCTATGAAGTTGGCTGCAAGTTGCGGTTAGAATGAAAAATCAACACAAGCGCCTCCGTCGGTGGGTTGGTGTACCAGTGTAAAGTCGAAATATCATAAATTCCGTTAGAAGCTAGCTTCCGTTAGGGGCTTAGTTAATCAGGATTCCCGTAATTTAAGATTTCAAAATAACGACATTGTCAAAAAAAAAAACAAAATGTAGGAATTTTTTACAGATTTAAAATTTGAAAGTTCTTATAAGTCCAGGAACACCCACCGGGTAAGACCACCAAATTTTCTTGAATAAAGAACTGGCAATTCAACAGATGCCTAAATTGACCCAAGTTGATTGAAGAAAAGGGTTTACGGATGACATTTGTTTTTAACTAACGTCAACAGTTTAATATTTGAACGAATTCTAAGTTGTGATTCATTAGCATTCTTGTGGTGTCTTATCATTAAGTTAACAGTAATATTATTATTGTAGGTAATCCAAAAGTCCTTAATAAAATAGGCTAAGACACCACAGTAATGCGTAGGTACTTATTATTTATTAAAATATTCATATTAATTACTTCCATAGCCTACTATGGAGTCATGTATAGTTTCTTACATTTTTATTAGCTCCCTAGTCTAATAAGGCACTTTGTAAAAATATACTATGTACAAAAATAGCTTTTCATGCAGAATCATACATATTACAACTTGATTCATTTCACTCTTCGGCAAATCTATTGATAATTAGACCACATTTACGTTAAACTATTTCAACTATTAAGTAGTCAGTTTTTTTTAATAAATTCATTCCCATGTTATTGTACTTAAAACTATATTTTTTATTCAAAATTCACAATAAAATAAATATGTTCGTTGTGTTTTAATAATTGCTAACGTGCCACTTTCATGCATTGTTTCAATTTGAGATTTCTAGCTGGCAACATTTTTAGTACAACGTTGTTGGCAATAACGACCCGCTAATCTTTGCAACTAAAAAGATGTTTCGTTTAGTTACATCACAAAAATATCTATTTTAACTAAATAATTAACTATATTACGTCACATGTTACTCTCCCAAAGTTTTAAATAATTGTCTATGACTTCTTCGAACCATTTCTTCTTCTTCACGTCTTTGAATGCCGGGGATAATGTCTTTAATTCTAATTGTAATAAGGCTTCATTTCCTAGTAACGTATCTAGACTTCTTAGTAGAGATGGTTCTCCGTGTAACTTCAGTAAACTAGGGTATGAGAATATGTAATAATGAACTCTTAGGCGTTTCGTCGCCCAGTTTTCTACGGTTTTGTTTCCACTGGCAACCTGAAACGTAAAAATAATAATTAAAAAGTTTTCTAAGCAGACAACTTTAAGTATAATTATGATTTATGAAATGCCAATGATTGAAGGCTAAATTATTACGAAACGAAAGACCTTTAGATTAGTGTAGCAAACAGAGACCTATAAAGACATAATTTAAATGAAGTTGTGCTAAAAATGGTGTGGAGTTTAGGCATGTGAAATGTTTTGTTTGGAGCCCAAAGGGCAAATATATTCAGAGCTTCATTAATTAATAGATGGGCCGTGATGAGAGACTGCCGAAAATGTGTTTGAACAGTTTCAGATGGCGTGATTGCAAAACATGACCACTTTTGGCTAATTTTTAAAACGAATGAAAATTGGTAATTACTAGCCTCGAGATCTACAGCGCGATAATCATGTTTGTTTCTGGTATTTTTTAGATATGAAAGAGAGCTCATATCAAAAGGTTTTTCCTTGCGTTCTTCAATCAGATATTAAGTATTCTTACTAGCTATGATTGCTGATTTTTTTTATTTATTTTCCTATCAACCTTTAGGGGATGCAGAGAAAACCAGTGGTAGGTGCAATTTTAAATGTAAAAATAGAAGATGTCAAATCTATAGGTACCTAATAATACATATTTTGAGTATTTTTCTGTCTGTTTAAGGCAAGTCTTTAACCTCTATTTATTTACCTTGATCTGGCCTATATGTTTCGCATGCCACGGCGAGAAGTAACCTTCCAGCTCTTTAGCAGTTATATCAGCGACTCCTTTACTCTTTAGCCTCTCTTTGATCATAGAGTATGCCGTTCTAGAGAACACAAACACCTGGAGTGAGAGCATAGACAAGATTCATGATTTTATTCTAATTTTAAAAAATGTGTAGCGTGTACTCCAGGGTTGTGTCAAGATTCGACTGGTGTTCCAAATTTCTTTTCATTTGTTTTTCGTGATCTCTTTTTAAAAACAAATCATATTCTCTCTCTTTCATCTTATATTGATATCCTATTCCCTCGTCAAGTATTAAAAAAATATTTTCCAGCCAGTATTTCATTCTAAACGTTCAAAGTTACAGTTCGCGTCACGAAGGTTTGCTGCTGTTTTAGTATTGACAACTACGCAGTCATTTGCGCTACTTCAGACCATCAAACTTTTATGGGACGTACTGTAAACTTATTACTGCTACCTGAGGGCCGTTTCCCGTGTAATTTGCATTCTAGTCGTAGTATCAAACTGTCAAAAATACGTCTAACTCCTACATTCTTGACAATGATTGCCGCTGAGATATGATTGTGACTTCATTTTAAACGTTTCTAATTACGTCAATTCAATTTCCTTTATTTTGGCGGTCTCACTCTATTTTCGACTACCTACTTACCCTTGTTTTTGGTTCTATATATTTTTTGTATTGTAACTTTGCTATGTTTAGTAGGTGAGTGATTATTAATACCAAGGTCAGTGTTTTTTTTTTCGAAATAAAGTAAGTACCTAAGTACTTGAGCAATATTTCTTGTTTAGGATTAGATTTTTGTGAAATATGTAAGATTGAATTGGTTCGGATTGTCACGTGATACTTAATGAAAAATGATGATCAGAAACAGAGAAAGAGAGAGAATGCGAGAAAAGCATATGACTTATGATGGTCATGCGCAGCGACTATGATTTTGATAAGTATGGAATGGATGAAAAGAAGTTTGCTTGAAGTAATGCATAATGCCATCCATATGATCGAAATAATGATGAATGCCATGCATTATTTAGCCTGATTCTACATTGACGTGAAAACCTTCATAGAGTCAACAGCACATCAGTGGTCACTACGAAAATTAACCTTACTGCTTAGACATAAAGGAGCATTCCCAAGTCTTACCCATTGATGGCTGACTGTAGTTACTGATGTGTTCTCGTTTATAAGGTTATTACAAAGTATATAGGGTGGAAGGGACATCGTCGCACATCACGACACTACTTATTACCTCTCTAAGTACATGATTCTGTACCTCCCTGCGTTAAAATGTTTGTCGGGTTTCCCGTATTTCCAAGATTTTCGTTAATGTTATTTTGAATTTAAATTTTATAAACTTCAATCCAATGCGATTTCAAATGAAAAAAACTGGCTAATTTACTTTTCAAAGAAAAATCTAGTATAGTTTGATGTTAAGAATAACCTCAGAAAACACACGTAAAAATTAAGAAGTTACCGATAAAAAAAATCAATACGGGAAGATCTTAATTTATGTACTTACCTATTTATTAACATCCGTCAATATTATCCTGACAGACCTTGCCCCTAATGCGACATCTACACCTATTTCTAATGTGGGTGCAACAAAAAAAAATTCTAATTACCATTGCACAAAATTAAAACATAATCTTGAATCGTAGGTACAGAACTTATGTTGTTCGGATGTGCATCGGATGTCCCTTTCACCCTATACCGGAGACTTAATTAGAACGATTGATAAAAACTTAATATGTATCTATATATATTTTTTTTAGCAAATAAATGTAGAATCAGGCTTCAATTGACACACAGTCCCCAAACCTTGACAGCGCCAACGTGTTCGGCGAAGAGCGGGGAGAAGAAATTGTTCATCTCAGCGACGGGTATGTCGGTGATACCACGTGACTTGACCCGCTCCTTTATCCGGGAGTACACGCCACGAGAAAACACAAATACCTGTAGTTGGAAAACAAAAGTTAACTAAAAGGAAACTGTATTTTTATCGCTGATAGGGTTCAATTTTCAGTAACGTGAATATTTGTACAAATACACCAATATCTTTTCTATACTGAAAAATTCTCCCGTGTGAAAATGTAGGTGAAGGGCGCAGTGACCTGTCATCCCATATTAATGCTAGGCATTATCAGTTCACTGCACCTAGCTTTACGTTTACGATTTCTAAAGAATACCTAGATAGGGTTAATTTTATATTGTCGAAGTAACGTATAAATGTTATTAATAATACGTATCATCATCAGAGTGTCATTTGGCGTATTTTCCCAAATTTTTACAAGTACAGTCAGCCTCAGAAGTCGATATACATATCCATATTTCCTTAACTCATGAACACCTTAGCTTACACAAATTGCTAAACAAGACTAGTGAATTTTGAACCTTAAAGACGTTAATTAAATCCTGGCACTAGTCTTGTTTAGCAATTTGTGTAAGCTAAGGTGTTCATGAGTTTAGGAAATATGGATATGTATATCGACTTATGAGGCTGACTGTACCTACGTAATATTTAAATTGTTGGACGTAAATGTCATATTAGGCAATAGATGAAGGCATTAAGTGTGATACTCCTGTAGTATGAAGTTACGTTTAGTCTGTAATCTTCCACAGTTGGATGCCGGGCCATTCCCATAGATCAAATTTATTGACATCATCTCAATGTATTTAAGGTCGGCACAGCATTTTTTCTTCTTCTACATACACCTCCACTTACTGGCACTCCAATATTCCCTTCTTTCGTAGTCATATTATAATTTTAACAACATTCATCGTTTCTTCGGTCTTATTCTACCCTTGAAACCATTCACATGTAGGTAGGTACCTATACTTAGGTACTCAAAACTTGTATGAATGTGAATGCAGTAGAGTTATAATTATGTACCGAAGAAACGATAGAAGGATTAAGTTCAAAACCATATAATAGCCAAGACAGCTCCGAATTTTGTAATCAATCACCCACATGAAATTGAACCATAATCTAATACTAACAAAGTTATAAACAGTTTGAAGCGTGTGGTATACAAGTATGCCGACAGTTCTTAATCGGCGTATTTCTTTAAGTTTCCTCTCTGTCAATTAAAGTAGGTATTGTTATTTTATAAAATATAGATTCCCCTCACCTGATACAACGAATTCCCGGTGATATAGGACGCGATATAATGCGATCCGTACTTGCGAATAAAGTCGGCTATTGACGCCGTGTCGCCTAAGATCGACTCCTGTATCGCGTCATATACCACGTCCTCAACTCCAATGTTGCCAGGCAAGTCTTTTAGCTTAGCTGTCTCACGAAACCTGGAATGTCATGTAAATGCCATAAGAATTGGAAGAAAAATGTTTTCAAATTTTCTGGACTGTTCTCTGAAAATTTTAAACCATACAATCTTGAACAAATGAACAACTGTTACTAAAGGACCAAGGGGAAATAACAAAAGATATACAGAGATTTAAAAAAAATGCCCATTAATAGTGTCTTGCAGGGCATAAAGCCAGAGTAAACGTCAAACACGAGCGAGGATGAAGAAGTTTTGAATTCACATTGAGTTTATTTTAGACGCAGCCTTCGATGAAGTAAAAACACCGCATCACATTTTTAACTGAATTAATACAGTCCGAAGTAGTCAACCCGCCTCGGAGACGAGTGTGATAAAATAGATCTATCAGAATGCTTGTGCCTTCTCGTATGAGAGCAGCTCAGCGCTATTGGCTATTATTGTATTGCCAGCAAAGACATTCAATACCTATAGACCGGACATCACGAACAAAATTTTCGTCCGAAAAAGTGTGTCCTGCTGGATACAAGTCTATGAGTTTTTTGTAGTACGCTCCGCTGCCGCTCCAATATTAATATATTATTCTACCATACGCAAAATACGCGCTTTGACGTGGAGTTGCGGATACCAGCCCGGTATCTTTTTTTTTTTTTTTTTTTTATTCTAGATGGCGTTACTGAGACATGGGATCAAAGTTTTTCTATGACATTTCCTTGACATGCCCGCTCTATAGTATTTTAAATCTCTTTGATTGCCAGTAATGGCGTCCAGTTGACTTTTTACACCAAACTGATGATAGCGAATTTACAAAAAAAATGGAATTGCACTTTAAGTAAACTTCAAGGTACAGTTGACTATTAGACGGGGTACTGTGTCACATCTTAGCGAGTGCCTGTGACGTCATCCCAGATACACACTGATGATAGCCAATACAAAACTAGTGGTTTGACAGTTAATCGTTAAACACTTGGCCCAGTGATCATTAGATACTATTAAAACTGTCAACGGAAATATGCACAAGCACTGCAATCTTTACTGCAGTCCAACAGTAGCATGCTGGTGATCTGATGGCGGCTGATGACCCAATAATGGTCATTAAATAGGTACTTTACAAATCTTAGGCTCTCGAAGCAAAGGTATTGAGATAGTCATTACCTGGAAACTCTGACGAGGACATAGCAGTGGTCTCCATTGATGAAGGAGGAGTTGATGCCCAGGTTCCTTGCCATGATGTCCGTCGGCCAGCCAGCAGTGAACGCGCGCCATGGACGTTCCAGCCTGAAAGGTTAATAAATTATGTTACAAGTAGGTAAACTTATTAAAACTCGCTTGCATGTGCGAACAACATGGTAACAATCTTTAAATCTTTATCAGAAAAGCCAGAAAGTCAACCAATGGGCTATTTAACACAAAATTTTAGTTTTGAGGCCCTCATCTAGGTTACAAGAAAATATTCGACACATATTTTTTTCTTTTTCAAATTGATGGAAAACTGCTTAGATTAGGCGCATTAAAGTTGAGGAGAAGGGGCTTGTAACGTCATTTTCTAGTATAAACTCTGCTGGCTAGTGACGTCATGCGACATTATGACTCGATGTATCGCCGTTATTATTTGATTACGTGAAAAAAGAGAAAATATGTGTCGATTATTTTCTTGTAATCTAGATGAGGGACTACCTAAAAGCTAAAATGTCAAATAGCCCATTCAACCGGTTTCGTGTTACTCAGTGACTTGGTTGTGGAGGTGAGATAGGCAGCTAAATTACATCGTTGGCAAAGGCTAGACAGATCATGATGTGAAAGACCTGGTTCTCTGCCTTTTCTTAGTAAATGTACTTACGAATCTTTAAGTACCGTTAAAGACTTAAAGTCCATCGAATTGAGAGTGTAAATATTTACAAAGCAACGACGAAGCGAATTATCCCTCTTTGGCTCCGTAGACCCTTTTGCATTGGCGGACGCTTAGAAATCGCATTGTCTGTTAGCCTGGAAAACCTATTCTAAGAAATGAATGTATGTTACTGTACCTATATTAGGATAAATTTTAGCCTCAAACTGTAGGTACACTTCCACAAAATAAAAACCCAAAAAATCTTAGGACTTATATTTAGGTAAGTAAAATATTTATTTTTTCGAGACTTAAATCAGTTCACAATTAAACAATAAGACATTGTAATATATATGCAACTGGTCACTAGGAGAATTCCTGTGCTATATAATATGCACCACTTAGGTACTTCCGTCACCGCTATGATCGAGCGGCCATTACCTACAAGTGTGGTGTAGCAGAAAGGTAGATATTACTGAAGGTAAGTATTACAATTTTATAGATTTATTTAATTACTAACGTCCTTGAGTGTGTTTATGGAGTGGGTAAGGATAGATATCTATGAAATACTCTTTCCATAACGGAACTGTGGCAGCTGCCATTGACCACCAGTAATAAAATTAAAAATGCATGGCTGCCGAAGCCGTACCTACCTTTCAAAACTAAAATCCCTGAAGTATGCCTGGAGCAGCTGTTTCAGGTTATCGCAGAACTCCATATGGAAATCTCCGTCGAATAGAGTCTTAGCATGTCTTGGGGTTGGCGCGATGGAAAACGTTTCCACCTCCTTGAACACGGAGACTGTTGGCTCCCTGAACACCCAGCCTTCTGTGTCGTTGCGAGGAACCACTCGCATGCAGATGCTGAGGTAGCCATACCTGAAATGAGATAGAATAAGTGAATTCAAGGGTTGAGTCATTATTATTAGCACTTAAAAAGGTTTTAGAGGTATAGGGAACAGGGTGTGAAGTTCCAAAAGGGAGGATCCTCGAACCAGATGGGTGCTGTTGCTGATGGGCTTACTTCAATCGAGGGGATAACTGTAACATCGTGATGTAGGATATGTCAGGTTTAGATTAATTTCTAAATGCAACTTTTTTGTCGCATCAAGGCCATGGCTAGACATGGCTTTCTACAAGATAACTATATCGCCCTATATCCGTAAGACATAAATAGAAATCTAAAAGGATCTAAGAGTACCTAAGCCTTAACTTATGCTAAGTACTAGATCGAGCCTAGCTACTCCTATAAGGCAAGGCGCAAACGTGGATACTTTGTGTCTTGTGTCAGAATCAAGCTACAGATGAATATTGAATTTCTATAAAAACCAGTATAAAATCATCCACTACCTGCGCATGCGTTCTGTTCAGTTGCTTCCACAGTTCCACTTAACACACGACAATCAAAAAGTGTGTGGTGTGCCGGGGTCGGCAACAAAAAGTGTCAATGTTTGCGCAGCGCCTAAACGTCACAACTGCCACTATGCAACTGCTACGCTAAATACGCGCTGGGACGAAGAGTTGTGGTCCGAAATACTATTCAATATAACGTCATAACTAATCCTTAACATAATGCCAAACCCACCTCATAAATATGTTGATCGCCTTCCCAAGCCCGAGCTCCGAGTCGAGTGTGGTGGCGGCGCCGCACAGTGCTACCGCCAGCAGCAGCACTGAGTGCAGGCGCACCATCACACACGGACTGCACACCTGGAAACAAATGGGAACATCGTTAGGAACAGGTTATTGAATGGCAAGAAAGCCAACGGCGCAGCTGATGATTAGTTGTCCTCCTTGACTTCTTGGATTAAGTTAGGAACATGTTATTGAAGGCATGAAAGCTAACGACCCAGCTGATAGTAAGTTGTTCATCTAGATCGTTTTGGTTAAGGGATCTCTAGCACGTCCCTTGATGGGACCTAGTGCTGTTACCTACTTTAAAGGTTACATTTGGTTGATCGTTTAGATTAATTTCGTTGCGTGATCCAAGGCAGTAGGTACTTCAGTTTTCCTTTATAACAACTTTAAAATACAATTTTCAAGTAACACTTCATTACAATACGGTGGGTAGGTATTTATGTAGTTACCGAAACCAGCACATCAAGCTACCCACAAATTTCTTTGATAGTTCTTTAACTTTATTATGAACTGAATAAGGTTCATGTTCAGTTGAGAAAATTTGATAGGTACCTAAGTACCTAACTACCCTGCCTTCTCCCAAGTCATATAGATAGTTTCTAAAAATGCAATTCAGTAAAATCTCCTTTGGGGGTACCTATTTAAATAATAATAATAGGTAATTGAAACAAAATAATAGTTCCTAGTTGTGATGCGCCCGATTAATGGCAATAACCTCGCCCCCTATTCGAGCCCGATTAGGTAGGTACCTACGTAGGTATACTTAAAGAACTTAAACATAATTGTCGAAGTGTGGATAATTGGGGCATGATTTTATGTTAAGTTTAAAAAAATAGTATCGCACAGTAGACTAGCATCTACACAGAAAATCCGTTCCAAATGCCTATGTATCAGCAAATTAGGACATCCATTACAACAGTGTTGATGTTTGCAAGATTCAAAGCAGGGTATTGCACTGTCTAATGTATCATACATGCCTACATACATAGAACTAAAGTAACAATCCATTGAATTCAATGTAATCGTGCATTGGCACACCTTTGAAGACACGTCAAGTCAACACGTGTTGTTTTATCTATCTATAAGTAGGTATAGCTGAGGTTAAGGTCACGAATTGACGGCGTTGCATAATTAGGTGCTTACCTATTGACATTACATCATCATTGCGCCCAATGGTATCTATTATAAGTAAAGAGGTGTAGACAGGTTATAAGCGCTCAGCAAGCGACACGTCAAAATGTGGCTAACTGGCCACACTTGACCTCAGTGTCTTGGCGTCGCGCCGTCAATGGACGCGAGAACGCGTGTGTGCGTTAGTGTGCCGTTTTTGAAGATTGAATGTTGTTTAGGTAACCTATCTACCACCTTTTTACTTATAATAGGTATCATTGATTGCGCCCGCGTATGTATTCCTAGTACATGTACATTTTGTCAGTTATGTTTTAAGTCCCACGATTCAGGACGCAAGCCTATATTTTGTCGACGACCGGGCACAAAGTGACAGAGGGAAACCCAATTTAAATGCACTTCGCCTGACACGAGAATTGAACCCAGAACCCCACGCTCAACAGTTAGTTGTTACTGCTGGATCAACAATTATGCAGTCCCTATTGGTAGTAAAATAATGACCCATTTAGAAAGTTTCAGTTTTATTCGAGTTTGATTGATCAAGATCAATCCAAGTCGTCGATACTTTTGCAATTCAAAAAACGATTTTGACCCTTTTTTATAAAAGCAGCGGTCACCCACAAGTCGGTTATGCAACTGAACCAGAATCTGAAATTACCATTTAGGTTTTATTATATAATTGACACTGATTTTAAAATTCGGCGCCATACATAAATAATCACGAACATTTAAACAAAACATTGAATATAAAATACAAAAAGTTTTGTCAGAAGTGGGATTCGAACCCACGCCCTCAGAGAGGACCAGAACAACTCGAACCTGTTTGACAGGCAAGGAAACCTTGAGTCTGGCGCCTTAGACCGCTCGGCCATCCTGACACATACGTGCAGTGTCGAAATAAGCGAGCGCGTTCACGAACAAAATGTTTTCACGTGCGCTACAGAGATGGCGCTATACGTATCTGACGAACTAAAAATAGTGCTTGATAAAAATATAACATTGATGAGTATTATTATATTTTTTCTACCGAAACGACTAATCAATCATTCGCTTGCTTTCGTCTTTATGTTTATGAATGATACTTACCGGTTACTTGGGTGGTGAGTCCAACAAATAGGTATAATAAACTTGGTAATAATTTAATTTAATTGAATAATATTGTAGTAATAATAGTTTTTAAAATGTATAAAAAAGCACTCTCCTACACATTTTAATTTTGCTGTGCCCGACAGGGTCCATAATTGTTACTCGAAACTGTTTAACCTTCCAACTGTATGTACAGACGCCAGCACATCAACCAACCCCAAACTGTAATGTTTTCCTGATTGAATATGAACCTTATTGCATTTGCAATAAAGTTGAAAAACTATCGATGGAATTTGACATATTGGGGTAACTTGATGTGCTGGCCTCTGTACATTTTAGATTCCAATAAATACTTGTATAGGTACTTGAAATGTAATAGTTACATAAATGGCACATTTTTAGATCGTTTATTTTTAAAATTTTTCTTCATTATTGATAGAGGTAATACCTAAAATAAACTATTAACGCGGGAATCCAATGGATGAGAGACGCACAGGACCGGTCGTTGTGGCGACATTTGGGGAGGCCTATGTCCAGCAGTGGACGTCTTTCGGCTAAAATGATGATGTGATGATGATGATGATTAACGCGATGAAGTGAGGTCAACTCAATCTAGATTTTCTTAGTCTTACTTTTAATGGATTAGATTTATGGTATGCAATATTTGAATGCGAACTAAAACCATGTAGGATGCAAATTAGTATAATAATCTAAAATTTTTAACTGCTCATATAAAAATGTATTTATTTATTTATAACCAACTTATACTAACAGTTAATAACTAAACATACAAGCTATTGGTTGAAGAAATATTAAATCGAAATAATAACACAACTAAGTAATAATAATGAAATAGAAATAAACAAACAAGAACTCAATAAAACAAAAGCAAAAAAGAAAAAAGTATTTTAAAATAAATATTGTTACACATACATACATAAACTCACGCCTCTTTCCCATGGGGGTCAGCAGAAAATACAGAGCGATGCCATGCCATAAAATATGTTTTGATTCTTACATACTTCTTTTGCTGCGTTTACATTCATACATGTTGTCATACACACACGCCGGTTGCGAGTACCTACTCCTACGCACCTGACCTTTGTGAAGAACCTCATCAATAAGGTCTATGTGTGTCCTTCTAGGGCTTCCCCTCCCGGCGTTCCCACTTACATCTGCCTTGTAAATAACTTTCGTTAGTTGCCTTTCATTCGTCCTTTCAGAAAAAAATGTTTTACAGTAAATAATTATATGTACCTACCTACATTGTACTATTGAATTTAACCATGGCACTGCGTTATTTAAGTACCTACCTACCTAATTACATACTTATCTGTCAACGATAATCAAGGTAGATAGGTTCTGTCATTTTATATCACTTATGTAATGAAGACCAGTCTTCATTGACACTTTGCAACATTTATATAACAGCGTGGTGTTGGATTTTGAACTTACGCTGCTAAGCGGAGCGTTGAAAATCCAATAGCGCCCTTTTGTTCAGTGTCGCCTAGTGTTAGTGAAAATGGGCATTTTTTAGTTTTGTATTTTATTTTGTGAAGGATACATTTAGTTATCGGATAGTAGCACTTATATCATAATTGAAAACCTACTTGTTCACAAATTAGCGATGCGCGCGCATCAGCGCTTTTTTAACCGACTTCAAAAAAAGGAGGAGGTTCTCAATTCGCTTGTATTTTTTTTTTGTTTGATAGGGTATACCTACTAACAGATTGGTCCCATTTGTATCAAAACTCAGACCTGATGAGGGATCTTCGAGAAATTGAAGGAACTCCTCAAAAAATATAGGCACACATGCACCGATTTCAACATTTTTAGTAACAAATCAAGCATTTTCATTTAGAAAGTATCATTTGGTGAAGAAAAACTGATAAAGAAGACAGGCAACGGAACTCTTCAACGCATAACAGCAAATTATTCGCGATTGCTATAGTCAGATGTCTATGCTGAGCTTTTGTATTTCCACAACATAACATTACGCCATTCTATTTTAAAAGGGGCCGGCAGAGAGGTACAGATTAATGTTTAAAGATAGAACTTCTTTAGCAATTGTTATCCAATTTCAATGATTTCAAGTTTTGAAAGTCTTTCTTTACATACAAAGAAACTAAAAATTACAAAATAAAAACTTTTTCACAAAAAAAACAACCGACTTCTTAAAAAAAAACTAACAGGTGAAAAATAACTCCAGTTTCGGAAGTCGGTGGCCAATAATGAACAAAACAAAACCACCAAAGCCACAGACTTCCGAAACTGGAGTTATTTTTCTTTTAAGAAGTCGGTTGTTTTTTTTGTTATTGCAAAGTCACAAAAACAGCCAGTATTACTAACAGTTTTTTTTGGTACATATGGTTGTAATTCATTGTCATTTTATTCATAAAATGTTGACCACTTTTCTGTCTTATAAACTCTTTGCTAAGATTTTAAAAAGAACCTACCGTTCGTTTTACACGGAGCATCTTGATAAACCGTGCGTTTTACATTACAATAACGCACAAGTACGTAATGCGATACATTACAATATTGAAATTGGTGAAATAAGAGACCTTTTACGAGCAAATGAGTTATAAATCTACTTTACATAATATTTTTATAATATAACATCACGCTTGTAAATCCCGAAGGGCTAGGCAGAAGTGTTATAGGTATTCACACGGTAACACATCAAGCTATACTTTTCCAGTTGACGCTGAAATTTAATACAATATGAGAACAGTTTATCCTGGGAATGTATAGTTTGGTGTCTAGCCCTGTGTACCAGTTGCATACCCACATTTCGACAGTTATGTTTTAAGTCCCATGTAATAGGGGCTAGCCTATTGCCATCAATCGGGCACAAATCCTGACTCCTACTACTACTACTGAGAAATTCCAGATGGAAAAACCCAACAACACTTTGCCCGACCCGGGATCGAACCCGGGATCTCAGTAGCGCTTGCGACCACTAGACCAATAGGCAGGCAAGTCAATGTAAAACATCATGTACTACTTCTAAACTGGTAATTTAATATTGACAAACAAATGAACGCTGCCGTAGTAATTTTTCGCTTTTTTTTTTATATGAACTGGGTCGTTTGTAATAAGGTAACGCGTTTAAATAACAGTTCTAAGTGAACGAATTATAGTAGGAAATAGACTTTGAAATAAATTACTAGCTAATTAGAATTATGGTTTAATTAGAGCTAAGTAATGTTAAGGAAAAGAAAGTTCTTAGTAATACAATATCACGCTTGAATTCCCGAAGGGTTAGGAAGAATTATATTTATGTATGTATAGTGGGTACTATAGATATCCTATATAGAGGCTAGCCCATAAAGTTACTCCAACTGACAAATTCTCCCATTGGAACATGAACCTTATTTTGTTGGCTACAAAGTTGAAAAACCATCAAAGATATTTGACACATAGGGGTTAAGTATTTGATGTGCTGGCCACTGTACACCCACGTATCGCCAGTTCTGTTTAAGTTCCATGTAATAGGGGACGAGCCTATTACCATCAACCGGGGCCAAATCCAAAATTTGGGGCTGCTACTGAGAAATTCAAGAGGGGAATGCACCTGATAATACTGCCAGACCTGGGAATCGAACATGTGACATCATAGGTAGTATAGTAGTTTAGCAGAAGCACGTGCCACCACAAGATAAACGTCACAGTTAACCTTGTTTTATAATTTTATTATTTAAAAAATATAAATAACTTCATTAGGCCAATACGGGGAAAAATGGATAAAAATCTTCCAATCAGTAAAAAACTTTCAATTCGTTCCATACGTATCAACATGCGTGCGGAACAAATGGTATGTAAAAAAAATCCGGCAAAGAGCGAGTCGACATTGCACACTAAGGGTTCCTTAGGTAGGAAAAAAACCATTCACTATATTTATTTGCGACCTTTATTATACATTTGCACTATCATTCACCATAACCCTTTAGTGATTTTAGTTTTGTTTACTTAACAAATTTCGCAGATGAGGGAGCGGGTTGTATTTCACGGATTTTTGTCTTATGTTTTACACTTACGGCAATAAGAACATTAATTATGTTTTTAATACACAAATGAAGATGATACATGATACTTACACTATCTCCCTTACTTACCCACTTAATTTTAATGCTCTAACCAAAAATCACATTAATAAATAAGTAAGTACTTTGACTTAAACTTTGAACTAATCGAGTATTGCTTTTCTAGGCTTCTGTTGCATTTAAACCATTTTTTTACAATTGCTTTCTTTTCCAATATAAATCGGTTGTATGGAATAGTTTGAAACCAGGTTTAAATGTGTTTAATATATTGTTTGAACATGGTTCCCTACAATTCGTTAATACCGTCTTGTTACGGATCCCTAATAAAACTGACAGGCTTGAATGAGATTTTGTTTAACATGTCTAAGCTAAAATCACCGTCATCAATCAACATCAGTCAAGGTTAGGAGGCTCAATTAGTTTTATAGATACTATTTGTTTCAAAACTACGCGACGACGACGTAAGGATTTGTATGTCGTTTATCAGTGTTAACATATTATTGCAATTGACAGTAGGTACCTTTATGTCGCAACGCAAGGGTGGTTTTAGTAGTCTTTGAAACATGCTGGTCCTGCTCCATAGGACAAAATTGGAGTCTTGACAAAATCAAACTGGTTGCTTATCTAATAATGTACCTATATATTGTTTCCTTTTTTTGTTTTTTTCACAATCTTTTTAATCAATGTTATTACATTTGTAAATATGTGAGCAAAATGTATCTACCAACTTAATCATGTCATTATCAACTCCATTGTTTATTTTTTATTTCCTTAAACCTATCTCAGTATAGTATTGTTATTCTAGGTGCATCATCCTCACATATAATCTGATTGATGTATACAAAGTATTCTAAAAACAATTTTAAAAGTTAGAAAGAAACTCCATACTTACTGTCTGGAGTTTCTTGTCCATTATTCTCCATACAGATCTACTTTTGGAAGCAAACACTTAGAATCATTTTTTGAATGCCTCTCCACTTCTAACTAAAAATGAAAACTACCAAACCAAACTTTGTTATTTATTTATGAGACCAAAAAGCAACTATTCCACATCAAACTAAAAAAGAATCACGTAAATTGGTACATAAATCACAGCGGGATCGATGCATATACATACAAAGATAAATAAAATTTTCATAAAAATGTTGATGAAATATAAACTACCGAGCCAAACTGTATTACATTTTTATGGGACCAAATGGCAACTATCTCGCATCGAAAAAAAAGAAGAATCACGTAAATCGGACCATTAATCTCGGGGTAATCAGTGTAAGTACATACATAAGAAAAAAAATACCGATCGAATTGAGAACCTCCTCCTGAAGTCGGTTAAAAAGACTTACACACTTCTTCACAATTACACATAGTTTGTATTCGACTCAAAATGGGACACTAAATTATGAGTATGGCTATAAGAATGCAGATACTATGAGGGTACAATTTGATCATTTGCTGATTTTATGAAAAAATAGTGAGGGTAGGCATGAAATATTTAAATAATCTAAGTACAACTTACATCAAAAACACACGAAAATAAAAATAAATTTTGTCGATTGTACCTAATTGAGAATAACCAAAACAAAAAAAAAAACGATAAACCTAAAGAAAGGTCTATCATGTGTGTGAAGTTTAGGCTAGTGAATGCGTGTGTAGATACCTATGTGTTTACAAAATGAAAATGTGTAGGAAATTTCTGTATTTCTATGAAGCAGTGGTATCTGTCCTGCCACTTAAAAAATGAACTGCCATATCCTACATCGCGATTTAAGACAGTTTGGTACAGCTTGATGTGCTGATGGTTGTAAGTCTGTACAATCACCCAGATTAACCACCTAAATAAATGCACACAGTTTTATAATTACAGTTTCTAAATCAGAACACTGCCGAGTGATTCGGAACTAAATAGATTAGTTGCGGCACGAATTCAAAAGGTGAGAGCCGATCACTGGCTCAAAGACCTTGTTGCTAGATTTAGATTTGTCGCCTTCGAGACATCGATAATGATCAAAAAACAGACATTTTCATATACTTAATGTGATTTTAGTTTTGGGTTCAGTATGAATATGAATATAATCGATGGTCGCATCACTCGCATCGCACGGACCGACCTCCTCCTTACTTCGAAGATCTACAGAACTTTTTAAAAAATACGAAACACTACATCTTTAAAAACTCACAACTTTGTAGGTACTGCACTAAGTTTGAGCTTCTACCAATGATATTATAAGTTAAAAGGTTTAGATAGGTTATACGCGCTCAGCAAGTGACACGTTAAAATGTGGCTAACTAGCCACACTTGACCTCAGTGTGGCGTCGCGCCCCAACGGACGCGTGCGTGCGTTAATGTACCGTTTTTGAAGATCTAACATTGTTTAAGCATGTCAGAAGTGGAGAGGCATTCAAGAAAACTGTTCTTTACTTTACTGTTTTGAGATTTCTAAACCTTAATTTTCATTAAATAAATTAATAAAATAGATAAATAATGGATAGGTACGCTACAATTTGACGTACAACATTTTGTTTAAGAACCTGTTATCCTAATCAGAGCTATGAACGCTTGTAACGGTTACGCTAGTTTAACCCTTGACATGGATGACGGGAATAGCTGAATTGCGACTATACAGGGTGTTCGGTACAACGATAGACTTACGACGTTAAGGGACTGTTGTACCTTCAAGTTAAAATGAACAATTTTGACTATGAAGTAAACCCTGATGACAAGTAAAAAGAAACTGCTGCTTTGTTCAATACAAATTCTTGTCGATTACTACTTATTCTAAAACATTTCCTGTCATGATCTGACCAAGATAATGTATGGACTATAATTCATTAACTGTTAAAAGAAACAACGAAACGACGGACATCGGTGTCCTCTTGTGGTTTAATGAATTAAGAGACTGCGACCTTTGAGTTTCTTTCGGTGTTTCTTTTCAGAATAAGTAGTCAGATCGTAAAACACTGACCTCACCTTCTAGAGTTATGACGTGTAAAAGTGTTTCTATGAACCTATTTACAGTAATGAATATAATTTAATTTCATTTTAAGAAAATCGAGTTAGGGGTCAGCCGGTCAATTCACACCGTGAAAACTTGAATGAAGTGAACAGTCAATGTCGATCATTAGTAAGTATGCAATGACATCTCAATTTGCCTTTATGTAATTCACCTACACTTTCACGCGGTAGGATTTTTTACAGAATACATACAGCTATAATTATTATTATCCTTTCAATCGTGTCATTTATAGATACAATAGAAAGACGTGACGGGCGTCCGCTTGGGGTTTAATGAATTAATGTGATACTTAAGTAAGTATTTGTGTTCGTACGGATTTTCATGAGTGCTTCAAGTTTACTTACCACTGTTTAAAATAATGTTCTGGTATAAAACTACAGCTGCATCTATTGCAGTCTAGGATACTAAAATTTAGATGTCGTGATGCTTCCACAGCACGAAGGTGATAACTGTGTCAATTGTACTATGTCATGCTATGCCGATATTGATTTATGTAACTTATTATTGTACACTTCATTGCTGTTATATAAAAAAAAACTATTGTTGCTTAGTAGTATCATGCTTCATGGTAACCACGATCGCGGTGTCTATTTTTAATTTTTAGGGTTCCTTAACGAAATGATAGAAAATTAACTCTCCAAGGTGCGACTGTGTCTGTTTGTTTGTTAGTCATAGGTGGCAAATAAACAACATTAATATTTAAGTCGTGTCAATTAGAGACATAATACCTAGTAAGACAATGACAGCGCGGACACCGGTGTTCACTTGGGGTTTAATGAATTAAATCAATGTCGAATGTAGATTGTAGAACCCGTTTAAATTAGTTTAAAACCGCGACCACGTGGGCTGTATTTTGATAACATAATGCTATGCAATATTCATTAATGTACTGGCGCCAGTACATTAAGCTGGGGTAGCTTAGGTAGCAAACTGTCAAATTTTCCCAATTGAACGTGAACCTTAGGTATTCTGTTTGTTATAAAGTATAAAACTTTCAAAGAAATTTGACACAGGGGTAGCTTGATGTGCTGGCCTCTGTATTTCATTACCGTTTAGGCAATATACTGATAGTCAGTCGCTTCCAGTTAGACTGGAAACCAACTCCAACTCAGTTGAAAAAGGCTAGACATTGTGGTTTTAAATAAAAAATTGAGAACAATTTTACATAATGTAGATGAAAATAATAATACCAGCCTGTATTGCCCCACTGCAAGGCGAAGGCGTTTTCTCTTACAGAGAAGGCACGACATTGATCACCACGCTTGCTCAAGACAAATTAGCGATTTCAGACTTATATTAACTACTAGCAGACGTCACGCGGTTTCACCCACGTAGTTCCCGTTCCCGTGGGAATACAGGGATAAAAAGTAGCCTATGTTACCTGGGGATAGTGTAGCTTCCCAACGGTGAAAGAATTTTTCAAATCGGTCGAGTAGTTTCGGAGCCTATTAAATGCAAACAAAAAAACAATGAAATCTTTCCTGATTGTAATATTAATAGTAGATAAGTATAGGTTTAGATATTATATTCTATAAATATGCCAGCCATTAACAATGCTAATATAATACAGAAGATGCTTTAAGATTCTAATAAACCACTTCTCATAGAGAAAACAAGTTTTTTATCGAGTAGAGAATCGTAAAACCGTGCGTCCATTAGATTCGGCCTTGCCCCGCAATTGGCCTGTTGAATGAGTGTCAATGTAAATTGAATTAAATGTGCTATCAAGACGTGCATTTAAGTCATTTAGCTTAAATGGAGAGAAGACATTTATTAAGTACTTTACGGATTTTACTTTGGGATTGAAATGAGTTCATTGGCTTTGTCTTATAAGATACAGGTTACCCTAGTTTGAGAGTGACCGTCAAGATCGCGGGACCCCAATTTAAAATTTTGCACATTAGAGTGTTTGTACTAGATATGTACTATTTGTACCCCAAACAAGACCTTTGTACCTATAAAGGTAAAGGAAGAACGTCAAAACGTTCCTGGTCCCGCCACTTTGACCTTAATGTGGCAGGACCTCCAGCCTGCGTAGCATGAACACCGAAGAAACGGTCTTTGTCGTGTCTCGGAAGAAAATAAATTAAGTGTTCATGCTACGCAGGCAGGTGTATTGAAAGAAATTTGACAGATTGAGGTTCCTGTCTATATTCACAATATCTGCGGGTCGATTCAGTAAATGTCGTGCCATGAAAACTTGAGTGAGGTGAACTGTCAATACCTAGCATAAGTATGAAATGACAGTTTGCTGTCACTACATCTGCATTCTTCACTACTTACATAAGGGAAGGAAACGGGTATTCCTAGTGTTTTAGGCCCGCCATACACGGAATGCTCGAGCAGTTACCAAGTGATCAACATACATGTACCGCTCTTGCAGTCAAGAGTCAACAGCTTGAGGCTACCAATGATAACTGCTCGAGCAGTATGTTTAACTGCTCGAGCAGTTGGCAATTTCAAATCAGTACCATCATGGATTTTGAGGAGGAAGCACTTCTGTTGCTTTTGCCCAGAACATCTGCTTGGCTGCATGATGAAATTTCACCGTGCTGCCAACCGCCCGAAGCAGTTGCAACTGCTTGAGCGGTTCGTGTATGTACGTACGTGGAAGTCTGAAGTTCACTATGCAGTCGCAGCTTGAAGCAGTCGATTTTGACTGCTTCAAACTGGTATGTATGGCCAGCCTTGAACTATGATCTGACACAACTTGTGTATTGTGATATTAGATCTACATGCAACTTGGGATCAGGGTGTCCCAGAACTCAACGTCAAGCCGAAACGGGGCGACAGGATTGATTGTAAACATCATGAGAAAAATCAGAAAAAAAAACTATCCCATGCAGTAAAATGATGGGCATTTAAGAAAAACCTAAAAATTTGGTCATACTGTAACCATTTTTCGGTTATTGTGGTTAATTTTTATTATTTTTGTTCATTTAAACTTTGGAACCATAACCCTTAATAACATTTCTAATAATCACAGTCAAAAATAATGACACAATAGCCCCAAGTTTACTAGAATTAAGACTTTGGTAAACTATAAAATTAATATTTTCAAAATTTGTCGACTTTGAAAGGTGGGCCTTTAAAAAAAATGTACTAGAGTGCCTTGGCAAGTGCCATTAAAAGTTTTCGACTAGGGTGGACAGTTCTGAAATTTGTAAGCCTGTTTTAAGCAAAACACGAAAAAAATTGGAAACCCCCATCGTATTTTATTATAGCCTTTAATACATTTGCTATAAGAATAACCTGTATCTAATACTAACCTTTAATTTAAGAATTCTATATTTGTGTTAACAGTAGATATATACCTATAATTGTTGAAAGGCCAGATAAATAAATAAATACATTTTAGCAGAATTATGTACAGCAGTCATAATGTCGTTCAAAGTTTCTTCCACCCTGTATGTATTAATTGGCCGGACACGTCTACTAAAAGCCGGACACAGAATCTGACAACCCTACATACGACTTCAAGCAAAACCATATAAGTATAAAAACTTGAGAGGTGTCAAGTTTTCATTACTATTTTTGGTCTTAATTTTCTCTCTCTCTCGCTCTCTCTCTCATAGAAACCAAGCCAGTTATTGGAACGAAGTTCTATGAGGAGTACTATGAGAGAGAGAGAGAGAGAGAGAGAGAGAGAGACAGAGAAATACGCGCGAGCCGCATGGCTTACAACTATAGCAAAAAGTGTCGTTACGACTTTTGGTCGTCTAGCCCCATTTCGCATCGCGCAATAAGGAACTTCGTTCCAAAAATATTATATAAATTATCCACAACTTTTACACAACGCCGCGCTAGTCCCAAACAAAAATAGAGCTTGTGCTATGCTATGGGTACCTACTAGACAACTGGTTAGCGTATAATACATTTTGTAGATAAATAACACTCGGACACAGAACTATTGTCAAAGTCAAAGTCAAACCATTTATTTCAATTAGGCCATTATAAAGCACCTTTGAACGTCAAACTAAAGTTAGATAACTTAAATATAAAAATGATTCTAGTTGCCCCTTCCAAAAAGTAGATTCGTATGGAGAAGAATGGGAAAGAAACTCCATACATTTCATAGTGATCGTGCTCATCTCACAAACATTTGTCTTGGGTGAGAATCGAACCCACGACCTCTGGCATAGCTGGACCACCAACCCAGTCAGCACGAACAGGCCAGTCGTAAGACTCGTAAGTATATCTAAATATAAATTTACTTAACATTATTAGAATCGCAACCAAAATCATAATGCTCTAATTAACCCATTTACAAAATCTCAAGAGCACTTGATTCTGAATAGTACTTGAGACTTAAATGTTGCAATTCAATGAAGATGAACAGAGTTAGACTGAAATTAATACCAAATGCTAGTGGAATTGAATGTTAATAACGCAGAAATTAGCATAGCTTTGTGAAATGTATCTTAATTTAATTTACAGGTAAGTTAGATGCAAAGTCTGATGATAATTTAATTGGTTTAAATACTTGGCAAACTAAATGTTGCGTATGTATGCGTTTTACCGACGAAAAGCTTTTTAGTGATGCAGCCCTATTAGTGATTCACTATAATAATTCCTACTTTTGTGTAATTCAGGGTAAAGATCCCATTAGGATACAAAATTTAAACTAGGTACGTAATGTAAATAAAACTACCCCATAGGTACAAACTCAAGTAAACTTAGCATTCCAGCTGCAGCGTGTACCTATTTATAGCCGGGACACGACAACAAACGCAACTCGTGCGCATCTGCGTATAGATAGCAAAACAATTACGTACAGAATTACAGATTTATTACCCGATGACTGTAGATATTGAGAATAAAATATTCAATTACATTTACGTTGTTGGGTTTTCTCTCATATAATTAAGTTTTATTGGTTTAAAAAAAATATTTCTTTTTTTTTGTAGAATTTTTTTTTTCACTTTCTGTTGAGCCTTAGAACATACAAAAGCAAAAAATATACCCCAGGGTGATAAAATCTCTTTTTTACATAGCTGGGGAGTAGGCGTAAACTACATAACTTCACCTGCTTCGATTCTTGCATACTTAACTAATTATTTTGCTTCGTTTATAAACGTTAAAAACAAAGGCGCGCGCGCGAATTTCAAACAGATTTTGTGTTAATGTGATTGAAACAAATTTAATAAGTATAAAAAAAAATCTTTGGGAAAGTTATTCGTTTTCATGAGAACAATCACGTGTTTAAGTATCGGTCACTAATTACCAGTCACCCTATAATATTAAGTAGAATTAGATAATACTAAATACTAATTCAGACATACAAAGGGCTATCATAACGTAGGTATAAGTACCAATGAGCCAAGAACTTGTACAGGAAGTCCCAACTTGCCGAAGTAAAACGATTTACTGACCCAGTAACTATTGCTTAACTCAGTTAACATTACAAGCTATACAGTATCATAATAGATCGCGGACACTTTCTACGCACATATTATATTATAGGTCTATCTCAGAACGAAACGTTATGTAATATTAATTAATTTGCCTTTATTACTTATACTCCATCCGAGTAGGTAGTAAACTAAAGGTAAACAATCTTAAGAAGTCTTTTTACATAAACGCTTATTAATTAAATACAACTACTGTTTAAACAAATTGTTTAATTGATCATGTAATCGTTTTTGTTGAATCTAAATTTGTTTTCAGCCGCATTTTATTTTTAAACTTTGTTATTAACTAAAAATACATGTCAAAATTGTTTACCTTTAGTTAACTACCTAATCGGATGCAGTATAGGTACATTTTATATCTATTTGTTGCCATAATTAATATAGAATGGCTTCCGTGTTTCAGTGAAGCATTTTATAAGATAACAGAAGAATACTTTAATTATGCTTCATTTGTTGATCTTTCTACCAGACTTTAGCGAAGTATAAAGGAAAGTTATGATTTTGACCATGATGTATTTACCTATGTAAGTAGGTATCAGTAAGTATTTCACGTATGATGTTCCTCTATTCCCGCAAAACTTCTAAAATGCTTTTTGTAATTTAACAAATTATACCTTTTTTTCCGCTAGTTTTAGGCTAAGTGACATCCACATCCCATTAAATTGAATAGCATTCTAGAGAACATACCTAACGTAATAAACTAAAGTGAAATTGTGATGATGTCGTGTTGTATATCGAACGAAAAGGCTTGATTAGCAAATTTCTAAAATGCTTAGGTATAACTATCGCCAAATTTAATTTCTGTGGCGGCGTAAACATCGTTTTTTTGCAAAATAAAAAAAACAAATAAACGCCATCTGTTAGCAAAAATAAGAAACACAATTGTTTCATACCTATAATAGGAATTGTAGTACCTAACTGATCACAGTGATCACTAACGTTAACGTGATCTAATAACTCACCCTCAACTGTCTGACCAACGATCAATAACATAACATAACATCGCGCCTGTAATCCCCGAAGAGCTAGGCAGAGATGTACAGACGCCAGCACACCAAGTTAACCCAATATGTCAAATTTCTTTGATCGTTTTTCAACTTTATGAAAAACAAAATAAGGTTCATATTCAATTGGTAAAATTTAGTCTGTACTTGGTATTACACGCACATTTCAAATCGCCAGTTTTGTTTCGTTACCACGTACCTAATAGGGACCAGCCATCGACTCCTTGGATTTATAGCAATCTCGTTAAATATTGCCTTGCTAGCGGTACTACAAGCACAGCCGGATTTAACGCGTTAGCGTTTGAGTTCTTATTGATCCTGTGTAAACATGCCTATCTTTAAGGGTAAACCTATAACAGGAGACGATCTATTTGTAAATACCTACAGGATATTTTGCACGAGGTGGATTAGAATAGAATGACGGTTTTAACTTTAACATACGAAATCAGTGCTGAGTCAGCATTGTCATTCAATGTGGCAATCCTGCCGGCTTTTTGGGAGCCTTTTACATTGACAGCAAAGTAGATACATTTTTCGATATATTCCACAACTTTTCACAGAACGCCATTTAGTCCCAAGCTAAGCTTGAGAGCTTGTGTTATAGGTACTAAACAGCTGATAAACATACTTATATATTTCTAAATACATACTACATATTATAGATAAATTACACCCAGTCACAGAACAAATGATCGTGCTCATCACACAAACATTTGTCCTGGGTGGGGATCGAACCCACGACCTCTGGCATAGCAGTCAGGGTCACTAACTACTAGACCAACAGGCCAGTCAGATTTATTAATTGCTTTTCTTTTTATTAATATATGTATTTTCAATTTTAATAAAATAAGTCCTTATCAACTAACTACGAATGTAAACTAAAACTAACTTTATATAAAGTAAAAAAGGTGGAACACAAAATAAAATAAAACCACGAAAACTCAAGCGTCAAAGAACAAGGGGTCGAGTCTGCTATAATATTGCAATCGTGTCTCAATGACCGGACAATGATCGATTTTTGACGTATAACGTCAAACTTATGATACATTTCCCATACGAAAACTGTCAAAGTTGTCAAATATTCGATCAATGACCGGTCATTGAGACACGATTGCAATAGCAGACTTGAGCCCCTGGTAAATAAATCATATTGAGTCTAAATCATCCCATGCGTGTTGAAGAACGTCTTTCTCGTTCAAAAGTGCATCGTAATGGTCTAGTCGAAATAAATAATTTGAATTTGACTTTCAAGCAAAGCAAAGGTTTTGGGCCCGAGTTACATGATTGCATATAGCTGAAGATAATAAGACAACCATTAACCATGATCATAACTATTTTGGTCGGACTAGTAAAATTGTGCTAAGGCGGATGCGCTCCTGAATTTTATTCCGCATGCACTAATTGTTGTAATTTTACACACAAAATTTGTAACAATAAAAACTACAATCCGACCACAATCTGACCTTTACACGTAAACAATGCCATGGTAAACTTTAATTTATGTTTGGTAAACCACAATTATGGAGTTTTCTTTAGGGGGATGCGCCAGCTAGACGGCCAAATTGACGATAGCGAATTACCATAAGGCGCAGCGCAGACGATAAAATATCCGTGGCTCACTTTTTAGTCTGCAAAAATAAAACCTATGCAATTATAAGCAGTGATTGCAGTAAAGCATACGGCGTCAAAAAAACAATAGCATTTTACTAAAAGCGTAGATTCGTTAGTTGTACAAAAATCAACTTATTTTTGGCTGTATGTTAGTCTCAGTAATTTCATTTTTTTTATATGTAATGGGTCTCCTCTTGACCTCAATCTTGTCCTGCGGTCAGAGATGAGGTCGACGATGGAACGAGCTTACCCAAAAAAAGCCTATTATCTCGCGACTTAAACAGATTGGGGTCATATGAACTCGGGAACACTGATGCAGGCAGGGAATTCCACTCCTTGGCTGTGCGCATAATAAAGGTTACAGGCAAAGCGCTTCGTGCGAATGTGTGGAACATCTACAAGGAATGAGTGATAACCTGCAGTACGTCTGGATTCCCGATGGAAGAAAGGAGATGGTGGAATGAGCTCGTGGAGCTCTAGAGCACACTCACCGAAATACAGTCTGTAAAAGACCGACAGACATGCAACTTTGCGGCGGTGGGCCAGGGTATGAAGCTTAGTACCCACCAGCTTTTTGTCACCAATGAGCCTCTTGGCTCTGCGCTCTACTGAGTCGAGTGTGGCTAGTTTGTATTTGGCTGAATTATTCTAAAATCGTTAGTTTTAATTATCAGACCACCGTACATATCCATAATGCTTGCTGACATACACAAACACAATGTGGTAGCAAGACAATCTATAAAAGATCAACTTAACACATCGCCACTTCCAAATACGGTATTTCACTAGATTCCATTTCATTACTAATAATAAAATTAACATTCACTTCTCTAAAGTTATTGTGAATGCAGGTGTTTAAATTAGTCATCTAAGAACGTCGGTGATTGTACCTACAGTATTATAACACATAGAAGCCGCGTTTAGTACAAAGCACGGGCGAAATCAGGTATGTATGCTGAATGTGTTTACTCGCGAGCTGTGTTTGACGGAACGTGACTTTTAGTACCTACTGACACGGCTCACCGAGCAAAGCCAGTTTTGGCTCAGTTTTAGTTTCCACACTTTTTGCATGCGTAACTAGGATTCTATGCGCTATTGTGCTAAGATCGAGTGTGATTGATATTGAAAGGTATGAAGATGGGAAACATTCTTCAATGCACTACGTTATCTATTTTTAGGGTAGGTAACCCTGGCTCTAGGTTGAAACTTGTGTCACTGAGCAGCCTTTTAGATTTAGAATGTCGGAGTTGTGATTCCTGTGATTGTCACTAGACAGATGTTTACTTTAACGTGATAAAATAGATATAAAATCTCGCACTAAGGCCTTTGTAATATAAAATTATATATTAGTAACTTCTGCCCGTGTAAAAACTAACTTTCCCAAAATGAAATTTTATCCAAATACGTTCAACGGATTATTCTTGATTGAGTAAAAAACACATGCAAACATTAACGCAGTGATCTATTGGTAAAGTATTGAACAAAACATTTGTTAAAATAACATTGATGTTGAACTACTACTTACCTTAAGGGAACACACGGGATAAGAAGTATCCTATGTATTAATTCAGAAAATCTTTGTATGTGCCAATTTTTATCCAAATTTGGTCAACGGTTTACGTGTGATATACTTATTAACGAACATTTACACATCTTCACAAACATGACATTTTTATTTCAATGGTATTAATAAGCTAATGCTTCACCTGATGGTAAGCAGTGATACAATCAATGATAGTGAAGCGCACTAGTTTATTAAGAGCCTAATCACTCTAGCCTTGAAGACACCAAATATTATCGGATGGGAAGACCGCAGCAGGCAACACTTACACACATTAATAATATACATTTAAGATTGCATTATTGTACTGCTGAGCATGAAGTGCCTGGTCTGGCAAAGTGTTATTGAGTTTTTCCATCTGGTTTTTTTTGAAGCAGCCTGGGGCTCGAGTCTGCTATTGCAATCGTGTCTCAATGACCGGTCAGTGTCGGTCATCTCATTGATCGAATATTTGACAACTTTGACAGTTTTTGTATGGGAAATGTGTCATAAGTTTGACGTTATACGTCAAAAATCAATTATTGACCGGTCATTGAGACACGATTTCAATAGCAGACTCGACCCCCTGGAGTCTGGATTCGTGCCCGATTGATGGCAATAGGCTTAAACATAACAGGTAAAAAGGGGGGTTTACTACTAGGTTCACCTCTCCCTAGCCCTTCGGGAATTACAGGCGTGATGTTATGTAATGTTATAATATTATTGTAGGATTATTTTGAAATATAATACAGTAAGAATGAGTAATCCAGGCGTGGTAAAATAACAAATGTTCTTAGATTAGTTCCGCGGCTGCGTGATTAGTTTTGCGTGCTCGGCTATGATGTTAATTAGTGCGGTTAAGTTGTTTATGTTTGCTTAAGTTTTATTTTAATGCTTGTATTTGTATAAAATAGATTGTAAACAAACTTGAACTTAGTTGTCAATAGAGGTCAGATTTGCTTGACAAATTGGTCGTAGAAAGTCACGATGAAAAATGGAGACAAGAGACTCTTGCTATTTTGCGACTGTATAAATATGTTTTAAATATTTGAGTGACTTATTTGCAGCCAATGGTCAAATGAAGCCAAGTCAGAGGATCTTGCGCGGCATGAAAACTGTCACCAGTTTAGTCACTAATCAAATCACACACAATAAGAAGTAGAATGGTCCAATATGCTGATATCTATATCTATACATATAATAAGACTGTAAAAAAACTGTGTCTGTACATTGAATATATTTAAAAAATAATAATTGAGGGGGGTTTAGAAACAGTAATAGAGCACGAATCCAAAAAAAAAAGTCTGTCTGTTTGTCTGTTTGTCTGTTTGTCTGTTTGTCTGTTTGTCTGTTTGTTTGCACACGCTAATCTTCGGAACTACTGGACGGATTTGAATGGTTTTTTTTTGTTGTATAGATATTAAGTCTGGTCAACACATAGGCTATAATTTATCTTGGAAACTGGAACACCTGATGCAGAACCGCAACAGACCAGCTAAACTATAGGCGATACAAAAATGGTCCCTTAGCAAAAATTGTTCCACGTAATGAGCATTTTCTGCTGAGAGAATAAATTTGAAGATCCGGAACACCTGATGCAGAACCGCAACAGACCAGCTAAACTATAGGCGATACAAAAATGGCCCCATAGCAAAAATTGTTCCACGTGATGAGCATTTTCTGCTGAGAGAATAAATTTGAAGATCCCGAACACCTGATGCAGAACCGCAACAGACCAGCTAAACTATAGGAGATACAAAAATGGTCCCATAGCAAAAATCGTTCCACGTGATGAGCATTTTCTGCTGAGAGAATAAATTTGAAGATCCGGAACACCTGATGTGGAACTTCAAGAGCCCAGCTACACTATAACATATATTGGAATGACGTCTTAGCAAGAGTTGTTCAGCCTTATGAGCACTCGCTGTTGACGTATAAAAATCGAAGATCTGGAACACCTGTTGTGGAACTCCAAGAGCCCAGCTACACCATAACTCAAATAGGAATGACAAAAAGTTGTTCGGTCTGATAGGCATTTCCTGTTGACTTATAAAAATCGAAGATCAGAAACATTTGATATAGAAATTAAAACTATCACTAATTTCATTGCATAATTATAAAATAACATATGTAGGAGGTACTACGCGGTGAAGGCGGGAACAGTTCAGGACTGATTTTCGATAACGATGGTATATCGTTGAAAATTAGACTCTACTGGCTAAAACTCCCATTTTTTTATCGTATGCCTTCGGGCTTATGTTATTTGAGTGTTTAATTTCCTTTTCCATTTATCTTCGTTACACGGTAGCTTACCTGGTAACGCAGGGGAGCAGCCACTTAGATTTTAATTGATCAGGTATCATCACAATAAAACTATAACCATGCCTAGAAAGAGGTCAAATTTTTCCCAATGTTCCAAAGGTGCTAAATGATTAAAGACCATAAGATCCCAACAATCTACCGAAGAGCGTTAGGAGAGACTTGATGCTGTTCGAGAACTTGAGGCTGCAACTCGCTCCGTGGAAACTTCTTGGGATCGCGAAGCACGCCTGCATTCTCAGCGTATTTACGCATCTACATCCAGGTCTCTAGAGACCAGTGAAGAATATGTGCGCGACTGACCGCTGATCGTGAACATCATGCACTGTCTCGCGAGTTGGAGACGTTCACGGAAAAAGCATGACGCTTGAGTTTTCAGCGTATATACGCATCGACTCTAGAGATAAGTGGGGAAAGGAGATGCGCGACTGACCGCTGATCGTGAACGTCACGCAACATATTATAGGCTATAATTTATTTTGGAAAATGGAACACCAAAAGTAAAAGAGATATAAAAATGGTGCCATTGCAAAAACTATTACACGTGAAGAGTGTTTTCTGCTGTGAGACTAAATTTGAAGATCTGGAGCACCTGTAGGGGAACTCCAAAGCCCAGAGACAATATAACATATACATAATAGAAATGGCGTCTTAGCAAAAGTTGTTAAGTCTGATGGCATTTCCTGTTGAACAACGAAAATAAAAAATCTGGAACATCTTGAATCGTCTCGCGCATCCCATTGATTTCCCGTCCCCGGGCTTATAGAATTCGACATCAGATGTTTCGGATCTTCGATTTTGACGACCCCGCTGTCGCTGGCATAAGCAACAGGATCCGCGTACGAAGTCGCGGGCAGAAGCTAGTAGGGAATATGTGGCCGCGAACAGATCTTCTTTATCTTTTCAGTTTGTTTTCTTTTAGCTTTACTGATACTGCTAGCCTGCTTTATCCCACTGCTGGGCAAATGCCTCTCTCCATTACTTCCAGTTTTTTCGATCCAGGGCTAAAGTGGGCCACTGGTCGTTTAATATGTCCAAGTCGTCCCGCCATCTTCTTCAGGGTCTGCCGCGACGAGTTCTAGCTTTAGAGTTATTATTATATCCGTGCTTCCTATTTAATATATATTTTCTTCTTTCCTTCAATATGGTCAAAATACTAACGAAACCCTTATTTTTATATTGCTCAAAAACCGTACAAGAATAAACAATAAATGAAATGTCCAAAACAATCAACATTTTCTTGAAAAGGAATGACCATAAAATTAACAATCAAATGTTTTTGCTCTTACCGTAAATAGCTAAGAATATTACAGACAGTTTTCAATATTACACTCATATCTATGCAAAGTTAACATCTTACTACATTATGGAAAGAAAATATATTCATAAACTTGTTTTTGCAAGTAGGTACTCCGGCGAATGAAGATGATGGTCTTAGATTAAACAACAAAGGAAATGAAACTGGCAATCTGAGTAGTCTAAGTAACCTTGGCATTGCCATTAAAATTATGGTTTAATAAGATAACGTTGTATGTCTTAATGTCTGCTCTTTGCAGTGACGAGCTTTCAAAAAATATTTTAGTTACAGTTAAGTTTTAAGGAAACCTGTAAACCTACAACTTACGCTTATAGTAGAGTTATTTAAAGCGATGATGAATAAATTACATTTTACTACATGAAAATCAGATCTCTCCTCTAGAGTTAGGCAGAGAATTTCCTGGCGGATGGATTATAGTTAACTATAGATTAATCATACTTTATTTGGACAGTAAACTTCTAGCTAGTTTACCTGAAATACTACTAACAGGGGAAACAGGAAAGCTTGTGTGTCACTAGCAATTTGCACGACTCTATTACTATTTTAGGACACAATGGCACGGTACAGTTAACTATACATCGTGGTGACACTGACACTGCGAAAATGCTACAACATAAATGCGCAATTACTGTCAAATTTTGGCGGCTGACTGTACCATTTCGTAAACACGTAGTTTTCCTTATAAAGTCTATTCCAGCTATAACAATTCCGAGTTATAAAAGGATTGAATATAATTTGGAATCCCGACGCATGAGTCATACGGTTTCCTGCTGAACCACAGAATTATTAGTCAATGGAGTTGTAATGTGGAGAGTGGGTAACGAAATTAGTAACTTTAGCTATTTGTACAAAAACTGCTTGGTTTAAGGATTTGTTTAGTTTAGATAAGCATTTTTTTATTACGCTTAATATAAGTATTTTTTTCTATTCCTTAAAAAAATATGATTCATAACAAAATATTTTGAAGGAATGGAAGAAAAATAATTGATGAGCGACTTTTTTCTAACAAGTGCATAGGTAAATTTAATTGGTTAGTTTTACAAAAATACTAAAAACCATCTCTTGTTCTGCTTAAAAGACCGACTATCACCTTGTGATAGCTGAGAGTGTGAGTTTACTGATAGGCTGAAAGGTTTACATTGGTAAACAAATAATATGCACGCTAACACTCCATTTTTAACGCCTCCGTGTGTTTATCCCGCACAGGTCATTGGTACGTTCCTGTTTAAGTAATGTCCATCCTATAAACTTGGGATTAAATCCGCTGTTTATGCATTGGGCATTGTTACATGATTTACCATGTTGAGTTATGGTTCAAAGCACTTTGAGTGCCCCTAAATGTCGTGGTAGAATGTTAGCTGTTTTAGAATTCACGGTGGTATAATTTAGTACCTGCCATTTGGACTGGATTTGAAATTCTAAAGGACCTGGTACGTTACAGAATGGATTCTTTGTGTTAGATTCGCAATGCAACCAACTCAATTTTTTCTTTTCTTTCAGACCAAATGAGTTCAGTCAAGACATTGTATATTTCTGGTTAAAAGTGTTTGAAGTTTTTAGAGTTTCATCAAATATAAGTTACCTAAGAAGTTAGTACCTAAGAAGTTTCAAAGTTCTCAAATCATTTTCTATAAATTTCTTGATTATCCTGTGTTGTGTATCTGCTAGGTAAAGATCTCCTATAGTCTTTGAATCTCCAAAACACTTTACTTTTCCCTCAAATAGGTTGTTATATATAAAATTCTCGTGTCACAGTGTTTCTTACCAAACTTCTTCGATAGACTGATTCTTATGAAATTTTGTGTAGGTATATTTAGTCGGGCTAAGAATAGACCGTACCTAAACCATTTTTTTAAAGGCCAATTGAAGTTTGCCGGGATTGCTAGCATCTCATTTATAAAATTTACGTCTTGACCGATTTTTATGAAATTCGAATAGGACATAAACTAATAAAACTAGTAAATTGATTCTAAGGCGAAACGAAGTTGGCCTGAGCATCTAATTTTCAAATATACTTAAATTACAAAGCTTTTTTCATTGATAATTCCACATTAATGCCGATAATGATGGAAAAATGTTACGAGGACTCCGGCTTTTGTCTGCCAGTTTTCCTTCGACTCAAAACTTTCCCTTAATCTTATAAATAAACAGTGGGCTGGCGATGTCATGAATAAACTAACCAAAATTGCCACACCAAGTTTACGTTGCCTATCTTGACGTAATTATCAGGCACTGTGGCAAACTGCGCCTTCCTACATTATGAAATCTTGGGAAATTGGGTAGAAAATGAACAATTTAATAAAAGCAAACGCAGATGTTTTGTAAAAGGCTTGCTTTCTTCATCTTGAGACGTCGACGTCATAGTTTTTATTAATCCACAAGACTTTTTCAGATTTAATTTATTATATGGCTCTTCAAAATAAGTTTAGTTTTTTTTCCTGTTTAAGCCATCTTTCTTTTCTGTTTACGACGTTACTGGTTCATTAGTCTTTTACTCATTTGATGGAATGATAAGGTGCCTTTAATTAGTGGTTTGAAAACCGTTGTCAAGCTTAGGAAAGCTTAAAAAGGACACTCATTTTTCTTTCCACGTAGCACCTTAATAGCGGTGTTACGTGAAAAGAAAAATGTGTGTCCTTTTTAACCGACTTCAAAAAAAGGAGGAGGTTCTATGTTCGTGTGTATGTATTTTTTTTTTATGTATGTTACCTGATTTCTCCGCTATTTGTGGACCGATTCTCGAAATTCTTTTTTTGTTTGAAAGAGTAGACTCCTGAGGTGGTCCCATTTTAATTTGGTGAATATCTGGTGCTGATCTTCGGAGATATACAACGGAACTCTTCAAAAATAGACGGCAAATCTAACGTGATTGCTGGAATCGCTTGGATGTTTATTGTTTATACAACATCATGACGTATCATCAAGCCTGTATGCTCAGAGGGGTAGGCAGATGTGTTCAATATAGATTTCGACAGTAAGGTATGTTAAGTTTAATTTATTAGGGTTAGGTGGATAACCCTATTATAATGACATGTGTTGTTAACAATTAATAATATAAAATCAATTCATGGCAAATGATTGTATGGGAACAACTTAAAATGGAAAAATAAAAAACTTTTTTACAAAAATAAAACCGACTTCAAAAATAACACTAAACGGTGTAAAATAACTCAAAATTCGGAAGTCGGTGGCCCATTAAAAATAAGACAAAAGTACCAAAGCCACAGACTTCCTAATTTTGAGTTATTTTACACCGTTTAGTGTTATTTTTGAAGCCGGTTTTATTTTTTGTAAAAAAGTTTTTTTTAAGGATAATATTGCACGTTGTGCGGACGTGTGTGAGAATTTGTTACTTAAAGTTTGTAACGGGAAAAAAATAAGCTAAAACAGCCGAATTTCCCCTTGACTGGTAATCAAATTATATCTCAAACCTAATATATCACCTACATTATTCATAGAACTAAATTAAATTTCAACTTCGTTATAGGCAATTTAAAATATTATATTCTAAAAATCAATGTCAGATTTAGAAGTAGGCATTATTAACCTTTGCCTTATTTTAGTAGCCTTAAAAGAATATGGCGCTTGCACAATATTTTGCATCTAATTTGCTATTTTAGATAAAGGTCGCGCCTCTCGGACAAGAACGGCCGCTACTAAAGGGCACACCACATTGTCACCGATTTCCATTCAAATGCATGTAGGTAAGGTGTAAGGACCATAGTAATACCAAGACTTTAATATAAGTCATTTTGGACTCTGGACCGCAGCGGTGAAACTTTTCATCGGTGTTTCCTAATTTCTACGTACCTATTTGTTGTTTTCCATTTGCTGGACTTTAAACGGTACCCGGGTACCTTTAGCACATTCAAATTTAAAAAAAAGTATGTTTGACGCTCTGCAGGTAGCTGTGATTTCCTGAGAGCTCATAACTATTTATAAAATGTATATTTTTTAATGTTTTAACTCAGTCAACTATTTACTGTTTTGTAGAATCTAAAACATAGTTGAAACTCACAATAGAGTGACAAGTTAGTACCCGGGTAACTTGTCACTCTATTGTGAGTTTCAACTATGTTTTGGTTTCCACAAAACATAATACCTAAATCAGTGTTTCCTAATTTCTACGTACCTATTTGTTGTTTTCGATTTGTAGGACTTTAAAGGATATTGTTTGTATAACTATGTGAACTTGTTAATATTTCGTCTTCAATGTAAACGTGGGGAAAAGCGTGCAAATTTATAAAGACACTTTTTATTATTTACTCAATATTATTTTCACGGTATTTCGTACGATATAAGTACTTACTTTATTTTTGACTGGCCTGTTGGTCTATTAAGTTTTTAGTGACCCTGACTGCGATGCCGGAGGTCGTGGGTTCGAAGTGTGATGAGCACGATCATTTGTTCTGTGTCTGGGTATAGGTAATTTATCTATAATATGTAAGTATTTAGAAATATATAAGTATGTTAATCAGCTGTTTAGTACCCATAACACAAGCTCTCAAGCTTAACTTGGGACTAAATAGCGTGGTGTAAAAAGTTGTGGAGTATTTTATTTATTTACACGACTGCTACACAAAATTCAAAGATAGGGTTAACATCTTTTTTTCTTGGAGTCTTTAGGTACACATGCGTCGAGTCTCATTGCTTAACTGATTCTTAGATTATCATATTTGGTATCAAGTTATATTAGGCGTGAAATAAGATTTTTTTAAATATGTATAATGCGCTGTAATGGGTCTATGCTTGTAGTGTCGTCGTGACATCACAGAGCGTCTTGTTCATGTCCTATAAAAATACCGTCGCTGAAAGTTTATATTAAACATCGAAGCATTATGCAGAGATTTTTTATTGTGTGTGTTAACTGTGCGGGCCTAATTTAAACATTCTCCTTTATTTTTTACTCAAATCCTTATCTACCACCCAGTTCCCATGGGAAGCAACTTAACACATTGCCTAACATTTACACACAAACCAAGATAAGCAGGATTAAGGAAAATGCTACGAAAACAACTTGTGGAAGGTGACAATGTTATGAATTAGATCGTCACTCGAACTGTTAGTTAAATGATTCTTTACAAAACATACAACGGTTGATGAATTCCTACATTGTGTATGAGAACTGACAATGTGAACGTAATTAAGTATGTTAGCATCTAGGTATTTTTTTAGTCATAACCCCGAACAGCTGAGAACAAGTCTAACCAAGCGGCAGGCGACGTTTTCCTATCGGCATGCCTTTGGAGGTTCGGAAGATCAACTCTACCGCAATTTATTAATGGTCAGACTCTAATATTGTTATTGTTGTTGTTAGTGTTGTTATTGTGTATTGTGTTGTTGTATTGTATTGTTCGTACAGTAGGTACTTTAAGTATTTACTCCACGGGTAAACAGGGTGATAGGATGTTCTCGATGACCTCGGGGACGTGTTTTAAAAATGGCCCCTCGCCACTTGACTGGCAACTGTTATTCAGCTGCACTAGACTGGACTGGAAGCCGACCGTTGTTGGGAAAAGAAAGATATATGATAATGTGAACCATATACTTTTTGATATTATTAAGACGTTAGTATTTTTAAACCAATTTACAACAATATACAGTAGTTTCAGTTCAACCAGTATATTCATTAAACATCTTCCCGCGAAAATGTATGTGAAATGGCCGGTCCATGGAATTTGTATGAGATGATAGCTCCCGTCACCTCAATACTCAATACTTTATTGCATTGACGTGTGTATTTTTAGGTGGTAAACTTATAACTAGATCATACGGACCCTGTAGGGCACAGCAAAATTAGTCAGTTTGGTGAGACGAGGCATTAATCATTATAATTTAGGTAAAACATTGTTCAGCAAATGAAATCAAACGGATATAATACCTCACGTTACGGCTGCGTTCCCCGAGGGTTATGACAGAGGTATACCTATTTCAGGTAGATTTCCGTTTCAACCGCAGTCATTACTTTCCCCTACCTAAATGTTGTGGGAAGAGAATGTATTATGGAATATTTCAGCCATTTCCAGATTCCGGTACTGTAACCGATTCTGAGAATTGCTGAAATATTGCATTAAATACATGTTTCTTTCATTATCATTCAGAGGAAGGCAATGACCCACACACCCTCATTCGTCGGTTATATTCAAGTCCCATGTAATAGGGGACGAGCCTACTTATATTTAAAGCTGTTTTAATACAATATACAGTTATGAGTTAAGGTTAGGTAAATTATATGCTGAATGAGTTATGTTTTTTTCCGCATCATTGTCTAGGTAACTATGACATAAGCATAGAATAGTGTGCACCACCGTTCGAGGTAAACCTAATATAAAATAGTCGTTTTGCACGTATTTTATTAACTTTGTTATATTTACTGAAATTTAATGCATCAGTAAAAAAAAACTATACCTAAAAACTATTGCCTTAGGCATTTCGCTACTTGATTATCAGTCTGTACCTAATCGCTAATCCGTATTGACCAAGCGTAGTAGCCGTAGTATGCCTTCTCTGCATGAGAAGGGGCTTTTGGCCTGCTGTTGGAAAGTAACAAGCTATGTGTTATTATCTATTACATTACATCTATAGGTGGTATTTTAAGCTCATCTGAACTCGCCTCATACATTTAAACTAAAACCTAAGTTTTATGCGATAAGTAGTTTAATATATTTAATTTACGTTTCCGTCAAGTGATCTTTAAAAGTCACTTACTTGGAATGATGAAGCTGAAAATGCATTCCAAGAATTATAACATTCATTAATAACTTCTCCCGTCTTGCAATGTCCCTGTTCGGGCGCCAATAGGTACCATCCGCTATAGAAGCAGAACCAATAACCTGACTGCAAAAATTGTTCGTGAATATTTGAGCCTAAAAAGCCAAATATTCATGCTGCCTCACTTGTTTAAATAATCTTTGCAAAGAAAGGAAAATTGTAATTAACTATTAAGATAATACTGCTAAGCGTATATAAGCGATTATTCCGGATTTCACATTATTATGGTTCAAAAATGTAACGTGACTGATTAAAAGTTATCCGACGCGGACTAAAATATAATTTAATTTTGTATTATGTTTGATCCCGCTTGCATCATACATGATGATTAAGTGTGTTCAGCGCCCAATATTATACTAGCAGTTTAACGCATTTCGTGATTAGCGGTGCAGTTGGTCCTGAGTTCGATGCGTTAGCAATTTTAAGCACTTTGGTTAGTTTTATTATTTATTCCGGTAGGCGAAAATGTCCATTCCACACTGTATATACATGGTAAAGCGGAGATGGATTGAGCTGTGATGCGACATAAAAAACATTTATTTTATTCTGTCTAAGTAGTTTTAAAGTAACATTATCATGTAATTTGTGTACGGACACCAGCACAACAAGCTATTGGTACCAAATTTTACCAATTGAATATGAACCTAACATTTTTTTGTAATAAAGTTGAAAATAGATCAAAGAAATTTGACAGATTGGGGACAACTACACTGTAAAGCTTGCTCGTTTTTCTCACTACAATCATCTTTTAAAATCTACGTCCAACTATAACCATTGTGTAGATACTAGAATGGGCCACTACGGGTCAGTGGCCGGAACATTGAGTCTGATCGTCGATATCCTGTACCTTACTTGATTATTCCCATCGCGTTCCTATAATGTTCGGTGTTCGAGTCAACGTGGTGGCTGAGCCCGAGGTATGAATAATTCCGGAGGTAGAGTATCCGTGATGTAATGTCTTATGCCATGGTTTCAAAAGGGCATTTTTGAAGGACTTTTTTTTGGGTCGAGTTTTGTTTCCGTTTGTAAAAGAAGCAGCGGTTATTCTGATGTATTTTTGTTCTTTATTATCTTCTGGTTAGTCTTCTCCAAACAATAATGTAGTCTGATATTTTGGATGGATAGATTACCTATCTGATCTCTACAAGCCAGTTACTGGGTAACACGATACCTAAGTGTAAGATTTCGGGCTTCTGACTGCCAGCAACAACTGTCCAATATCTTCAAATGACAACTGGTACCAACTGCTTAATTATAGGTAGGTACTATAGTTTCACACAACAACAACACAACGTAACATCTTGCATTTATGTGTATACTTACACATTTTTTTTTTTTTTTAGCAAAATAAACAATCTTGTATCTTGTATCTAAAAAAAGACAGAAGATTTTGAACTCAGACCAATAAATTTTATTGGTCTGAGGTTTTAAAGTGCAAATAATATATGTATAGCAACCTTTATAGATTCAAAGAAGCTCGCTATTATCAACTGTCCTAAGAAAAAAAAATGAAAAAGTGTTTAGGCAAATACATAACAGTTTACTTCTGCCAAACTACAGAGCAGTTTGTTGGCAGACGTAGCTCCCACGATACACTCAATATTAACGTATGTACGTTCACTTTTACATTTACAAAAAAAAAATACAAAAATAATCTGACCACAACCAAATTACTGCAGAATACTGCAAACATAAGAATCAGCCTTTGCTATGACAACAGTATGTGATGATTGTGCGGTATTAGTTTCTAGGTATTCGCTGTTAGAGAAGGCTGTAATATTCATAAAGTACACAACCACATGCCATTGTCAAGCATTGAATACCAAAGCTGTATTACCACACCACGAAAATTTATTTCGTCAACTATCGTACATTCCATTACATGAAATACTAAAAGTAGTAAGCATATTGTAATTAACTAGCATACGTGACGCGGTTTCAACCGCGTAGTTCCGAATACGGCATAGTGTAATATCATTTTTTAGATATATAGGGTGACTGGTAATTAGTGACCGATACTTAAACAGGTGATTGTATTCATGATTTCAATAAACTTCCCAAAGAAACTTTTTTTTTTAAACACAATAAAATAAAAAAAACGCTGTTTGGAGTTCCGCTGATGGCACGAATCAGCACGATCTATCAGCTGATAATCTGACCTCGGGAATGGGCAAAATCTACTAGTAGTAGCGTCACATGCTCCCCTGCCACCCCCACCGCCCCCGTTGTGCAGTACTGACGTACTTAATTGAATTAATTGAAAGTTAATGAGTATTAAAAATAGTTTCTTTGGGAAAGTTATTCGTATTCATGAGTACAATCCCGTGTTTAATTATCGGTCACTAGTTACCAGTCACCCTATATAGATAGATACAACATTTATTTAACACTCAAAAGACACGGAAAAAACACACAATACAAAATACAAAAGAGATGATATAAAACAATGAGTGAGACACAGTGTGCGGTGTGCGTCTCAAAGGCTGCACCAAAGAACACTGTCGAGGGAATTGTTGATGAAATTATTAAGCGTCTACGTATGTCACCGTACTAGATACCAACGAAATAATTTACTAAGTTTTATGAAATCAATCATAAGGCCTATCAAAGTCTGGAAAAAAAATCTTCATAATTGAGAGCTTAATTGACTAGATTATTGATGAAATAAATAATCATAGTTTTGTGTTTTTTTCTTTCTGGCTTGACTTCATGGCTTTTGGATTAGCTATACTGTTAATGTTGCCATGTAATATAAATCTTAGTCAAGTTGCTTAAAATGATTGGCATTACATAATGCATTAATATACTTGTCAGAAATACGTGTCTGCATCAAAATACAAATGTTAAAATAAACACGATTGTTTGTGCTAAGATTATGCCTATTATATAGTCTTAACCTCTAAAGCTTAAAAATAAAATATCTTTAATTCCTGATTTCATATAAAAGTATTACCAAAGAAAAAACTGTTCAGAAATTCAAACTCCATACTTTTAGGTATTTTTCATAGGCAGACGCAAAAAAAAAATGTCAACAAAAATTTGTTTGGGAGTTCGCCGGTGTTCTTTTAGTTAATTCCCAGTTGTCATCAAACTTCGGTGTGCAGTTGGACGTTAGTTGGTCACTGGCAATAAACAACAGTCAATACAAAATCTGGGCACAAAATCACAGTAAGTACCTACTTTCAACCACTTAAGCAACAAAATAAATAAAATAAAATAATAAACAAAATGCAATAAATAATTCTCTATAACCACTTACCTACATGAACAAACAATTGTATACTCATCACATTTCATTATTCTACGCAGTAACCAGACAAATGAATTCACTGACCTTTTCAAAATCCGACCCCTAAAATGTTTTCTCTCGGCCGTCTGTGTTGTAAGCATGCATATAAAGATGCGCACTTTGTCTCATGTGCACTGGCAAGGTCAGTAGTGTGACCAACTTACTAGGTTTAAGAGAGACAAGTCTATAGGTGTATGGTATTGTGGCTTTATGATTTGCGAGGCATTGAATTGCAGTTCTGTTGCCATCATTTGCCTAGCCTTTACCCTACTATGTCGGGGTCAGCTTCCAGGTTGACCGGATGCATCTGAATACCAGTGTTTTACATGGAGCGACTGCCTGTCGGACCACAACCCAGTAACTGGGTAACACGATACCCGTTGATTAAACTGATTGTCAGACTTTCGGGCTTCGGACTGTCTGTATCGACTATCATAGAACTACAAATGACAGCCGACCAACGGCTTTACGTGCTTTCCGAGGCACGGAGGAGTCTTGATATGAAATGAATGGTCACCCATCCACGGGCCAACCTCGTCTAGCCTTTCTTTTTTTTTTTTTGAGGAGTGGAAAATCCTCATGGATGTCCCCCGCCCGGGGAGGCGGAGGGGTCTGTCAGACTCTTACTGACTAAAAACCACCCCATGTTCCTTCTCACACCTGCGCCGGGGTCACGGGAACGGAAGATACTTCCGCGACCCCCGAAACCTCGTCGAGCCTAGCTTAACCTTTGATCGACCCGTGTGGCTGTTATTACTTAGCCACAAGCTCCTCTTAGCCACAAGCTCCTCTTAGCCACAAGCTCCTCTTAGCCACAAGCTCCTCTTTGTGTTCTGTTGTGTGAGCAGTAAAATTATAATTAGTGGTCGTTTTACACCTTACAAGTTTGAAATCTAATCAAAAGCTTGCTTTTAATTTGTTTGTTACTTATCTTATTCTAAACTATTGCACAGTACATAAGTAGTTGAGTAGTGACCTAACTACTACTAATTAAAAAAAAACTGTAAACAGTTTGAAAGCGAAATAGAAAAATGCAATTATTTTGTTACGAATTTTAGTTGTCATATATTCCGCCTTTTCAGGGCATCATCCCCAACGGTGTAGCTGGGTACAACAGAATTTCTTTTATTTCTCTGCACTTAAGGGCTGTTGCCTACTGGCGGCAAGGCCCGTGAAGAAATTTTAGTAGGTACAAATGACTTTGGATCTTATTTTATTATGCTAAACGTTTACATTTCAGAACCCAGGACTTACGACATGCCAGACCGGGCCGTAGGATGCCGAAGCAGACTGTGACGTATCAATACATTGTGAGTATTAACAGTGTTAAATAGGTTTCGAAATAATCTGTATTATAAGAACCCCTGTCGTGCCATGCCGCCATTGGGTGCCTAGCCTAAGTTTGTCATTGATTTAAAATTAGTTCTCTCATACTAAAAATAATATTTATCCGAGTTTAAATCTTAAGCGTGGTCACATTACAAGTTTTTTTAATCATCTTATGATAAAAAATACTTGTAACGATCAACATTAATCTCTCATCGTATAATTTTTTATATTTCGTTATAAATGTAAGTTTTATAACGTAAAATCATTTATGGTTTGACGTGAATAACAATAAGAATAAATGTAGTATAATATTATTTTAATAAAAAAAATGTATAAAATATGAAGTAATAGGCACTATTACATATTCTTTTATATAATATCTACAAGATTTATTGGCGAACAGTGGATTTAATGAAAATTTGCAAGTAAATAATTATATGGTCAGCTGGTCGATTCTGTTGAAATCACCGCGTGTAAACCAGGGTGTAGTGAGCACTGAAGTCTCTGTCAGTGTCACCTATCAATTGCTAGGGATTGGCGAAGTATGAATCATAATCGAGAATCGACGTAACTTATTTATTTACATACAAACAAACTTAACTTGCCAAAAATATACTTAAAGCATTTCTACTATCTCAGCACTCTCACAGATACCTACTTACAAATTAATTCTTCTACGTTCGCATAATTACCAAGTCACAATGACAGTTGTACGACACTGACTCGGTGCTGTTGTCATGACAACGATACGCCCACGCGATGCCTGTCGTGCTGTTGCCATAGAAACCACCTAGCGTCCGCGCCGAGTGACTTCGATCACGCGCGTGCGTCTGTCGTCATATATACCATTTTATAGACTATACGGTGTTTATTTCCAAAGATATGAATGTCTAATTTCAATTTTTATTTTAACCATTCAACAAATATTTCGTCATTACCTACATTATTTTGTCAAATATGTTTCTTTTTCAACGTTCACATTCATCGAGTCACAATGATGCACACCCACGCCCGCGTTGTTACTATGACAACGCGAAGCGCGCGCGCGTGAATTTTTTTTTTTAATGTTCATTATTTGGAGGCCATGTTGTTGACGTATGAACCTGTTTGATTTTAAATAATTATTATATTTTAAGATTAAAAAGTCTAAATTTAAATTAACCATTTAAAAAGTCAGTACCTACCTACCTACCTAGTAGTCGTGCCTAATTGTGATGTCCAAAATGAAAATAAATAATCGATAGGTACTTAAGTAAGATTCACCTTAGTCTGTGACTGTCATGGCCTTTTTTTTCGCGTAGGTATTGTAGGTTATTATAATATCACCAAAAGAATGATCTTTGTTTTGTAAGCATTTTAGAGGTTGTAATTGATAAAAATGCAGTCCGCCGTAGTTTTTTTTTATTAAATACCTACGTAGGTAATTAGTAATTTTCACATTAGGTAGGTACCTACCTACCTAAACCAACATTTTAATGTTTTCTCAATATTCTAACACAAAATATAAAACAAACCACTTATTAAGGGGGAAAACTAACTACTAAGGAGGCCATGGTAACAACGTGCATCTAAGAACAAAGACGCAACGATTTGTCATTGCATTCAAATTTAGTCTTGCATTTTGCAGTGACATTAGATTTTGATATTTTGAATGTTGTTTTGTTAGTAAGTACCCATAGATAAGTATAAGTACTTAAGTACCTACTTAAGTGCTTTTACGGATGCAATTGGTATGACAATTAAAGCTACTACCGAAGTTCCGCCCGTGTTAGGTAGTTAAGACGAGAGTTAAGTGGCTATTTACATTGACAAGGACGGAAACAACAATTAAGTGATAGGTATTCAATTCATCAATATTATAGGAGGCTCCTGTCTTTTCCGTAAGGGGATGGGCGTCGGCGTCTATGTAGCAACGGTACGGTATTATTAACGTCAGTGTGTTACTTAATCCGTGTATTCTTGAGAACTGGCAGATACCTACTTAAAAGCAGTGCAACTAAATAGGTATAAAACCTCTGCCTCGCATCGTTCCGACCTAAGTGCATTCATGCTGTTTCAATTTCGACTGTGCGACAAATAGAGGGGATTGGATTGTTTGAAACTACCACTGAATGAAAACTCAGAAATGCTAAAATAAATTTACTCACATTCGATGAATGTTTTATTGTCCTTTTTCTGAGTTGAGTGCCTACATTAGTACATATTCATATTACCTACCTACATCATTCAACTAGAAAGCAAGATAAATCCCAATAAGAGGTACAAATTAAGGTAATACAGCATGTTTAGGCCAATCATTAATTTCATTTAACACTTCTAGCTACCATATTGTAGGTACAGGGGCAGAATTCTTACTTAGTGTTGATAGTGTTTCCATCTCCAAGTCTCAATCCGGGATCAAGACTTGAATCCAGTTGATAGCAATAGACGCCCCTTCTTACATGGGACTTGAACATAACGGATACATACTTACTCATTTACATACAGTGTGGCCCACAAAACCTATACTTACAAATATCATATTTTAATATAAATATTTAAGCAATTAGGACAACAAAAATAGTATAGGGAAAACAATAGGTTGTGTAGATAATACAACTACTATCCAGATATTATTATCCCACAAACTCTCTCTCTCTCTTGCTCTAGCAGTGCTTGGTGAGGTCAGAAATAAATTAATATTGCATAAAAAATAAGTTTTACTCATTTCTATCATGTTACAGAACTTTGCAAATTTATATTATAAATTTTCCGCTGCTGGGGTTCAACTTCTTGATACCGGTGGGGCAGGCAGACTTCTGTATTGGATGTGTAGATACAAGGTGCGGCCGGCCACCTCCGTCATCATCTGGCAGGAAAACCTGCTAGCTGGAAGCATTACAGTGTACATTATTATTATTATAGCTATATGTATGCATCATTCTATTAATTTATCACTAGCACAGTATAGCAAGCCTGCATTAACTGCCTAATGCAGGCTAATGCTACCTTTCTAAAAGTATAGTGGCATCAATGACATAGAACACCTTGTAAGGCGTACCAACTACCTATGATGAGTAATTGTAACATAACATCTTAGTTCCACGATCAACCTCCCTGTGTTTTAAATAATTGATCTGCTCTTCAGGAATGTTTAACAAACAAAAACTGTGTGTTAATTGACAGATACCTTCTTAGCTCAACAGCCTCTTGGATTTGTGTGATTGATGCAAGTAGTGGTGATGAAATTTGTTTCCATGGTCGCTCCTTCAAGCAGCTCCAGGCTTGTAAAGACTCATCTGCTGAACGGTAGAATGCATCAGATTAATAATAAATTGAGCTTGCTTTCATGCCAATAATTTACAATGTTGGTTACACTGTTAAACCGAGTTTAACCAAAAGCTGTCAAAAATAATACATAACTTTTATATGTTCTGATGTACCTTTAAAATAATGATTAGGTAGGTAGGTACTTTGAGAATTTAAAACAGGATCCATCAGATCCAAACAGGACATAGGTACTGTTTGATGTTGTATTAGGTACATACTACTTTACTTAACTTTTTACTGATAATGAAAAACATGAGAACACTATTACAGGATTGCTTAGCTACCTATATTGTAGTTTTAAGTAAGTAGATTCCTACTTACGATCGATCCGTTTTCGTTCTTGTTACGATCACAATATCCACATTACGTTATCACTTACGTTTCATACAGGGTTGGCATTAAATACTATAATATTACAACTAAAACTTATACAATAACAGTGCTAGACGTCATTAATAATTGTTTGAAAGTTTTCTTTTGTTATTGTTAGGTTATGTGATTTATTATTGATCTGACAGTTTGACAGCCATCCATCACATTTTTTTTTTTAATTTTATGACCTGGTAACTGGACCTTTAAGTCAAATCTTATTTTATTACAGACATCACAGACACGACGTAATAGATTATGTTGCGAAAGAAAATTTTGGTACTAAAATCAGATAGGATAGGTACTAATAATAAATTAAACCTTTGTTTTTGGTGGCTAACTCGAATCACAAATCCAAATTTAAAATAAATCATTATCATAGACATTGGAACGAATGCACTAGCCAGCCCGCTAAATTGCCTTTCATGAAATTTATAATACTTGTAACGTTCAGAAAAAAAAGTGATAGTGAGCTAAAACAAGCGAATAGTAAGCTGTAAAAAGCTAAACAATCTTCATCCATTTTACTTGTTTAAATCGACTATTTGAATTCGAGCGTTATCAAATAATTTCTATGGCCGCGCGGCTGTTCACACACATGACATAATGACATTTATTTCGCAATTCCTATTATAACAAAACTAATGTCTAAAAAAAATTTTCTAAAAATTTTCTTTCGCAACATAATCTATTACGTCGTATCTGTGATGTCTGTAATAAAATAAGATTTGAAGTAAAGGTCCAGTTACCAGGTCATAAAATTAAAAAAAAAATGTGATGGATGGCTGTCAAACTGTCAGATCAATAATAAATCACATAACCTAACAATAACAAAAGAAAACTTTCAAACCATTATTAATGACGTCTAGCAGTACCGTTAATGTATAAGTTTTAGTTGTAATATTATAGTATTTAATGCCAACCCTGTATGAAACGTAAGTGATAACGTAATGTGGATATTGTGATCGTAACAAGAACGAAAACGGACCGATCGTAAGTAGGAATCTACTTTCTTAAAACTACAATATAGGTAGCTAAGCAATCCTGTAATAGTGTTCTCATGTTTTTCATTATCAGTAAAAAGTTAAGGAAAGTAGTATGTACCTAATACAAAATCAAACAGTACCTATGTCCTGTTTGGATCTGATGGATCCTGTTATAAATTCTCAAAGTACCTACTTATTCATTATTTTAAAGTTAAATCAGAACATATAAAAGTTATGTATTATATTTGACAGCTTTTGGTTAAACTCGGTGTAACAGTGTAACCAACATTGTAAATTATTAGCATGAAAACAAGCTCAATTTATTATTAATCTGATGTATTCTACCGTTCAGCAGATGAGTCATTACAAGCCTGCAGCTGCTTGAAGGAGCGACCATGGAAACAAATTTCATCACCACTACTTGCATCAATCACACAAATCCAAGTGGCTGTTGAGCTAAGAAGGTATCTGTCAATTAACACACACAGTTTTTGTTTGTTAAACATTCCTAAAGAGCAGATCAATTACTTAAAACACAGGGAGGTTGATCGTGGAACTAAGATGTTATGTTACAATTACTCATCATAGGTAGTTGGTACGCCTTACAAGGTGTTTTATGTCATTGATGCCGCTATACTTTTAGAAAGGTAGAATGCTACCTTTCTATACTGTGCTCCTGATAAATTAATAGAGTGATGCATAAATATAGCTATAATAATAATAATGTACACTGTAATGCTTCCAGCTAGCAGGTTTTCCTGCCAGATGATGACGGAGGTGGCCGGCCACACCTTGTATCTACACATCCAATACAGAAGTCTGCCTGCCCCACCGGTATCAAGAAGTTGAACCCCAGCAGCGGAAAATTTATAATATAAATTTGCAAAGTTCTGTAACATGATAGAAATGAGTAAAACTTATTTTTTATGCAATATTAATTTATTTCTGACCTCACCAAGCACTGCTAGAGCAAGAGAGAGAGTTTGTGGGATAATAATATCTGATAGTAGTTGTATTATCTACACAACCTATTGTTTTCCCTATACTATTTTTGTTGTCCTAATTGCTTAAATATATTAAAATATGATATTTGTATAGGTTTTTTTGTGGGCCACACTGTATGTAAATGAGTAAGTATGTATCCGTTATGTTCAAGTCCCGTGTAAGAAGGGGCGTCTATTGCTATCAACTGGATTCAAGTCTTGATCCCAGATGAAGACTTGGAGATGGAAACACAACAACACTAAGTAAGAATTCTGCCCCTGTACCTACAATATGGTAGCTAGAAGTGTTAAATGAAATTAATGATTGGCCTAAACATGCTGTATTACCTTGGTTTGTACCTCTTATTGGGATTTATCTTGCTTTCTAGTTGGATGATGTAGGTAGGTAATATGAATATGTACTAATGTAGGTACTCAACTCAGAAAAAGGACAATAAAACATTCATCGAATGTGAGTAAATTTATTTTAGCATTTCTGAGTTTTCATTCAGTGGTAGTTTCAAACAATCCAATCCCCTCTATTTGTCGCACAGTCGAAATTGAAACAGCATGAATGCACTCTGGTCGGAACGATTCGAGGCAGAGGTTTTATAGGTACCTATTTAGTTGCACTGCTTGTAAGTAGGTAGGTATCTGCCAGTTCTCAAGAATACACGGATTAAGCAACACATTGACGACTGACGTTAATAATACCGTACCGTTGCTACATAGACGCCGACGCCCATCCCCTTACGGAAAAGACAGGAGCCTCCTTTATTATTGATTAATTGAATATCACTTGATTGTTTTTTCCGTCCTTGTCAATGTAAATAGCCACTTAACTCTCGTCTTAACTAACACGGGCGGAACTTCGGTAGCAGCTTTAATAATTGTCATACCAAGGTAGGTACTTACTAACAAAACAACATTCAAAATATCAAAATCTAATGTCACTGCAAAGTGCAAGACTAAATTTGAATGCAATGACAAATCGATGCGTCTTTGTTCTTAGATGCACGTTGTTACCATGGCCTCCTTAGAAGTTAGTTTTCCCCCTTAATAAGTGGTTTGTTTTATACCTATTTTGTTAATGTGAAAATTACGTAGGTATATAATAAAAAAAAACTTCGGCGGACTGCATTTTTATCAATTACAACCTCTAAAATGCTTACAATACAAAACAAAGATCATTCTTTTGGTGACATTTTAATTAACCTACAATAGGTACCTACGCGAAAAAAAAGGCCATGACTGTCAGACTAAGGTTAAGAATTTTACATCATCATTAGGCACAACTACTAAATTTAGACTTTTTATTCTTAAAATGTAATAATTATTTAAAATCAAACAGGTTCATACGTCAACAACATGGCCTCCAAACAAAGAGATTGAATGTCTTTGCCTCCAAACAATGAATCACTACATAGTATAAAACAAAGTCGCCTTTTCTGTCCCTATATCCCTATGTGCGCTTAAATCTTTAAAACTACGCAACGTATTTTGATGCGGTTTTTTCCAATAGATAGAGTGATTCAAGAGGAAGGTTTATATGTATAATACATGCATCATATACTAAGGCAACATTGCTAATTTTAGAGGTTTCTAACGTGATGTCGTAAATTAACCTATTTTTTTGGGCTTATTTAGCAATTTAGCAAAAACGCTGCCTAAACCCTACGAGTTAGATCAAATTAATGTACTACAGTATTGTACACCATAAAAAGGTCTACAAAAAAGTCCGCGATGGTATATGTTTATATTTTAGGGATAACCCACATTAACCATTTTTATTGTTTACTTTTTACGTAAAAAAATGGCTTATTTATACGAAGCTATTTTAAGCAATACGGCATTAATCCTTATCGAATTAAGTACCTTAAATACAGTGTGCAATCAATATAGATCAATATGGTTCCTTACAGCATGTAAATTAAACAAATATTTTCGGAGATATTACAAATTTAAAATTTGCGTTTGCGGCGGGCGGTACCGGTCGGACGGGGCAGTGCGGGGAGGCATGCTTACTCCAAATTTAATGCGTGCAGGCCAAGGGCAGTAATGAATGAATCAAAAATACTGGATCGATTTTAATCATGTTTTCATTGAGTGACATAGGCATATAAATTTTATGCCCGTGCAAAGTCGGAGCGGGCCGCTATGTTTTTATATACAACGTTCATAGTTTTTCTGTAGTGTATTTAATTTAGTATCAGCATTGCACCCGTGCGAAGCCGGGGCGGGTCGCTAGTATTAAAAAAAAAAATTCACGCGCGCGCGCTTCGCGTTGTCATAGTAACGACGCGGGCGTGATTGTGCATCATTGTGACTCGATGAATGTGAACGTTGAAAAAGTAACATATTTGACAAAATAATGTAATGACGATATATGTATTTGTTGTATGGTTAAAATATAAATTGAAATTAGACATTCAAATCTTTGGAAATAAACACCGTATAGTCTATAAAATGGTAGATGAAGAAAAAAGGAAGCGCGGTACATCGAAGTCACTCGGCGTTGTCATGGAAACCACCGGGCGGGCGCCCGGTGGTTTCCATGACAACAGCACGACCGGCATCGCGTGGTCGTATCGTCGTCATGACAACAGCACCGAGTCAGTGTCGTACAACTGTCATTGTGACTTGGTAATTATGCGAACGTAGAAGAATTAATTTGTAAGTAGGTATCTGTGAGAGTGCTGAGATAGTAGAAATGCTTTAAGTATATTTTTGGCAACGACTAGATAAAGTAGGACGCTATTTGTCTACAGTGAACTAAGATGTGAAGGCGTTTTCATAGATTCGGAACGGCGCAGCGCAGCAGGTAATACCTTAGGTATGAAGTAACTAAATTGATTTAATTTAATTAATTATTCAAATCCAATAGAGCTTTCGAACTAAATTATCACCACATCAACATTCAATTTACTTAGCATAAAATAAATAAAATACTTAGCACAGAAAAAATATTAACAAGTATGTGAAGCAATATTATAGTGGGTGGCGTTCTGCAGTTTCTGTCCACCCCCATGGGAATAGGGCGTGAGTTTAAGTTTGTTTGTATGTAAATAAATAAGTTACGTCGATTCTCGATTATGATTCATACTTCGCCAATCCCTAGCAACTGATAGGTGACACTGACAGAGACTTCAGTGCTCACTACACCCTGGTTTACACGCGGTGATTTCAACAGAATCGACCAGCAGTTGATTAAATTGAAACGTGTAGTGAACTTTTTGGTGACTGGTAACATACCTTCACGTCTGTATTGCCGAAAGGGTTAGGTAGACCTATAAATATATTTGGGCGCAAATAAATCGAGCTACTTCGCTTTGTCATGAATAATAGCTTAGGTATATTCTTGGTAACTAGTAAAATTTGTCGTAAAATTTGCCAATTATGTTTAAGTTCCAAGTAAAACCATGTATTTAGTAACTATATTTTTGTTTACTACTACGTAAAGAACCCTACACGATTAATGAATAATTATAAGATAAAATTAACATTGACACAAAAATACCTACCTTTATTAATATGTTTTTGATAACCTTAATCTCGACACATTTTCTGCTATGAATTTTTAAATACAGATCTGAATTACTTATGAATAATGCCTAGCATGATTATCCGCAGCTCTCTGCCATATTTCATGATCCGTCAACATTATGGTATGAATATTAATATACCAATCATTTATGAAGTTAAGCAGTGATAGCTCGATAGAGTATAGTAGGCTGGTAATGAACGTCGTGTAAGTAAACAACAACACCATCCATACATACATATATTTACATAATTTTACACTATTACCATTTTAGTTCCACCACATACTCATTGTTTCGTCGTGTTATGACTCACGCTTGGAGAAGACATGGCAATTTAAATTTAATATTAAACCTTCGGAAGGTTGACCTTCCGTTTCAATATTATGGGTTAACTTTTCCCTAATATTGAAGGTGATGCCATTGAATTCACGTGTTGTGCTCTGTGGCAACGCCACCTTATATTTTTTTATTTTGATATTACCCATTTTAATGTACCGTTGACGTACATAACGTACATGCATTGTTTGTGAATGTACGACTTTTAATTTTAAAGAAAAAAGCAAATTAATATGGCGTTGCTGCGGAAAATTCTCTCTAGCCACGCCACCTGTAAATAACATTTGCAGATACAATTTCAGCTATTTCTCTGAAGTTATATAATGTACGAGCGCTGTATATTATGTACACGTGATAAGTATGAAGAAATATGTTAATCCTAAAGTTTAATTCTAAACTCACAAATTGTCCCATATTGACAAAGTTGTAGTTAATAACAAATACAATTTCAGCTTTTCTTCTGAAGTTATATAATGTACGAACACTGTATATTATGTACACGTGATAAGTATGAAAAAATATGTTAATTCTAAAGTTTAATTGTAAAGTCACAAATTGACCCCTATACAGGATGTAAAAAGACCGATCACATAGCCGATAACTACACATTCTGTACATATAATTAAGTAACTTTGACCACAAAATATTGCTGGGAAAGTACTCTTTTTCCATCTTTAAAAAAGAGATGTTTTTTATTGCGTGTAAAGGGAAGTCACCTCCTCTCACCCGGCCCGCAGCAGACGCACCGGGCGCAGGTGGAGGGCGGACAACACCCTCTTCCAGCACCCTAAATGAGTTCAGTTCAATGAGTGGGCGACGGACTCGGGAACATCCGCCGCCCCCCACGTACATGGACCTGAGGTGGTGCGATGGCGGCGCGTCGTATTCACGCGCGCCCCTCTTAGACGTCGCTGTTGTGACATCACGTTTTAGTGTGTTAATAGTGTGCACATCACTAGATATTATCTATCTATCCAGTTCCTATCTGTCATTCCAGAGAGACACTACGATGTGTCCCCGTCTGTGACACTACTACTGCCTGTCTGTATTATATTGTGTGTGTGTGTCATTTATTAATAGACCAAGTCAACCTCAACGGTGCCGTATTCAACATGCCTACAGAACATTTACGGCCAGCAACAGTCGGAAGTCGCGGAAGTATATTCTGTTCCCGTGACCCCCGGCGCAGGTGTGAGACGGAACACGGGGTGGTTTTTAGTCAAACACTAATAGATTGTACTAATCAATACCCAAAGAATAATACAAAAAATTATAACTGATTATGTGTGTATTATACCTATATTATTTTGCTGGCTCGCTAATGCTTAGGCCAAACGCTACTGCTGAATATCATTCAGGGTCACTAGTTGAACGGCGTTGTTTAGTTAAACGGCTAGGCAGTTAATTGAACGGCGGATTAAGCTAGTTGGCTAAGTAATATCTATTGCATTTTTAACCGACTTCTAAAAAAGGAGGAGGTTCTCAATTCAATTGTGTGTGGAATATAAGGTGATATGTTACTAAAAATGTAAAAATCGGTGTGTGTGTACCTATATTTTTTGAGGAGTTCCCTCAATTCCTCAAGGATCCCTCATCAGATATGAGTTTTGATCCAATTGGGACCAATCTGTTAGTATACCCTATCAAATAAAAAAAGAACACACATAATCAGTTATAATTTTTTGTATTATTCTTTGGGAATTGATTAGTACAATCTATTAGTGTTTGACTAAAAACCACCCCGTGTTCCGTCTCACACCTGCGCCGGGGGTCACGGGAACAGAATATACTTCCGCGACTTCCGACTGTTGCTGGCCGTAAATGTTCTGTAGGCATGTTGAATACGGCACCGTTGAGGTTGACTTGGTCTATTAATAAATGACACACACACACAATATAATACAGACAGGCAGTAGTAGTGTCACAGACGGGGACACATCGTAGTGTCTCTCTGGAATGACAGATAGGAACTGGATAGATAGATAATATCTAGTGATGTGCACACTATTAACACACTAAATAGTGATGTCACAACAGCGACGTCTAAGAGGGGCGCGCGTGAATACGACGCGCCGCCATCGCACCACCTCAGGTCCATGTACGTGGGGGGCGGCGGATGTTCCCGAGTCCGTCGCCCACTCATTGAACTGAACTCATTTAGGGTGCTGGAAGAGGGTGTTGTCCGCCCTCCAACCTGCGCCCGGTGCGTCTGCTGCGGGCCGGGTGAGAGGAGGTGACTTCCCTTTACACGCAATAAAAAACATCTCTTTTTTAAAGATGGAAAAAGAGTACTTTCCCAGCAATATTTTGTGGTCAAAGTTACTTAATTATATGTACAGAATGTGTAGTTATCGGCTATGTGATCGGTCTTTTTACATCCTGTATAGGGGTCAATTTGTGACTTTACAATTAAACTTTAGAATTAACATATTTTTTCATACTTATCACGTGTACATAATATACAGTGTTCGTACATTATATAACTTCAGAAGAAAAGCTGAAATTGTATTTGTTATTAACTACAACTTTGTCAATATGGGACAATTTGTGAGTTTAGAATTAAACTTTAGGATTAACATATTTCTTCATACTTATCACGTGTACATAATATACAGCGCTCGTACATTATATAACTTCAGAGAAATAGCTGAAATTGTATCTGCAAATGTTATTTACAGGTGGCGTGGCTAGAGAGAATTTTCCGCAGCAACGCCATATTAATTTGCTTTTTTCTTTAAAATTAAAAGTCGTACATTCACAAACAATGCATGTACGTTATGTACGTCAACGGTACATTAAAATGGGTAATATCAAAATAAAAAAATATAAGGTGGCGTTGCCACAGAGCACAACACGAATTCACGGTCTGTGGTTATCTGGTGAACAGCTGATTTTTCTTTGTGCTTTTTTTTTTGTTATAAGTAGCTACATTCTTTACCTCCTAATAGGTATAGATTGCACTTCAGTTAAAGTCAATGCACGGCCAAAACTGTTAAGTGTAGAAAGTTAGAATTTGGAATATTGTAGGTTTATTTTATAATTCAAGCATCCGCTAAGAAAGGGTTTATGGAAATAGGGAAAATGTAAGTTATAATTTATATCAAAATCTCAATAAAAACAATTCTTCCATGCAAAACGAGGCAGTGTCGCTTATACTTACTTAATAATATGAAAAAAACATGCCAAGCAAAATTTTTGCATAATATTAATGTGATTTTAGGAGTCCTCGTAATTTAGATAAATAACAGGAATAAAGTGGACAAGTGGCATCAAGGGCTGAAAAAAAAACGAGTTTAAGCGTCCGCAACATCCCGTTCCAGTCAATCAAAATCTATTGAAGAAGAATAAGAAGAAGAAAAGGCGAAACGTAACTCATTTTGTGGTATAAAGTCATTTGAACGATATTTTTTTTTTATTTCCAATGTTTTGATCAAGGAATTTTGGAGATATGACAAAATCTCTTTTCAGCCTTACCTTATAAACTTCTTTTTCGTTTTAGGACAGTTCAAAGGCTGTATTATTGCTATATTTTATGTATTGTTTTTTCTTTATTTAGTTTAAGGCCGTGACCGCACTGGCGACAGGACAATGATTTCGCACGCCACATTGTCAATTCTGCCGCAAATTGGGTTTATTAGCACAAATTTTCCGCTAAGCCAAGGAATTTAGCAATAGAGCTGGGTTCATTTTCCTAATATTGGACAGCAATGCTTAATTAATGATTAATCATAGTGATCCTAAGATTTCTGTAACTTATTCTGTTTCTACACGTGAGAACTTGGCTTTGTCTTGCGTATTTAATGGTTAACCATCTATTACAGCTGTTACTCTATCTCTATCTATTAACCTCTCCTATCAAAATAAATGATTTTGTCTTTCTTCTTTCTTTTATCTATAAATAAATAATCAATGTCTAATTGAAAATTTGGAGTAAATAATTTGTTGGTGTGACTTTAACCACCGATCTTACCGACTATCAATTGCATTCGTTTCCATAATGTTAACAAATATGAGTTTGATGTGTAATGTGTTAACATATTATGAAAAGTTCAGAACTCCTTGGAACTTTATAGCTCCTTAATATTCTGTTGACTTTTCAAACAGGCAACCTGAAATCAAATTGATTTACATTACCTGGTAATATTTGTGTGAGTTCAAATGTTAGCAATCGGAAAGAAGGATTTGGATGCTAAAATTTAGATTTTCGAATTATATGGCGTCGCGCGTCTTAATGAACTTGCCACGGTTTGACACGTGATATTGTAAGTACAAGAGTTAAAAGTAATTAAAATTATTAAGTATTTACTTTGCAGCACTCAGTAAATTCTTCGCATCTAAGCACGATATTGTTTTGAGTACAGTGTTACAACTATTAAAGTCATAATTGTGTTTATAAAACCTTCGGCTCCAAAAGGCGCATTATTGTTCATATCATTTCGAAAAACTGTTACTAGGAGTGATTTAATACAGAATTTAAAAAGACCTAGCAAGAATTATGCAGGCGGACCACTATAGTTTTTTTCAATCGTTTTGAGCTTTGTATCGGATTTAAGATGCATAAGTAATAAAGAACCGAACATCCGCCATACTTCACAAATTAAGGTTTTGCAACCAGATTCCAAAACCCACAATACTTAACCTTGTAGCTACTTAGTCTAAAAAAGCGCTCTACTCCACTTTCATTCGCAAAACCATCTAAATCCGACCTTAAAGATAATCACTACGAGCCGAATCTCTACAATATCATCGGACAAAGATGACCTTTGCGTTGTGTATGCGACTGTACCGGGCGGCGCACGCGCAACTCCCTGCTTCGTCACGTGCTCTTGACATTTTGTATTCGACGCTGCCGGTAGCATGATGGCGGTATTTATTGTGAATTCCGAAGATTTGATGATTTGAGTTACGATTTGTTTTTGTTTGTAAACAGGCATTTGGCGTTGAATAAAAATGATTTTTTTGTTGGTTTTGGTGCTGACATAGCTAATAGTTAACCTGTAAATTAAAGCCTTACTTGATAATTGCTTTCAATTAGACCATTAAATTAATAATTAAAGTCACATCTGAAAGTCAAATTTTAAAGCACAATATACTTAATGCAAAAATGATTCTAGTTGCCCCACCCAAAAGGTAGTTTTTCATGGAGAAGAATGGTCGAAAATCTTTGTTAATACTTCATCATCATTCTATAACCCTTAACCCTATTTTTAGCGTCAGCGCAGCAAACACGTCTTCTTTGACATAATATATATATATATATATACAGGGTGGCCAAAAAGTCGTGGATCAAACGCAACTAGGGGTTAGATGGGGTCGTCAGCTGCAAAAAAAATATCTACGGGAGGTCCTTAAGGTCAACCCCTGCAGATTTATAATTTATCTTGTGTTTTTATGAGAAAATTGACTTTTTTTTACTAATTCTTATCAAAATTCGAAAAAATCTACATCCTGTATCTTTTTATCATTTTCACTAGATTGGTACTGATGATTCCTTGCATTAGACATGCTATTTATGGTTGTTTATTGGGTGTGTTGAAGATAATATTAAGTTTTACGAAATTTGTTTTTCTCAAAACATAACTTTTTATTTACTTCGGACCCCACTGTGAAAAAAAAATACTCTACCGAAAAGTGACCCTGTATTACAAGTTTTGGCGCATTTAATAGGGATTCTGAAAAGGTATTACACATGGCTATGCGTAGCTTTGATATCTTTCGAGGACGATCATTCGTAGCAAGGCCAAAGTGAACCCAACCATAAAACTCGGTTAGGACTATTTAAAAATAAACTGGAACTAATACAATTAATGACAAAAACTCTCTGCCTCTCTTTTACACTAACCATTTCATCCTTTGTCAATAAAAGGCCAGTTTGCCCGTCACTTCAGGTAGCGATATCTTTTCTAGGAAACAAAAGGCCGGGCCAGTCGGGGCGGTGGCGGGGGATGCGCGTGATCATCTTTCTTTAGAATGTTTAGTGTGCTTTAGTGACTCGCTTCCTGCCTGTGACTACGCACGTGTTCTGTTTCTCGGTTTTACGACGACTTGTGATCAGTTTCTTTCCTTTGACCTACGCTTTGTTTTTCGGACTTGTGATCAGTTTCTTTCCTTTGACCTACGCTTTGTTTTTCGGACTTGTGATAGATTGCCTACCTGTGACCAGTGCTGTGTGAATCTGACGGATTGGCTACAAAAGTGGACAGATGGCTGCTGCGAGGAGAGAATACACCCAACGGGAGTATGCAGAAATGCATTACCTGTATGGCTTTTGCGACGGTAATGCCCGGGCTGCTGCCAGGGAATATCGTCAACGCTACCCTAACCGTGATCGTTTTCCGGACTACAGGGTCTTTATGCGCGTACATAATTCGTACATGGAGGGAGTCTTACCCGGTCAGCATGCTCCGAGATCAGGCAGACCAGTGGTGCGATTTGAAAATGAAGATGAAGTGCTGAGAGAATTAAGATTGGATCCTGGTATAAGTCAACGCCAAATATCCCGTAATCTCGGGATTCCAAGATCGACGGTGCAACATATCATTAAAAGAAACCAATATCACGCCTACCACGTGCAAAGGGTGCAAGCTTTGCTGCCCGGTGACTATGAACCTAGAGTGAGGTTTTGCAGAGAGATGCTAAGATACCACAGAGAGGATTCGCAGTTCTTCGAAAAGGTATTATGGACGGATGAGTCAAGTTTTAGAAGAATGGGAGTATTCAATATCCACAACCTACATTTTTACTCCAGAGTGAACCCCCATATCATAAGAAATGATCGATTCCAGCATCTGTTTGGTGTAAACATGTGGGCTGGTATAATTGGCCAACAGTTGGTGCTCCATGAAATGCCAGCAAGGCTGAATGGTGCTCTGTATTTAAATTTTTTACAAAATAATTTAAACCAAATTCTTAACGAAGCTGAGGTTCCAGAAGCAAGAATAGCAGAAATGTGGCTGCAACACGACGGCGCCCCGCCTCACTACGCTCGAGCAGTGAGAGATCATTTGAACGAGCGCTTCCCCAATCGGTGGATTGGTCGAGGCGGACCTATTGCGTGGCCACCCCGGTCACCCGATTTAAATCCATTAGATTTTTTTCTTTGGGGCTACTTTAAAGAAATAGTCTATCAAGGAGAGAACAATGGCGAACAAGAACTACGACAAAAGCTCGAATTTGCTAGGGTACAAGTTATCAACAACAGAGGTGCATTCCGTAGGTTACGTAGGAATTTCATTAGACGGTGCAGATTATGTATTATGGTCAGAGGCAGGAATTTTGAGCATTTATTGTAAAATGTTTTGTTTTATTAAAACAATTATTTCACAATCGTTGTTTTGTTTTTTCGTCCTAGAAAGATATTAAAGCCACTCATGGTCATGTGTAATACCTTTTCAGAATCCCTATTAAATGCGCCAAAACTTGTAATACAGGGTCACTTTTCGGTAGAGTATTTTTTTTTCACAGTGGGGTCCGAAGTAAATAAAAAGTTATGATTTGAGAAAAACAAATTTCGTAAAACTTAATATTATCGTCAACACACCCAATAAACAACCATAAACAGCATGTCTAACGCAAGGACTCATCAGTACCAATCTAGTGAAAATGATAAAAAGATACAGGATGTAGATTTTTTCGAATTTTGATAAGAATTAGTAAAAAAAAGACAATTTTCTCATAAAAACACAAGATAAATTATAAATCTGCAGGGGTTGACCTTAAGGACCTCCCGTAGATATTTTTTTTGCAGCTGACGACCCCATCTAACCCCTAGTTGTGTTTGATCCACGACTTTTTGGCCACCCTGTATATATGCCCAACCGTCATCTCAGAAGGCACCTTCTTCTTAGCTTTATACGAATAGTTTTTTTAATTATAATATATGGAAAGAGAATAAAAAACTACTTAAATAAAATAGTTAGATCACAGGGTCTTCATTTCTGGAAAAAAAAAACTAAATTCAGAAGACAATACAAGTAGCTAATGCTCGCCTAAAGAAGAATAAACAAAAGCTGTGCGTGAGATTTCACGTAAACAGGAGCAAGATCAGATACGAATTTTCTCGGCCAATAAAGTAAATAGTACGGCATAAGAATTTACTTACATTTTTGTTAATGGTAATATAGCCTGTTTAGCAACGAGTTTCGCAGCAGCACCAATTATATCATCGACAAATATAGTCTAGGAATCTTCGAATTTGTCTATAATATTATGTATATTGACCTTGTTTTCAAGTTTTCCAAATAATCTGTTGTTTTTATAATGTCCTGCTCCATTAGCAAATATTCTAGTATTCACCTTGAATCCAATACAAATACGTTCAACAAATACTTAAGAAGTAGAAGGAAGTATTATGGACCTATTCATAGCTATGGACTGTAATTCGTCACGTTTCTTCGTTTGTACACGTTGGGTTTATGTAAATATATCAATAATTATCACGAATGAGACTAGATCAAGGCCATTGATTAAACATATCCGGTAGTTAATTACTAGAAGAATTGGATTTTAAATCGATTGGGTTTTGTGTACTAAATTGAAGTGAGTCAAGCAATGGGGCTAATGCTTGCATTGCTTGACTCACTTCAATTTGCAATTAGAGAATTATTATGTTCCTTTGTAAGAACTTACTGGCAATTAAGAAGAGCTAAAATGAATACTAAAGAAATGTATAAAATTATTGATTAATTTACAAATGATGATGTTAATGACAGTTGAATGAAAATGTCTTCAGATACTAGCTGTTTTAAATCTTAAAATACCTAGTGAAATTCAAGCACCATACTATGGTCAAATGGGAATGAAGTTACACAAGTCAATTTCAGTAGTTTCTTCAACTAAAGTGCTACAAATAAATTAAATAAGTTCACAGTAACCTTGCGCTGGTAAATTCAAATAAGGATGAACCAAGATTGCACTAATTAGAAGATCGTTTGCATTTGATACGTTGCAAGCGCTCGCAATAATATCTCTGCAAAATTTAATTTAGGATTTAGGATCATACTCTAAATGTAGCTGATATTTATGAAGAAGATTGTCATTAGATCTGTCATATCTTACCTTGTCAGTATCCTCATCGTTACTCTGGCCTGGCTGTCCGTGTCCACTGCTATTTCCATGGCAATTAGCCTAAAATGATCCACAGCACTTGGAACATATTCTTGAACTTGATCACAAAACCATATTTTAGTTTGACTCACATAAGTCACGAGCCAGAACTGCAGGCATCTTTGTTATAACAATCAAAACAAATGACCTATTAACAGCTCGCATATTTGATTTAGAAGAAAAAAAAGTCGCACAGATGCATTACGATAAAAGTAGTTCATAACACAATGGGTTACGTGTTAATTCTCACAATTGTTCGCTGTGGTTTGCTTCGCAATTCTGATAATCTATCAGTTTGATTGTTGCACCTGTTCCAATGTGGGTAATTGCAGGTTAAGCGTTGATTTTGTGACTTTTGGACTTGCTGAAGGGGTTGTTGGATTCACGAGGACGAAATGCTAGTAAATTAAATACAAATTTAAAAAGTTTGTTTGTTAATCAATGACAGCTTAATGGCTGGTCGGATTTTATATATACCTGGCATATGGGCAGACCTGGATTACGACATTTAATACGTTTTTATTTAGATACTGTTATAATAGTTATGTTCCCGTGGGATAATTTTAAACTTTTGCACGAACGCTAGCAAAAGCTAATTTCAAATAAACTAGAGCTAATAAAAGTAATAGAAGTGAAAAATGGCAATAAGAGAAACTATACCTACTCACTTATCCAAACAAACGAAAAGCCTCGATATCCGTGAAGGGGACGTTTTACAAGCAAGGATTTTTAAGCACACTAATTAAGTTTTGATCATAAATTCATACAATAAGCATGAAATAAGTACTTTGACTGACATTTAGCAAATGTATGCTGCATTCACATATGGATGTTGAGTTTTGTCTATAAAGTTCGCACAAGTTTAAAAGGAGTCAGATAGCCTGGACTCCCATATTGGTTTAGTGTAGGTAAAGTGTAGGTTGAGTCTGAGGTTTTAATTTCCACTTCCAAGTCCAAGGAATTTAAAATTATGCTTAACTCATGGCTAATTTTGATGGATATATCTTTTTAATAGAGGTCTATATTATCTCTGCTTACCCCAATAGGGAATACAGAGAATACAAAACCTTGAAGAAACATTTGAGCTTCGTGAGAACAACCGAGCAAGCAAGAGTAAACATAGAATATCAACACCAGTTCCGCGAGTATCACTACGGACGGAGAACTATTCAACCGTTACCACATGCATCACAGAGGTGGCTAAATAAATCTTATACGATAAACTGCGTATGTGGGACTAATACTAACTGTAAATAAAAAAAAGGAAAAATGGGGAATTTAAAATTGTATCAGGGCTTTGAAGTACTCCTCCCTGTCACTGTCATCACGTGCCGAGAAGACTGGAAGCATTGTCACGTTGGATGGCAATGTTAAATTTTGGAAGAAAGAAAATGCCAGCCCTCTGGACACGCGATGTGCTGACCAGTCGGCGAGAAATCTCCTTGAAGAGACAACGTGCATACTGGTGTTATAGTATTTCATGTCATAATGTGTTACACAGGTGTTTAATATAAATTTCGTGGGTATCAACTATGGACCCTGTCGAACACAGCACACAGCATGGTTTGTAGGCGACATTATGAAGAGCGGATAAGAAAATTATTCAATTTGTAGTTATTATTATGTCAGGTTAATAACATTGTACTATTTAGTCAGTATATCTTTACGTTTCTAGGTTGAATGTAAATTTCTATGCCAGAGATAACATAATACAAACACAACACCTGGTCTATTTATATAATAACTTGCAAATAAAAATGTGATTGTACTAATATTGCCCTCGGCGCAAAAACATTGGGCAACGTCAGAGCGTGATAGTGAAAGGACAGTTGAAATTGATCTCGTTTGTAGCTGGCCTAATGTACGGATGTTGGCGGAACAACTGGTAGCCAACATTTTGTAATGTTGAATCAATTTATGCGGTGGTTTCGGAGTAACGAAAGGGTAAATAATTATAATTTGTGGGTAAATTGAGTTTTGCAATAGCAATCGTTGCTAACAAATTGGAAGATGAGTGTGATTATTGTATTGTGTGAGATGCCAAGGTACTCGTTGACTTAATAACTTCAACCTCTAATAAACTTTTACTATCTCATGTAAATAGCCACAATTAATCAGTAATAGAGTTAATTGTTTGTAAAGGTTACGAAGCTATGCTTTAAAATTAGGAAAAATATTCCAAATAAAAAAAAAAAAAAAACTAAGGCCACATTTAAAAAAAATACATAAAATAGTAATAAAAATTGCAGACGCAATCTTCAACATTTTGAAACCAGTCGATCAGGAAGTCAATAGACCAGAAACAAATGGCTACTGAGTTGTTGCAAAAATGATAACTGTTCTACAAATTTTAATGATAAAATTTTCTGCAGCAAACCTCTTTTAATTTAGACCTTGTTCATGAAGCAATAGTAAATGCAATACATCTGAATCGTGGGTAAACAGTAGTTGTATATGTGATGAAAATAACGGTCTAGTTTTTTGACCTGACATTGCTTGAGCACAATGCGATCTTACTGTCTGGGAAAATAACTTGAAGGCGAACAGGTTTATGGAATAAAGAAACTGACTGTCAATTATTAAATTTTATGGTTTTAAGAACATAGAGGAGGAGGGTCTAGAAACTGGGAGGGAAGTGATGAAATGATGCAAATAAATATTTGCCGAGAGGTTATTAAACGGTCTCTAACATTTAAGAACATATGACCATGTTTTCAAAGACTCGTCTATTAATATGTTAATTTTGCTGGATTCCTAGTTAGATTTGACGGTAAAGATGTCTTTCTTAATGTCAGATTGAACAGAAAAAACCGATTTGAATAAGCAAGATGCTTCGCAGCGTGCATGAATAATATTAACAACTATCGCTTCAACATATCACGAGTGCAAATATGTTTATATTAGAATTTAGAAGTTTAAAACTACTTATAATCAATATTATCGATGTATTTTGAAAACAATAAATCTGCAACAAAAATAACGCACTGTAGGTATATTTCTTTACTAGCTGCTGCCCGCGACGTCGTCTGCGTGAAGGTTCTACAGCACCAAATATACCTACCTAAGATTCCAGTGTCGCTATAGCATTATAAGTTAACAACTTTTAAAATAGCATTAAAATATAAGTTACATGAAGAGAGTTTTTTTGTATTTTTTTTTTTTATTTTGCAATTTTTAGTTTCTTTGTATGTAAAGAAAGTCTTTCAAAACTTGAAAGAATCATTGAAATCGGTTAACAATTGCAAAAGAAGTTCTTTCTAAACCTTTTAAAATAGACAGGCGTAATGTTATGGAAAATACATAAACCATGTTGTTATCCGTTGAAGAGTTCCATCGCCTGTCTTCTTCATCAGTTTTTCTACACGAAATGATACTTGCTAAATGTAAATGCTTGATTTGTCACCAAAAAAAAATGTAAAAATTGGTACATGTTTTCCTATATTATTTGAGGAGTTCCCTCAATTCCTCGAAGATCCCTCATCAGATCTGAGGTTCAATACTAATGGGACCAACCTGGTAGTATACCCTATCAAATAAAAAAACGATTTTTGAAAATCGGTCCATAAATGGCGGAGTAATCGCGTAACAAACACACAAAAAAAAAACACCGTCGAATTGAGAACCTCTTCTTTTTTTTTAAGTCGGTTAAAAATACGTTCAAAGGTATATACCTTATAACACTTCCCTATAAACTACGTTGATAATTATACTGCCAGGAGCCAAAATGTAAAGATAGTCAGGACTGGTGGCGCGGGAGCAAGCGACGTACAGGTGCCCGTGTGAGAAGCAACTCGTCCTGAGATCTACACCCGCTGCTCTGAGTATCGGCTCCTGCGATTTATTGATTGTCATCACTACGCAAACACTCACGGGGAACTGTACGCGCCCGAACTGGATCGGGAAGCTATGAAGTATAAGGGGAATGCGTTGTATAAATACTGCCTTGCCGACGCCACAACCCGTAATAATTTCCACCTCAATGGTGTCTGTGGAGAGAGATGACTTTAAGGCACCACCCGTTACACAACTTTGGAGGAGATTTGTTCCTAAAAAGCATAATCGGGACGCCGACCTTCATTCAGCTTGATGGTATGACAGGAAGTTCAAAAATTCCACGGGATAATGTGTGGCGTCATCTTGCTCGACGACAGTGCTTATCGACGTATAGACCACTTCATTCCCCTCAATGTCCGAGAGAATGCATTCGTTAATTGCTGCAGCATGATCATTTTTGGGCGCCAAAATGGCCCTCTCACACGAATTCTGCTGGTGCGCTATACGACTGATGTCCACGTACACACAGCGAATGAGTTCTTCGAACCTGGATACCACTCTACCGAGAGACTCTGAAAGCACCGCCTGTCCACTTCTCTCTTCTGGTAAAGTGCCTTTGCCAAGACTTAGAAGGACATCGGAGAATTCTTGAGCGCGTGCAATGCCGCCGAGCCGAGCTCTTATATTAATGGTCAAGCGCAGCGTACGAACTTGTGACCACAACGAAGATCGTTTCACCGAAGCATTCATCTCGTCAGCCCTCGATCCCCGCGTTAACTCGGGAAGCGTTTGCCTGAAATCGCCACTGAGCAGAACTGTGACACTACCCATCAAATGTTCGTTCCTGCAGATGCCCTGCAGGGTTCTGTCCACGGCCTCAACTGCCTTCCTTTTGAAAATCGTACACTGATACGATCCCATATGATACGATCCGAACTCTGCTCAAGATTTTGAGGGTTTTGTTGGAACTTCAATTAGTCAAAACGAATTATACGATACAACTTTTATGAAAAAAATGCACAATGCCATCTATGAATTTTAAGAATAACTAACTACTAACCTCATCAACACGATCAAAATTTAAATTAATTTTCAAAAAGTGTTTATGTGTTACTTGATTTGATTTTTATACATTCTCATAGATGGCGCTGATTCCAAATTGTCTTTATGCTACTAACATTCATTAAACTTTGTTTCTCTGCCAAAGTTACTTAAATGGCGTAGTTTTTTATAGTGTAAAGCTAGATAATAGCATAGCTTCCTTAAAACCAACATTTAAATATGCGTCCTTTGATTACACGCTTCCACAGAATGAGTTAGAAGAATAAAGATTCACTGCTCCTCCCCCGTAGGTGATAGCAAACAGGCAAACAGACAAAAATTCCAAAAAGTCACTTTTTGTCACCAGTTACGTTTTTCTAACAAAACCCACTTATTTTTTCTTGAAAATTCTCAATGTACAGTTTTTCTTTCGTTACTGTTTTATTATATGTAGATGAAAAAAATGCACAATGCCATCTATGAATTTAAAGAATAACTAACTACTAACCTCACCAACACGATCAAAATTTAAATTAATTTTCAAAAAGTGTTCATGTGTTACTTGATTTGATTTTTATACATTCTCATAGATGGCGCTGATTCCAAATTGTCTTTATACTACTTACATTCATTAAACTATGTTTCTCTGCCAAAGTTACTTAAATGGCGAAGTTTTTATAGTGTAAAGCTAGATAATAGCATAGCTTACACAAAACCAACATTTAAATATGCGTCCTTTGATTACACGCCTCCACAGAATGAGTAAGAAGAATAAAGATTCACTGCTCCTCCCCCGTAGGTGATAGCGCGATAATATATAGCCTATGTGTTGACCCGACCTCTTAGTAATATTCATGCAACATTTGAAGTAAATCCATGCAGTACTTTTTGAGTTCACCCCGGACATACATACAGACAAACAGACAAACAGACAAACAGACAAACAGACAAAAATTCTAAAAAGTCACTTTTTGTCACCAGTTACGTTTTTCTAACAAAACCCACTTATTTTTTCTTGAAAATTCTCAATGTACAGTTTTTCTGTCGTTACTGTTTTATTATATGTATAGATTAAGTAATTAGTTAACCATAATTTAAAATAAAATAATTTGTGTTTAGCAATCATGAATGATTTCTTTGTCCAGCTTATTAGATTCGTTAATAACACATATCGTAATATTATATATTCCAAGCCGAGCTTGATATATTTTTTAGCACATTAGTACCATAAAAATATATTAGATATAATTATGATAGATTTGACTGGTTTCAATAACATATTTCAAAGTCGATCTCAAAGACTCATTAAAAGATGTTTCGGTCAAGTTTTTCTAGTACATACCTTAACCTTGTCAGTAGTTAGGTAATTTGTATTTTATAGTGCGTTTTATTATAAGGAAATTGTCGATAACCTTTGATGCTACATTATGATGAAGAATAATTGAAGGTCGTAAAGAACAAGGTAAAAACCTAAAGGTAAGATACGATTATTGTTATTGATGAAAGGCATTTTACGGAAAATGTTTTATTCAATGTTATTTATTGTTTGACCTTGAGTAAAGTAAACATATATTTTAACAGATACCATGGAAATAAACGCTACCGTCTTAGGAGGAAGCACCAATGCAGGGAGATGACAACGATAAAATTGACGTTGTAACTATCATTTGGAAAACAAATGTATACAAAAACATTGCCACACGTTGGAGCAAAAAAAAATAACTCGATATATGCATGGTCTTGATTAGAATCAGTTCATTCAAATGGTAAATTTCATTGAGCTGAACTACATTTCCCAACTTAGAATGTGTATCTGTAGTTTCTATAACCTAGTTTTCTTATCGACCTCCAATAAAAATAGACAGTAATTAAGAGATTTTTCTTGCAATCAAATCTTTGTCGACAATTGTTCTTGGTGACGCAACTTGCTACAAGTCAGTCAGGATTATTGAACAAGCATCATCTGCCAAACGTGACGAAATGATTTTCATTGTAAACTCACGGACAATAATGACCCCAAATCACGTATGGTAATTATGAAATAATTGTGGGTTGGTACACCGTGTTTAGTCGTTGTTATAGACTCGGTTGGACCAGTTGTATTTGTTTGAGTATTGTCTAGGGTATATTAAAGTTTCTCTGAATGATTGTTAGCAAAGCTTTTGCCACCATTTAGAGTTAGAAATATTAACAAAGATCATTCAAAATACCACGAATCAGTATTATTATCCTTGTATATCAACATGAAGATTTCGAAAATAACACGTCTTGGAGTTGGAAACCCTTGAATTGGCAGGCTCTGTGTTTTTACATTTTTTTCTTTTCTACTTGTGGAAATTCACATTCACATTCACATTCCACAAATCCTCGTAGTTTCTGGTTAGCGTTATATGAGCTAGTACATTAGGTGTATCTAGAGAGTGACTTGCAATAGCAATTGCATTTGTGTTAGCTGTAGATATTCGGTTTAGCGTTAAAATGGATTATGCAGGAACAGCCTATCTACGAGTTATTTCAAAGGCATCCACAGGATACTCCGGTAAAGCAATTGAACATCCAGAACAACAGTGACTGAGTACTACCCCTTGAATAAACTAGTTTTCAGATTTTCGAAGTTCAGATTACTCGTTACAATTATCAAGGATCTGCAAATGACAACCAGGACCAATGGCTTAACATGTTTTCCGAGATATAAACTGGTCTTCACGGTTGGCTCTTTAATGGTCACCCATCATTATTTTTAACCACAAGCCCGTACTTTTCACAGTACTTACCTACACTACCTACTTAGATTAAAGTCAACGCACGAAGTAAATGTCATGAACACGTAATGCTAGGTTTAATATCGTGTGCAGCAAAGGATGAACGCTCAATCACAGTGAAGAGTCCGTGGACCGTGCTTAACGGTCTGGAAACTTCCAGCTTGATGCTATACTGTACGCTTTTGATCTTGAAATAACGATTGCGATTTTGGGAAAATATCATATCAGGCTGTTTATTCGCAGGTCGCTTTTAATACAGATCAGGCACTAGTATTGATCACCAGTTCACCACGCTTGCTTAAGGCGGATTGGTGATTACAGCAACTTAAATTTACCATAAGTGTTCTCACGATGTTCTTCCTTCACCGATGTCATTGATGAGATTAACTTATAAAGTAAAAGACATATTACGCGTGTATTGTCCCTAAAGAGTTTTGCAGAGGTGGATATACAGTAAAGTCACATTTTGCTAGCCATAAAGCCTCTTGCCATCAACGGGCACATATTCAAACTCCAGGCTCCCACTAAGAAAATTTAAATAAAACTTCCAAATTTAACCCAGCAGCACATGCTCAGCAGTAATGCTGGCAACCTTTAAGTGATCCTAGGACTTGCTTGGTGCATTGCTTATACCGTCGGCCCTCTTAAGTATCTTTTAGAAGTCTTTAAAATTAATTAGTTGTAGATCTTAATTATTTCCAAATCTTTAGAAGAATCAATTAGTTGCAGATCAAAAGGCATAGACTTTACGCCTATTTTTATTTCAGTTAAAACGGTCTCACTGCGGATCGAAAAACTGTGGGGCAACACTATTTTAATTCTGACTAAAATAAAGTAAAAATCGACGACACTGCTGGTATTAATTAAAAGTTTTCGCATCAACGCAACCGGGTGTAATAAAAAGCTATATTTATCTCGTATTTTGTTATTGGTTTAACTTTAGACAAACTTTTATAGTGGAAATACGAACACCACATTAATCCTGGTAATAAAAAATTCACATCTTTTTATAGCTCGATTTCCTCATAGTTTCTTTAACCATCATCATAAGAACGATCGCTTGATTAGTATTTACAAATAGGTTACTTATATCAGAATTTTTGAACTAGAAGTATCCGAATAGCTGGACATATTCAGACAAATCCAAACGGTTGAGTGCTGTGCTTCTGCTACGCACCGTTGCTCGTGCTTAGTCCCCAGTGCCTACCTCGAACTCAGGTCACACTTAATGACTCATGGTTTCTAATCCAACGAGGTGATCGGTTTGCGGATGAACAGACGAAGATTAATGGCATGTGAGGTACTGCTGCGAGAGGAATTCATGAAAGTGTTATTTAACTTTTTGATAACCTTGATTTTATAAACTGTGTCTTTAAAAATGTAGGAATGTTTGTATAATTAGTGTTTAGTTTTCAATTTTAAAGTCAAAATTTATAAATATGGTAGCCTTTCTCCAAGGCTAAAGAAGTGTACGTACTGAAGGCAATATAATAAAAGACGTAAGACGATGTAGTCTGTGATCTGCCCAAACAAAATTTTATAAGTTTATAGTTATAGTTTCTTAGATCTTAAACAGAAGTAACGGGTAGTCAAAGTCCAAAAGTCTACTACATCTAAATTCGACACATCTGTATTACCTAGAGGGTTAGGCAGGGGCGTGTATTAGTACCCCAACATTTCACTAGTTATAATAAAATATTCCACAACTTTTCACACAACGCCATCTAGTCCCAAGCTAAGCAGAGCTTGTGTTATGGGTACTAAACACCTGATAAACGTTTATTTGATTACTTCTAAATACATACATATTATAGACTAGCTTCTGCCCGCGACTTCGTGCGCGGATCCTGTTGCTTATGCCAGCGACGACGGGGTCGTCAAAATCGAAGATCTGAAACATCTGATGTCGAATTCTATAAGCCCGGGGACGGGAAATCAATGGGATGCGCGAGACGATTCAAGATGTTCCAGATTTTTTATTTGTCCTGGGTGGGAATCGAACCCACGGCCTCCGGCTTAGCAGTCAGAGCCACTAACTACTAGATCAACAGGCCAGTCAGCCAGTAAGTAATAGGTTTATGATAATCTAAGATGGGTTATTTACATAGTCGTGGTTTTAATTATAAGTTATACAACCACTAGCTCTGCCCCGCAATTTTATCCGCTTCTAGGGGTCTAAGCGTGATGTTAAATAGTCTATAACCTTCCTCATGAATCAGGTTATCAAATGCAAAAAGTTTTTGGAATCTAATTGGTAGTTTCAGAGATAAACATGATCAAACAATCGAACTCTTTAGCTTAATTATATTATTATAGATAAATCATCATTATATGAAACTACTAACTGCCCTATCAAAAAAAAATAGTTTACGCCCTATTCTCAGAGCTACTGAATATACTTACATTCAATATCATAAGAATCGGTCAAGCCATTTCAGAGGAGTATTGTTTCAAACACTCTGAACACGAGAATTGTATTTATTAAAAAGATAATTATAACTGCAAAATATTTTTTCCATAATAAAATAAAACTGGAATAATGAATACAATGACTTATTTACATTGAATAACAACACGCCGAATCAAAAACGGCAAAAAAGTGCTGACATAAGTCAAAATAAACACGAACGTGGACAAAAAATATACCGAAACGTGATTTGAGCTGCACAGTGGTGGCACACACAACACCCGGAAGTGCTGGACACAAAAAGAACGTGATACTCTGATGACTATTAAAACGCTTAATTGTTGTAATTTATGACATTTGCGATATTTTTATAGTATGAAGAGGTAACGTTTGTTTGTTTGTAACGTTGTAGGGACAATCTCAGGATCGACTGAACCGATATTGAAAATTCTTTTAACAATAGAATGCCACATTATATGCAAGTGTCTTAGGCTAAGAGGGTGGGGCGGGGGTAAGGTTGTGGGTACATTATAGCAGCAGCATGGATCGATCGAAGGTTAAGCTACGCTTGACGTGGGCGGACCTTGCGGCGTGGACGTTATAAACCAAGACTGCTCCGTGCCTCGGAAAGCACGTTAAGCCGTTGGTCTCGGCTGTCATTTGTAGATCTTTGACAATCGTTACTTGTAGTCAGAAGCCTGAAAGTCTGACAACCAGTTTAACCAAGGGGTATCATGTTACCCAGTTACTGGGTTGTCGAGGTCTGACAGGCAGTCGCTCCATATAAACCACTGGTATTCAGCTGCGTCCGGTTAAAACTGGAAGCCGACCCCAACATAGTTGGGAAAAGGCTAGGCAGATGATGTTAGGCTAAGGGGGTGGAGAGAATGTTAAAGTACGAAATGCACGCAGACAAAATCACGAGCGAAGTGTTAGTCGTAATTAAATTATTAGTAGAGCAGCTTCCCTATCTCGCCTGCCTCATTAATCTAGTGGCTTTCAGTGTAACCGGCTGAATATCAAAATCTAAAGCAATTAATGGTGGAGGATCAGCATTTTTTGGAAAGTCCCCGGAAACGCCCGCCCTCCACAACTTCCAAGTGTTATTGCGGGGAAGAAGAAATGGCGCAACCATGTTATGATAAGTTATAAGAACTTGCAATGAATTTAGACAAGTCAACATCATAAAACTAGAACCTTAGTTTTATTTTATAGGGCTCGAGTAGAAGGGATGTTAAAGTTTGAAGAAAAAAGTACGAAATTTACGCGGTCGAAATCGCGGTAATTTTATGTACTTACGGGTTTTATCGAATTCCTAGTAGTTTGGTCTTTAGTTGGGTACGTCTTGGTTAGAGGCTTTATAATTCATTATTAAAGGTCAGCGACTCGGTATCCTTGAAGCTCGCTAGACACCCACTTTCATTGTTATTGTTGATTAATTCGTTTAGTCCTTTCTCGGATTGACTGAGCAGGTTTTTACAAAATATGACTTTTGTGTCTGTTAATAAAACATGAATATAAAATATAAGCTGTTGTTTTTACCATATAAAGCTTTTTGTCCTTAATCTTAACCTTTTGGACTGACCTCTCGAAAATTCGTTGTTTTTTCTAAAATTAAACACTGAATGACAATGTCGTGTGATCAAGTCAGAGGACGTTTAGTTTTTAATTATCGATAACTTGCGAATTAATGTTAAAAAGTCAGGCAGTCGCTCCATGTTATAAATACTAATATTTAAATAATATGTTTTGGAAAATACTTTATTCCATTTACAATAGCATTAAAAATAATTAAAAAAAGTTATTTTTAATGCACACTTAGTAAGTACAATAAACATGTTACAATTACGATAGACGCCGAATTGATTAGAATCTATTTTCATCTAATAAATTCGGCGTCTATCGTAAAAAAAAACAATTTTAATTAAAATTGTTTTAGCTTATCTATAAATAGATTCCCTAACTTAGATTAAATAGAGACTACAATATAATTATTAAATAAACCATCGAATGAATTTATATATCTTTTGTGTAATGTAATCCCATTACACAAAAGATATGAACAAACACATTATTGAAGTTAAGTTACGTTCATTAAATTACTAGATTCTGTTTAAATAGCTTAGGTGTATCAACAAAAAAAACACTAGATTATTAAATTACAATAGGTGTACAATTCAAAGTCATAATAGAAGAGGTGGGAGAGAGAAGTGCGAGTGTAGGCGGCTGATCACAGGTCGATATTAATGATACAGTACAAGACAGTGTAACACTACTGCACATCGAATTACATTAAACTTGACACATGAGTGATACGTAATATGTAACTGTGCTATGTCAAGGACAGCAATATACCTTTCACTGCCAGTTGATGGGTTCTGGCCGCTCTGGGTAGTCTGTTGAACAAATGAACCAATTTCGAAGGCAAGGTCGGAACAGGTAGCAGTTAGATACAATATTAAAAAAAAAGATAGAAAAAAAGAAAAAAAAATGGAAAGAAGAAATAGAAAGAAATAGAAAAAAAAGAAAAAAAAATAGAAAGAAAAAAGAAAGGAAGGAAGGTTAAAAAATATTGTGTGTATGTTTGTTTTGATGACTGATGTCAAATAAATATTTTTCTTTCTTTTTTCTTTCTTTCTATATATTTTTTTTTTTTTTATAATAATCGTAATGTTTATTGGAACTAAAAACACGAATTACAATAAAATAATGTACGATAATGACTGCATTAGTTGTAAACTGTGTCGCAGCCATTAACGCCCATACAAACAAAAAGGCATCTATATTTATTAGATTTTAATAGAAATCACACCTGTAAATCCACTTAGGGTTTAAAATAGGTGTACTTATCTACCTGTAGTATACCCACATTTCGCCAATAATGGAGACAATTCCAGACTCCGGGCCGCTGCTAAGATATTCCTGATGGAAAAATTCAATAACACCTTGCCCGAACCGGGTATCGAAGCTCAGCTGTAGCAATTGCGACCACTAAACCAACGAGGCAGTAAAGAAATGTGATTCTTAAACACCGGGAGTAAAACGACACATTATTTCGGGATATCAGAAGAGGTTTATTTACTTGCTCCCCGGGTCGGGTAAAGTGTTATTCAGTTTCTCCATCTGGAATTTTTCAGTAGCAGCCCGGAGTCTAGATTTGTGCCCTATTGATGGCAATATACTCGCCCCTATTACATGGGACTTAAACATAACTGGCGAAATGTGGGTGTACTATCAGGTACACCTCTGCCTAACTCTTCGTGGATTACAGGTGTGATGTTATGTTATGTATGTATGTTCTTATCAGGGATTAGTTACAAATGCCGGAGCTATTTAGTTTTAGCAAAATTGGCATGCAAAAGTATCTGGAAAGATTTACAGAACATTTCTTACAGGAATAATTATAGTTACTTACTGCCACGAAGTTTGGGTACCTAATCATGCTCTATCTACTCAAAACCCTGTTGATTTACACGAACGCTGGTTGTGAATAGGTCAGGTAAAAGACTTGACCTTTCCGAATATCTAGGTGACATTATATTATTGCTCGGTGAAAGATTCTTTGTAAGAGGACTGGCAAAACAGCAGACGAGCTGTCAAACCCTTTTTATAAAGGCCAAGTTCAACCGCACGTGAATATATTGCCACAACACGTCAAAAACTACACATAATATTTAGAATTTCCCCACTACCTATTACTATTACTTCATAGAACGTACGTAGTTTATGATAGAAAGTGTTTTTTTTAACCTTACTCAGTTAGTGGTTCAGCACGTGTCAGTTGGTTGAGTAATTCAATACAATAGTATCTCGATTATTATTGTAATAATACCAACTAACACTATGTCTTATTATTACAGGTGGAAATCATATCAATTAAAAGCCTAGCAACAAGTTCCTCCAGATTTCACTGATTATTTAATAGCGAACTAAATACTAAATAGAATAGAGTCGCAACATAGTTTTTAAGGTTTTTTCCGTCGCATGCGCGCGCATTTTACTGATCTTCACGAGCATGCGCGCGTCGTAACTTAACACAATTTCTGCTGCAGCACAATGGTTCTCTCGATATCCATCAACAAAGTAAAATATACACCACTATTTATTAATTAGTACAAAAAAAATCTGCTGTATCCGTACCTGTTACTGATCATAGTTGCGTAATCAAAAGTAAAAAAAAGGAATAAAATTTTTAAATATGCCACTATTTTAAACTTAAATAACGAAAACAGCTGTTGGGCAGGCTTGAGCGAGATCACTCGAACATGAGCGAGAGATGACGATTAATGAATACTAATATGTCATGAATAGCCTGTACAATATTTCCATAAATTGGGTGACTTTTTGGGATATAAACAAACGGTAATAACTTTGCTGTTTATGAACATTATTTATTGATACTTTACAAATAGATATAATGAGAAGACCGTCTAGAAAAAGACCTTTAAAATTAAAATAATTCATTAAAAAATAGGGGTGTATATGTAAAGTTCCCGTGGGTCCTGTCCCACGATAGGACTACGATAGGGTCAAGCCAAAGCAAAAATAATATAAAATAAATTGAGGTTATTTTTTGTTATAGATGGTTAACACTTCTCTCTTCTTTTCTTTTCACATGAAGACCCCAGTTTCTTCAAATTCTAGTAAATAATTAGTCTCGTTTAGGAGACAAAACAAGACTCCTATCGATAAAAGAGGGATAAAAGAAAGATAATGTTATAGCAAGAGCTCTGAAACAAGACTCCAGTCGATAAAAATATTATCGACTGTACCATTTAAACAAGACTCCAGTCGATAATATTTATATAGACTGGAGTCTTGTTTCAATGATACAGATAAGCAAACCGTAATTAAACCCTAGATGCAATTCATGAATGAATGTAAACGAAGCAAAAAAAGTACGTATGTAATAATCGTAGCAGATAGCGCTCTGTCGTTTCTGCCGAACCAACCCCATGGGAACAAGGCGTGAGTTTATGTATGTATGTATGGAAATAATTAAATTATTATCATATTCGGTGTCAGTATCCGACACAACGAGTTAGACTGAATCAAATTCGACACGGAGATATTACCATTAGCAGGAATTCTTCTCAAATTGCCGCACATTGCCATGTTAAGATACCTGCGTAGTTGCTTCGTGCAACCTTGAGATATTTTGCACAAGTCTTATTTAATATAACACTTACGAACTCATTTGCACGGTACATGGTTGCACTAATTGCACATATTAGTGTGAATTACTTAATGTATTGGACAATATGTGATTCGTGAACTGATCTTTAGATGTCTACTGTGTACAGCTTCATTATTTTAGCAAGGCTAAGAATAACTATACCAGTAATTTTGAAACCGTGGTCATTTAGATTAGTAGGTATTATTAGAAGGAAATATTAGATTTTTTGTTTGTTTGTTTGTATTCAATGTAACAACTACTCTTTTTAACCGACTTTAGGATGAGGTTCTCAATTTGATCGGTTTTTTTTATGTATGTAGGTACACCGATTACTCCGAGATTAATGATCCGATTTACGTGATTCTTTTTTAGTTCGATGCGGAATAGTTTCCATTTGGTCCCATAAAAATTGACATAGTTCGGCCCGGTAGTTTTCATTTTATGAACATTTAATTTATTTTTAAACATTTTTTTGTATGTATGTGCACCGATTACACTGGGATTTATGTACCGATTTACGTGATTATTTTTTAGTTTGATGAAGAATAGTTGCTTTTTGGTCTTTTAAAATAAATAACATAGTTTGGCCTGGCAGTTTTCATTAACCGACTTCGGGAGGAGGTTCTTTTAATTTTATTAACATTTTTGTTAATGAATTTTTGTTTTACAATTCTTACACCATTAAAAAGCTGTATTATCACCAAGTGACATAGAAAAATCTTTCGAACTACGATAGGGAAGAGGCTAGCTTGTGGCTAATTAAGAAGAGCTTGACGATCAAAGGTTAAGCTACGCATGACGAGATTGGTCCGTGAATGGTTGATCATTCCATTCCATAAGCACAGTACAAATATTAATACAGTAGGACGACGCCTTTGATCTCTGGAGAAATGCCGACAACTTCTACACGCGTTAGACTTGAATAATACCTCCCGCACTACGAACATCGGTTTGTTCGCAGTGCGGGAGCGGCTTTCCCGCGTCTCGCCCTTCACACCCCGCACGATTGCCCTGTCTAGACAGCTTCGTCGGATGACTGTATGTTTTTAGACTGTGCCATAAGACTGCCTTGTGCCTTTGAAAGCACGTAAAGCCGTTGGTCCCAGGTCACAGTGGTTAGTTCGCCGAAAATCTCATAACTTGGTTATGGAGGTTCGACAGGCTCCATGTAGAACACTGGAATCCAGCTGAATCTGGTTAAACTAAAAGCGGGGATGATAAGGGGGAAGTGAGGATATTACATAAGACTCCTCTGTGCCTTGGAAAGCACGTAAAGAACACCGGCGAACTCCCAAACAAATTTTTGTTGACATTTTTTTATATTACATGGCAACATTAAAAGTATAGCTAATCCAAAAGCCATGAAGTCAAGCCAGAAAGAAAAAAACACGAAGCTATGATTATTTATTTCATCAATAATCTAGTCAATTAAGCTCTCAATTATGAAGATTTTTTTTCCAGACTTTGATAAGCCTTATGATTGATTTGATAAAACTTAGTAAATTATTTCGTTGGTATCTATTAAGGTGACATACGTAGACGCTTGATAATTTCATCAACAATTCCCTCGCCGGTGTTCTTTGTTGGTCCGTAAGTTTGATGGGACAAGTACGAAATTCACGCGGCGAATTGAAGACGATTTATGTTAGAATGTGGTGAGTTTATGTGAAGATGGAATTAGGATAAGGATAAATTTAATTTATTTTTCGTACTAACATACATACATACATACATAAACTCACGCCTTTTTTCCATTTTCCCTTGGCAGAAACTACAGAGCGCCATATGCTACGATTCTTACATACTTCTTTTGCTTCGTTTACATCCATACATGTTGTCATACACACACGCCTCTGGCGAGTACTACGCACCTGACCTTTCTGAAGAACCTTACCATTAAGGTCTATGTATGTCTTTCTAGGGCGTCCCCTCCCGGCGTTCCCACTTACATCTGCCTTGTAAATACCTTTCGTTAGTCGCCTTTCATCCATCCTTTCAACGTGACCAAACCATTTAAGCATACTCTTTTTAATTTTTGTACGTATGTATTTTCGTACTACCTATCAACTGTGAATATATTCAGTTAGACTACTAAGAAACTGCAAGATTCACGCAACTACAATCAAATTCATATCTTTGCCTAATCTTCGCATTTAGTTTTATTACGTCTCTCGGTGATTTGAGCTTCTATTTAATTACTAAAACTAATATTTTATTGTTTGTTTTTTGTCATGCGCAGGAGTTGCATCAACGTCATTATTCTTTTGACACGGGTAAGATTTTTGAAGGGTAACGTTGAATTTATTGGAATTATCTCTTATCATAACTGTGAGACTGTTTTCCGCGAAGGGTACGGCGGTGTATCTCGTAGTAGATACCTGCACGAACATTTTGACGGTAATGTTTAAGGCCATATTTTATGATACAGGGCAAGTCGATTTACATCAGCCAAACGCGTAAGTCTAAAAATTCGAAATTGTTTTCGACCCGGATATTAAACTCAAGACCTCATACTTACTAGCAAGTATGAGGTCTTTAGTTTAATATCCGGCGGTATGGGTTAAATATGACGCTTGCGGGCACATGGCCAATGGGGTAGGTAGTTAAATATGTTGAATTATTAAAATACTAAGAATGGTGTGAAAAAGGTGATGAATCAGGGAGGTCACGACCCTCAGCATTGAGGAGTACGACGCAAGGAGGAGGAGGATAGTGTATCGATGACTGAAACTTATATTAGGTACTAGCTTCTGCCCGCGACTTCGTACGCGGATCCTGTTGCTTATGCCAGCGACAACGGGGTCGTCAAAATCGAAGATCTGAAACATCTGATGTCGAATTCTATAAGCCCGGGGACGGGAAATCAATGGGATGCGCGAGACGATTCAAGATGTTCCAGATTTTTTATTTTTGTTGGTCAACAGGAAATGCCATCAGACTTAACAACTTTTGCTAAGACGCCATTTCTATTATGTATATGTTATATTGTCTTTGGGCTTTGGAGTTCCCCTACAGGTGCTCCAGATCTTCAAATTTAGTCTCACAGCAGAAAACACTCTTCACGTGGAATAGTTCCTCAAGCGTCATGCTTTTTCCGTGAACGTCTCCAACTCGTGAGACAGTGCATGATGTTCACGATCAGCGGTCAGTCGCGCACATATTCTTCACTGGTCTCTAGAGACCTGGATGTAGATGCGTAAATACGCTGAGAATGCAGGCGTGCTTCGCGATCCCAAGAAGTTTCCACGGAGCGAGTTGCAGCCTCATGTTCTCGAACAGCATCAAGTCTCTCCTAACGCTCTTCGGTAGATTGTTGGGATCTTATGGTCTTTAATCATTTAGCACCTTTGGAACATTGGGAAAAATTTGACCTCTTTCTAGGCATGGTTATAGTTTTATTGTGATGATACCTGATCAATTAAAATCTAAGTGGCTGCTCCCCTGCGTTACCGGGTAAGCTACCGTGTAACGAAGATAAATGGAAAAGGAAATTAAACACTCAAATAACATAAGCCCGAAGGCATACGATAAAAAAATGGGAGTTTTAGCCAGTAGAGTCTAATTTTCAACGATATACCATCGTCATCGAAAATCAGTCCTGAACTGTTCCCGCCTTCACCGCGTAGTACCTCCTACTTATGTTATTTTATAATTATGCAATGAAATTAGTGATAGTTTTAATTTCCAGACCAAATGTTTCTGATCTTCGATTTTTATAAGTCAACAGGAAATGCCTATCAGACCGAACAACTTTTGCTAAGACGTCATTCCTATTTGAGTTATGGTGTAGCTGGGCTCTTGGAGTTCCACAACAGGTGTTCCAGATCTTCGATTTTTATACGTCAACAGCGAGTGCTCATAAGGCTGAACAACTTTTGCTAAGACGTTATTCCAATATATGTTATAGTGTAGCTGGGCTCTTGAAGTTCCACATCAGATGTTCCGGATCTTCAAATTTATTCTCTCAGCAGAAAATGCTCATAACGTGGAACAATTTTTGCTATGGTACCATTTTTGTATCTCCTATAGTTTAGCTGGTCTGTTGCGGTTCTGCATCAGGTGTTCCGGATCTTCAAATTTATTCTCTCAGCAGAAAATGCTCATCACGTGGAACAATTTTTGCTATGGGGCCATTTTTGTATCGCCTATAGTTTAGCTGGTCTGTTGCGGTTCTGCATCAGGTGTTCCAGTTTCCAAGATAATTTATAGCCTATGTGTTGACCAGACTTAATATCTATACAACAAAAAAAAAACATTCAAATCCGTCCAGTAGTTCCGAAGATTAGCGTGTGCAAACAAACAGACAAACAGACAGACTTTTTTTTTTGGATTCGTGCTCTATTACTGTTTCTAAACCCCCCTCAATTATTATTTTTTAAATATATTCAATGTACAGACACAGTTTTTTTACAGTCTTATTATATGTATATAGATGTGCCCATTAGATTAATTATCTCATTTCTCTATTTTTTTTAAGTCAGCAGTAACAAAGTAGCTTTTTATTTTAGTTTGAAGTAGTTTGAGGTACCCATTACAAAGAGCATTTCGTGATTACTGCATATTTTATGTGGAACAGCAGTTACCTCAAATGTGGGACTTAAGTATGTTTCTGTTTATATCCCACGACCATGTTGCAACATACAAATCTGACCTTAAAGTATTATTAACAGGCAAAAGTGTACCTGCATACCCACATAAGAAATAATCTCTGTAACGGCTGAACCGATTTTGAAAGTTCTTTTACCAATAGAAAGCCACATTATTTGTAAGTGTCATAGACTATCATTTATTTTCAAAACTAACAGGGTTGGAGGGGATGTAAAAGTTCAAATTCCACGCGACCGAAGTCACGAGCGAAGTGCTAGGTCAATAAAATAGTAACCTACCTACTGGACAAATGTACAAGGATATTAAAATGTTATCAAGTCTTAGTTTAGTTTAATTGACTTGAAATTAGGACAACGACTTCCATTTAAACGATCAATTACAACAAGTTGTGTATGTTTTTCAACACATCGATCGTTGATAATGTTTTTGTTGTTAAGCAAAACTTATGGAGGAGCTTGGGGCTAAATTATAACAGCCGCATGGGTCGATCGAAGGTTAAGCTACGCTTGACGAGGTCGGTCCGTGGATGGGTGACCATTTATTACATACCAAGACTCCTCCGTGCCTCGGAAAGCACGTTAAGCCGTTGGTCCCGGCTGTCATTTGTAGATCTTTGACAGTCGTTACTTGTAGTCAGAAGCCCGAAAGTCTGACAACCAGTTTAACCAAGGGGTATCATGTTACCCAGTTACTGGGTTGTGGAGGTCAGACAGGCAGTCGCTCCATGTAAAACACTGGTATTCAGCTGCATCCGGTTAAACTGGAAGCCGACCCCAACATAGTTGGGAAAAGGCTAGGCAGATGATGATGATGTTAAGCAAAACTTAAGTAAGTACATATCTTATCGTCATATAGAGTAATTACCTAAGATGAAATACATACATACATAAACACCCATATCTACGTTGCAGAAACTGGAGAACGCTACGATTCTTACACACTTCACCTGGCCTTTTTGAAGGACATCACCAATAAGGTCTGGTCCTTCAAGGGCGCCCCTTCCCGGATCAATATTAATTGAATATTGTGCGTAATTATAACTAACTGACTGCCTTTTAGGCTGGCGGTTGCAAGCGGCACTGAGCTCATGGATTTAATCCCTAGGTCGAACAACGTGTAAATTTTTGCATCTGCAAAATCTCAGTAGGTACCTAAGAGCCAGGGTCTGTTACTGTACCCGGTCGCTGGCAAGACCTGCCTGAGATTGCCTTTTACATGGGACTTAAACATAATTGTTGAAATGTGATGTACTATGAGATACGCCATTAAGGTTAGGCCTTCGGGGAAAACAAACATGGAGTTATGTTAAAACATATTACTAATAAATTAAACGCTCTTACCCATCAAAAAAGCTTACCTGTGTCAAAAGAACAACGACCGCTGTTGCAGTTCTTGCACATTACAAAAACAAACAATATAACAGTATGATTCAGTCTTATAGTAATTAAATAAAAGCCCGAATTACCGTGACGTTATGTATAAAACATTAGGTAAATTACACCTTTATCTAACCCTTCGGGAAATACAGGCGATGTTGTTGTATGGACAAAGAAGAAGAGATCATTTTTTTTTTCTGCGGTATATCTCCTTGCATGACAACTATGGTGGCAATTCCTTTGTGCACGCAAAAGTAAATGAGACTGTCTCTATCTTTGTCTCTCTTATTAAACAAGAAAGAGATCGACACTTATGACATTAAAAAAAAATGAAGTTTATGGCAAAAAGCAATTTGACATCTCTAACTTAGTCTTTGTCAGTGAGGCATTTTAAAAATCTAACTATAGTTTCGCTCTGTTTGCCCTATGGCTGAGCGGTTTACTGCTGCGCTGCGTGTCGTAAGTTCGATTTCCGCATTGGACAAATGTATACACCACAAATATTTAATTAGTACAAATACTTACAGGGCTTATTCTAAACGGTCTTCTCATTATATTAGTAAAGTATCGATTAATAATATTCATAAACAGCAAAGTTATTAGCGTTTGTTTATATCCCAAAAAGTCACCCAATTTATTGAAATATTGTACAGGCTATTTATGAAATAGTAATATTCATTAATCGTCATCTCTCGCTCACTTTCGCGTGATCTCGCTCAAGCATGCCCCGCCTCCAACAGCTGTTTTCGTTATTTAAGTTTAACAAAATAGTGTCATATTTAAAAATTGAACTTCGATTTTTTTACTTTTGATTACGCAAATATGATCGGTAACAGGTACGGATACAGCCCAATTTTTTCTTGTAAAAGAATGAAAATTTAGTTTTTGAAGAAGCTATATTCCATTTACAATAGCATTAGACATACGTTAAAAAAGGTTATTTTTATTGCACACTTCGTAACGAAAGTACAATAGATTAAGCATGTTACACTAAAGGTCCGCCGAAATTATTATATTCTTTTTTTTACTGGCAGATGTCACAGTTATATAGTTTGTAACCATTTCAACAATTAATTTTAAGAAATGATGTGAATTTCATTTTGTTTTATTATTTTAGTTTAGTTGAAAATTGTAGTGTCAATGATAAAAACCTCAAAGAAGCAGGGATGAACAATACATGGACACGTTCTTTGTTTCACTTTTTTTTTCTTCTAAATTTGAAATAAAACAATTTGAATAAAACTGCTTTCACGTATCTTTATAATATAATGTTCTGCATTTCTGCAGGATAAGTAGAATTAGTGACCAATAAGAGAAAATCTATACTTCACAAGTAAAAGACAAAGTCATAATCCCTTCTTAACCCACTGCAGTCGGTAAATAATAGGGCTGTCAGCAAGACAACGTCCAACAATCAATCATCACAGATTTTATGGAGCAACGGCAGACCAATTGACCTGAAATGCTCCTCCTCTTCTCAATTGGTCCTTCCGTTCGTCTGTAAAGTACAAAATCCATTGGCTGTTGATCTTTTAACCCACATTGTTTGTGCATTTTTATGGTTCGAAACAAGGCTCGAATACGTGAGGTGAGTGAATAAATGGGCTGATATAATCTTGTGTGGAAAGCGGTGCGTTGGAATTTTATGTGGGTCTTATTTTTTGTTGTTATATGTACCTACTTATAGTGTTCAATGTTACCTTTGGACATTGACTCAGCACTCGGCAGACGTCGACAGACGCCATGCAGCACATCAAGTTACCCCAATGTGTAAAATTTTCCCAATTGAATATGAACCTTATTCTGTTTGGCATAAAGTTGAAAAACGATCAAAGATATTTGACACATTGGGGTAACTTTATGAGCTGTCGTCTGTACAAGGTTACCCCAGCCATTACAACATTACATTACTGGCAAAATGTGGGTGTACTACTGGTAGGTACGCCTCTGCCTAACCCTTTGGTGATAACATGCGGGATGTTATGTTATTTAGATCACAATACACAATCAATAAAAAAATTTGAGAGGTGTCAAGGGAAACCCGTAAAGTATTTCAATACAACTTTTCGTCTTAATTTTTTCTCTCTCTCTCTATCTCATAGAAAGCAAGCCAGTTATTGGAACTTGGTTAGAGAGAGATACAGACAGAGAAACACGCGCACACCGCACGGCTTACAACTATAACAAAAAGTGTCGTTACAACTTTTGGTCTTAATTTTTCCATCTAGCCCCCTTTCGCAACGCGCGATAAGGAACTTCGTTCCATAAAGAACATTGCGGCAAGAAAGCATTTTTTTCGGTCTACAATTAGTTTCAATTATGTATTCTAGATATAACCTACACTTAATTATACATTCTGCTTAAGTAAATGTTGCTGTTACCCCCTACCACAAGAACTGTAGTAGGGGGTCGTGTAGTGGTCTAGCCTAGATTTAAGTATTTCAATAGCACGGCATGACTGTAGTATACTAAACTATTGTATTGCGTTACTTGTCCTAGTTGTAAGGGAGATAACACGTGGTTACTAGGTCTTTCTTAAATCTTCAGATCTTGAGAAACCTGTACTTGGAAATAATGGAAAATAATAGACGTTTTGTGCTTTACAACTTATGTTCTAATTATGGGGGGTAAGGATTATAAGGTGGGTATGGAAGATAAAGAAGAGTAAAGAGGTATTATAAAATTACTTCCTCTTTACTATACAAGGTGAATTTTGAGTCATGGGGGGACCAATTTTAACACAGTTCTACCTACTTCATTTCGCGATTTCCCAGGTTGTCCTCATCTTTCGGAAAGGATGATTAAAATTACAACCAGTATATAGGATGGAAGAAAACATCTACGCCTAGACCGTTTCTAAGCCACGACTTTTCTAAATCTTCAAGTTCCTTGGTGTGGTTTTTTGTTACTAAGTATGTATAAAATTAAGACTTAAATCTAATCCAATCATACCTTTAATAATAATGAAATAACTTATTTACTTTTGAGGAAAATATTCATGGGGTTATAAAGAAATTATAATTGTTTCATGGTTATTTACAGTTTAAAGCATAAATTGCATATGAAAAAACTAGCTAGACATCTAGTATTAGTATAAATTTCTCTCTCTTCTTGTAGTTGGATACATATAATATACATGATTTTAGATACATATTATATTTAATTAGGTGTTGTAGCCTGTAGGTATACTGACATAAGTATATGGTCAGAGTTTTTGACCAAAATATTTAGTGACGTGCGAAGGCCATTGAAATAGCTGCAGGAGAATGATGCAAGAGATATTCGCCAAGTAAATACTAATGCCTTAATACGATGCTTTATTACACTTAGTAGGTGATTGAAATAAAAGTCACATACAATAAAACCACAGAGCAGAGCAGTGACTAGAGAGTCCATTACCAATATTAATTTTGAATATAGACACTTTCTTACAGTCTTTAAGGTGTATGGAAGTTAATTTTGAATGAGCTGTTTTTGTATGGGGCCAATGTCAAAATTTCTGTGAATATTTTATTATTAATAATTTTATGAGTATCTAGGCAAGTTGAGTGCAATATTTAGCTGTCACTAGTAGGTATAGTATTAATAATACACTGTGATAATATTAATTATCACAGACCGTCGGCTTAAATGGGTAATCGGAGAGGTCCACTGACACACTAGGTTTGTTAATTTTTATTGTCTTGATAATGCCGTTTCTAGCGTAAATCGTATCCATGCTCTGTGCTTTGAATTCAAGTCAAATAGTAGTAGTAAACTGGAATGGTCAATCTCAACAGCTTAATTGAATTCGGGTTATTTCAAAAGACAGAGAGTACAGTCAACAGCAAAAGTAGATGATCAAAATCAGAAATTCAATACTAATGAACGGAGTTCGCGCCAGAACTGTGTGGCGTCGAAGTGATTCAAAAGTATGTGATTGTAAATTATACCAAACATTTACTACCAGTACAGCTGCCATATGTTTGTGATCAGTTTTGACTCCAAAAGTTATAAACTCAATTCGCATCAGAACTAAGAAGTGAAAAAAAAAATCAAAACTAGTGAACAGCTAAAATCAAAAATTAAATGATGAAACTGAGGCCACGTAATCGTGAAGCAAATAATTCATCCATACGTATTTTTTTATTAACCCAGTAATTTAATTAGTTATGTTTAAAACAGCTGAATTTGATAAAAAAAAATGCATATTAAATATATTTAATACATTTCATCTAATTGAACCCCTAAAAAAAGCACTTGTTTCACTTTGAAATGTTTTTTTGGAAGTAGGTTGTTTTTTTTTGTAAAAATGTTTTAATTTTTCACTTTTAGTTAGTCAGTTTGTAATTTATCTAAGTTACAATAGCCCAATGACAACTGCTCATCACCTCTTACAACATATTGCTTTTCTCGATACAGGGACGTTAATTGTTGAGGAGTTCTCCTAGTAAGATCCAGGAGATCTGGAGCTCCATGGTGAACGCATCATCACCACTGTGCATTTTGACAATTAGCTTAAATTACTTAGCAACTACATTAAAGTACCTAATCGAATCGCAACCCGTGAAATACTTAGGTATAATTGAGTAGTTCCGATGCCCATCTGTGGTCTTCATCATAAGTTCCACTTTAGCAAACGGTGCTTTCCGAGAGCGAATGCACGAGTTACTATACCAAATACCCAAATCACTATAGGTGTTCCTATAACATTTGAGGTTTTCCCTCGATTTCCATAGGATCCCTTCATCAGATTCTGACTTGGTGACAATGAGACCACAGCGAGAGTATACCCTTTCAAACAAAAAAAATAATTTTGCAAATCCGGCTATATATGACGAAGTTATGCCCAAACATACATAAAAAATATACATATAAACATCCGAATTGATAACCTCCTCCTTTTTCAGAAGTCGGTTAAAAATAATATAATTCAAAAACGTTAGTATTTAAACTGTTTTTTTTTTGTAACTTCTGGCAATGTTTAAAAGTAGCTGATATGATACAAAACGATAATTCAATGAATATTAATATCTTTGCATATTTTTGAATTTTGTGTCAATGTTCAAAAGTAACTGATGTGATACAAAACGATAATTCGATAAATATTATCATCTTTGCATGTTTGTGAATTTATGTCAATGTTCAAAAGTAGCTGATGTGATACAAAACGATAATTCAATGAATATTAATATCTTTGCATATTTTTGAATTTTGTGTCAATGTTCAAAAGTAACTGATGTGATACAAAACGATAATTCGATAAATATTATTATCTTTGCATGTTTCGAATTTATGTCAATGTTCAAAAGTAGCTGATGCGATAAAACTCATAACTTAATGATTGCTTTTGCCCAGTCGGCTACAATATATTAAAACCGGAAGGTAGATTGATATTTTACATTAATGAGCAGAATAGCTTTAATATAATCCTGAATATTATGAAGGTAGCAGATTTCCGTTGAAAACGTAAGAAAATTATATTTCTTGAACATTTACCTATATTATTTGAATCTATGAATTATTTAGTAATCAATAAATTTTTAATAATATTATTAATGATTATAATAGAAATAAATAATAGCAATATTATATAATAATAATAGCAATATTTTTTCATACTCATTAATGTAAAATATCAATCTACCTTCCGGTTTTAATATATTGCAGCCGACTGGGCAAAAGCAATCATTGAGTTATGATTTTTATCGCATCAGCTACTTTTGAACATTGACATAAATTCGAAACATGCAAAGATAATAATATTTATCGAATAAACGTTTTGTATCACATCAGCTACTTTTGAACATTGTCATAAATTCGAAACATGCAAAGATAATAATATTTATCGAATTATCGTTTTGTATCACATCAGTTACTTTTGAACATTGACATAAATTCAAAAACATGCAAAGATAATATTTTTTATTGAATTATCGTTTTGTGTCACATCAGCTGCTTTTGAACATTGACATAAATTCACAAACATGAAAAGATGATAATATTTATTCAATTATCGTTTTGTATCACATCAGCTACTTTTAAACATTTGACAGAAGTAACAAAAAAAAACCAGTTTAAATACTAAAGTTTTTGAATTATATTATTTTTAACCGACTTCTGAAAAAGGAGAAGGTTATCAATTCGGATGTTTATATGTATATTTTTTATGTATGTTTGGGCATAACTTCGTCATATATAGACGGATTTGCATAATTATTTTTTTGTATGAAAGGGTATACTCTCGCTGTGGTCTCATTGTCACCAAGTCAGAATCTGATGAAGGGATCCTATGGAAATCGAGGGAAAACCTCAAATTTTATAGGGACACCTATAGTGATTTGGGTATTTTGTATAGTAACTCGTGCATTCGCTCTCGGAAAGCACCGTTTGCTAAAGTGGAACTGATGATGAAGACCACAGATGGGCATCGGAACTACTCAATTATACCTAAGTATTTCACGGGTTGCGATTTGATTAGGTACTTTAATGTAGTTGCTAAGTAATTTAAGCTTGTCAAAATGCATAGTGGTGATGATGCCTTCACCATGGAGCTCCAGTTCTCCTGGATCTTACTAGGAGAACTCCTCAACAATTAACGTCCCTGTATCGAGAAAAGCAATATGTTGTAAGAGGTGATGAGCAGTTGTCATTGGGCTATTGTAACTTAGATAAATTACAAACTGACCCACTAAAAGTGAAAAATTAAAACATTTAAAAAAAAAAAACAACCTACTTCCAAAAAAAACATTTCAAAGTGAAAAATAACTTTAATATTTTTCACTTTGTAGTGTTTTTTTGGAAGTTGGTTGTTTTTTTTGTAAATAAGTTTTTATTAATGAACATTGTGCTTTTTTAGGGGTTCAATTGGATGAAATTTGGCATATATCAAATATGCATTTTTTTTATCAAATTAGTTAGTTAGTAGTTTTAAACATAACAAATTAAATTACTGGGTTAATAAAAAAATACGCATGGATGAATTATTTGCTTCACGATTACGTGGCCAGTTACATCATTTAAATTTTGATTTTAGCTGTTCACTAGTTTTGAATTTTTTTTCACTTCTTAGTTCTGATGCGAATTGAGTTTATAACTTTTGGAGTCAAAACTGATCGCAAACATATGGCAGCTGTACTGGTAGTAAATGTTTGGTACAATTTACAATCACATACTTTTGAATCACTTCGACGCCACACAGTTCTGGCGTGAACTCCGTTCATTAGTATTGAATTTCTGATTTTGATCATCTACTTTTGCGGTTGACTGTACACTTACAAAACATTTAAGGACTTTTCTACAAAAATGTACGTTGGTAGTGGTACGTACGTCAACTATGACTACTTTATTGGTCACGTCAGCATTGACAGCGTTATTGGTCGCAAGCGCTACTACTAATCAAAGGGGTCAAGGGTCAAATTCCCGAATCGAGCTAATCGAGTTTTTCAGGGGCAGAGCTGAAGTTAGTCGGAGTCTGGAATTATGACCGGTTGATATAGGCTCGCCATCAAAGCATAACTGGTGCTATAGTGCACCTATAGCACCAGTTATGCTTTAAAGGCAAGCCACGGATATCGTGGGATAAAAGGGTGATGTAATATTTAATTGTGTATTGTAAAGGGAAACGCGTAGGCGTAGGATTGCTAGCCTTTCGCTTTTCTATAGGATACATTTTGGAGAGTGTGCACGGGAATTACATGACTTGATTCCGCCATCACCTTTCTACCATCGGACAACCCGGCGTACGGCGAGTGTCCACCCTTACATCGTTGGCACTCCCACGATTCGGACAAAGCGTTTCGCTTCGTCGTTTATACCGCGTACATCGAAGGACTGGAACAACTTGCCTGCTGCGGTCTTCCCGTCCGATTATAATTTAGGTGTCTTTAAGGCTAGAGTGAATAGGCTCTTAAACGCGCTTTACCATCACTGATTGCGTCAATGCTTACCATCAGGTGGGATTGCAGTCAAGCACTGGTTTATAATATTTAAAAAAAAACGCCTATTTGGTGCGGAACCTTTGGCCAAGTGATGCACATGTAAGAAATATATGATAGGCATTACGATTGACATCATGTATAAAGAAACAAAGGCTGTTTTTGACATAGAACTTGGTGCGATTTCTTTATGAAGGATAGCAATCCCTATATTAATACTACTTGCCGATTACCGAATGGAAATATAAGAATGCATTCAAAAATGCTAGTGTCATACAAAAATCGGCTTTTGACACCTTAGATCTTAAATAAAAAGCAATATTTCAAACAGTTAGTATATATTTTAGTACTTTTTATTTAGAGGGGAAAAACATGGCCAGAAATGGGTATATCCCTTTACGGTAAGCTTCTCAGTAATTTCACGATAGCTAAAAGCAGAAAAGACAAGAAAACCGCGCTCTTTCACAATTAACAAATCAATAAACAATAAGATAATCACGAGATCTCTAGCTTGAATAAGTGGATGTTTCTCAAGCCAATGAAACAGCTTATTTGGCGAATATTTCACGATTATTTTGTTCGTGACGCCGTTTGTCAAGAAAATGTCGTGGGTCGGGGACACGATGCCTTTCAGTTTTACTAACCATGCCTTTCAAATGAGTTATAGATTTTGTTTTTTCGGTGAAGACAATTGTAAACTCTTGTTCTTGTATCTAAAAGTAATTATTAGGTTACGTCAATTTCCGAGTACCTTTCACTTGAAATCATCGTCATCGTTAATCATCATCATTTTACCCAAATGACGTCCACTGTTGGACACAGGCATTCCCCAAAGATTTCCTCTACCATCGCTCCGGCGCTGGTCTCATCCACTGACTTGCTGCGGTCCTCACCAGATCATCAGTCCACTTCGTGTTATGTAACTCACCATAAGTGATTATAATGAGTAATGCCAAAAAAAATAACGTCATGATGCTGGGTTGCTTCAAATATTCTGCCAGTCTTTAAGGCAGTGAAATAAGGATATTTTATTATTCTTGTATATTCTAAATACTTATTTTATTCAACTGTGTCCCACCTATCATGTTCGGTATTTGCATCAGCTTTAGAAAGAAAATTCTTAAGCTTTCAGTCCGCCTTTGTGCATTAAAGTTGTGATAGTAAAATGAAATAGACAACTTTGACTGACCTGTCAGTTGGTCTAGTAGTTAGTGGCCCTGACTGCTATGGCGAAGGTCGTGGGTTCGATTCCCACCCAGGACTAAATGTTTGTGTGATGAGCAAGATAATTTGTTCTGTATCTGGGTGTTATTTATCTATAATATGTATGTATTTAGAAATATATAAGTAGATATGTTTATCAGCTGTTTAGTACCCATAACAGAAACTCTGCTTAGCTCTGGACTAGATGGCATTGTGTGAAAGTTTTGGAATATTTATTTATTTAACTTTGATTATGGGATATAAATCAAATCTTAAATAAAAAACCGGTGTCCAAACTTTTTATGTAGGTATCCATTTGTTGGGTAATTTAATGTACAGCATAGTTGTACGATTGTAGGAAACAGCCTATTTATTTGCGGGAATTTTCAAGAAAAAACCCGTTCGTATTTGGTTCAAAAATTTCCTTAAAATGAATGTGTAATTCACAGGACTGCTTGTGTGGGTTTTCCTTAAATACGATGGTAAGTTCTAACTTTAGGATGATGTGAAATAATACAACATGAAAGTATGACCTAATACCTTATGTATTAATGCTTTCGATATGATTCACGGAAGGGTTCGATTTGTTACATACAGTGTTTTCCCAATAATACATGGGATTTTTGAACCACTACTTCCAAATCTCTTGCAATTTCATCATTCTGAATGAACATTGTAGTCCCAAGAGATGTTTCATAGGTACTTATAGTATTTAGGTACATATATTCTCCTACTACATCAACACACAAAATTGCCTAAACATTAGTACGTTTACAAATATCGGCAATTTAGTGTTATTATCTACCACAACATCATCTTCTGACCTATAGTGCTACGATGGGCGCAATTATCTTCAAAACTAGTCCATTCAAGTGTCTACAGCAACCTATTTTCAACTTTAAAGTGTCTGATTTAAGGCGCATTTCATGCAGTTGTTTACCAGGTTAGGCTATCGGCAGATATGCCTACCTATAGATATCTCAGTGCAGTAGGTGCACGGCGTAAATTCACGCAATTAGGGCTTATCATTGCAGAGGACAAATTGATGGAAATAACATCTTGTTGTAAACGAGTTTTTCTATTATTTGAAGCATTTAATAAAGTAAGATTTGATTTGATTTGAGATTTGAGATTTTTTTTGAAGATGATTTTACGAAGTGATGAGGCAGAATCGAATGGTACAGATTTCTCTAACAGTATTAGAGATTTTTTTTATCTTTAAATTTAGCTTTAATAATGTCGGTCGTATACCATACTTATAGGTATAGGTATACTACACACTAGCTACTTTCTATTAAAATTTTATCAATTCATCTTTCATCACTAATCTACCTTTAATTCATTACAGTCTTTTATTAAAAGTAACCTTCCTAGGTTAATGATGCTAGTTAAATCATAGGTGTTAGAAAAATAGACAGGTAATTTACATGAGGAATAATAAAATAATAATATACCATTAATGAATATGAATAAATCAGTAAGTTTATTTTTGATTTAATCCAGATTTCGTCACTTACAAAAAATGTGTTGGGTCACTTTGTGATTGTGACTATTGAATTTTAGAATACAGAATGCTGATCCCTAATTCGTAATTCAAATAATGAGCGTTAGATAAAGTTAAAATTTCCTGTAGGGTTAGGTTAGATAATTTTCTAACCTAACCTTACAGGTAATGTTTGATTCAAATCGGACTAGTATTGGAATAGTCTCTAGAAAAAAAAAATACCCTACATATGAACAGACGCCAGCACATTAACCTACCCCAAACTGTCAAATTTTCCCAATCGAAAATGAACCTCATCGTGTTTAAAATAAAGTTGAAAACTTATCAAATAAATTTGACACTTTGGAGTAGGTTGATGTGCTGGCGTCTGTATATTATTATTGCTTTATTATTATTTATTTATTAATAAGACAACTTTTGGTCCACACTATTGGTTCGTATTTACTTTATACCACTTATGTGTATGTCATGATTGTCTTTGCATGTAATTTAATAACCATAGATGAATTGTAACTAAATACCTGCGTATTTAGTTGAATCATCATCAGTAGCAATGACAATGTAAGTAAAAAGTTGTAGATACGAGTAGGTTACCTAAACAACATTCGATCTTCAAAAACGGTACACTAACGCACGCACGTGTCCGTTGACGGCGTGACGCGACACTGAAGTCAGGTGTGGCTAGTTAGCCACCTTTTAACGTGTCGTTTGCTGAGCGCTTATAACCTATCTACACCTTTTTACTTATAATATGATTGATCAGTAGCATCTAATACATCCCATAGAATATAATCAAAAGATGAACTTTTGCCGTAGCTGGTAGTAATATAGTTTCTAACAGAAAATATAACCAAATAGTGTATTGTTATGATCGTGTTGGTATTTCAATAACTTAGTACTGACAATTAGACTTACAATAATTATATTAGTACAATTTTAATTTCATGAATGATGTGTTGCATGCAACGAATATCATGTAAAAATCTATTTACTTGCCCATGTTTGCAGAGGATATAATTGATAAATGATTTAATTTTTTTAAATATTATGAACTAGTGCTTGACTGCAATCCCACCATTTTGATTTGTTGTTGTGGAATTGTTATTGTACCTGTTGTATTGTAATTTTTGTAGGTAATGTTGTTCTTGTATTGTAATTGTTGTTGTGTGTTGTTATATTGTGAATTGTAATTGTAGGAACTATGATATTGTTGTTGTATTTATAAAATAAATATTCCACAACTTTTTCACACAACGCCATCTAGTCCCAAGCTAAGCTAAGAGCTTGTGTTATGGGTACTAAACAGCTGATAAACACACTTATATATTTCTAAATACATACATATTATAGATAAATTACACCCAGACACAGAACAAATGATCGTGCTCATCACACAAACATTTGTCCTGGGTGGGAATCGAACCCACGACCTACAGCATAGCAGTCAGGGTCACTAACTACTAGACCAACAGGCCAGTCAAAGTTGTCTATTTCATTTTACTGTATTGTTCAGCCAGTAAATCTAAGTTTAGAACAAAGACTAATGGATGCAAAAATACAAGATACAAAACAAGTTTTATTTTGGGTAAATCCAATGAAACTTAAGAGATAAAAGTCGTTGTTTATAACGCAACGCGTAGCTCACGTAAAGTTACGAAGCAAGTAGGTACATAAGAGTAGGTAATACAGTTGTCAGACACCTAGATGATGTAATGATACGCAACTGCCAAAATTAAGTAATATTATCAACTGAGAAGTAAATAAAATTTAAGATCATTATATTAATGCGTTAAATGAAAACTGTGGATCTTTTCATTAAGAATATTATGCGCACGAATGAGTATGTAGTTTGTCATAGTTAAACTTAAATTGTTATTATTATTAATTATGTTTGTATGCCTGTAATAGGCTGATCACAGCGCACTTTTATCTTATTCATGACCAACCACTGTACCTATGTTTCACAAATAAAATTCTGATTCTGATTCTGATTCTGATTCTGAAAATAGTATGGACAAGAGGTGGGCAAAGTTTAAACAGTTACATTTTGACTACTGGGCGACCACTGATGATTATATATAATACGTCACCTTAGTCGGGAAAAGTCGTTTGTGATTGTAGCTCTATACTATATAGGTATACAGGCTGGGTCAAAAATCGTGGATCAAACGAAACAGGGTGAATGTTGTGGTTATTGGCAGTAAAAAATAATTCCTGTGACAGACCACTTACTTTAATTACTATTTCAGTGTTTTTTTAAGAAAATACTGAAATTTTAAATTAGAGTTATGGGTACGTTTAATACGTTCCCTAGATCACCATTTTTTGTTTTAGTAAAATAGGTAGGTACTCATTTCACTCTAATTGCATATTTATTACAAATCTATAAATATTCTTAAAAAAACACTTAATCAGCATCATTGAACAGCTGTTTATGTGTCAATTTCCACCACCAGGCGACCACAACTTCAGTTAATTAAGCTATACATATATATTATTAGGTAACATACTTACCATGATTCAAGATTAAAATTCATACTTTTTAAGTAATTTAATGAAAGATGCAAAAAAATACTTCATTTCAAGAGCACAGTCACGGAAGCGATCATTTTTATGTTTCAAGTTTTTAATGGGTGCTTTATCTATTTCTGACTACAGCTACTTGAAGTCACTTTGATATTCGACTTTTAAGTGTTTGCAAGGTTACTGAGAAAAAAGTTTGGGTGTCTTAACATCCGTATCTTACGGGCAAGAGATTTTTATTAAAAAAAACTAGCCAGGTGCGAGTTAGTCTAGAACACGACGGATTCCGTATAATGTCAAACAAAAGAATGCAAAAGACATGTTACGTGTATTTTGCCCCCCCTTTTGATTCTAATTTAATGTATTATTATTTTGTTGTTGCAGCAGAATCAACACTTTATATCTACACAAAACGTTGAACTCATTACGGATTTCGAGATAGAACCCGCTGACAGAACGACGGACAGGCGAGCGCACGGACAGCAAAGGCTTAGTAATAGAATTCTTATGACACCCTTTACGGTACGGAACCCAAAACAATGCTTTAATAACTTCTATTCATAATTTCCATTGGGTATATTCAGTGAACTTGATTTATTACTAAAAATTGTAAGTAGGTTTCTTAATGTTCTAATAGCAGGTACAGTGAATGTGTCAATAATTGTATTATGCACTGAAGCTAGTACCTAAATCAAGCTGCTTCAATCTGGCAAATTTCTACAATAGTCAACTTTATTATGATACATATAAGGTTAATGTGCAATTGGGGAAAGGGATATGCCCATTTGCTGAGAAAACTTTGGTTCAGTGATGCACATGGAAGAAACATTTAAGGTGTTTTTCACAAAAAACTCGGTGGGACTTTTTATTAAAAATACTTTGACAAGTTACTGACCACCAAACGAAAATATTAGAATGCTTTTAACCAATGGTATTATAAGTAAAACGGTGTAGATAGGTTATAAGCGCTCAGCAAGCGACACGTTAAGATGTGGCTAACTAGCCACACTTGACCTCAGTGTCGTGTCGAGCCGTCAACGGACGCGTGCGTGCGTCAGTGTGCCGTTTTTGAAGATCGAATGTTGTGTAGGTAACCCATCTACATCTTTTTACTTATAATATAATTGCTTTTTAACCGACTTCAAAAAAAGGAGGAGGTTCTCAAGTCGACGGTATGTTTTTTTTTATTTTTGTGTGTTTGCTACGCGATTTCTCCCCCATTTGTGAACCGATTCTCAAAATTCTTTTTTTATTTGAAAGTGTATACTCCCGAGGTGGTCCCATTATAATTTGGTGAAGATCTGGTGCTGATCTTCGGAGATATACAATGGAACTCTTCAAAAATAGACGGCAAATCTGTCGTGATTGCTGGAATCGCTTGGATATTTATTGTTTATACAACATCATGACGTATCATCACGCCTGTATGCTCTGAGGGGTACGCAGATGTGTACAATATACCTAGATTTCGACAGTTAGGTATGTTAAGTTTCATTTATTAGGGATAAGTGGATAACCCTATTACCATGACATGTATTGTTAACAAATAACAATATAAAAATAAATTCATGGCAAATATTTGTATGGGAACAACTAAAAATGGAAAAATAAAAATCTTTTTTGCAAAAAATAAAACCGACTTAAAAAAAACACTAGCCGGTGTAAAATAACTCTAAATTCGGAAGTCGGTGGCCTATCATGAATAAGACAAAACCACCAAAGCCACAGACTTCCGAATTTAGAGTTATTTTACACCGGCTAGTGTTTTTTTAAGTCGGTTTTATTTTTACAATAAAATTGAGTGTCATAAAAAATCACCAATTGATACCTTTGTACCCATTAAAAATAGTATTTAGTACATAAATGGAATAATGACCAGAAATGTGAATTTTCCGCAACCGTTTGGGATAGTTTAATGTGACTGTACAATCTCATATGCCTTTAGTGTTACCAATTACAATTTATGATTTTTCAATGACCTTAGGCACTTGTTCTAAATTAGCGGTGGCATTAAAACACTAATGAATTTAAATGACGGTTATTTCCTCAATTCAATCATAGAGGTAATTACTGGTTTTGTTGATGCGTTTAAACTAAGGTAATACCGATAAATCGTGTTATTACCAATTAGGCTTTTAATGATACCTAATGTTCAACGGTTTATGTATGAATGTAAACGAAGCAAAAGAAGTAAGTAGGTATTATAAGAATCGTAGCATATGGCGCTCTGTAGTTTCTGCCTACCCCCATGGGAAAAAGGCGTGAGTTTATGTATGTATGAATGTATGTTCAACGGTGTCATATTCTTTTTATTAAGAGAAGTGAATTGGCCCCTTTCTACTGAGTTTTTAAAATTGTGGAGATTCATCACAGTTTTTAAATATTTAAATAGATTTTGTCAGGATTTTTTTTTCAACACCTACCTACATTACAACCTGTGTATATGCTGTAGGTACCTACGGCATTTTCGATTGCAATAACCGCAAAAGCAGCCTATTCGGAAAACAATAATTATTGGTACTTGCTCATGATTGTTTCCACCGACCACATATCAAGGTCAAACGACCTTTAATATTTTACCTGTTCTTGAACCGCTTCGATAAAAAAAGAATTTGCTTGTACCTACCTAGTTTATTGTTGGTAAGACTACCTTCTTCTTGCCAATGTTGGTATTCATTCTACATCTGTCATTAACCAACTATATTTGTGAATGTTAGTTACCTACTCTTTCACGCCAAAAATGCGAATGAATTTTAATGAAACTATAACAAAATAGCTTACCTATACCTACATCAGAATAACACATATATAAAAATATTCAATAAATTGTCCAAAATATATCGATAAGTGTAGAAAGTAAGTGTACCTAAGTAGGAAAAAAATCTGTCATCTGCGAGCTATTCCGTCGTGATAATCTTGCAGAAACAAATTCGCGGGCACCAGCTAGTAATAAATAGCTTTTTCAAATTAGGCAAAAATCCTTCAACAAATGTGGTATACATATAACATTACTATTGTATTCAACTCATTTGGTAATTCAGGGATTTCACGGAGATCATTGTGCTCAATTTTGTCAATGGACGATGTGGTCGGACGTTTTCCGTAATAGGAGACCATTACCTAGATGAAGTCAGAAAGAACTAGATTAGTAATCCAGAACGTAATTGAGGATATTGTACTAACAATAATTGTAGGGTCAAGGACGGCTATCCAAACAGGTGTATTGTGACTATAAGTAGGCAAATTGCAGTACGATTTTGAGAATTGGTTTGGATAACTAAACTCACTTACGTACTCATTGTGTAACTCAGTAACCGAGTTGCAAACGCCAGTTAGGCAGCTGCTTCATCTAAAGAAGGTACTGATATTCAGTACCAATCGGTTACACTAGAAGACGATCCTAGCATAGTTATAAAAGACGAGACAGATGATGAATTAGATCGAGAAGCTATAGGTGGAATCAAATATGTTGAAAGAGATGTATGAATCCCATTAAAGAGAATAACAGCAGCAGGAGGATTATAAATCAAGGCAGATAATTACGAGATGTGGGTAATTATAGCTCAGAAGACAAATTAAGTGAAGATTTAGAAAGAAATAGGTAATTCAAAGTAAACTTAAAACCACAACTTTATTGTAATGGCCACAATGGTAAAGGCTAGTAAGACTTTGGACTAAAGTACCGACGCCAGCACGTCAAGTTACTCCAATGTGTCAAATTTCTTTGATCGTTTTTCAACTTTATGTCAAGACATAAAGGTTCATATTCAATTGGGAAAATTTGACACATTGGGGTAACTTGATGTGCTGGCGTCTGTACAATAAATAAACATCCTCACTTCGCAACCAATCGATAATCTATGGAAATCTTAATTTAATATAATGGTTACATTGACCGGAATGTTGGTGGAAGACGAGAAAAAGTTGCAAAACCTTGGTTAGTGGTACAATAACAGTTTTGCAAGGGTGCCTTACGTCGTGCACAAGGTCTGATGGCAATGGACGAGATCCAATGCCACCGTGCTGGTTTTTTTTATTCATAAATTGTGAAATTCGCTGTTTGTCGGCGTCGCGCGTCGCTTCATTTGCCAATGGTATTTTGTCAATATTTTATTGATTAATAATTTCATGGTTGTTTTTTTACGGTAGTTCGCAAGTTTGTGCTGCGGTTGGGTTTATGTAATTTAATTTCAAGGTATTTTGATAATTTGATGGTATCTAAAAGCATGTAATGAGAATCTAAGTGTGATCTAATCAATATTGTTACTTACGCTTCTACTTACAACTGTATCACTTGTCTTTGGTTAAATATTTTGCAAATATTTTCTTGTTTTATAGTGCCTTACCTAGGTAGAACACTTAACTTAAGAGTTATTCTAGGCAGCTTTGATTTTCTGATTGTCATTCAAAATTTATCTACTGACACAAAATCTGAGATACCTGGTTAAGTACCCAGGTTTTTCATTTATATTTTCGATGGGTATTTCCTTTGTGGATTTCAGTCATAAAAAATCTCATTTACCTACATCTTGGAAAATAAAAAGCGAAGGTAGGTATGTAATTAATTCAAATTTAATATTATCTACCTGAAATCATAAGCCATTGAAAGTTCTTTTGTATTAAGTGTTTTGTAACTATTTAAAATTAAGTAAATCCTATTGGATATCCTTATTAAAATCCTTGTTAAATATCTAATAAGGATTACAGTGAGAAAATCTTAAATTAAGATGGAGGCGGGAAGAACAACCACTTGCTGCAAAATTCTTAAAACTTATCGCTAACTTAAGTCGAACATAACCGCAAAATAGTAAAAAAAACACACTTACCAGCTCTTAAATCCCATGAAATTTAGAAAATACAGTTTCCTAGTACCATGTGCTGTAATGATAACATCCTTTCATAGGTACAACATTGATTCCATGCACAAACAATAGGACACAACAAGAATACCGCGAATTCACTATAATATAAACTTTAGTTCAAAAACGATGTTTTAACACGTCGAAAACGGTGAATCAAAAACTTCTGGTCACTTCTAAAGTTGTTTCATACTTATTGTCATTGAATATTCTAGTTATTTTGTTCGCTTTAACATGCCGCTGTCCGCGTAAAGATATTTTTAGAGCGCACCAATACGGTTGGTACAGTATTCGGTGACTGACTAGCGGCCACTGACTGCTTGACTTGAATGCTAACTTGACGGGTGGGTTGAGTGCACGCGGGGAGTGTAAACAAAGCATAACTACCTTGATTTAATGTTTTATCGAATGAAATCACCATTTGAGTCTACTAGCAAACTTAGACTATTATTAAGTCATTAGTAGACGCTGCTATTAAACTTATTTTTTTTACTTTACCTATACTGTAAGTGACCGCCGTCTAGTGTCATTATTGCAAACTAAATCAAACGGCTCCACCTTTTGTGCTACGGTTGGATTATTTCCTTGCATTCTAATCTAAGTCATGTTTTAGTTCCAGGCTAGATGGCGTTGTTATACTTTTAAAATAACGACATCTGCATACAATGAGATGAACTGTTATAGAAGAGATAGTACATAATGCGTGTGTTTGATAAGTTGTTCAATTTGATTACAAAAATCGTCGAGAGATGTCATTTTAACTCTAAATGATTAAAACATCACGCTATTTAACACAACACATGTGGCTGGCAAAGATTGAGACCCAATTCAATTATTAATAAATGATTAAATGTGCAATTAAACTTATATTAGTTAGGCAGTATTAATTAATTTATTTACAAAATAAAAGTCAAAGTAATGATGCCACCCAAACCCGTTTATTAAATAACTATTTATGATCAAGATTCCATTATCAAGCCGTTTCATTTTTCTAGTTTAATCGACCTTAAGATAATAATAATATTAATTAATCAAAACTATATATTAAAAACATATTTTGCCAAATATTATTTTTCAATTAAATTGCTCCTATTGATAGCAACGCGTATCCTAAGCATTTTCTGTAAAGCCACTTCTTCCTTTATTACTTAGAGGTGTTCCACTGCCAGTAGCAGCATTTCCTCCAATGATTCTAAAATCGGGAGATTCCTCATCATTGTTACCTTCAGATTCGTCCGCTGTATCAACTCCTTCTGTGGAGTTAAGGCCTCTACGACTCGGAAGATCATCGAGGAGATATAATAATGTCTTCATCACGCCTGTGAGTGATTGTGCTGAAAACTTTCTTCGAGATTCTGATGAATTTATCTTCAAAAATGGTTCAGCTCTTGTTATTTCTCTTGAAATATCCTCTTTAAAATCGATAGGCTTTTGGCGGCCTTTTACTTTTTTCCTGTTCTTTAATGGCGGATCATAATGATGTTCTATCCTTACATCAGATATATTTCTTCTTTTACCCAAAGGCTGGCTAAGTTCTGAAGGATTCCATTTAGCAGTGGGATAAGGTAATTTTGAAACAGTGTAGTATGGCCCACTACTCCAATAGTTACTTGCACTTAGTTGTGGTTTCCTGTTCTTAACAGAATAAGCCACAGGCAAAGCCTTGCTGTACTTCTCTGAATTTGACATCGGTGCTCCGCCAGCACCAGAATAGGCGTAGTAGTTAGTTGGTCCTGGCATTTTAATTGATGTTGAATAAGATGCATCATTTGCATTTCCACTGTTCAAATAAATTTTGCTTCCGTTAATAGCTAACCCGTCAAATGTGGGGCTCGTGTTAGAAGTTTGTGGCAGGTAAGTCTTACCTAACGGTATTATGCCTAAAATTTTAGGCGGGGACACAAGTGTGACCAATATACCTTCCAAATAAGGCAATTCTTTGGGTAATTTAATTTCTTTTTGAGCATTTTGCAGAATACGGTAATTTAATGTTTCCCCAAGTAATAGAGGCCGTAGCTCCAAATTACTCGCGTCTATTATCATTCCGTTGCCATCTGTTATGATACCATCAGCACTGACATAGATTTTGTTTTCATAGAAGGTTTTCTGCACCAATATTCTTAGCATAGAATTGTCAATAGTTTTTATATCGTGTGGCAAGTTTATATTCTGGAATCTTTTCATTTGTTCATTGAACCAAATGTTAAAGGTCAAGTATTGAGTGGAAAGAAGCGAACCTCCTATGTTAAGGGAGCTCGATGGCAATTTATTTGGTTCTTGATCTGTTTGGAAAGTATACACAACATGCTGATCTAGTCCGATATTTGGGCCCGGTATAGTCTGAGGGTTACCTGAGTAATCTTGAGAGCTGTCCGAGAAAGCCTGAGGGTTGGGCTGGAGGGACTGAGAATTTAACGGGGAAGCCTGAAGCACCAAAGACGATTGTGGATTGCCTGCTAAAGCCAGAGAATCTTCTAGAATTGCCTGAGTATTATCCGGTTTAGGCTGAAGCTTACCTGGGTACTTTTGAGAGTTGTCCGGGAAAGCCTGAGGCTTGGCCTGGAGGGACTGAGAACTGATCGGGGTGGCCTGAAGCACCAAAGAAGATTGAGGAATATCTTCTGCTGAATCTTCTTGAATCTGTGAGTTGTGCGGAAAAGCCTGGGGATCGCCTGGGTTTTTTTCAGGGCCAAGCGGAATAAGTTGAAGGTCGGTCGGGTTTGTATATGGATAGTTATTAGGCATCCAATATTCTTCCGGGGTTAATTTGTTTTTGTCAAATTGTTCAGTCATAACATTTTGCGGAAGTTTTGTTGATCCTTTCTGTGGCTCATTGACAGCGTATCCATCCGGTCCAACACCCAAGCTGTATTCATTACCATTATAATTATTATTTGAATTTAAGTAATTGACACCGTTTGGGTATATATGTTCTATTGCTCCTGTGTTCAATCCAATGGCCAAAGACTCTGTTACTGCAGGTAAGAGGGTTTCAATATGATCGTTGTACACTTTTATCTTGTTAGGATTATTGTAAACTAATGAGTAAACATTTTCTGGAGTAACAGTGACTAGTCCATCACCAGATTCATACGGTATATCTGGTATAAGCATTTGTTTATCAGCATTCGGAGTGAACATTTTGATTTCATTGGTAGCGCCATTTTTGTATAGATAAATCACCACACGTTCTTGGTCTATGTTTTGTGAATCTAGTAGTTTTAGAACTGTTGGTAATTGACCGTCTGGGTAACAGAAACAGTTTTGATGGTCACCGGGCAGAGTATTTACCTTCCTCGTGTTGTATTGCCATGGTTTTGGAGTGATTTTTGTATTGCTGAAATTAAAATTACTTCTAATAATGACGGAGAATCGATGACGAGTTTTAAACATTTGGTGATAGGAACATAAATCTCCTTAATTATTTAAAAAAAACTATTTAAATCAGTTTTATCACTCACCTTGGATGAACATGTAAAACTGCAGCAAATAGCAGAAAGGATATCTGAAAATAAATAACCGTCATTAAAGTACTAACCTAACAAAATTATCTTAAAAAAAGCATCAATGTCATCTGTTTGGCCTTTTACCAAGTACGTTGGGGTTAGCTTCTTTTCTAAACGGATCCAGTTGAATAGCAGTGTATTACATGGAACGACTGCCTAACTGATGTCCACATGCCACGGACTGGGTTATACGATACCCCATAGTAGAATCGGTTCTTAAACTCTCAGGGTGCTGACTAAATACTGTCAAATATTCATAAATGACAGCCAGGACCAACGGGTCGTGCTTTCCGAGGCACGGAGGGTTCTTGGTATGTAATGAATGATCACCCATCTGCGGGTCGACTTTGGCCAGCACCAGGACCTTAGACCCTTGCGTCTGTTATTATGGACCCATATGCCCTTCGAGCCTCAAGTTCATATAATATATTATTAATTGCAATTCGGGACTTACGCTTAAAAAATACATTTCCATGAGTCAATTAATTTCAGCATCAAAAACTGTTACATTTTTCCTTCAAAACCCTGCTGAATACTAAGAACTGAGCAGGTCTAATTATTGCACTTATTTATATGTGAGAAAATAATTACAAAATTAGTGTTAATTTGACACATTTGTGCAATTTAGTGCAACTAATTATTTTATCAGTGAATTTAAAACAGTCGTTCATTAGATTATAATTATTTAGTTTAGGAATTAATTAGCAAAAAAATGTTTCTACCTGGTGTAATAATAATCTTGTAAGTTAATACATCTTTGGTAGGTATTCGTAAATTTAAGAAAATGTATGAACAAATCTTCAACACTTCTTGTCTGTACTTTTTAGTAGAGATATTATAAATACTTAACTGGCATCCGTCTCAATTATGTCAAAACCCTAATGTCAAAATCAAACGTCTTAATAAAAGTGAGCCTAAAAAATTTTCCCAATTCACAGACAAGGATTTCTCTTAACGACCACCTCCTGCATTTGAACAATTCGAGTGAGAAATTGTGGTAAATCCTCCCCAAGAACTACAAATAGTTGAATATAATTTAGAGAGTTAAAGTTATTTCAACGATGTTCCTGCTCAATATTCGATGGCAGAGTTTAACAGTTTTGAGGAAACTATCGAGGAATCGCGTAAGATATTTCAATATCAAATTGTGTTCTAATGCACCAATAGACTATACGGTTCCCGCAGGAACCCCTGGCTCAGGGGCGGGTAAGGGTGGTGGCTCAGGTGGGTCTATAAGAGAGGCGGGGGGTGGACTAGGCAAAATGGGAGCAGCCCTGGAAGAAGGCTATTTCCACCAACAACAGAAAGAGCAGCTTAAACAAATAAAGAAGAAGCTGCAGCGAGGCGAGCAAATTGGCTATAAAGAAAAGCCACCTAAATGAAGTTATATATTAATGTAATATTATTTGCCCAGAAAAACAGATTATGTGAATTATAAACAGTTATTTTATTGATTTAAATATTTTGGATTATTGATTCAGTGTTTTATTGTGGCATTTCAGGTCGATTTATTGTAAGATAATCAACAGTAGGTACTGCGATGTTGACTGGTTACTGGTTACATTACAATCCTTTCTTTTTTGAGTTAGGAATGGATTTAAGTAGGTAGGTAATTTTGAGAACCTGTATGAGAAAACATTAAAAGATTAAGTAATTAAGTAAACCTAACAACAAACTAAAATTTCATGAAGCCAATAATTGAGCTTATATCCATCACAATGCCACCAGTCTTTTGGTGTCATTTAATCGTAGAAGTCAGGGAAGTAGTTCTCTGCCGATATTCAGGTTAATCGGAGAGATATATCGTAGAAGTCAGGAACCGACAGCCGTCGGAGTGTTATAGTTTTCTGCCGATATTCGACCTATCTCACCGAGGTTGGCCACTACAGAATCTAGACCCTAAACACGAAGGCTCAAGACCGCCAAAGTACCCTTGGCTCCTCTCCATTTATTTTCAGCTCCGTATTATATCACTTTTCTGGTCTAATTAGGGTGTAATAGCTACAGCCATTTAGTTTTAGTTTTAATAATAATATTATACTCGTATCTTATTTCCTTGTTTGCTAATTTTATTTAACCGTACTCTAATCGAGACTGAAAGTTAGGTAGGTGACTGCTAATTGCGACTTTACAGTTTCTTGGCTCCTACCTGGAAAATGTAACGTTACAGTCTGGTAGTACCAACATCGTGAATGAGATGTCAACCTTTATGTAGATATTAATACGCTAAGCTAAAATATTCGATCCCTTTTTATTATACTCAATGCGAGCATGGGGGAGTGTGAGATTTGGCACAGTTAATATGACTGTAGTTTATATCAAAAAAGTGTGCAAAAAGGTAAAATGGGTTAAATATTTATTATATTTAGAACTAGATGACTTCTGATAAATGACCACACAGGTCGTTGCTTCTGATGGTAAGCCATCTCTTTTTATCTTTTTATTAATCGGACTACTTATACAACTTTACAGTTATAAACTTTTTAGCTCATTGACAATATTGACACAATGAAGACGTACTTAAGCATCTGTCATTTTTAGTGTGCGTAAAATTAAAATGAATAGGTAACATAAAATATGATCATCGTAAATTTTAGTGAATGATATTGTGTAAAAATACGTTCTCAAAATCTTAAACCGATCCCTTAACATGTGAGTCGTCATATGAAGTCAAGATGATAAGATTTTTTACACAGATGCACCCTAGATTATCAACTAGGGGCTCAGCTATTATGCATCATCCAGAATGTTTGACACTCGTTAAGGGAAGCTTCGTCGCTAGTGGGACCTTCGTAAGAAATTACGTAGAGAAAACCGACAAAAACCATCCTCAGAAGGAAGATATCAAGGCGAGAGAAGAAAGGCAGTCTATGACGATTCCTGGCTTTGTTAATCCGGAGCCTCTGAGGAGTGAAGGACTACTAACACAAAAAATCAAACAGCAAATCGAGGAACATAAGAAGAAAAAAGAAAAACCGACATTACACAATCCTGAGGGTAGAGAGTGAAATTTCACAGGAACCTGCACTGTGGCTACACTTTTTCATACTAATTCCAAAGACTATCATAAAAAATATTCTTGGATTTGATTACATCATATTTAACCCTAAACGTTGTATTAATATATCAAAGTGTTCTTCGTCTTACTATACATTTATGCAATATCATCTGGCTGAAAAATTGTCGATCAAAATGGCTTTCAACAAGGGGTCTCTCTCTGACAACTAGGGGTATTGTGTTATCCAGTTACTGGATTGTAAAGGTCAAATAAATGATAATGATCTCATTATAATATTAAAGAAGAAGTACGGAATAAATCAACTAAGTACTAATTTACACTGATGCTACTTTAATTTATGGGGCCAAATGGGCCAAACACACGGCTTACCTGCGCAGGCACACTCACACGAGTGGATCTCTCATCGCAGAACGTGTAGCAATGTTTTAGGTGTTAAGGTTGGAGCATCAATAAAAACTCTATGCTGCCAGCCAAACATTCTTTTTTATGAAAAGGTGTCTTTTGTTTTTCTATGTAAAAAAACAATGACTCAATGGACTCGTCAATAAAAAGTGAAATGAACTAGTAACCTAATATTATCGTTGTAAAATAATATACTGTGAACTTTAAAATATTCAGTGCATGCATGCTAAAAATCGTAATAGTGAGTGACTGTGTGTGTTGGTGTATTAATTCGATTAATAAGACTTTCTCATTCTTTGCTTCAACATCACTAAGGTAACTTTGTAATTCATACGATCCACCACCTTTAAGAGGTTATCGGGCCCTGAGAGAAGAGAAGAAAGCTTATTTGGTAATCATGGATTATACCGCCAAGGTCGACATAGGTAAGCTGCTAGGCAAAGAAAATTGGTCAACATGGAAATATAAAATTTCAATCATGCTGGAGGGTACCGAAGGTGCTACAGAAGCTGTGGCAGGTACACTACGAAAGCCAATCTTTGTTGAAGAAGCAGGTGACGCCGAAGTAAGTGCTTATAATAAAGCTATGGCTAATTATAGGAGAGCTGAAACTGGTGCTTTGCTTTTGCTCACCACTAATATGACAGAAGCTACGTTAAAAAAGGTTATGAGGTTTAGAACGGCACATGAAGTCTGGCAGGAATTACATAGACTATTTGATGGACAATCGGAAGACAGAGCCTATAACTTGTGTCTAGAATTCTTTGGGCTTAAACACGATAGGGCAGAGGACATTCCTACGCATATCTCAAAACTGAAGAATCTTTGGACTGACCTAAAGGTTGAAGTTTCTAAAATTGACGCAACTGCTAAGCTTCCCGAATTGTTCCTAATATGTAAGGTCTTAGACACGCTAGATGATAGGTACTTCAACTTTAAGTCAAGCTGGCTCATGCTAAAGCAGACTGAAAGGACCATAGATAGTTTGACAAGTCACCTGTGCACGTTTGAACGAGATTTGGGTAGTCAAGAGAGCTGTAAGCAGGAGGCGCTAGTGACTGCACCCAATAAGCGAGATGTTGTAACGCAGGGTAAGGAGCAACCAAAGCTGATTTGTAACTATTGTTCTAAGATTGGGCACAGAGTTAGGAAATGCAAGAAGTGGATTAAGGATGGGAGGCCACCTAAGGATCCATCTCAAGGCACGTCAGCAGCTCAAACTGCAAAATCAAATCAGGTACAACATATTTCACTGATGGTAAGCGCTTGTTTTAATGAACAGGTTAAGAATGAGGAGAGAGATAGCTGGTTTGTCGACAATGGAGCGACGACACATATTGCTGTGAGAAGTGACTATTTTAGTGAGCTTCACAGATTTGAGTCAGATCACACGGTAACAACGGCAGATGGGACCACAATTCCAGCGTTGGGTAAAGGTACCGTAGAAGTAAGCTCAAATGTCAGCAGTAAGGACCAGACTGTAATAACACTCCACGATGTTTGGCTTGTACCATCACTTACGAAAAACCTGTTTTCGCCGCTAGCTGCACAAGACAAGGTGCAAGATAGCGTGTTTACGTCAACAACTAGAGAATGCAAACTTATAGTTAAAGGGACTACTAGAGTTGTTGGCAAAAGAGAGCGATTTGGAGGGCTCTACAAGTTGGCAATGAAAACGATAATGCCAACATTGAAAAGACCGTTTGAGGTCAATGCGATTACTGGTACGAATCTTCTACAGCTCTACCATGAACGTTTCGTACATCAAGACAAACGACATGTCCGCGATATCGTTAAGAGGGAGTTTGGAATAGATTTGAAGCCAGATAACGTGAAATGCGAAGGCTGCATTTATGGCAAATCACATAGGAAGAAGTTCGGAACAAGGGAAAGAGCTTCAGAGCCTGGAGAGCTTATTCACACCGATGTGTGCGGACCCTTCGTCGACAGTATCTCAAAATACAAGTACTTTGTATTATTTAAGGATGATTTTTCAAGTTATCGTTTCGTCTATTTCATAAAGCATAAGTCAGAAGTCAAGGATAAGCTTCTACAAATGCTGCAAGAAGCTAAGACAGCTGGCCATGTCGTGAAAACACTGCTTAGCGACAATGGTGGTGAATTTGACAATAACATAGTCCGCAAGATATTGCAAAAGCACGGGATTCAGCATCGGCTGACAATGCCTTACACGCCAGAGCAGAATGGCTGTAGTGAGCGTGAAAACCGAACACTTGTAGAAGCTGCGAGATCAATGTTGCACACGAGAGGAGAGATGCCACAACTGCTTTGGGCAGAACTTATTAACACTGCTGCATATGTGCTCAATAGGACAGGTCCTACAAGAGTGGTCACAAAAGTACCATTTGAGTTATGGCACGGGAAGAAACCCAAAATAAGTCACCTGAAAATAATCGGAAGTGAATGTTATGCTCATGTGCCAAAGCAAAACCGCAAAAAGATGGGCAAGAAAGCCATAAAAGGATTGCTAATAGGATATGAGAACGACGATGGTTATCGTATCTGGGATGGTCACAAGACGCTGAGGTCTCGAGACATAATGTTTCAGTCTGATGTAGAATTTAAGATTTCCACCAGTATCCCTATTCTGTCAGAGGGAGCTTTAGAGAGCAACGATAGCGAACGAATTCTCATCGAAAGGCAGGATTCCTTTAATACTAGTAGAGAACTAGAACATGGTCTAGAGGGAGAAACCAATGAAGACCAAGTTCAAGAGGACAATCAGCTACTAGAAGAAGAGCACGACCTAGAGGATGCTCCTTTGTCAACTTGTGATCAAGAACAAGAGAGAGTACCTGTATCTACCGAAGTTGACGTTTTTACCGACGCTGAAGAAAATTTCGAAGTCGTCGAGCCGTTACCTCGATATAATCTGAGGGACAGAGCAACGCTTCAGCGACCAAAAAGCCTGGAAGACTATGTTTGTTTCGTTGGGACTGATAATTTTCCCGAAACTTATAAAGAAGCGGCTAATAGAGAGGACCGTGCTGAATGGCAAAAGGCCATGGCAAGCGAGATGAAGTCTCTTGCTGAGAACAAGGTTTGGACACTATGTGAGCTACCACATAATAGAAAGGCGCTACCTAGTAAGTGGATCTATCGAATAAAAAGAAACCCAGATGGTTCTATCGAAAAGTACAAGGCAAGACTGGTAGTTAAGGGGTTCAAACAACGCAAAGGCATCGACTTTGAACAGACATATAGTCCGGTTGCCCGGATGTCTACAATCCGAGCTTTGCTGAGTGTAAGTGCCAAAGAGAAGCTGCATTTAACTCAATTTGATGTTGCGACAGCGTTCTTAAACGGCAAACTAAAGGAAGAAATATTTATAGAACAGCCTGAAGGATTTAAGGATGGCACTTCAAGAGTCTGCAGATTACAGAAGAGTCTGTATGGCTTGAAGCAAGCACCTCGGTGCTGGAACTCCTGTTTTGATGAAATCCTTATTGAGAAAGGGTTCAAGCAAAATACAGCTGACTGTTGTCTCTACATGAAGACTGTAGGAGACAAGACAATAATTATAGCTTTGTACGTGGATGACGGGCTTGTAGCCACTACAGATAAAGCTTTGGCGGACCAATTCCTGAAAGAGTTAGGTGCTACGCTCAAAATTAACGTCAAGCCAGCATCATACTACCTTGGATTAGAGATTGCTCAGACGACAGATGGCTCTATTACTATATCGCAGCAATCTTACACCAGAAAAATCTTGGAACGATTTGGAATGGCAGCTTGCAATCCCGTTTCGACACCGATCGAGAAGACTTCTGAAATAGGGAAAGTTGCAGAGCAGGATCCTGGTGAAAAATATCCTTATAGAGAGGCTGTAGGTGCGTTGGCGTACCTTATGACTGGTACACGCCCGGATATAGCTTATGCTGTTGGGGTGGTATCAAGGAAGTTGGAGAATCCAACCTACGCTGATTGGTTGAGAGTCAAGCGAATATTCCGCTATTTAAAAGGGACAACTGATTATTGCATCAAGTATTCCACGAATGCTACAAGAGCAGTTATTGAAGGCTACAGTGATGCAGACCACGCTGGAGATGATGAAACTGGGCGTTCTACTTCAGGAGTAGCATGCTTGTATGCTGGAGGAGTTGTTTCTTGGTTAAGCCAAAGACAAGCATCGGTTGCGATCTCGACAACAGAAGCTGAAATTGTTGCAGCGAGCGAAGGTGCCCGTGAACTGGTGTGGCTTCAAAGGCTATTCGGCCAACTCACAAAGCTCGATGGTATACCCACACTGAAGGTTGACAACGAAGCCGCCATACGCCTTGCACACAATCCAGAATTTCACAAACGGACAAAGCATATCAGAGTAAGACATTTCTTTGTTCGTGAGACTGTACAAGAGGGTTTAGTGGATGTCCAGAAGACTAGCTCCACTGATCAATTGGCTGACCTTTTGACCAAGGCAGTTCCAAGGCCGACGCTCAATAGTTTAAGAGCTCAGTTGGGACTGCAGAGTCTTTCCTGATGAGGGAAAGTGTTAAGGTTGGAGCATCAATAAAAACTCTATGCTGCCAGCCAAACATTCTTTTTTATGAAAAGGTGTCTTTTGTTTTTCTATGTAAAAAACAATGACTCAATGGACTTGTCAATAAAAACTGAAATGAACTAGTAACCTAATATTATCGTTGTAAAATAATAAACTGTGAACTTTAAAATATTCAGTGCATGCATGCTAAAAATCGTAATAGTGAGTGACTGTGTGTGTTGGTGTATTAATTCGATTAATAAGACTTTCTCATTCTTTGCTTCAACATCACTAAGGTAACTTTGTAATTCATACGATCCACCACCTTTAAGATTAGGTATGAAAAAACACGGTGCGAATTTGGAAATAAGTGGGTAATGGCGACTCCATCGAGCTTTTTTTAACACCGTCTAACTATGTTGGTTGATATCAGGATAAAAACCAGTTTTGGAAAAGGAAAACTTACATAGATAGGTAACCCTCGGTGGGTGATCCCAAATAACTCTTTACTGGTTTCATGACCTGACCAGAATTAATAATTTAATTTATCTTCATTGCGTGGTATGTGCTTGTGCGATCCTCCCTTCCGTTTTTCCGCTTTTCACAGCCTAATTTGACCGTGGGCCCAACCTTTGAGAAGGAGTCCAGCTAATTTCAGATTTTTATAATTATTAACAGAACTCTTTACAAAACCAAATGATCCAAAATCATAATTTGGTTAAGTCACTGTCACAGCTCCATTTGGCAGAAAAAAAATATACAAATTCTAAGTTCACAAAAACCCATTCGATAATAGCAAGATTGTGGTGTCTCTTCCACAAACGCCATTAATGAAGTGTTGAAGTAAAAGTATAATCATTTTGGTACCTACCTCTTGAGGTTTACAAAATGCAATTTTGATCGTTATTACAAAATTGTTGACTACCTCGAAATGGTGTCAGCCATAGCGGTTACCGTTTTTAAACAAACACTAATTCCGGTAGCTAACTACTTCAAATCAATCAGGTGTGGCAGCTGTAAAGACCACTCCAGTAGTGTTCGGATATTGAGAACTGATACAGCATTACAAGAGAACCTGGAAGAGACACAGAAGACACGGCCTGGACTGGGATCCTGCAACCCAAACAAAATGACGAGTGATTCGTCATCTTTTATCAAGAACTCTCTTATGCCAGTACAGTACTACCCAGAACAGTCGATGCATCGTCCAGCTTGTTCAGACTTCAGCAAGAGCAGACTCCATTCCTTGCCAATAGCTAAAAGCCTAGGGAATCCTTTGTCATGTGAACTGCCTTGGGCCCTATTCTTGGGCTGTTGTCGGTGCTACTCCACAGAAACAGCGACAAGATTCAAAGCACAGGACTTTAAAGATTATAACAACGATGTTTATGATAATAGTTCTCATCTAAATAATTTATGACAACGCAAAATACTCTAAGTAGCATTAGTGTAATATAACCAGGAAATTCGAAGAAAATAGCAGATTTTCGGTGTAAACAAAGAATAAGTTGCAAATGTTTGATTGGGTCCTTTGATATAAAATTATTATATTTACTCCTGACTTCTGGTCCTCTGTTAGTTTTTTGCTGTTCAGTAGGTATTAAAAACTTTTAAATCAAGGTGCGTTTTAAATCTTACTTTATTACCTTTTATTGGTTTTAAATACTTTAGGAGGTAGTAGTATTTGGCTATTGCATGTGTTCTCATTACAAAACTGTTTCATATTTGAAATTATTGTATTTGTGTAAATAGACTGCATAGACGGACTACAGACGGATGAACGGACAATATAGTCTTAGTAATAGGGTTCCGTTGGCACCTAATAGAATCTCAAATCTTTACTATAATTATTTATATCGGTGGTAGGGGTTTAAAATAGAAACAATAATGATACAACGCAAATAGACAGACAAACGGAGTATAGTATGTACGTTCGCGTTAAGAATGCAGTAAAGTTATCATTATCCGTCGGCCTAGCCCGCCCCCTAACCAATCAAATCTTTTCAAATTCATTTTTGTAAATTCATTAAACTTAATCTTTTAAAATATCATTTGTTTGAATTTAACACCACTGTGGAATACACATTTATCTTGCAGTTGCACTGCATTTTTACTGCATTCTTAACGCGAACGGACTATAATGGGGTTCCGCTACCACCCTATACGGCACTCGGCAGCAGATTCATAGCAGAATAAGTGATTTTCAACCTACTAGGATCGCTTGTCGGCTTGACTGCCCATCAGAAGTATGAAAGACTGTTCACCTGAACAGTATCACCACCGTCCACCTTTTGAGACTGTTCGACCCAACCCGGTATTGTAACCCAACTAGTGCTAGGTTATGGAGGTAAATCTAAAATCATTCTATATTCTCATAGGTACTAGCTGATCTGACAGATGTTGTTCTGTCTGATAGCAGCGCTATCTGCACGGTTTAATTGTATTTGATAACTAGACACGGTCGGTGATAACTCATCATATCTTATTTCTTCATTATATACATCATAAACACGAAAATTAATTTAGTAAGTTAGTATTATATACAAAAAAATAATTTGAATTTGTAACCCTAGCGATTATTTTCACTGTATTTTATTCCTCAGTTAATCCGTGTACAGCGTCGTGGGCTGCAATATTGTCAAGTTTTGTGTATATCTTGTTCCTACTATTTATATTGTAGCTGTTTGCTGTACCTCTTGAATAAAAATAAAATAAAATAAAATCTGTCTAGTCTCTTCCAACTTTGTTGGGATCAACTTCCAGTCTGGATGCAGCTGAGCACCAGCCTTGTATATGAAGCGACTGCTTAATTGGCGTCCACAAACCGAAGATCAGGTTCCCGGTGGTCAATACCGTTTGGTAAAACTGGTTGTCAGACTTTTGGGCTTCCGACTTCCCGTAACGACGGTCAAGGATCTACAAATGACACCAAACAGCTTAACGTGCTTTTCGAGGCCCGGAGGATTGTTAATAAATGTCTTGATATGTAACCGAACCCACCACACATAACTTAACCTTAGGTCGACACAAAATTTCATTTAAATCGGTCCAACTGCGTAGATGTTAGGTGAAAAACCCATTTAGATAGAGAACAATTATTTAATTAAAGATTGTTTGAATATATTGCACAAAATAAACTTTACTGGTTACCTCAATGAAGGGGCTGAACGCTACAAAGACATTGTCCTTCATAATAACCTACCTACCAAGTAAAGCCTAGGTATAAAAGAAAGACAGACACTTGATTAAACCTTCATAATTAATAAGTAATCACAAGTCCACATTCCAGGGGGCTCGCAGACTGCAGATGAACTGGTGTGCTCTTGACAGCTTGAAGATCTCACCACTGTCACTGCGCATGGTGAGGAGTGGTAGCAGAACAAGTTTAAAGATAAAATAAGATAAAGATAAAGATATTTATTTCCAGATAGAACGAACAGTTCCACTTACAGACTAATAATTTAATAATCTATTAAAATTATTTAACTCAAATTAGTAAGTAGTATAATGAACTCTGGTACACAAGGTAAGATTTAACTTGTGTTATGGGTACCAGTGCTCTCTCATGGTAAGCACAGAGTTACATTAATTATCATAGATGGAGGATGTGGTTGGTTTTTGGTGGACCAACACAATAAATAATAAGCAGAGAAAAAAAAAGCAAGATAAATATAAGCCTCAGTATGACATGTATGCATGTGTTAGTGTGTGTGTTTATGTGTGTATGCTTGTGTGAGTGTGTGTGTAAAGTTAAGATTCTATTTTTCATAAGAAAGTTACGTTGATTAAACTGTACGTGTACTAAAGGTACACCTGTATGATAGAAATCATGGTTTATGGTAATTATCGTAGATTTACAATAGTTGGATGCTGGTTGGTCTAGTGGCAAGTAGCCTTGACTGCTATGCCGGTGGTCGTGGGTTTGATTTCTCAAGACAAATGTTTGTGATGGGTACGATCTTTTGTTCTGTTTCCGTGTGTGATTTATCTTTAATATCTTTACATATATTTAGCAATAAAAAAGTAGGTATGTTTATAAGTTTTCTAGTAGTTTTTTTAATGCTTAATTTGGGACTAAGTGGCATTGTGTTAAAGTTGTATAAAATATTATTATTTTACTGATTAAATTATGGATAGTACTAAAGTTAGGTACCCCTGGATGGAAGCCTTCAGCAATACAGGCTTATGTCAATCACAGTTTATGGAAATCATCGTAAATTCACATTTAAGTTATGTTCGTGACAAATTAAGTAAGAATTGATTGTCTTTGGTCCGTAATCAACATCAATCAATTCTAAGATGAATACGAGAGAATGGTCAGTAAAATCGAGGAATTTTTATGGCATTTTCCGTTAGTGAAGTAACAAAACGATTATTATCTAAAAAATCATTAGTCTTATTTAAGGGAGGAAAATGCCTCTTCTTACTAATAAATTCGAAAATTCCCTAAAAAATGTAAGGCGATCGTTTATAATTAATATTTTTTTAAAACCAAATTATTAAGCACTACCAGTTATTAACAACTTGTAGAACATCAAATATCGTAGACTTCAACCTAGTTTTTATTAAGTACTAATATTTTACAAAACAACCATTAATTTTTCTGTTACCACTACCTGCGCACACGCACGGGCACGGGAGCCTGACGAGCACAGCGAGGGGCCAATCTCTGTTTGTGGAGATAATCTACTGTCTACCGCGCACAATGCTACGTGTCAGTATCATGAGTGCGTAGGTAGGTACATGCGTGGATCATCATTACCTGCCTTTGGGTTAACTGGAGTTCGTTATAAAGTTTTTAAAATTAAAAAGGGTTATAGTAGGTATACTTTCACAAAACTTTAGTTGTTAGTCCCTCATCTAGATTACAAGAAAATGTTCGACACGTTTTTTTTTTCTTTTTGTAATTGATGGAAATCTGCTTAGATTCAGCGCATTAAAGTTGAGGAGAGGGGGCTTGTAACGTCATTATCTAGTATAAACTGCCGGTCGATTCAGTCAAAGTCACGTCGTAATAACTTGAGTGAAGTGAACTGTCAATGCCTAGCATTAGTATGGAATGACAGCTCAATTCACCCCCCTCACCCCTCACTACGCCTACATTTACATGCGGTGATTTGACCAGAATCGCACTGCTGTACTGGTAAGTGACGTCATGCGACATTTTGACTCGATGTATCGCCGTTATTTTTTGAATACGTGCAGAAAAAAGAAAAAAATTGTGTCGAATATTTTCGTGTAATCTAGATGAGGGACTAAAAATTATAATTTGGTCAAATAGCCCATTGGTTCTGTAATCTTCTTATTATCGTGTGCTTAGTAAATAATCTAGTGTCAGAGTCAGGCCCGTGGGCCACCATGTGAAGGCTCACATGGTGTCGAAATATCCCTCAGGCATGCCGGTTTCCTCACGATGTTTTCCTTCACCGTTTTAAAAGCAAGTGATCATTATGCAATACGAACATGAATACGAAAAATTGTTTAAAAACGATTTATGTTATACTATATAGCAGCAAAAGTAGCCTATGTCATCCGGGGATAGTGTAGCTTCCCAACGGAAGAATTTTTCAAATCGGTCCAGTAGGTTCGGAGCCTATTTAATGCAAACAAACAAACAAACAATCAAACCTTTCCTCTTTATAATATTAGTATAGATATGCTACCTACTTCATGTTTCATTTTGACTTTCTGAAAAATTGGGGTAAGCAAATGCAAAAGTATTTTTTCTTATCCAAGGCTCCAAAGAGATTTATAAGACTATATACTATTAACTTATACTACATGTCAAGGAAATGACATAGAAAAACTTTGATCCCATGTCTCAGTAACGCCATCTAGAATAATATATGAATATTGGAGCGGCAGCGGAACGTACTAAAAAAAACTCATAGACTTGTGCCCGACAGGACACACTGTTTCGGTCGAAAATTTTGTTTGTGATGTCCGGTCTATAGGTATTGAATGTCTTTGTCCGGCTCGAAGTTTTGGAGGTTTCCGCGTTCAAATAAACAAACTTTTTAGCATTATGCATTCCTATTTAAGTTGCCCTACACCGTTACTTGGGAATTAAGTTTTTTTTTAATATAAAATCAAAAATAGTCATCATTTAGCTAGCAAATAACTTTAAAAAGTTCAATGTACTTTCAACTACATACCTTTCAAAAGTAGGTACTTATTAGAAACTTTCTTCAGATCTTCAACGTTGTATAAAGGTCCGTTCTTACAAGGTCCAAAGCCAAGTACAGTACGGTATCAATTACTTCACATTAACAACAAGTACTTTATTTATTTCGCCTTAACAAAACTGGGAAACGGCAAATCAAAAGGCGATATTGAAAAGAGAGCGGCGAGCGGTGCGCGCGCGCTTCAAAAAAGCCGCCATCTTTGATTTGCCGCTTTGGCTTTGTGCGCTACCGAATGAGACTTGCGACCAGGGTTGTTACTGGTGAGTTAAAGGAAATTAGTAGTAGAATGCATATTTTGGTTAACATAAGGCACTGAAAAACTGATTAGAGGTAGGTTCAACATTAGAATTATTATTTCTGGAACGAAACCTAAATGGGTGGAGTTGCTATCCTATGTGTTTTCAGATATATAACACGATTCCTAACAAAATTAACTAATTCTCAATGGCTCAATGATTTCAGAAAGGCTTGCATAGATGGTTAATTTTATTGAGAATCCGTTCTATGATATAAAAGAATTCCTTGAGTTTAAATATAAATGATCTAATGGTGGCTTTTTAAAAATCAATTCTATTAAAAATAAATCAATAACATTTATAATCAATTCTATCCCAAAAATTTGCATGTCATTATGTTCTGTTTGAATAGGTAAAGCTACTTGTACCATTATTGTAAGAATCTTTGTAACCTTGTTTATCTGCAAATAAATCTCTAACTGACTGAAAAATGGACATCGATTTTAGTGATCTTTGCTCTGAAATCATTAAAACTAATAGCAATACGGTCTTTGTAAGATTAGCATACACTTTTAATACTGTCACTTTATTATAGTACAAAAGAGAACATATTTTTTTCTCCTTCTCTATCAAGACCATACACAGGGTGTGTATAATACAAGAAATCACTTTTAGCTATAAGGGCGACGATCGTGTATGTAGCTCTCTTAGATTTTAAGTAGGTATTTGTAAGTTATTATGGTGTGCAACTAGATACTCTTCATTATTTATTTACATGATTATTTATTTTTGAACATGATTAAAAATGAGCTGCATATAAGTAAGTATCTGTTGTATTTTATATTTAGTATGTTTTAAAATTTAGGTAAGTATCGCGTATTATCATACAGTATTTTGATATAAAAAACTTTTCAAAAATGTTAGTAAAAGTAGTATCTATAATGACTACCATATTGACCTTACTAACGTGAGTAGTTTAAAAATCTGTAACTACCAAAGCTTGGATCCTTATGATGTTCGAAATAAAGAAACAAACATTAATTTAATTAAGGGCAACCCTAAAGCTCCAGAAGCACTATACAAGCATTCATTACGAGATTTTCAATTGATAATTAAGCTTATGTTACATTGATACTTTCTACTTGTGAACTGTGTGCCGCATCAAAGATATTTTTTCCATGTAAAAAAACTCGATGGATCCCCTTTTGTTGATTCAGATTCGTTTTGGTATTAGAATGACGGTAATAATATTAGTATTAGCGAATCGTTTTTGTGTCAAGTTTATCATTAGCTTTGACTGTCTGAATACTTGCTATTGTAAAGAATTGATCATCTCAAAGGATGAATAGGCTTTGAAATTCAGGTTTTTTGTCAAAAGCCAGTTTTTTGTCTATACCTAGTTGTTATTTTTATGAATATGATTGGAATTCCCAAGTACAATTTATAGGCTCCAAGATCTTGCTCTCAATACCCAATTCTTAGTTGGTAAACATTTGCTAAATAAACAATCATGGACCCTGTCGGGCACAGCAAAAGAGGCATAATTTGTAGAATTTATGTGATTTCTCAGTTCACTAGCTAAATTTTCTCATCTACAATACGCACATATAGTTGTGTGGTTAAAATGTGAGTGCACTGTAGGTAATAGGTATTGTATGTATGTGCTGATGACGAAAGATAGGACGTTACGATATGTTAAGTAACTAAACCTGTTTGTGATTAGAGATATACAAATCTATATACTTACAACAACAAAAAATTGCCACAAAAGTTTGTCCAACAAGTAAGATCTATTTCGCTGATTCTTTTTTTTTTTGTTGTAGGTACCTACATCTTTGTGTTGGTCCGAGTATGGTTAAGAGTCTCAGGACCTGGAAGGTGGCACTACTATTGGGTTCGAGGATTACGTTTGGGCTGGACAACTGTGTCTGACAAATATTTGAAAATCGTTTTTTCAATTGTAAATACGGACCGCGGTTTTATTATTATGATTAAACAGTTTCTCAACTCAATTCTTCGCTTCGAGGAATACCTCAATTCCTTAGTCTAAGAGGATCTTAACATTTTTACTTACTTGCAATTGTTTCAAAATAAAATCAACGCACATTCTTGCATAGTAAGTATGATCTGCTTGGCGTGTCGGCAGCATCACACCCAAAGATGAAATCTAAATCCATTCCATTAGCGGAGCAGACAAGTGTATGAAGCCGACAATCGTTTGCGGTGGTTCGTCTTAGAACCGTGTACCACAATACGTGGATTGCAGATACACCAGGGATAATCCCACAAAGTGCCGAAACCTCCCAGGACGCGTGTTACACAAGCTATGGAGCTAAATAATGTGTTTTGGGCTCAATACTCAATATTAAATCGCATACCATGTCACATACGTGTTAAATAGGTACGTAGGCTATTTTTACAACATGTGGGTGATTTTGTAATCATACGATTTAATTGAGATTGAGATACCAATACCTACTTTATTAAATTACGTCAGCAATCTTTCACAAGTCCAACGACCACCATATTCGTATTAACTTTTCTGGAACAATATGCAATATGTGGCCTTAAACTAAATTATTATGCTTCTCAAATATTTTCCTTTTTATTTGCTAAGTAATTATAGAACATTAGAATACATGTCTTATTTTTTCCATAAAAACTTAAATACGCAAACAGACAAATTCAGAACTACTATCTTACCTTAGTTGTATACAAGTATTTAGCCAGGAAAACGATAAACTGTGACAAACTACGATAATAAAATATATCGTCGCTGAGCCTGCAAAAACCGCTATGGATAAAAACCGAACTTTTCAGGAGAAGCAAAAAACTGTTTTCTATTCAAACTGTTACTATTATTTTAAAACTTAATATGTAGAAAATTAGAATTTATGTCGGGACATTCAGAAATATATATTTTACGCCGTTTACTCTGACATTTCAGGGGCTAGAATTTTTTTAAGTGAATTTGGGCACATATCGGTTTGTTTTCAGGTCGTAAATACCGCTACCTGACTTTTCACCACATGATGGATTTTTGTTTTTACTAAGTAATTTGCATTTTTGCGCTTTCCAGAACACTTAGCGGATTTACCAAACTATATTAAAATAATGAAATCGGTTTAAGTTCACTTATAAAGTATTTATTATACTTAATTAGAAAAGTATTAAACAAAATTAAATCAAAAAACAGTAAAATAAAAATATGATGCTATTTTCCCAGCCTTATTACAGTGGGGAATAGACTCACTGACCCCTTGGCTGCTGAAAATCTACCGATCCTGCCTAACCCACAGATATGTACCACTAGCATGGCGTGAAGTGTAAGTTATTTTCATTCCCAAGCCAGGCAAATCAGATTACACACAACCAAAGGCTTATAGACCAATTAGCCTGACATCTTTCTTACTAAAGACCCTCGAGAGGCTGTGCGATAGGCAAATCCGTGATGGACCCCTTCGCAAGAAACCCATTCACAAACAGCAACACGCATACTCAACTGGCAAATCCACAGAATCCGCACTGCACAGCGTAGTCTCTAAAATTGAATGCGCGATAGACCACAAACACTCATGCGTCAGGCCTTGAAAATAGTAGAGGACTGGTGCGAAGAATACCACCTAGCAGTGAACCCTGCTAAAACCGAACTAGTCCTACTTACAAAGAAAAATAAACTGACAACACTACAGCTTCCCCGCTTCTTTGGAACAACACTAAGCCTATCAAGTGACGTCAAGTACCTGGGAATCTACTTGGACAAACAGCTAAACTGGGCAAAGCACTCAGAATACTCCACAACAAGAGCCAGCATATCCCTGTGGCAGGGTAAAAGACTGCTGGGTAGGAATTGGGCCATCAACCCAAAAATCACCCACTGGCTATACACCACGGTCATCAGACCAACAATCACGTACGGCTCTATAGTTTGGTGGCCCAGGACCAACTTAAGCACGGCTCAAAAAGAACTTGACAAACTGCAACGCTTTGCTTGCGTTGCGATCACTAGCAGTATGAAAACAGCACCCACTGCTGCCCTGTAAGCAATGTTGGGGCTACCACCTCTACACCTTATCGTGCGAGAGGAGGCGGCAATGGCAGTCTTCAGGCTAGGTAAATGTGGTACCTTAGGAAACGACTCCAGAATCAAACACATACGTATAAAAGACGATGCCATCAAGTGGCAACCCATGATGGTATCACCAAACAACAAAATACCCAAGACACACTGCTTCCAAAAACACTACCTCGTACAACTAACCGAAGAACAGAGTGACCACTCAGGTCCAGGAGAACTACGAATCTACACAGACGGGTCAAAAAGTGATAAGGGAACAGGAGTAGGAGTGTGCTCCAATGACCTGAACATCAAAATATCCAGACCGCTAGGCACACTCAACACAGGCGGAATGCCTGGGCATCATCTATGCGGCCCATGCCATAGAATCCAGGAAAGTCATGGACACCCACATTCGCATACTCTCTGACAGTGCGTCAGTACTTCAATCCCTTAAGAAAAACTACATCACCTCGGGACTAATACTAGAATGCCACAACGCACTAGAGCGTATCACAACACTATACCACAACACGGTAACACTACAGTGGATAAAAGGACACAGTGGATCACTAGGTAACGATGCGACGGCGAATAGCGGACGAATTGGCCCGAACCCGTGGAGCCCATCCCCTTCAACCAACTACGCGGATAGCTGCAAGAATTTACCCCCACACAAGCAGAAAGATGGTGATCCTCGTCCCCGGGCTGCAGACAGTCAAAGGAGGCCATGCCTACCCTGGACAGGAAACTCACCAAGCGCCTTCTGCGCTTGGACAGAGTTAGCTTGCGCCTGGTGACCGGGACCATCACAGGACACTGCCTACTAAACAAACACTTACATACTATAGGCGTAAGGGATAGTCCTCTGAGCAGAGCATGTATGGAGGAGGAGGAAACGGTGGCGCACGTGCTGCTTGAGTGCACGGGTGTCGCCGAGATACGGAAGAGGACTCTCGGTTCACCGGAACGTTTCGTAGACGCACTGAAATGCTTGGGAGGCTTAATCTGCTTCTGGAAGAAGGTGGGCTGGTTGGAGTATTTACCCAACAAATCCCTATAGATAGATAGATGAGATACAAATAATTACCTACTGATACCGTGTCCAGGTGACCAAGTGACGCTCAATTAATTAAAAAACTTAATACGTACGAGAAAGTAAGAAGGCCCGTCAACATTACAACACTTTATACCTATTATTGATCTTGAAGATATTATTTTATAGTTAAAATAGCTATTTTTGAACAAGCGCTTCACAAATTATAGGTTAGAAATTGCGAACCTATGTGATCAACCTATTAGTAAGTAATAAAAGAGGCTACTTACATTAATTACACCAAACCAGGTATCTATAATGAGTTTTGTTACACTATCTAACACTTAAAACTATTTAATTAAAATAAAATACGCTCGTAATCATTGCACCACAAGCCACGTGTCACGCACGTTTCCTGGGGATCGAGTCTGCTATTGCAATCGTGTCTCAATGACCGGTTAATGATCGATTTTTGGCGTTTAACGTCAAACTTATGACACATTTCCCATACAAAAACTGTCAAAGTTGTCAAATATTCGATCAATGACCGGTCATTGAGATACGATTGCAATAGCAGACTCGAGCCCCTGTTTGTTTGATAAACCCGCTATGTGTCATTTCAAGGCGCAATTCCAAGGGACTCGCTTTGAAACAAAAATACGCTATGTGTCTCCTGCACACATAGAGGGTTTTTTAAGTTCGTTTTTGACCAAAATTACATAGCTGATTTTGTTATCTTCTTAGCCAAATGAGTTATGAGAAAACGGATTTTACAGGCGCACGTGGCTTGAGAAATACTATAAATTAGCATCAAAAACCAATTTACAAAAAAAATACATAGCGGATTTTGCAGGCGCAGCGACGATATGTCACGATCGGAAAACCACATTGACAGAAAGAAAGAAAGAAAGCAAGCAAGAAAGAAAGAAAGAAAGACCTAAAGAAAGAAAGAAATAATATTTATTGGCAATAGTTAAAAACATCCACACACTGTTACAACATGAAAATAATAAAAAAAAATAGTAAACAATAAATGGCATGTCTCACGGCTGCACCAAAAGGCTCATTTCATTTCATTGGCTTCATCGGAAAGTCATCATCGCCAAAAGGCTCATTTCATTTCATTGGCTTCATCGGAAAGTCATCATCGCCAAAAGGCTCATTTCATTTCATTGGCTTCATCGGAAAGTCATTATCGGCCAAGCCCTAACCCAACTATCATAAAATATCTTGAGGTCGGCTTCCAGTTTATCTGGAAACAGCTCAGTTCCACTGTTATGCACGGAGTGACTCTGGAAAGTGCAAGCTACAAGCGACGAGGCACCATGAACAAAATGTTCATCCGATAATTCGATAGCATAGTATAATACCTAGCTACGCTCCGCTGTTGCTATAATATTGCTATATTATGCTAATTGGCGATACTGAGACATGCAATCACAGTTTTTCTATGACATTCCTTCGCATGTCCTCTATAAACACATCGGATGAGAATCCTTTTGTACATCACCAGGAGGAGCCAAAGTCAAGTCAGTGCAGAGGAACGAACATTATTGAAGCTGTCGCGGATGAAGTCGAGTAGGACTACACTTCAAGTCTTACATCCTTCAAATTCCGGCGACGCATATAAAGCAGTCTTCCTCAGTACTGACTTTTGGCCGGCTGGAATAGTTTTCAAGCACGACATAAACCGAGTGTGGTTTAAATATTATTTTTATTTATTATTACTGTGCCGCTTGCTATGGGTTTTTATAACCTGAATTAAAGATTATTATTATTATTATTATTGTATCATCTTATACCTATGTCTTTGTTTAAAGCACAAACATTGGACAGTTCGCACATTTACTTGGTGACAATTTAAAGTACCAAATTACATACTTAAAAACCCACTCCATCTCAGTCTTCACATTGTGTTTATTGAGAGGCATCACTCCAGAAAATCTCCGAAACCATTGTATGCATACAGCTGGTCATCCATTACGCCTTCAAATAAACCGATTGAAAACCAGTGAACGTGACCATTACTCGGAATGTGGGTCCAACACCATCGATTAGGCGGTGAAGAGGTCAACTGAAGCGTGAGCTAAGATCATAGATCTTTTGAAGTGGGTCTAAAATGAACTTTAGGAAGTTTCCCGGATTTTTAATAAGATTTTCCAAGTCTTATTTGCAATGCTCTCATTATGTATGTAGACTCGCCAAAACTAGAGGGCTTTTGAGTAAAATATGTGTCAGGCAAAACAATAAAACGTTATGTTTTATTGTTTTGCCTGACACATATTTCATGTAACCAAAACATTTCATGTAAAATGTTGCCAAGACGCCCACATAAGGTTTGCCTTGTGAAAAAGATATCAGATCTCATGTAGAGCCAAGCTTCTGAATCTACACGGCCTAACCTACCGATCCTAACTTTACAAATTCTACATATCAGTAAAAATGTATGGCTTTGCTGTTTAAATACCGTCGTGGAGGTGATGAGAGTATTTAGTTTCTGAAGTAACGAAACAGCCAAGCTATACATTTACACTGATATGTAGAATTTGTAAAGTTAGGGTCCTTTTTTCTTTGATGGTTTACTGATTACCAAAAGCGATAAATCAGGGCGGTATTTCGCTCTGAAGCGGTTATATTATATCATACAAACTTCCACCCCCCATTGTAGGGGATGGGGGACGAAAGTTATGAGTTTATATTTTTTTTGTTGGTTGTATACTAAACTTAGATTACTTACCAAATTTCAGCTTTCTAGCACTTGAGGAAGTAGCCAAACATTTTGATGATCGTCAGTGAGTCAGATAACAATGAAATCTAAAGAATTAAAGATATTCAATTGAGACTTTGTATGTTTAATTAGTCTATTAATGACATCATATCCTGAGAATATGAACTCTCTGTTACATCGGAAACCAACTCTATGAGGGTTCAAAAAAACGACGATACACTTCGAGAAAAGGTAGGTAGTGCCCTTGCGTTTCGCTTGGCTCGTCTTGGCAGATATCTAACACACTCATTTTTTTTTCTTCGTGAAGAAACCGTGCCTGAGAAATATTTCTCGAGGGCATATAATGCCAAGTCAGAGGCCCATGCGGCATTTAAACTATGACACCAGGTGAGTCACACCATAAGAAGAAGACGTTTCGCCATTTATGTTTGAGTCCCATGTATTATTATCGTTAGCCTATTGTCACCAACTGGGCACAAATTCAGACTCCGGGCTGCTACTGAGTAATTCCAGAAAGAAAAGCTGCGACGAGGCAAACTTTCTGGTGAACTGCAAGAATCCCTATCGATTGAAATAAGGTAATACTTTCACCATTTTGTTTCAAAACTAGAGTATGATGCTATCTGTAGATTCTAAGCAAAATGCGTAAAAAACTGATAAACAAACTATCTACTTACAAATTCAATCACTCCTGCGCATTATTTGTCTACATCTGGACAATGAGCCTAATACGCCTTCCAAATTCAAACGCACCAATGGTCACTTAGAATTCGGCGCCGTAGTTTTTTTTTACTTTGCGGCGAGGCAAAGGCGATGTCGTATCGGCAGCCTAGTAAGGATTTAAATACAATTGTTACATGTAATGGATATGCACTAGAGCATAAATGGTCTGTATGTTTGTTTGTAAGGCCGACACCTCAACAACATTGTTCAAGACCTTTTTGTAAGTAAAAGTGACCGCTGGTCGGTCCTTGGTCAGAAGTATCGGATTTTTGTAATCCTGGCTCAATGAGTGGTTGTTAAGATTTAATTCTTATGTGGCGGTAAGTTGTATAGGCAAAGAGAGTGACCACCTTGATATTAAATATGTTTTAAGAAGATTATTGGAGAATTTGAAATGTGAAATGAACGTGGAAGCAGCGAAGAAGTACCTAAGTGGAAGCACGTGACATCTGTGTTGAAGCAAATTATCTTCTTAACCAATTGAGGTATTTGTCTTTTAAATTACATGCGTTCGTCTGGTAATGGTATATATGTACAGACGCCAGCACATCAAGTTACCCCAATGTGTCAAATTTTCCCAATTGAATATGAACCTTATTCTGTTTAACAGAAAGTTAAAAAATATTACACGCGGTGACTGTTAAAGAATAGCACTGCTATATACATTTTGAATGTGACATTTATTATTGGGAATAAAAAGCATATTCTGGCACTAAATTGGCCTAGGTCTTCGAAGGGTTAACTCACACCGAAAGCGCGGTGAAGGGCAACGAAGCGCAGCGAGCACGGCTCCGTTTATGGAATCCGCCGGAATACCCGCGGCGCCGCGGGCATCCGCGCGACTCGTTAGAGTTTCTCATGGGATAATAAGTATTACAGTAATGAAAATAAAGTTAAAATTCATATGACACTGAAACTGCGTTACGCTTCGCTGCGCTTCGATGCTCTTTTGGTGTGAGTTGAGCCTAACTTGGAAAATAAATATCTTACAATAATTGTTGATCTACTGATCTGATTATTATTATTAATAATAATAATTATTGAAGATCGCTTAACCGCTTAAGCAAGACAAAACCCTCGGGAGACTGTTCGAGCTATTAACAGCTCGAACAGTCTCCTGAGGGTTTGGTCTGAGCGGTGGAATCGTTCGAATCCCTGTTTCAGCGGTGCTTACAGCTTAATGTTAGCGCCTCTCCTCGTATTATTTGAAAATGTTTGTATCTTATTGTGAATGTTTAATTTAGTTATCGATTATTTTAATGTGTACTATTTTAATTTGTTGATGATAATGTATTTTTTTATGGTTTTTTATCATTTATTGACTGTTTAATTGTATTATCTGTTTTATTGCGTACCCGTTGACAAACGTCACGTCGGGTTCACCAATGTAGGGTGCTAGGTACGCTACCTATTCCTACGCTATACAGGAATCTAACCCGTATAGTTTGCAGGTAAGCGCTATTATAGCAGAGCAAGCGCCCTACAATGTTTTATGTGATTTTAATTTTGAAATAATGTATGGGACTGATCGCAAAACACCAAATAACTTCATATAACCAAGGCCTACGTCTTCAATGATGGTATCGGTTAATAAATCAGAAATAAAAACAAGATAATTTCACATGTATCTTATGTTCGGACGTATCTTGGGAGCTTCCATTTCACGGCCGAACGATTCGTGACAGCTTTGAATTCTAACCTGAACCCAAATAATACACTGGCTTTCAAAAACACAATCAATCTTAGATGTCTTGTCTTATGTCGCTAGCTTCAAAGTTGAAAATTGCATGGCAAATGATGGAGACGAGTGTAAATGTCATGTTGTATTAGTAGGGGTCAATGTTGCTAGTTAACTTTAGCATTTTGATAACTGAATGTTTTGCTACTGTTTGCTTTGATTTCCGTATTGTGAAACGCATGGTGGCCAATTGAGTTAAATTGATGGGTAACATAGAAAGTCAGAATGTTGTTGTTCATGGCTGCATATATACACACACTTAAGTAGTCACATTTTTTCCCATGAGGGAAAGTCACAAAATCAAAATTACTTGTTTGCCATATATTTAATCTTTATAAAAGGCGTGTATTTTGCCTTCGATATTCTTTTTGAAACAATAAGGGAAATTAAGGGGAAATGCTTATTTTTGGCCATGTTTTTCCCATCTATGTAGTAAATTATTACTAAAAATATACTCATTTAGTAACTTATATATTGCTATTACCAATTTGTAAAGAGTACAGAGATATCAAAAGCCGATTTTCTAATCACAGTCATTAATTTGTTTATTGCATTCTAAACTCATTCTCAGTGGGGATTTCCATTCTTAATAAAAAAGTCCTACCAAGTTATATGTAGAAAAAAATCTGTTGTTCCATTAAATCTGTGATGCCAATCCTAATGCGTTTCATTTGTTTCTTCCTTCATTCGCATCACTTGGCCAAATATTTCTCAGTGAATGATCATTTCCCTTTGATGGGTAAGTATTTCTTACATCTTCTTCTAGTAGATCACTATACGATTCTCTTGATATGTTTCCAAGCTATGCTAATTCACCATACGCAATAGAGTAAATATTCTGATTAATAAAAATGACTCTATGACCCGTAGACCAACAAGGTAATCTCCAATATGTAATAAACTGTGGGCTCCATTAATCATATTCTTTGGGTCGCTATTTTGAAATGTTTTAGGATGGTCACTCATGTGAGAGAATGCATTTGGCAGAGATTTAAACATACAAATATTAACTTTGGAAACTGCAGACTGCCTCGTTGGTTTAGTAGTGGTAACTATGGTAAGATACGGTCCTAGGTCCGATTCCCAGTTCTGGCAAAGTATTGTGACGTTTGTGTACAAAAGGGAGGTTCCCTTGACAGGCAATGTGACGTTTGTTAAACAAAAGGGAACTTCTTGTTATAATAATACAACACTAAAAAGTTTAATCTTTTTTTAGTGTTGTATTATTTAGATAAGTAAGTATAAGTTCTTCAAACGAAACAGACTCTTCAGAGTCACAACAGAGTCTTGCTATGGAGTTTGTTGCGCCCCATCTTCTTTCCAGCAAAAACACTAGGACGTGTTGAAAGGTGGGCGTTTTGCGGGGTGTGACCGCAAAAAACAAAGTTTACAATTTGCTGGAAATTATGTTAGTAAACACAAAACAGAGAAACATTCACAATTGTGCATGAATGTAAGAAACATGATTTGCACTTTAGCACAGTATCTAAATATTCATTAGAGAATAATCGCGCTAGACTAAATATTTTAGACCACCCAAATACAATGACTTGGCTAACATAGGTACTGTTATTTTAGTGTTTTCATCATAATTATCAGTTAAAAGACCGTATTTTTTATAGCGTGTACATTGATCAGCAAAAACTGTTTGTCAAATGATTTGTAGTCGAGAAGCACTGAAATTGAACAAAAAGATGAAATAAAAGTAGAACAAAAGCTCTTCATAAAATCTCAGAATTAATGAACAGTTTCATTTATTTATTTCATTTTATTTTGTACTCCCTCTTTTTTTTACTTTATTTATAGTTATAGTTTACTTTTGTAGTTAGTTTATAAGGTCTTACTTATTTTAAGAGTGTATTTTGTATTATTTATATAAATATTTTATAATTTTTTTATTAAAATATTTTTAGTTGTCGTACGTGTATGAAATATACAGGTTTTAATGGTAGGAGACTTTGAGTTTTGTATATAATCTACCATTATAACAACACTAACGATTCTTAAATTCTTTGTACAGTAGATACGATTGGTAATCCTTATTCCGTGGTTAATAACAGCCCCACGGTTCGGTCTTCTAAGTTAAACAGCACATGCCGAGGCCAGTTCTTGGATGGGTGATCATCCAGTACATACTGAATATAAATGTGTTTGTAGCAAAATACGCAATAGCGACCGAGCCCGAGTAAGATTGTTCAATTACATTGCTTACCAAAAAAGGTGTGCCCATGGAGTGTGTAGAATTAATTAAATTACAATTTGACCTCTGCTACTAAGCCGCAGGGGTCTGCACTGGTAATTTTGTGTGGTCACACGATGAGCCGTGGCTGCTGTGAGCTATCCATACCTGGAATAAAAAAAATATCCCAGCGGGTCACATGGTTTTCAACAATCTATCCACTGAACAATTAGATCTGCAGTGCGATTCTGGTCAAATCACCGCGTGAATATGTAAGTAGACGTAGTGAAGGCGTGTTGAGCTGTCATTCCATACTAATGCTAGGCATTGACAGATCACTTCACTCAAGTTTTTACGGCATAACTTTTACTGAATCGACCGGCTGATCGCATTTATTTGCACAAAATACATTATCATTTAAGGGGTCTTGTTCGTTTGCACAAAATTAACAAGACCCCTATAAGTATTACTTATTTGGAATCATTTATTTTCACGGAATATATAAATAATATCTTAATATAGGATTTTAATATGTTTCATGGTGTAGACCTAGAGAAGTCGCGGGTGGAAGCTAGTATCACAGTATAAATATTAATATCTATCTATTTTCCAGAGATATTATTATATATAGATATGTCGGCGTCAGCGATGGCTGAGCGATGAGCTGACACCGATGGGGGTTTCGTGGTACAGAGTTCATAACGTAGAATAGCAATCTTCATTGCAGTAATAACCTCACTTAACAATCTTAATCACAAAACAACTCAAATCTAGGTAACTGACAGTTTCGTGTTGGATGTGTGTCTTCGTCGGTGTCTCAAATCAAACTGAGCTCTGCCCAGCTCCCACGCACCAGCACGACTCTGTCCACGTGACATTACCGAAAACACATTCGCGCCATTTTCAAATGACAAGTAACGTCACGCTGGTCACCATAGACTCTGTACTAAGTTAATCAACTTCACAACTTATTATTCAAGAATATCGTTTTCCACGACACGGCCATCATGACCATCACACGTCCTCGTGTCTACTTTCTTCAATATTTGTGAAAAAAATAAAAACACACACACACAGAAGACACGTATACGCACGCACGCTCGTATTGGTCACATACTTCAAAACACACGCACGCACGCATTTTTCACATACTTCAAAACTCGGTCATTCTGACCACAACTAAATTTTCAAGGGTGTATGTCAAACCTTGACACCTCTAATCGAAACAAATCCAGGCAGAATGAATCGTCACTAAGACCGATAACATTACTAGAACTGAAAGTGTACTAAGATAGTGCTATGCAAATGCACGACATAGTAGATATTACATAGACTTTCACATACCACACAGGCTAAAGCTAACAGGTACCACACAGGCTCACGAGTGCCACACATAGGTACTCACAGGTGCCACGCAGGCTTACTGGTGCCACGCAGGCTCACGGGTGCTACACAGGCTCACAAGTGCCACACGGGCTTACGGGTGCCACGCAGGCTCACGGGTGCCACACAGGCTCACGGGTGCCACACAGGCTCGTCACTGCCACACAGGCTAGTCGTTGCCACACAGGCAAGTCATTGCCACACAGGCAAGTCATTGCCACACAGGCTAGTCATTGCCACATAGGCTAGTCATCGCCACACAGGCTAGTCAATGCCACACAGGCTAGTCATTGCCACACAGGCTAGTCATTGCCACACAGGCTAGTCATTGCCACTCGGGCTAGTCATTGCCACTCAGGCTAGTCATTGCCACTCAGGCTAGTCATTACCACACAGGCCATCTGCTTGTGATCCAACCCCAGAAGCTAACCATCTCAGCCGCGTAAGTGCTACCCCTCGGAAAGGATATCCTGCGCATAAAAAGCAGACCACGCGCACCTCTTACATGCTCCGGCGCAACTGGATCGGTCACCAAACACTCACACTTAATCCATAGAGTATACGTTAAGTAAGATGAAATGTATTCCAAAACTTTACACATAATCATTAGTAATGACTACTCAGTACTCACAATAACTAAACGAACTTTAACTAAGCCATTTTATGAACTTAAACACGGAAAGTTCTTCAAAGCCTCATAATTATCAAATTTCAAAAGTAAACACTACTCATGGCCCTGCCACAGCTATTGACAATTCGGTATTGCCACCCATATCGTTATCACCTCACGTGATACGACCAACACTTTTCATCTAGAGTCCGCGACTCTCAAGTCATTACATGACCGTACAAATACCTAGTCTTTTTCAAGGCCCAGGTCCCCGCTAGACCACAAGCCGCTCATCACGCCCTGAACGACAACGTATGCAGTTGCGATTGCATCTTATGGACGCGGATTTACCGGAAAGCCAACAAGCGTATCATAGGTCTGTTGAGGTTCTTTTGCCCTCAGAAACATTGTTTTCTTCTTCTAACTCGTTTGAACTTCACAGGTTGGCATCTTACGACTTGACTTTACAACATACTGGTCGCCCGTAAGCGTTTAAAAGAACCTTCACTTCGGGTCAAGCTTAGTTAAGCTAGGCTTTTCATTTTTAATGTAAACCAAGTTACTAACACTTAAGTTTCATTTTAGTAGGTACTATCAAAACGGAACTTAGAGAAACGTTTTTCATTACCATTGATCTAAGAAGTTTGATCTCTTTACACGGTAGTGGGAATTTACCCAAAGTACCTACTATCTAAATTTGACTGTCAATCATCTACGGACATACACACGAAACCATCACGCTTTTCGAGAAGAAGAAACAGGTTAGAAAAGCGGGAACTACGCTGTCGGATAGTCGTACGATACTATTTCTACTTCGCGAAGATCGAGTTGGTAAGGACAGCGATAAACAACACGAGTACGAGTTGAAACTTTTGTAAGTTACCAGAGTGAATGGTATTCCACCCATTAATAGCGATTGTAATTCAGTTAATAGACGCTCACGACTATCTTGGACAGTCGTCTAGTCGGTGAAACATCAGTTTAAGTTTATTCAAATGAATTTGTGTCAATAATAAACAAGATAATAACCTATTGGTACTTCACATGTCTAAGCACAGTATTGAACTCCGCTAATAACTACACTACCTTGTTTATCCTAGGTTCACAGCGCACTGCGCACTTGTAATTAGTAAAGGTCCGACCAATAAGTTACAACACAGTAATTCTAACAGTTCTGTTACTCTTTATCATCATTTATAAGCAATGCATACTCAACTCATGAAACTCATTAAAATCTGTGCACCAACACGAAGAGAATCGCACCAACGACTCAAATCTAACGCAATATGTGCTACAACACATGAAGCGCTTTGTGCACCAACACAGACAGAAATCGCACCAACGATTCCTTATAGACCCATCGCCACATGTTACTCATGAGGTGCGGTCCGAAGGTTCGAGTACGAGTATACAAGCTATTCTTAACCAAATGTGGTTTCACTACCACTGTGTCATTCAATTTTCAAGGAACTTGGTGATCGGGGCATTCATACTTGAATCTAATTTAGTTTGACTTCTGTCCTCATTTTTAATTAAAACACAATCATTAAGCTAATTTAAAAACCTGGTCCTAATATTGTGGTCAAACCGATTTTAAGCTTTGCTCAAATTAAATTTAGGCCAACAACCAGCTTTCTGATACCGTGGTGATATCAACAAGGTTTCCATATGATTTACAAAATAAAGGGAATAGCGCCGCTCTTGCATCAGTTTGAATTTCAATCTCATTTAAATTAAGAGTTCATAATAAGAAAATAATCCACCAGGTATAGTCGGTAAAATTGAAATGATTTGTTATCTTATCAGTCAGTGTCCCAATTTCCAACTATATGGACCAAATTGTTTACTAGTCATCAATAAAAACAGTGAGGGTAAATTAAAAAAACGAAAACCTATACGAAAAACCTATGAACCGCCTAACATGGTGAATGTTATCAAGAAAGGCAGTTTAACTAAGCTTCAGCTCACCTTTGCTATGATATCATAGCCTAGAAACTTTACATAACGCTTCATAGATGAACACTTCGAAATGTTCAAGGAAAATCCGGCTTTAGTCGGCGTTTATTATACACCCAGCAGCCTTTCAACCCTTGCTAAAGTAGCAGCTTTTAGAAACAGGGATTAACTAGGGCAAATAACAGTACCTCACAATAGTTTTTTTGAACTGAGTACCTATCACACTACTTTCCTTTCGTCCGACTTAGTCTGTAAGGTTGACGTCAGAGGTTAAGGTTCAGGTTTTGAAGCCTTTTTCTCGGTTCGGTTCGGTCTATTTACTTACTGAGTTTTAAATGTCACAACTTCGATCGCTGTTGTATAACAACGTAACAAAATATGGCTTCGTAAACAGACCCCAGGCAAAACGCTAAACAATATCTCGATCGCATTATTGTCAATTTAACGCATTAAAATAGTCATTTGCTAATTTAACTTCAAGTAGCCTATCTATTAGATGCTTTGTTAAAAGAATAGCTTTCTTAATAGGGGACTGACACGGACGCATGCCGTAAGCATCCAATAGTTCCTGGACCTTTGACCTTTGACACTACTTATTGCCTTTTGTCTAGGCTGAGTTTTTAAGCTTGCCTATAGACGATAAGGTTTGAGTTTGAAGTCTAATTCTCAATTCACAAGGGGTACTCAACCCCTGCACGATAAACCAATACCTAATTAAAATTATGGCAATATTCATAACGTAAAGTAATCATATAGGATCTCTGTACATACCCGCGGTATCGACACTTTTAAAACAAAGAACTGATTGGGTTAACACCCATAATCCACCACACATTTTTGTTTCGAATTAACCAACAAACATTTTGTTGATTGCGATACCCTCCTTAAAACATTTCTCGAACGATCATTACTATCACACACCTATTTGAAATGATTAATTATCTTTTTTACGCGCTACCCGCATATAAAATAAACTATTGCCACTATTTAAAACTTCGTAAATAATTCGTTCGGTACTAGGTCTATGTTTGTAGGTACTACCTAGGTATGCCCTTTACACAAACGTTCGCATTGACCTCTAAAATTGCGACTATAGTACAACTTAGCAAGACAACATCCGGTACCTACCGAAATCAAAACAAAAATTACACGACTCACCGGATTGTTGTTACTACCAGAAAATACCAGTTATTTCGTGCACAACTGCACATCTGTAGTTGCGCCACGCTGCACCGCCGCGCTGCTGCCCGCGCGCCGCCGCGCTGGCAACCCGCGCTGCAGGAGCCTCGCATCTTGCACCTCGCATACTCTCTTGATGGAGCCCGATGTAGCAAACAGACTTCAATCACTGCATCTTGTTCTTCTGGTGCATCACGACGAAGATCTCATCACATCTCGGTGAAGCTCGCCAGTAAAGTTGGAAGCAAGTTCTTTATGCCACTTCTGATGTCGGCGTCAGCGATGGCTGAGCGATGAGCTGACACCGATGGGGGTTTCGTGGTACAGAGTTCATAACGTAGAATAGCAATCTTCATTGCAGTAATAACCTCACTTAACAATCTTAATCACAAAACAACTCAAATCTAGGTAACTGACAGTTTCGTGTTGGATGTGTGTCTTCGTCGGTGTCTCAAATCAAACTGAGCTCTGCCCAGCTCCCACGCACCAGCACGACTCTGTCCACGTGACATTACCGAAAACACATTCGCGCCATTTTCAAATGACAAGTAACGTCACGCTGGTCACCATAGACTCTGTACTAAGTTAATCAACTTCACAACTTATTATTCAAGAATATCGTTTTCCACGACAGATATATTAATATATATCTATATATAATAATATCTCTGGAAAAATGCCGACAACTTCTACACGCGTTAGACTTGAATAATACCTCTCGCACTACGAACATCGTTTTGTTTGCAGTGTGGGAGCGGCTTTCCCGCGTCTCGCCTCTCACACCCCGCACGATTGCCCTGTCTAGACGGTTTCGTGGTACAACTGTATGTTTTTAGACTGTGCTAGTATCCTATACAATCGGCTGTCAATCAAGTGGTGTCGATGGATCACTCTCTCGTAACGAATGCGCGCTGACCTTCACCTGAGATTATTTTATCAATCCTCTGCGCATGAGCCTCTGAACACAGAGTTTCTTGTAATTAATAACTATAGCTTCTGCCTTTGACTTCGTTCACTTTAAATTATCCTTACAATGGCACTCAGCCAGCAATAGTGTTACTTTCGATCAGTGAATTTATTTTTTAATTAAATTACCTAGTCGTTTTGGAGATTGCCCCCTATACACCCCTATTTTTTAATTAGTACAAAAAAAAATAGGCTGTATCCGTACCTGTTACTGATCATATTTGCGTAATCAAAAGTAAAAACAAAACGAAGTTCAATTTTTAAATATGCCAACTATTTATTTAAACTTAAATAACGAAAACAGCTGTTGGAGGCGGGGCATGCTTGAGCGAGATCACGCGAACGTGAGCGAGAGATGACGATTAATGAATACTACTATGTCACGAATAGCCTGTACAATATCTCCATAAATTGGATGACTTTTTGGGATATAAGCTAACGCTAATAACTTTGCTGTTTATGAATATTATTAATTAATACTTTACAAATATAATGAGAAGACCGTGGTGTACACGTGAAGTAAACTTACAAACAAAAGAAACGCCTCTGTACGCAAAATACGCGCTTAGTCGTGGAATTGCGGACACCTGCCCGATAAACCTTATAACTTAACCTACCTCTTTATAGTATTGGTAGGTATAGTTAAAAGATGAAGACTGGGATATGTTTAAAACTTTTGTGCTCTGCATATTTTATTGTTTTATTTTTCGTACTTTTTGAAGTTTTGTAGTCAACATGGATAGTTCGTCCGTTTTTCCATACACGGTTTACTTTAGAGACTTTTGCGACTCTTGGGAAAGCTTTAATTGATAAAATATACAAATTCTTCTAAGGAACCCTGCACTGGTGTAAGACACCCGCACTTGGCCGTTTTTTTTAATTATTACGAAATAAATTGCAAACGTTTTAATTTATTTTTAGCGTTCTTATTTAATTAACGTTGAAGCTAACTAATATCCGTAAAAGGAGAACCAGCAGTAAAAGGCCACATTCTATACTATTTTTTAATTTAAATGGAGTAATACAATTCCGTTATCTACCAGGACCACAAATTTCGAACAATACAAAAATACAGCACATCATTTTTTACCAAATGCCTTTAGAAAAGCATCAGCGGTTAAAAATATCTATGTATTAAAAACTTACAAATCACTTAAGTAAGGAGCTAAAAATTAAATTCCTAACTATTCTTAGAAACACACTTTTCAATTTTTCAAACAACTTAACGATTTATAAACAACAAACAACTAATAGAACCCGAAAACGGATTATCATAATGACATTTCTTTGTTAGTAAACTTTTGACAAAGTTATCGCGTAATCCAGCCAAGCAAAATTTCCCTTTACTCACTTAGAATAAGATCTATTAGACATGCTTCATGATAATGTGTGGTTTGAGAGGGAGAGTTTTTCAAGTAGAGTGGTGAATGCAAAAATTAACTTTTGGCCAATAAATTTTGACAAAGGCAAGTTAATATAGCATGGTTCGTAAGCTACTGGGCGGTCGACCACAAAAAATGTTATGATCTCATATCGACAATGGCCAGCTATAAAAAAAATACTCCTGTCAAGTGATTTGACAATAGATGAAAATAAAAGTTTCGCAAAAAATATGACGAGAAGTCAATTTTAGAATATTTCTAAGAGATATGAGACTGCAGTGATGGAGTGACGCCTTGAAGATGTGAACTGGGGTTCAATGACGAAAAAAGGAAAGCTCAATACTGTAGTATCTAAGCGTACGATAGTTTAAAGACCAAGCCTTTACTTTTCGGAAGTGGTTCTGTGGTATATAGGTTACATTCCAATAACAATACCAACCTCTTACTGTCCCATTTCGGGGAAGAACCCTTTTTTCATACACAGAAGACATAAGCATTCATAAAAATAGTAAAAATATAAACTTACCTTGCATCTCTGGATTTATTTTGTACGGAGTTCCTGAATATATCAACTATCTCAAATCTTTCTGTGATTGCGATCAATATTATGTCCTAATGAAATACGAGTACATTCTTGCACTCGTACGGGCCAGCACATCGAGCTACCCCAATGTGTCACATTTGTTTAATAGTCTTTCAACTTCATTACAAATATAATCAGATATTATGTTTAATTGAGAAATTTTACAAATTGAGGTAGCTTGATGTGTTGCCGTCTGTAGTCAACCAAAAGCCGATCGAGAATCTGCTTTTGTCACATCATATACTTACAATTTACGCAGCTCAAAACGTTGGTCCGACCAGATCCGCACCAATTTTGATTCTACTGTATACAATGCCCTTTACACCGCTAGAGATAAAAACAGATGAGGAATATCCCTCAGCATTGAGGAGTACGACGCAAGGAAGGGGATACATACTATTTGTCCTTTTTATGTTCCCGATAAACATGGATTTCCCATTTTCCTTTAACTCGACGTCAACTAAGTGTGCGTAATATGACAACTTAACCGCTGTCAGCCAGGCGATTGGTCAAGTAGGTCGGCTACGGTCGGGTGATGTCGGCGTTGGCGCCCGCGCAGCACGCCCCACGCAACAAAAGGTTACGTCTCTATTTGCTGAGGATGTTCAACTATTTCATAATAATTATGATACTGATGAAAGAGAATTGTAGTTGCCAACACTATAGTTTTTTTAGGAACCTTATGACATATGCTATGCAAACGTTTGAAAAGGAGAAGATTAATTTGTAAGCAAGACAAGATTGTGAATGAATATATAGTGTAGTCGTAATCTAAGGGCTTACAAACTGTTCGCTAGTTTCTGAGATCAAGCTTGGCAGCTGAAGAACGTAGTTTCAATCTTCATTTTGTTTAGAGAGATATAGTATGTTTACTGTTTAAATTTGACTAACGTAACACTAATATAGAATCATTTTTTGTGTACCAACTAACTTTAAAACAAAAAAAAACTTACACAAGTGACGTGCCAGGAACCGCCGAAACATTTGGGTTGAATCGATTGCGCGATAACGATTAATATTGTATTTCAGAGGACCCGCCGCTCTGACACCTTGGCTCATCGTTCGATCCATCATTTCTTAATAGTTGCTCAAAGTTTAGATGACTTCAAATTGGATGATCTTGACCGCAGCAGTTTAATATGTAAGTAGGAAATATTTTAGAGCGTTATCATATTAATATAGTGATAAAACCAATACATGCAGATTAGTCCTTGTCTGATGTTATAGTCTCTAGAGTCCGCCATAAGTTATCTGAGTATCAAGGGATTTGTTAAAAAGAAACTAGTACACTTATAGGTACAACAATTTTAATGATAATGTACTACAAAGAATAAATTTAAAAAGGATGCTAATAACAGACGGGCTGGTCAAGAAATAGTTTATTACAATAAAATACATAAAAAGTAAATATAGTGTATCGGGAGACATACTTGCGTGCACAACTGCACAAGTAAAAACAAATGAGAAGATCATAGTAAAATATGCTTGACCTGTATTGGTTTTTTTTTTTGTGCACTGAAGCTTTTATGGAGTAAAGAGTGTCTTTTTGTCCATAATGATTTGTTATTTCTCATGCAGACTACAACCTGTGTCAATTCCTGCATCTATAGTAATGTTTTATAATATCATATTTTACTTTATACACACCGTTTTGTGTTAAGTTAAAACTACATTCTTCCTTTCAGTGACTTCTTCCTTCCCTTGACTCGGTATTTGGGGTTGAGTTCTCACATGCCACGTCAGATCGTTCTGTTGGATTTGCCTCTCTTGGATAGGTCTCTCAGGATATCTGACTAACAAGTCAAGGGTGGGTGCTCTCGGCCTATTTTTCGCTCAGGTACCCATTCCAATATAGGCGGTTCTTGATCATTTTACAAATTATAGCAGTGACTTTAAAACTAACTTGAATGTGTTCATTTAGAATTTTACTTTAAGCGTCAATGTTAACCCTTTTAATGTTTGTTAAAAGTTTGAGCTCCGCAGTGTTAGCGGGCGGTCTCGCGACAGAGTCGTCGCGACTAATTAACGATACACGACGATTATTCCGAATAATTAGGCCTCACGCATACTTACTCACCATCCCACACGTACTGACCACACAGTATTAATGACATTGTTTTTTGTAAAGAGATTTTTTGAAACACGCTGATTCTAATGGCTAAGAAACCTTTTATTGTATTGATTGTGAATATATCACAGCGCAATGAGTCAGACAGGCAGTCAGACCCACCAAGAATCTTGTTGACTGGCAAACACCCTTTGATCATTGCAGAAACTTACCATCATTATCTTCCTGACCTCTAAATAAAAGTATTTTACATGAAGCGACTGTTTATCTATTGTTCACAACTCTGTTACTTACCAGGCAACACATTTCAGATGAAGACTTCATCTCATAGATGGTAAGAGAAATGATGAGATGGTAATAATCCACTTCATCATGAAGTGGATTATTATTGATAAATTGATATAAAATTTCTACTTCGGGTAGAAACGACTTAGTAGAGATACCGTAATCTCTAGGTAAAATCGACTTCAAAGAGATAATGTAATCCCTATATCTATTAATACGTAAAGCGTAAACATCGGGTCTTTTTAAAAAAATATCAGGCCTCCAGAGGAGTATGAGATTGTCTATGCCCATAAAAATGTTCATATGGAGAAGGAGTGCAGAAAGCTAGTCTTGACTAGTCTTAATAAATAAAAGATTAAATAACGTTTTATTAGACTACTTTTTACACGTCAATTACAATAATAACATCTTAATTATAATTTTATTATAAAATATTAACGAGAAGATTTTACGGAAAGATTTTTGGCGTCCCACGTCTTATCTCTATCATCTTTCTCTTTTTTCTTGCCATCTTTAAAACTACATTCAAAATTAGACCTTGCTTGCTAGGAACTAGAGTTGGGCTTAAGTTTTTGGTGCCGGTCTTTAGAATGAAAATCAAAGTCGGTTAAAAATGGTGATCGGTCGACATTTTGACAATTCGATGCTCTAAGAAAGTGTCAGCTGTTTTGAGGACCACCAGGCGACGTCGCGCGCCAAAACGATGGGTAATAAGATAGCGATAGTTTAAATTACAATTAGTGAGAAATATTTTGAATGATCGTTGGACGTTTGGAATGTGTCTGTTGGGGGCTCTTTAGGATTTTTGTAATTCATAAAAGCTACTTCTACAATTATAGAGTTCTAAGCACGAAATCATTTCAATTTTAAAATACTATCAGGTTTGTTATTATTACCATGATGATCAAACTGTTGATAGAATAAATATTCTAGGTAAAGTATAAAATTAACTGGTCATTTCAATCTTCAATAATAAAAACACACAGGTACGCGAACCTTTGGCTCAACCAGATTATAATACGGCGGTATCATAACAGAAGCCTTCCATACAAAATTGATATTGTAACCAACTGATCAATGAACTTAAATACCTAAATAATTTCAGTACAAACAACTCCTACATAACAAAAACTCAATCTAACAAAGAAGCAAAGACGCCGCCGCGTAAGGCCGGTATAAAAAAATAATCCGCCCCAAGTATCAAATAATAAACTTGGTAGCAAGTGAATTTTGGAGATCGGGTTGCGTTCCTTAGCGCGGTAAAAAAAGAAATAAAAAAAATAAACTTATTTTTTAAAGGTTCGTGTGTTCGAAATTCAAACATGACGTGTAACGTCAGCGGCCGACGAAAGAGGTCGGACGTTTTTACTTTCATCTAAAAATTTTGGTTAATTTTATTTTATAAGTGTTAAGTGTTTCGATACATAATTTATGAGGTTTTTTACAAAAGTTTTTATTTTTTAATTGGGTTGGTTGTTACGCAATAGTGAAAATAGAAACAACACTATGGCAGTATGCTTTCTATTTGTTTTTATACCTAGGTACTCAAGTAATTGAATGTGCTTCGTTCCAATCTTCGAATGAAAATAGGTTTTTTGTAATATTTAAGACTTGACAGAACAGGGCATAACGCAGACCCCGAGGGAGTTCCTTTTTTACAGTTCTGAAGACAGAGAGTGTGGAAACTTTTTAGTTAAACAATATTTAAAAGGTAATATTCAAACATGTGCTATAAAATAATGACTTGTGAGTTGTGTCATTAATATTATTAATAAAAAAAATCTCTGTACAAACAACGGTTTTTGCTTACATATCCTAGTTATCTAGTATATTTCATCAAAAGAGAGAGAACACAATACAAGCACTAGAAACCGTTTTTTCGTTATTTGATAGTTATATTTTTATTGACTTAACCTTTTAACCACTTGTGTCGCATATTATGCGACACATATTTCCGTATCCCTACCGTTCGTGTTGTATTGTTGCGATAGAGAACATGCTTTCGTTTTTTTTTTTCAAAATACGGACTGTGTGGTACAACTAAAACCATTATCGAATTGTGATATGATTTATGTAACAAAAACTAAAACTCGATACAACAATTGTTTCTCCTTATTTACTGTAGGCATTTTTTTATTGATTTGTAGCAATTTTGGGCACTAGGGGCACGGCAACTAATATTTAGCCAAACGCTTGAAAGGTTAAGAACATTTACCTAATGTAGGATATCTCTAGTAACCATTAGAGATATCCTACATTAGGTAAATGTTCCTAACCTTTTAAGCGTTTGGCTAAATATTAGTATAAGCGTTTGGTTATGATGTGCTAAGCAATTTTATTGGAAGTCTGAGTGAAGTCAAATGAAGTCACGGCTTTTCATCTTAATCTTAAGTCTCAGACATTAAATATAGGATGTATATTTAATGTCTGTTTATATGTATAAACACAATTGTTATATTTTACACGAACTATTTAATGGGTTACAAATATAGCTGATACTTTTCAGGAATTCTGTACTTCTGTAACGTAATTCATCCATCACATTAACGAAAATGAAAATCATAAAATGCTTCCACTTAATTATGCATTAATCGCGTCTGATACACGAAATGAAATACCCCACAACAGGTTATCGAGATAACAGACGATTAAAAATTAAAAATCCAATATATTTGAACGGTACATACACGATATACGACCTTTGCGCTTTGGTATTAAAAATTAAAATGTAACATTACTGGCCGTTAGATTGAGATGGAGATAAAGAAACAAAAATAAAAGTCGGGCTGTTTGAATATGGAACGTCACGTCAAGGGAAACGTCAAATTGTGACAGTTTCCGCGCGGGCGAGCCACGATGAGGTTCTCCGTTCGGTGATACAGTGCGTTGCTCCCTCCTTCTTGGAAGTATCATCAGCACTTTTGTTGGCGAATTAAATGCTATTTTTACGGTTAATTAAAGACAATTACACGCATTTCTCAGTATTTGGGTTGGCTGTCAACAATCATTTTGTTGAAAACATAAATGACAGTGTTATTGTATTTGGATGTTTCAAAGATCAAACCTTTATATGTACCTACATGACACACAACTCTGATTGAAGTAAAGAAGATTTCAAAATAAAATGCCTTTTAATTATTTTTAGGATTGCAGAAATAAGTGACGTAGAGACCAAAGTTGTAGGGAATGCCAAAGAAAACACATGAAATGGAATGCGATGGGGTAGACCGACTCTAAGTGAATTCAAGTTGAAAAAGAAAAAAGAGAATCAAGTAAAACAAACAGACGGTACCGTTGGCGCCGCGTGGCTGAGTGATTGGCGGCTGCAATGCGTATTACGGGTTCGAGTCGCTCAAGTAACAAGTACACCACGATAATGGAGAAATTCCTAGTGTAAGAAAACTTTCAAAAAAATCTACTCAACCAATAAACTATCCGCTGTTCCGCTTACAAGTAACAACCTGTCTTGCAATTTTTTCGAGGCATCTGCTTTTTTTTTCATTAATAAGGAGCTTTGTCACACAATATTGACTATATTGATCCATCATAGCCAAATTTTGCGCTTTTAATTATTTTTAATGATTATATGATTAATAAATTGTATAAAGAGTTTATGCCTGGTCCGACATAGGCTTAGCTAAGATCTGATCTCTAAGATGAGATCTGTATTTGCTACTACTGTTCTAAAGATTCAAAACTTATTTAGTATGCTAAACAGATTTCTCCTGAGGTGCTAGCCCCTTCCACACTCCACCAGAATATGATGTGCATCCTTGATTAATCCACATTTATCGCAATTAGGTGAATATGTGATACCCGTTAGGAATGTTAACTTCCTTAATGGGATGTGACCGGTTCGAAGCCTTTTGGCAATAACAATATCTTTTCGATTGATTGCTCAATTATTTATCCAGGGAATTGTTAACGGCTCACGTTGAATGGTGTTGTATACCAGATACCTTTCTCCCTTAATCTTTCATCATGATATTCTTTCCACCCGATCTTCTTAATTTTCAATCTTGTAAATTCTTTAATTTGAAGGGCCGATATCTGCCACTTGTCAAAGAGCAAAATAAAGCAGTGCCTAATAAGTACTTAGTTCACATTTCATAAGCAACTGCTGAGCTGCTACCTAATATACTGTCTCTTATGTGCAAAACCCAATGCAGTCTCCAAAAATACCCCAACACCATAAGGTACTTCTAAATAAAGACCTTCCAAAACTGTCAATACGACATCTATACCACCCTGATTTTCTCATAATGCTCGTCAGAAACCTGTTGGTCCATAAATAATTATTTTGATAACATAATTCGTGTTTTCCGCCATTTGGCACGTTGTCCCTGTCTCGTGTCCTCGTCTAATCGAGCGTCCAACCGATTATTAATCGATAATAATCGACGGCATAACAACTCGATTGTTGGGCTAAGGAATTTACGGTCTGTCGTCATTTTATAGGCAACCGGAGATTATTTGTATTTAGTTAAGGTAGTTGTTCAATAGTGCAGACATTTTAAGGTATCCGTTAAGCTATTGAAATGCCTATTATAGCTGCCTGCACTCTATAAATAGTCAATAGTTAAACGAGTTCAGATTTTAATCTATGGTAGATTTCAGCATTGGCAAAATTCCAATCAGGCCAAGCGCGAGGCGATTTGGTGCATGAAGCGATACTAGACTTTATATTGTAGGGTGAATATATTAGTATGCCATAACATTCAGCTTTACAACAGATTATAGCGAGGCTCTGAGTGGTATACTAGGAATGAATGGTTCCGTAAATTACTCAATCAAATTTAGTGGAATAGGTACACGGTGAGCCTTTATCGTTATGCTGGGACAGAGGTCTTCTATACTGCGACTTTTGACATCGAAATGTTATTTTAATGTAAAAGATTACTTCAATGACTCATTGTAGCCCTATATTTAGTGTCCGTGACATTTTAAATAATTGACATAATTTTTTAAATTTTTTAATTTGATTTTATTTATTTTTTAAATTTCATTTTATAGCTTTCATTTTGTATATTTTTAGTAGTTTGACCATGATGGAGATTAATCATTTGAGCTGGACTTGTATATATGTTAACATCAAGAATTAATGCTCTCTTATAAGATTGTATGATCACACATGTTCAATGCAAATAAATTATTTTGATTTGATTTGATTTTGAACCTTCACAGAGAGAAGACTATTTAATCATATTCTATATCAATCTAAACTAAGCGTTCACCTTTTCCGAATCTTCTGTAAAGAAATACAGAAATAAGTTCGTTATAGGTTAAAACCTTTTTTTAAAGTTCACACATTGTATGGTCAGACAGATCGTACGGGAACCATGTAAGTATGTTATTGTCTGAGGTGGGTAATTTGTGGAAAGCGCCACTCAATGATGAGTGGTCCAGTTCAGGCTATTTTCGCATGTGTTAGCAGTCAGCTGCTTTAAGACAATGACGTAGCAACTCTGCGAAGTATAATATTTTGATGTAACATCTTGCATGCCATGTGTGTACACTTATGTTACGAACAAATAAATGATCTCATCTAGAAAATAATAGAATAATAATTGTTTGCTTAAAAACATAGTATAAAAAGTACATGTTTTTTCTTAACAGCAATCGTACAATTTTCCAGAACCATTTTTAAAATTTATTTCCTAAGAAATCTTTGACTCCATAAAATCTTTGAATACACAGCCTTTCATGCAATTTATTTTTAACCGACAAATTAGGCAATAATCTGATCCCACCAAAACATTTCATGTAAAATGTAGCCAAGACCACCACATAAGGTTTGCCCTGTAAAAAGATATCAGATCTCATGTAGAGCCAAGCTTCTGAATCTACACGGCCTAACCTACCGACCCTAACTTCACAAATTCTACATATACACGGAAATAATTTTACAAATCAGACGACCGTCCTATGATTAGCGCGTACAAGCAAACTTTTCAGCTTTATAATATTCGTATATTTAAAGCTATACATACACACATAGATTATATGGAGATACAACTAAAGACAATAGGGTATAAGCATGTAATTTTTTTATATTTTTGATTCACTGTTTACAACGTTTTAACATAGTAAAAAAATATAAACATATTTAAAAATTGCTGTAATGAAGCTTAAAAAAATATTTAAAATACAGAATAAATTTGAGCTGTTTAAACGCTGCCATTTTCGCGCGCCATTTCGATAACGTCATTTACTATGATCCTATTACTATTACTGTGGGTGATTTCGTTCTTCTAACCATTTCACCATGAAAAAAGCTCAAAAAGCAGATTACAGGTATTGCTTGTACCCGAACGCAATAAACATTATCAGATTGTAAAGCACAATCTACTTTCAGAACCACTTTCAGTAATTTTTCATATTTTTTTTTATATGCTCACTATGAAGCTAAAATTAGACTTGAACATTAAATTAGTTCACAACACACACGGCAATAATTATGTTTTCCAATAAAAGTTCATTCCAATACTTAATGTCATACTTACACATTGTATGTTTTGTAGGCGTTGAGTTGTTGTCGTAGTATTTGACGTCAAGTTTCGTTTTAACCAATGGTGATGCGTTTCACAAATTTGAATTTCCCGCGCTTAGTTCGCACTTTTATCTTTAATTTTATATAATTATGACGCTATTAAAAAGTAAAATAATGATTTAGTTCATATTTTCTGCCATTAAAGATTCGGAAAAAAAATATTCGAACCATATTTAAATTACATGCATATTCCCTATTCATCGTCTCCTATCGCCTCTGCACTACGAACGTTAATAAAATAGCACATTCTGTGAAAAGCCAATGCGAATTCGCGCGGAAATGCAAACAGCTGTCACACCTAAGACTTTTCTCTTGTCATCAAAGCTCCTCCTTGATCATCCCAAAAGGGTTGAACGGCACATAACAAAGAGACTGTTATATAAAACACAATATAATGCTGGCTCGGGAGTTTGTTGTGAGCCCAAAGTGAAACAGTCCGCCTTCCCACACCGACTTCTGTTTAAATTGAAAATATGGAATAACTTTGTAAACATCTAAGATTTTTGTACTCTGAGCGGATGATGTTGATACTTTAGCCTTTAAATAAAATAAAAATCAATAAAAAAATAAATTGTTTATTTGGTCTCAAACGGTAACATTTACAAATTTGAATGAAACAGCCCCAGAAAGTAATTTATAAATACTCGTGTTTTGGTTGTCTCGCTCTTTTACTTAATTGATAGCTTACACTATTGAGACTTTATAACAATTATTATTAAGCTTAAAAACTTATTTAAAAACAAAGAGAATCAGAGCAAGTACTGCGATGAGGAGGCAAATGCTTTTGGTTTTGCTTTGGTTTTGGTGAATGTGAATGAAACTTTTAAATAAACATCTAGTATTTCGAAAGACTAATTAGGGGATCCTGATTTGCATAGATTACTTAGGTAGCTCTTAGTTTAAGAGTCATTCAAAACACCTTAGGTTTAAAACAGATATGCCATATTGCTTTAAAACTAACTGATTCATAACATTAATTTCTGATATATCTACTAAAGTATCAAGACACATAAATCGTAACCTTCAACAGGAGCCCAATGCGGTGATGCGTGATAACAAAATTATGGCGGTTGGTTAAGTGAACTATGAAAATAGGATTTCTTTAGCTCACCCCCCCCTCTCCTCCCCCGCACGATGTTACCCCAGGTGGCGGGGTGGGATTAGAAGATTATCAACAATTGATATGCCAGACAAGGTATATCCATAATTATTGTTTTTTTTTTAATATAAGTGGGAATACTGATTACGTCTGGTACTAGATGTTTTTTTATTGTGTATGTATAGATATATGATGGAAGGGTCAACTTGGCATATTCTGACACTATAAGTTCTCTACATCATCCTGAACCCTTCAGTGTTGAAATATCTCGTCGGCTTTCCATGACTTCCAAGTTTTAGGTACCTGATGTTATTTTTGCTTTAAACTGTATAAAATCGTAATACCTGTCTAAACCAATGAGCTTTTAAATGAAACTAATTAAATATACTTTTTACTTACATTAAATTTTAATGGGTCAGTTAGGAATTATGTTTTTTTCATGGTTCTTTGCAGTTTCAAGCAAAATTACCGTTATATTTAAAGAAAAACCGTCACCTGTTTCTTAGATAAATTGTCTTTCACACAACCTATCCACCGTTTTTTTTGGTCTTCCTGTACTTTTGTAACCCTCCACATGTAATGTAAATGTAAGGTTAACTAGTCTAGTGGTTGATTGCTATACCGAAGGTTGTCGGTTCGATTCTCATTCTAGACTTGTGTGATGAGCACGATCATTGTATTTCTGTGTATAGATGTAATTTATGTATAATAATATGTATGTTTATAATTAGAAATATATAAGTATGTTAAAATCAGTTATCTAGTACTACATAGCGCAAGCTCTGCTTAGTTTGAGACTAGATGGAGCTAAGTATGAAAGTTGTAGAATATAATTTTTATTAAAAAATAGCATACAGGGTGTAAAAAGACCGATCACATAGCCGATAACCACACATTCAGTACCCCAGTAGTAGTAATTTAACCAAAAAATAATACTGGGATTTTTTTTTTATCTTAATTAAAAAAATACTTTTTATTGCGCGCATTGCATAGCGCGACAACGCAACGCAACTTTCGATCAGCTAAGCGTCTGGCCACTCGCGCTTGGTTGTTGACCCGACCGGACCACTTGTTTAGTATCCATTGCATTTTTGTATGCGTAATTTAACCAGTGAATTCCCAGGTATGTTCTAGAAGAAAAAAACTATCCCAGTGATGAGTGGAATAATGTAGTTTTCGTTTACGTTAAGGGTCTTTATACAACCTGTATAAACTAATTTGTGTTGTCCTTTCGCCTGAGCAGAGATGCAGCCAAGCCCGTAGTTTCATCAATCTTCATAATATTAAAGCGTCCCTGCTCAACCTATCTAAATATATAACATAGGTACATTTTTTACTTCTAAACAAAACCAAAAAACGTTGTTTACAAACCAAACTCTTGTTTGTTCGCAACAATGGCGGCGAGATTAACCAAAATCGTTCAGTTTTGTTGCGCAAACGCATCTAATCGCCACAGACGCGCCGACACAAAGTGATGCCGCAGTGTGTTTTAACATTATTGTCCGCCATTGATAATACCGACTACTGTGTTTAAGGTACAGCCTTGTCGATAATCGGCATGGTTGGCGCAGCGGTTGAGAGATTGGCTGGTGCGCTGAGTTTCGCACGTTCGATTGTCGTACAGTAAAAATATTTGTACGGCGTAAAGGTAATTTTTCCAGCAGGGAGGCAATGAAACTTTGATGCTAACGGCCTTTGAATGGAAGTGGGAATTTACAAAAAAAAGTACTGCCCTTTAAGTGGACTTCAAGTTACGGTGACTACCAGAGGTCCTGCAGTGCGCTTCGTCACATCTCTGCGAGTAGGTACGTATGACGTCATCCTAGATACACACTGATTATAGCCACTAATAAAGTAGCTGTTCGACAGCTACTTGTTGAATACTTTGCTAAGAGATCATCTATGACTATGAACTGTCAACGGAGATACGGTGTATGTAATTTTAAATGTTACAAGAGAAATTCCTAGAGCAACGTTCTAACCTTTAAATAATCTGGTGACTATCATTTTAAATTTAGAGTCACAGCCTTATGAATATAAGCCAGCATTGCACGTGTAAGCGGGTATGCCTTTTATACCTGGAGGCTGTTATTTTTCAGTTTTGTAGTTGTTTTGATTGAGTTTTGATTTCAATAATAAATGAATTTACTTTTTTTCTTAATCTCGGTATATTGCAGTGTGCTAGCTAACACGTGAATATCAATCATTCTGAAATGTAATGTTTTACAATGTGTATAAACATTAGTGCTATTTATTGAGAATTTCATTGTATAGATTCTTTGTATACCTAGTTCTTCAAACGAATCTGACAGATGTGTTGCTGGGGAGTTTGTTCCGCCACTTTTTCTTCCCAGCAAAAACACTAGAAAGTGGCGAAGGGTGGGCCGTTTTTGGGGGACTGTCTTTATGTATTTTTTGACGTTTAAAAAGTGCTGATTCTCAGCCTAGTTTGAATAAAGACTTTTGATTGATTTTTTGATTTTGACGTAGTATCATGGTTATGTTTTTTATGCTGGACAAAGTCGGAGCTATACAAGGCCGATAGCTCCATCCCATTTTTAGATTAGAATCATGATGACGTTAAATACTCCACAATACGGCATACGGCCCCGGTAGAAAGTTCTGAAGCAAGCGCCATCTGGCGGGCGGTAGCAAATTCCGGAGGGATGCTACGTCCTCTTACCCTACTTACCTCTTACCCTCTTATTTGAGCAATCCCTCCGTGTTTTGTTAGGAGAGACGTATTGTTTAAGTTGGTACGCCTAGAACATAGTATAGATGGCGTGACCTGTCCCATTTGCTATTGTTAATTATTTAAATACTTGACACAGCGTTTGCTAATAATCTCTTACACACTTTAACAGAGTTTAGTTTACTTTTTTAAAACTGTTTCAGGATAACCTAAGAATGGAACTGTATCCTAAGGATTGGTCAATATATGAAGATAAATATTAACAACAACCATAAGCTAATTCATTTAGAAATATCTTATAGCGAATTATTCTAGTGGCCTAGACGTCAGCTATTTTTAATATAATTATCTTCTTAAAACAAAGGGATTACCGTAGAAAAGGTGCAAAGTTCTTTACAGCAAAGCTAACCATGCAACCATATTTAGAAGATAGTAAAATTGCCGGATACCTGTTTATTTATTTTAATTCAACAACTTACAGTTTCAACTAATAAGTTTAATAGCGTAGTTACTTACATACCTACCTATAACTTACGACTAAAATTATTGACGAACAAAAACATAAAATATAATAAAAGGCGCAGATATCTTGTATTTAATAATTTACTAAACTTGACCACATATCTCGTTTACACATATTTATCACAAAAACAGAGACTCCACATTTGCGTCCAACGAAACTGGGACCGATCATTAAACAGCAATTATAACAAAGGGAGACAAATAAAAATAAAGCGACACACATCGATAAATAGCGACCCCTTCTTGGCTTACCGCGGGGCGAACCCTATGGGGACGTAGTGAGGGGACGAGTTCGAAACGCAACCGTCGTTGTCGATAACATTTTCGTGAGATACGATTCTGAACTCTACGAAAGACGTATTTTATCGACAAAAAATACGATTAAAATTAGATTCTGCAGAATAATTGAAGTGTTATAGAATTTAGATATTTATTAAAGATGTTGTTATAATCATGTGCCACTGAAGCTCAAATGTATGTTGACGATTCTCAACGCGTTCTTTGATATTTATTTACATTTATTTTTTTAGTACTAAAAACAAACAAAACCAAACAAAAGAAACTATAGTCACCAGAATGCCAAATATTACCCGGATTTCGACACGTTTGCTGATGAATGGAAGATAATATTAGAATATTTGCGGCTGTGAGAAGATAAAGTTCGATTCATAATCTGATGATAATTTTAATTCTAATGGAAGACCATCATAAAGATTGTAGGTATAATTAGCATAGATACCTAATAAATTAGGTAAATATGATAAAATATAGTGGAAATTCTTACACCTCATACAGCTAATTGTTAATCCATATTCAAATCCATGTCTTCAATTAATGTTCGCTTAGGATAGAATATAAAAGTGCTTTATTTTTATCAACTTTATATTCCCCCAAAAGTAAACCGAAAAAGACTCATAACTTAAAGTATTTTTTTTAGACGATATGTTTTATTCTCTAATTAGCTTTTTTTAAATGTAAACTACATTTATAAAATGGCTGTTTTGCTCAAAAAGAGAAAACTATATTGCTCGGAGCCCATGTTAAGGGAAGCTTGATTTCTCTGGATAGTTTTGCAATATATGTTACACGATCCATCATTATTCATTTGTAATATATATTAATCTCTGATCTAAAGGCTGGAAGTGACTCAAAGGGCTATGAATAGGACTATGCTTGGAGTTACCTTGCGAGATCGGATCAGAAATGACAACCCGCAATAGAACCAAGGTCACTGACAAGGCCTGAAGAATCGCCAATTTGAAGAGACAGTGGGTAGATCAGACCGGTCGTTGCGGCAACACTTGGGGGAAGCCTATGTCTGACATGATGATGGTGATAGTAATCTACTCATGTTAAACAAACAAATTGATCTTTATCTAATCTTTATTACATATATTCTTAAAGGTGGCACATGCAGTATTAATTACCAGTTTCCTTCCGTAACTTTATTTTCATGGTGGGCTACTAGAAATAACATAAAACATATTTGTTTTATGTTACACATATACCTATAGCAATCGTCAATAATGTAGCTTTTCATTAGGGAAAGAATATATATAAAAAAGTTGGGTAATTCCGGTGATTACCCTCTGTATACAAACTTATAATTTTATAAACAAACAGATTTTAGCTTTTAGTAGGTATAGTGGTATGGATATATTCAACTCAATAAGTTCCATTTTCCTTCGCAACAGTTCCCGAACTTATCGACGTTGTCTCATCCCTTCGCACGGGGGTCGATTCTGATCCCCGATACAATTACATTCTGTGTGTAGACTCGTTACTGCACAATCTTCTCAACACTCCTCTACTATTCTCAACACAAAAACAACCAAACTAAACTTTACTTTCAGACAATAAAGTCTAATTTTCAGTAACAAAATCACCCCCTAAACTTTCACCTCTTTCAATAGGAGTTTAAACCTAAATACCTTGCGTAGGAAAGCTTTCACTTTTCAGGAATTATTTTAGACGGGACCCTATTAGTTTTCGACTCAAGTGCTGAGAGATTAAGGTTGGTTTTCGCTTGTAGTTTTCCAGTTTTTCAGAAGGCGGTAGGCTTAAAACTCTCGAAACCAATTCTCGAGGGTTTAAAGCCTCCAAACAATAGATGGAACAATTCGATATTTAGCCGATTATAAACGTTCGCCGTAATGCTCTTAGGAAGGTGTGATTTTTGTTGCGATCGCACAGAAATTCTGTTTTAATTTAGTTGGAGTGGGATTTGGGAATTGTTTTAAAATGTTTTGTCTGAGAAGTTTTGGGTCTAAGACTTAATGGACATCTAGGACAACCCTCTTGTGAATAATTTTACCAACATCAAAAATGAGTTAAGTACAACACTTCTCTGTCTTACCGGCTTTTTGTGTAAAATATCCGTAAACCAGACTTTGTTTTTGACTCCCTAAGCGCAAACGCAACCTCATACTAACATGAAATGAGCAGTATGTAATAACGTCGAATATAACGTATTTATTCGTATTATGGCAAAAGATACTACATGAACTGTTGCTAATTGCAAAAAGTAATAATAGTCAACTGTACTTTCATTGAAATGCTAGACCACATTGCTCGGATCCACTGTCCTCAAGATGTCGAAACCGGCATACCCGAAAATCAAAAATTCGTGCCCAACCGCACTGTGCCCGCGTGGTAGATTATGGCCCACTCCTTCTCACAGAAAAAAGGCCTGCGTCTCAGCAGTTGTAGTGTAGCAATATGGGCTGATTATGTTGTACGTGTATTGCAGTACCTGGGTTGTGGAGGTCAGATGGGCTCCATGTGAAACGCTTGTATTGAGCTGCAACCCGCAAGATTTAAAGCCGATCTCCACATAGCTGGGAAAAGGCTAGGCAGATGATGATGATGAAGATGATTGAATAGTTCACAATAGATAAACTCCACTAAACAAGAACTTGATAAAACAGGCTAAAAGTCTCTTCAATAGTCGTTTTTATGATGACCCAATATTAACCATCTCTTGTCTACTAAGTACGATAAATTCTAATGATAGAATAGGCTAGTTCTATAATGCTATCATATTGGCGTCGATGGCTGCACGGGAATGATATCAGCTCGAAATGCTTTACTGTCGTGTAATATGGTAATTAGGTGTGTGTAACTACGTTAATTATTACAGCATTTTGGGACATTGGCTCTTAACCCTTTATAAGGCAGAGGGAACTAGGACAGTTACAAATTTAAACTAAACGGTTTTTGTAAGCCAATATGTTATGAATGCCTAATGTATTTTTTTTTTGTGAAAATTGAAGGGGAAATTTTGGAAAATTTGGTGGCTGTAAAGGACTACTTATGAAAAATAAAATAAGGTTTGATCATAATGCAACTTATTATTTCTGTTCATGGTAAATATCGTCGAGTCGTCGGGTAAGCCAAATAACTCGTCTAGTGCAAGTTCTATGTCGTCAAAATTCCGAAATATTGTCTATATTTCAGAATTTACACCTGTAGTAAATCTGTTATATTATTATCTACACGGGCAGTGGCAAGTATATTGCCACCAGTTAAATACAACATTTTATCAAAATAATTAACGTAATTTTACAAAATACTACTCGATTGTACAAGTAACATACGTAATTACTGAAATAAATGCAAACTTTGACCAATTTCCCACAAGATTTTATAGATTGAGCTAGATTTGTTATAAGTGACACAAAATCACCGGTTTTTACCCTTCAAAGTTTGAAAAGTGTCAATTGAATTTGGCAATTCCCACACAACAAAAAATGTACGTTGACAGGACATCTCAAGCTTGCCAGTAAATAAAATATAAGCACAAGAAAGATAAAAAGATCCCTAGAAAAAAAATCTAATGTTGGTGGCAATATAGTTGCCACTGCCTTAAAAAGGGTTAAATCAGAATGAATTGGGAAATGTTAACCGTGATTTTAGTTCTTCATAGTTTGGTTCGATTGCGTTTAGTGATTCGTGTTGCTACAAAAATAGATATCTTGGATTCACTTGTTTTACGTGTGCTTGATAATGTCGATGCGCAGCAAGAAAGCCTTTACCCCAATCACTTTTTTGTGAATTTGTGGATTTTTGAAAAACTTTGGCAAATTATAGGTATCGAGATCTTCTAGAAGAATGGGGAACATGGTGTAAAGTTCTGCATCCCTCATAAAAAAGAGAAGATGCTCCGACCAGACGGGTGATGTGTCTGGTGAGCTACAACTGCCCGACGCGCGACGGCTGATGTCGGGATCTTGCATACGTTCAATCGCGCGAATAACTCTATTTAACTTCGGGATTCGGGACATATCCTATATCAGTGTTAAGGTGTTGAGTTAGTATATGGTGTGATAGATATTGCTACAGTTTTTATTAGTCAGTCTGCTATTGTTTATTTCTTTAGTTCGATGTTTTGTAGATCGCGAAATTTTTGTACATATTTTATGCGGTTGCGAATATCTTGTATACGAGTACATTTATATCTGCTTATTATGGTGCAAATGGCATTTATTTTTACAAAAAAACAACCATAACTACAGTTTGAAGTCGTTGGCCAATAATGAACGAAACAAAACCACCAAAGCCACAGACTTCCGAAACTGGAGTTATTTTTCACCTGTCAGTGTTAAAACTTAAAAGAATAATTGAAATTGGTTAACAATTGCTAAAGCAGTTCTTTTTAAACATTAATTTGTACATCTCTGCCGGGCCCTTATAAAATAAGTTCGTTCGTAACGTTCTTACAAGACTACCTGGACCTGAAAATGGTATCAAATACTTAGGTACTCCTACGAAGAATTTCTCAACTGTTCTATACTGCCGTGCTAAGCGCAAAAGCGGTAACTCGGGGAGAGCTTGTTTCGAGAAAATTTAAGTTTTATAATACAGTTTTTCTATAGATTTCTTCAGATAGATTGAACTTTTTAAGGGTTTTATATAATGTTTTAAATAAGATACCTCTAAATGGCTTACTTCATTGGATGTGTTTTCTATTAGCTATCCAATGCCATAAAAACCAACTTTACGTTTTATTTTTGAGATACCGCTTTTGAGCTTAGCACGGCAGTATATGCATAAACGTATGGTGGTCCACGCCTTAGAGTATCGCAAAATTCTAAGGTCTATGCATTCCAAGGCCTATTCGTGTATTATTTTTTTGTTTAATCCTGTCTGGATCTACAAATTACATCGGTCTCAAACGTCGTGTCCTCTTACAAGAGTGTTGATCAAGGGATTATAGGTACCCAAGACGCGCATATCAATTTATATGACATCGTAATTGGGTGCATATTGTCGGCTAGTGTACAATGTCTGTATTTGTTTTAAGTGTTATTCGACCTTATTAACAAGGCAGCGTGATTGGACCTTATGAGCTAAAAGTGACGGGAGATTTTACATCGTGATTGGTCTAGCAATAGACGTCTACGTGCTTGAAAGTGGTACGAGATAAAAAGTCTTGCCTAATTTCGGGCCAATGTAAAATTTAGGAACAATATTTGTGCTGCAATTTGCATTTTTCATTCCAAATTGGTATACTTATATTACACAATTTTGCACTAGCGTTCTTTGTCCGAAAAACAAAATGAGGTATGAGTTTCTGATTAAAATTTAAGTCAAACATATTATCTAAAACAAAAAACAATCGATGATCTTTCATTTCTAAGTATTATGTAACCTGCAGGTCTAGCCATATTACAAACTCTATTTCTACTATAGAAAGAAAATGGCGTATATGGAATCAGCTGTTTGTCAACTGTGTGTATTTCATTTTCAACCATATTACAAATTCTTATCGTTAACACTTGACAGTTGACAAACAGCAGATTTCATATACGCCATTTTCTTTCCATTGTCGCCTTATCGATTACGTTCACAGAAATAGAATTTGTAATATGGCTAGGCCGGCGGGGGGTATTTAAGTCAGGAATGACTGAGAGCTACTTCTAGGTAAGCGTGCTTTATCGTCGAACACATCATTGCTTACCCTCAGGTGAGCTACCTAGTGATCAAACGCCAGCCTATCAATAATAAAAAAAATGTTTTAGTCTTTTGCATTGTTACGGATTACGGCTAAAACAACAATCCTAGTTGAGGAGTGAGAGATCTTTTATATGGATAGGTAACTCAATGTCATTTATGCAAGTCTAACGTTCTCTATAGGTATTTTCATTAAGGTAACGCCTATTTTCTTTGAATGGTAAGGGTGGAGGTGTGACTGACGTTATATGGGTGCGCTACTTGGATACCCAAGTAGGTGTATCCATATTTCGCAAGTTGTATTTATGTCCCATGCAAAAGGACAAAGGCCATCAGGGTTCATATATTAACAAATTATATTTAGACACTTTCTTGCCTTTCAGGAGTCGCGGTGTTAAGATTACAACACTACAAATTTAACGACTTTTGGAAAAAACTTATTATCACTATTTCTAACCTAAGGATCGAACGCAATACCCACTTGCAATCGTTAGCGACCACTAGACCAACGAAGCAATCAGTTCCAAACAAAAAGTGTATTCGTGCAATATTAACTGAGGGCTGCGCGTACGCAAGGCGCGCGCCGCGGTCCGTATGACGCGTTAATTGTGTGCACTCACCCTTAGATCAGTGGTTACAGCAGTATTATCTGTTAGTTAGGGAGAATTATGTTGTTTAGAAGTTGTAGAGTTGGGTTATAAACATTGAATGAAAAAATGCTAAGCTAAAACAATTTGAACCAGCAGATACTTTGTGGTTCAAATTTCAATTATTATAATGTCACGGACACGTTACAATCTAGCTAATCTTTCAAAGAGCGGCAATAAAAGACTCGTATCATATCGGTGCTATATTAAAATTTGGTAAAAATCAAATTAATGATAAACTTAGAAAGACTTCCAATGCAGTGCTTTTATGAAAAAGGTTAGAACTATGGTTTTCAGAATGAGACGATTAATTCGATTCGAACATTTGTTTAGTTACCATAACTGGAGTCGCGTAATAAATAAATTGCATGTTTTGTGTAACCTAGAAACAAAACTACTAAATCTAAAGTTACTTAAGTATACATAGGTGAGTACTTGTACCTACTTAATTCAATTTTGGTTAAAGTCAAAAGTAAGAAAAGAAAGAAAGAAAGAAAAATACGTTTATTGGCATTACAACAAAGATACACCTTAAAACTATAAAATATACACACACATTAAGTGAACACCGAGAGTAATTTTGCGTGTTTGTCGCTGTTTTAGACTGTCAAGAAAAGTATGGCGGACAGAGCATTTGGCCTTTATAACAAATTGACAAACAGAAACATTACGTTCCTTAGTGTAAATTATAAAACAGCGTCTTATAGAGAGAGATATAAATGATAGAGACAGCGCTCTACAAAGACAATTTTTTTCTTTATTGTAACTTGATGTGCCAGTTTTACGGCCAGACACTGTAATTGACTGTAATCGACCTAACTTTATCTGAATGAGTTTACAAGATAGTTTACCTACATAGTAAAGATGAAAATCGCAGAACTACTAGAACTGACAATATGGTGGAAGTTCTCTGATTAAGTACCTACTTACCTAATTTATTATTCATAAAACAATGAGAGACGTAACTTCGACGCTTAACACGTACCTACTTATATTGCAATTTCTTAATCCTATGAAAACCAGATGACCTAAGTACCTAAGTAGATGGTTAAACTTACACACCTTACAAAATAACAAGGTAGGGTGGGTATACCTACCACCTTACCTAAAAGGTATTTATTTTAATAGAGAATTGAATTTTATGCGTTGGTATCAATGTGTTTTATTTTAACTCGTTAGTTTACTAGTGTTTTGTATTTATTTTTTTCTCGATTTTTACCTACCTTAGCATGCTTGCATCATATTCCTGAAATATGATCTAAGTGTTTGTGACATTTGATTCTACCAATTTTGTATTCATCATTTTATCATTGAGCATTGAGCAATTTTACAGTTACTAAGTAGTGAATAAAACATTTTCATACTATTCAAACAAGCCTCAGTCCTCTATAACGCTAAATATTTCCCGATAACAACACATTTTTTTAGTGTTTTTAAAACTAAAGCAAAATATATTTTAAGACATTATGACCTACTAAAACTAGTGTCTTAAATAAAAATATTCACAATGCCACTTTGAAACATTCACAAAATTTACAGATAAAAGTAAAATCTTGTACACGGCAGCAAATATTCGATTTTCGCAGCGCGTCGGGAAAATGCCGACGGAAGGTTGCCGACGGCCGCCGACTATCTCTCCCCTCCACCAATCGCAGTCTAGAGCACGCCCCACGAAGACTGAGACACACCGATGCGGAAAACCCGCGCGCTAGACAAGGACAAAACACGTGCGTGTGTTTATACCGCGACGGGGGAAATATGATGCATCGTGTTGTTTTAGTATCGGTTGCTGTTCGATTTATTTATATATTTCGTTTTTTTGCAAGAGGTAAGGAGTGGATTAACTTGAAATTATGTATTCGGCGAATAACATGTACCAACTTGCACACAAACATTGGTCATAACTTTTAATGTGCAGTTTTGTAACATTCTTTATTTGAACTCGTTTAAATATGTTAACTTTCAAAAATGGAAATGTGCTTATAGAATGAGAAAAAAAGTATGAAATGTTATACCTAAATAGACGGCACAATATGGCTTACAATAACTTTACAAATACCCACTGAGTGTTTCATTGTGTGAGTTAGAAAATATATTTCTGTGTGTGCGTTTTCCACAGAAGGGGAAAGCGCGCCATACGCACATTTACAACGTCACATTTTGAAAATGGAATGCCCTTTTAACTTTTCCAATACGCAGATGGCGTTCTTTATAAAAAAAAATATTTTGCTTATTTACCAAAGAGTTTTCAATGCTTTTATACTTATAAGGGAAAGGGATGAATATTTGAAAGTTTGTTTATGACTGTTTTGAGTATTGTGGGAAATATTTATTTGTTTGAAGAACTTTGCTATTTTGTTTCTAATATTTATTTATGGAGGGAAAGTGGAAGACTCTTTCTGTTTATAATAAACGTAGAATAAAGTACTTAACTATTAGTATGACCTCTGAATTTAACATAGATAAGTACCTACCTTCTAGTTATATTTTACTAAGCAGAGATCAAAGGTGGCCCTGTGGTGGCGGCCCCGACTTACGAACAGTAAGTCGTGGGTTCAAACCCAGGCAGGCACATTACTTTGTGTAATTTATTTCATCACCACTGCTCTCAAAAACGGCGAAGGAAAACATCGTGAGGAAACCGGCATGCCCTAGAACCAAAAAGTTCGAAGACATGTGACATCTACCAAGTCGCACTGGGCCCGCGTGGTAGATTATAGCCCATACGCAAAATACGCGCTTTGACGTGGAGTTTCGGATATCAGCCCGGTATCTTTAATCTTTTTTTCCTAAGCCATTTTGGGTTCTTTATTGTACCTACCTATCTAAAGAATGATGATAGAATCTGTAAAATCTAGGTACCTCCTACATCGTATACCTATGCAAATTCCTATTATTTTTTTGTATGAAATTTCTTGCTCATTTGGGCAACTAGAATTACATAAAGTATGTATAATTTATTTAACTTCTTAGTTAGGCGTTCAAAAGTTCCTTTTTAATGGCCAAATAATGACTTTGACTTTGATGAATAAACTTATCTTTTCCAGAAGCTTAACACGCAAAGTCTTAAAACGTGTGAAACCATTCAATCAAAATTCATAAAGAATAAAAAAAAACCGTTAAATATATATTCATAAAATGGTCGATTTGAATTATATTCCCCTCGTAATTATCACAGATGCAACGTGGGTATGAATTCAGATCCTCATTTAGTGGCTCCATCGAGGGTCCATATCATTAACTTGCATACTAAATACTATTGTTTCTCGGTTATGTACCTCGTACTTATATTAGGGGAATATATAATAATATATATTCCAAACTAAGCAGAGCTTGTTCTATAAGTTCTGGACAACTTATAAACATAATTCTAAATTAATTATATATTTCTAAATTACACCCAGACACAGAACAAATTGAAACATCGCGCACACGACACAAACATTTGTCCTGGGTGGGAATCGAACCCACAATCTCTGGCATAGCAGTCAGGGATACTGACTACTAGACCAACAGGATAGGCTAGATAAACTTGAAGTAGGATCGGCGACTTTGTGTGGGTTACTTATTCCATTTTGATAACAAGATTAATTTTGTGCAAACGTTTCAATCTATTATTACTCATCTATTAACATGATGTATATGTTCCATAATATAACTTTTAGTGTTCAGGACGTCATGGTTAGCAGCAGCAGATGCGACCACTAATCCAACGAGGCAGTGAAAGTGAGGAGTTTCAATTACTTATTTTTTTAATACCTTTTTTAAGCACACAAACGTATAGAGACGGATTTAAGACCACAGACATTTAAACAAACCATTTTTTAGGTGATGCGGAGATTAACAGTCGTAGGTGCAATTCGGTTAGAAAAAGGGGAAGAATTTTAAGTGTTTATTTAACGGGTAGAGGGAATAATAATTCCTTTGACATTTACTACTAGATTCTGATCGCTTCAATGTCAAAAAGGCATTGGATTCAAAACGCTAAAGAAGAAAATTGTTCATAACACCGAACTTAAGTGTGATAATACTTACCCATTTACTTTTAGTATATACTAAGCTATTAACATTTACATAAGCATCCCTATAGTACGAATAAACGCTTAAAAAATCAATAAAATGATACCAATAGATATGAAAACACAATAACCCTTTTGTCGACTTGCTGCGAAAGCGACGTAAGTAAAGAACCGCAAAAAAAAACCGCGGCGGTTTGCGGAAGACACCGCGCGTCAAATTGACTGCATCCCCGTCTAATCTGTAACCTATCGCTGAAAAGGATTCTCGTCCTTTTTTTAATACATTCTTGTGGTACAATTTATAAGAGGTGGCGATTTTACAACTTCTCGAAGTACTCTAGGATTTTAATAGTCGTTGAAATTGGTATTGTTCTCATATTATGTAAAAAGAATGTTATGCACTTCGTTGAAATTGTATGATATTCTACAATTTACACTATCAGAGAATTAATGAGCGTTTATTCTATAAAATTCCCTTTCGAAAAGTGAAGTGTCAATCCCTAGTATAATTGTCGAAAGACACTTTGTATTCATTCACCTTCTTTTGTTTTGTACGGGGAGATTTTCACAGTATGGCACTGCTGTATACAATCTCAACGTTTTTGATATCCAATCGTCACTCAATGTTTCAATACAATTTTTGTGTTAGTAATAAAAAACCTGTACAAAACTCCATTTGTGATGGTCCTCCCACGTCTAGCCTGATTAATCCCACGATTGAGTAACTCTAGAAATAATTTACTTGCTGCTACTCGTCCTTAGGAACCAAGTTTAGTAGTGATACATCATTTGTTTTCAAACAGCCAGAGCCAACTTTATATTATGCTTTGTGTACTAAAGATTAATAAAAAAAATATTAATGCATTTCACTAATGTTTCACCACCCAGCCAGCCATTGTTAACTTTCTGCTCCGTGTAGGTATCTATTAATAAAGGAAATGCTTTTCCGCATCATATTTCACTTCAGTGTCTCATCATTAAAACCCACTTTCTAAGTGTGATCTCAATCTTCTGCCTACCCAGGTATAATTGTATAACCGCATTTAAATACACCACCATCTTTGTATCTAATAGTATACCCACCAATAACTCAACCCGCTACATCTCCTCCCTTAGGGTTGCCACCAAATCTATCGGCATGCACAAAGCATTCGTTACTTAAGCCGTGCACGGGATGTTGTGAGTCGCCACTGATGCATGTAAGGTGCAGCAGCTGCGATCGGCGAGCCAGCCCTAGCTCACGATGTACTGATTTATGAGTTTTTGCCAATTGCAGATCATTTGGGATTGGAGATATTAGTTTGTTTGGGTAAATAAGGATGGTAGGCGTAGTTTTTTTTGGGTCATTTGGAACTGTTGTTTGCGATGCCGTCAGTGATTTAGATGTGTGAGGCTATAAACTGTGTCGCGAAATTATCTGCCTAGCTTTATCCAACTTTGTTGAGATAGGCTTCCAGTCTAACTGGAAGCCGCTGAAATATCAGTGTTTGCATGGAGTAGCTATCTATCTGTACTCCACAACCCAGTAACTGGATAGCAAGATACCGGGCTTCGGTAACGACTATCAAACATCTTCAAATGACAGGCGAGACCCACGGTTTAGCGTGCATTGAAAGTGCGCTGAAAGTAATGTCATACGTAATAGCAGATCGTAATTAGTTGTTTGTATTATAAGTAACATAACATTAAAGTCCTTGAACGCCTTTGTAGGCCCATCGTCGTTATTTTGCACAATAGCTCGATAGCTTACCTCACAAACGCAATGTTACAAAACGCGCCCGAAGAACAATCCCTTACAAATGCGTAACTACAAAATAAGTTTATCGATGCGTAAATTAAGGATCCGACTCTATTCACTCAAGGTATGAGTGCAAATAAAAAAATGTAAAGAAAATGTTTTAGCCCCGCGTATCTAGATGTCCCGCTGTGGTACCCCACATTGTTCTTAGACAAACACTTTCTTTAAACGAGAAAAAGTTCCATTATTTATTTTTGAGTGAATCGGCCGCGACTTCTATTGTCCTAGTACAACGATTTTAATGGTTGAATTAATATGTGTTGAACAACATTTTAAATTAAGCACCCAACTGGAGCATTGTATCGAAGATTTGGCAAACAAACTGGGCTATAAAAGGTAGATACTTGGTTGAAAAACATGACCTCAGCCTTAGCGAGTCATAAAAAATGACGGCTCAATCACTAACAAGCCGTGTCGAATACCATGACATGGTATCGCAAAATCTCACAATAAGTATGAGCAGGCGTGAAATTAGGCTGATATAAATTAGGGCTAAGTCATTCTTGCGCTAAGCGGCGTGACGATTGCCGCGTGGCCGCCATTGTGGAGAGGCGGCGGCGGGCGTGCGAATCCGTTTTGTTGATTTTGTGAGGTATCACGTTGTACTTTATGACTGTCAATTAATTGCGTGTGACTGTGATCGCGTCATGTTTTTGTTTTGCCGGGAATTCGCTCTTTACTACGTTGCTAGGGAACTATTTTTAGATAAATGGAGGCGTGAATGGGGATTGATGGCTATGGTAAAGACAGTTGAATGTAAGTTTGTAGCTGTAGAAGTTTTATTTATTTGAGTAAATACACCCCGATCCTAAGATTCGTTATTTTTGTCAAATGTGGCTGGTTCGTTTTTATAGACAGTGTTGGGTTTAACAAGTGTGGTGTTAGTATTGGTTCGTTTTGTAGTAAGATTGAGCTGGAGAAAAAGTGTGTTTGTGATACTGAACCCTGATACCTACAATCACTTTTTGTAGAGCAACGTTCTTTGGAGCTAAGTTTCAAAGTTTAGATAAACGTGCCAACTTCCTTGTTCGAAAATAATTTAAGTTATTTCCATCTTTTTCTCTCGTTATCTTAAAGAAAGGAACGTAAGTATATTTAGAAGAGTTTGGCTAAAGTTCTTCATATCAATATGAAGCTGGCTGTTATTTCAAATGCATCAAACAAGTTGAGAGGGAGTTCAAAGGATAAACTAATTTGACATCTCAAGCTTAGTTCTCATCTGTCACTGTCATTCTTCAACCTTTTCTGAAGATGTAGGAGTATGTTAGTAAGACATGTCAATTCTCGAATTTTCATTGTTGTACCAGCCAGTTTTCTCATGCAGAGAAGGACCACCACGCTTGCTCAAAGCATTAAGACTTTACCTATTAACTATAAGTAGCTAAGTTTACTTTACCTCATAATGTATTCCTTCTTTTTAGAATTAAACAAGTGAATTGACATCAAACTGTGCATTTACCAGTAGGAACCTTAGTTTATTTTCTTTTAAAACTTATTTTTTTTTACATCTATTGATCTACACATACTTTGTGTTGTATCTGTATGTAGTTGATATGTGTGGTGTGTACCATTGACACTTGCCTTTCGATTACAACAATGTGTTAACCCAAAACTTTACAACCCGACAGCTAAAATAACCTAACCCGAAAAACAATGAAATATGACATTACTTTTTAGTACAACCTCTGTTAGAAACTAGGTTCTATTTTAGTACCCCTTTCGAGCTTAGCCAGCGGACTTTTTACACCCCCTATTATAGTAGGTCGTGAACATAAACCTGTGGGTGCTGGCAGGAGGGCAGTAAAATATTTTATCGCACTTTACGATCGTAACGCTTCAGTTACAGTTGGTACGTGGGATGGTTAGCAAGTTTCAGCTGTCAAAAAGTTTGGGGTTTCGAAGATCTTGTTGAAACAAAACATTGATGCAACAGCAAGAGTTGAGCTCATTACATATACCAGAGCCTTTTTTGTGTATAGTACAGGCATTGGCACGCAAACACCGACACTAACAACAACTTGAAACTTTCCCCAACAACAAACTGAAAATACACTAGAAAACAAACTGCATCCATTTTACTCCAAAATCGATTTCGGATCATTTTTCCACATTCCACACTTTACGCTGAGACACCATTTGTAATATAATTACAACTATATACAAGAAACAATAAACGGAAAAAGCTAAGGACGGTGTTATAACAGCATGCTCGAAGCGACTGCCGCGGCCGCGTGTTAGTGGGCGTTAGTAGACACGAGCGGGTGTATGTGTGCGGGTTTGTGTGTGTGCGGCACCCACCCTAGGGTGAGCGCGAACAAGTCGGCACAACTCGTCCCCTCTAGGCCCCGCCCCCAGTCATGCTCACACGGCTGACTTGGAATCAGATGGCTTGGCCAGTCGCAAGCGAGCCGTGACATCGTGAACGGTTCGCAGCCTTCGAGCGTGCTCTCACTCAATACTTAGGGTATTCGATGATTACGCGCTACACTGACCATCGGGTGCGTTTAGAAACTTGTCAAATTAAAGAATTCCGGTTATAAGATCACGCGTCGTCGCATCCGTACCAAGGACTGTGTAGTTTTTTTTTTTAGTTTTTAGTGAATTTGTGTTGCGGACTTTTGAGTGAGTTCGTTGATGCTACTGTGACGCTGATTCCGCCTTTAGGTAGGTGTATCTGTTATATTAAGACTAGGCCAATTGTTGGGAAGCCTGCAATCTGTATTTTTAAACAACTTACCTGCACTGACACCGGTTTCTGATAGTAACTATTTTCCGAGACAAGTTATGATTCGAAGACGCTTTGCCGCTCCGAAACAACCTGAAAAAATAAACAAAGTGGCTTATGCATTTTTTATCTATGATGCATTTTGTAAAAGCTCGCAAAATATTTTTGTGTGCATAATTAATTAGGAAAGGAACCCCTCAATGATGTTAAAAAAAATTGCACAACAGTTAAATGAATATGAAATCCATAGTTAGTTTGATTCTACATAATAAGCAGAAGGTACATAATTATTTATTTGCCAAGTTTACATTTACTTATTTTTCTTGATAGAAGATGGTTAAGTGCCAATTTAAAACAACAAGGTATCTAGGTATATTGCATTAAGCATAATAATTAAATCTTAAATTATACAAAATAGCACCAAAGATCTCGTAACTATTCTTTTACTATTTAACTGACCATTACATTGGGGACTAAACATTTTTTGTTTTTTAAGACAAAGAGAGAAAAAAGATTTTTTTTTTAAATCCAAAATAACAAAAGGCCAAAATTAAAACAAACCTTAGGGAAAATAAACATATTGTAAACGAATTCTATCCAAAGATAAAATTAACTTACCTGTGACCCATATACCCAGCTTCCCCAAGGGAGTAACATGATATTTTTGTTTGGCCTATCTCACCGACTTTTTTTAATATAATCGAATGATTTAAACTGCATTGTTGGGAATAATTTGTAATAGTAAACATTTGGTCTCATTGTTAGTTTTTGCAGTAACGTGATCTTTCTTGGCCTAGTCAAATAAAAATACGAATAATGGCCAATTTCATGTGGCACGGTACAATTTAAAGTCTCATGAACGTTATCTTTTTTTTTGTAAAAAAATCGTTCAAAAGTAGTCGGTTTAAAAATGACAAGCAAAATCGAAAAATGTTGTTATTAATGATACCTACTTTTTTCCTTTTACCGTAAAATTTAGAAATATCTGCAGAAAAAAATCACGTTAAAAATTTTACTAAATGAAAAAGCAGACATCTGCCAACAGTATTAATGAGTAGGTTATATTTATTAGGTATTTAAATTACGATAGGTAGCACTTACTTTTTTCCCTTAATTTATGTTAGCAGAAAAAAAATCAAACGAACATTTTTCACCAAACAAAGCAAATGTAAAAGCAAACTGACTAACAAAATATTCGAAAATATCTTTGAAGATTCCGAATTTGAAATATTTGAATGGTTCCTATTGTGAATGTAGCCGGAATAGATAATTTCGTTAAATAGAGATGGGAGTATTGTGCGACCGAATAATTTTTGCGGTAACTGATACTTGAAGCACAATGGGTGACATTGACGTGGGACCGGCTAATTTTGCTAAAGATGTTCATCTTGTGTATTATATGAAGCTTGTTTTAGTAGGTGACTTAGTAAGGGTAAAGAGAAAATTAATGTAGAATATTTTGGGCTTACAGAAAAATTGTTAGAATGAGGAGGCAATTTTTTGCAACAGATTTTTTATTATTAAGTACTACAGTTTGCTGATGTGATACTGGCGCATTAAAGTTTCAGAGCTATTACGAGTAATAAGAGATTTACCCGTAAAAGAAAAAAAGGCGTGCAATGTGTAATAAAATAAGTTATATTTTACCAAAGACATAAACTCATTTTACGACCACAGTAGTAAAAAAATGCCGGCTTACACATACGGCTTGACGACGATAATAACAGAAAAATCAATAAATCGAAACTTGTAAATCAATTCAAGCGTGCCGACAAAGTAAGTATTGCAAAAGTAGCACTATTCAAAATGTTACATCGACTATTATTTATACTTGAAAAGCCATCCAGGCTGGAGTGTTGACATCCCTATTATGTAACAACTCCCAGGGGTGCCTCGCAGCACTTTGAGTTTTTTTTCCGTGTATTAATGACATATTTTTGACAAAGAGAGACATAACCATTGATAGTTTCGCAAAGAATTCTCACATGCTGTCATTACACGGGTCTGAATGCGATTTTGCTACTCCTGTTAATGTACCTTTGACATCTCAAGTTCAATAATCGTTACAAGGGCTTTTTTCATTTAAAAAACATCGTTACAAAATAAGTTAGTCCCTTTTTTTTAAACTGGTTTACTTTTTTTTTAGTCTAGCTAATTTCGTAATAAAACAAATCTTTCAAAACTTTAAATTCTTAAAGACATTAATATTAATAAACCTAAGCTGAAATGTTTAATAATCTCTTTAATACAGCCGACTCCCAGTGTTACGATTCCTAATTCTTATTAGGCAAAAAAATAAAATAAATATAATCTGTGATGGGCTCAAAATAACACCTTCTGGGTCTCAATAGCATCACCCTTTCCATGATGAGGCTTAATAAGGATTAAGATAGAACCTTTTCAAAAGTAAAAAGCTTTTGATATCTCCCTTGTATGCTTTTTATTTGTTTTAAGACCGACATAATGTCCGTTTGAATTCGTCGATGACATTTTAAAAAGAGATTCATTAATAAAATGGTTATTAATTTTTTAATGCGGTCACCTTTGCGCAAAACATGCGGCAAAATTGGCTTTGTAATTTATTTATGTAAAGCCGGATGTCACTTTTATATTAACTCGGAATGAGCACATTGTAAAATATTTCCAAAGTACCTAACTAAAAGTATTTAAAAACATATGATTGTGATAAAAATGATGAATGAAGCCGTTATAAAATCTATACTCGTACTAATATTATAAAGAGGTAAACTTTGTGAGTTTACAAGTTTGTGACATTGTAGGGATAATCTCTGGATTTAGACAACTATTTTATCAATACAAAGCAATATTAACTGTAAGTGACACAGGCTATATTTTATTTTTAAATTAAGAGGGATGTAAAGGCTGTTAAACTACGAAATACACGCGGACGAAGTCACAAGCAAAATGCTAGTTGGTTATAAAAAGTGATTCAAAAAGAAAATATGATAATGCTATGTTCCACATTTTAAAGTGTCGAAATTTTAAGTAGAGCTAAATGTTGCGTGTAGCATGCATTTTAAATGAGTTAGTTAAACTCTGCTAATATTCGAGATAATGGCCACTGTTACCTTTTTATCTTTGGGACACAAAAGGCCATGTAAAAATTTAAACTAAAGAAATCTTTCCAATGTGAGTAGTCTATGTCTGCATTTTTCTTCTGTGTTACCACCTAGTCGGCTCTATCATTGGTTTTGTTTAAATCCTGGAAAATACAGTTACTTAGTTGCATTACTCCAACTTAGAAATGTATAATATCAAACACAAAAATATTTATTATTTATTTATTTGACATTACTTCTCACATAAATTCTATAAATGCCTTCCCAATCAAATTAAACTTACACTCATCAAGAGTATATCATAAAAATTAGCTCACAAATCACTTTCAAATACCTCACAGAAATCTTTACACCTGATATTTTATGGTTCTTTTTTGTCTACCAAGCGTGCTTTTTTACTCACAGTGTAGGTGAGGAGGCCTTATTCAGGACGTCACAATGCAATGGTACGATTGATTTATCGTGCCGACGTTACGTGGTAACCTACTGTTGTGTGCGGTTGTCGAATCAAGCACTGGTATGGTCAGCAGACAAATTGTTTAAATGCCATGAATTAAGATAGAATTGTAAAAATAGAGTGAAATACAATCTAAAAATATACAAGTGCTATGTGTCGTACCTTGTAAGCAAAGTTCCTTGTATAAAAAAACCAATGTCTGATTGTGGTTATGAGCATGTAAATATGTATTTACTACAACGATATAACCTGCGTTGTGATTTGTGCCTACTCAGAGCAGTATTTATGAATTAAATTTGCAAGACTACATATCAAATCGATCACACGCGTAAAACAACAAACGTCAAATTAAAAATCGCTCACTAATCGATCAATAACTAAAGACAACTGTTCATTATTCAGAAAATGATTTAGGCTTTTAATAAATCTAACTAATCTAATTTCAAACTCATTTCCATACCGTTGCTGGCTGTACATGTCAGTTAGAAATCAATATAACAAATCGGCGGGAGTGCTTTGCTGACCGTACTAACGGCCGCAATGCACCGAGAGATTGTAATTTATTTCTATTCTGAGAGAACTGTATAGACATGACGGCACCTTTCGGCGGTATTCGGTAGCTTGTGATGTAAACGCACAGTTATTCTACGAGTATAACAGACTAGTACTCAAAAGCTCTATCCAGTTCACATGACAGATTTATTTGTGTAACAATCTGATTATGTCACAGAAACACAAAATTATGTCTACAGATTTTAATGAATTGCCACACAGTGCAGCGAATTTTTTTTACTCAACATGTATGAATTCAAGAGATCCACAATGTCACATACTGTAATTACAAACCTTAGCTTCGTCATTTGAATAAAAAAAGAAAAAACAAAAAAAATCCGCGATGCGAGTACGATGACACTCGAAAACTCAAAGAACGCATTAAGCATTTCGTTCGTTTACTCAAAAAAACTTTGCAGAGCTACATCACTGTTAATTATGTACGTATACAGAAAGGCTGTTTTATTTTAAAAACGTAGTGAAAAGGAAGAGGCCTGGCTTTGACGTTGCAACTTAAGCCAGTAAGAGCACTCGGCGAAATGGTATATGTTTTGTATGTGAATTTTGTAAGGATCGACGCACGTGCGTCTGTGAGTGGCGGCCGCTTTGATACATCACTAGTTGTGTTTTTTTTCATTTCAATTGCTTTGAAGATGAAATGTCATTTGTCAATCGTAAAGTGACGTACAAGTCAAGTCTTCAGTCATTTTTAATTTTAGAAACCATGACTATTTTGTTGCAGCCAGCATCTTTTGACAATAGCTAATAAAATTATTGGACTATTTAAATACATGAAGAAAATTTCCCAGTAGGTTCGTTGTTTTTCTTTGCGAACTAAATTCGCTTAAAAGAAGAACCGTTTCCTTTCCCATCTCCCACAAATAGTAATCCCAGAAAAAAGTGTAGACGATTAGAAATGTATTCGTTTGAGTAAAGAGTGAGGTATTAGCCGTACCTGCGAGAAACGTGGCTGAATCAAAGCGGGTCTAATGAGGCGCAACCCAGACATCGGATCCTTAGGAGTATGGAATACGTTAGTGCTGCGTTTAAATCTTGCATGTCGATTTTTCGATAATACTCGGTTAGGCTTGTTGCGTTATTACAAGATTTTAAAAAGAGAACGTCTTTTCAAATTTTTTTTTTTTCAATCATAAGTATTTATTGGTCTTTCAGCCATTACGTTTTAAAATTTAATATTTCAAAGCTGTTCCAAATATAAATCTGCACAGACTGCTAGGACAAAGGACTGTTAAGAACACCTCGATAGTTTAAAAAAAAATTGCTTGTTTGACATGTTGGCAATAAATTAACACCTTATTTTAAATTTTCATCTGAGTGATATGGCAGAACTTTATAACCTTACCATAGAGTAGGCCTAATAGATCATTTAGTAACAGCAAGCACAGATACTAACAAACTACTAAAATGGCAAACACACCGAGCATTAAACTCCAGTAGCACAGTTACCACAAAAGCAAATTCTTATTACTGTTCGCCACAGCAGAATAACAGAGAACTTATCGACATGCCAACATTATCTGTGGGGCGAGCTAAGCTAGAATTTAAAATCGTTGCCGACGACTTTATACCCGTTTAAAGTGCTTTGCATGCAGTCTCCGGACCCCTTTGACGCAACCAGACGGCCACTTACAACGAAAAACTGTGTTTTTTTTAACATTCCCCGACGTTTACATACTTTTTTTTTCCCTACCTTACTGATATTTTTTACACTGTGTGTATGTATGCGCCTCAAAAAATGCAAATGAGATTCTTCCATGCAAATCGTATTGTTCAAGAAAACGACTCTTTATACATATTGATGGAAAGTTTCACTGTAAATATTCCAAGTTTATTTCTGATTCAATGTGAAAAGTTTTTTGTAAGTAAACTTTTGCGACTTTAATAATTCTAAAAGTGTTTTTCTTTTGTTAAAACTCTTGAATCGGTCTTTCATAACCTGAGAGAGAGATCGTGGTCTCCGGGCTACTTAAACAGTCAATCGCCTCATTGGTCTAGTGGTCACAAGCGCTTCTGCTGAGAAGGGGTTCAATCCTCGGGTCGGGCAAAGCGTTATTGAGTAATTTCATCTGGATTTTTTCAGTATCAGCCCGAAGCATACTAGCAGGCTTATGCGGTTCCACCCGCGTAGTTCCCATTTCCGTGGGAATACAGGGATAAAAAGTAGCCTATGTCGACCGGGAATAGTGTAGCTTCCCAACAATAACTTCTCAAATAGGTCCAGTAGTTTCGGAGCCTAAGTATTCAATGCAAACAAACAATAAAATCTTTACTCTTTGTTTCTCATAATATTAGTATAGATAAGTATATTATATTATCGTGTGCCTCGTACTCTCTTTCCTCCTCCTCACAGAGACCAACAATGACCAGCTTTGCGAGACTGCTATCTCCCTCCGTATTGCATATTTCATCGCCAATATTGCAACATTCACTGAACATTTTTGAAAACAAACAGAGCAAAAAGAATCGTTTTCAAACCATTTTTGGTAGCGAGATTACTTTCACAGAGTCAGGTCTTACAAAAAAAAAAAACTATGGAAATAGCCGAATGCCGTTTCAAAGGAAAGTCCTAATGCTTACAAACATAATATTACACTCGGAATATTACGCAAATGAATCAGTATTTTGATTAAAACAAAAGTACTAGCTACCCTGGCGAGTATTGTTCCGCCATTTAAAAAAAATGGCTTATGATATACCTATTCTTAGACCTACTGAATATACACACAAAAATTTAAAAGAATTGGTCAAGCCGTTTCGGAGGAGGTTGTTGACAAACACTATTGTGACACGAGAATTTTATATATATAGAAGTGTGTTATGTAAAACTTAGTAGATTTAATAACAAAATCATTACGCCTGTAGTTCTCGAAGAGTTAGGAACTGTAGAATGCTCACATTTTGCCAGTTATGTTTAAGTCCCATGTAATAGGGGGGCCGGCCTATTGGACACAGATTCGAACCCCGGGCCGACTGAGACGTCTCTGATAGAAAAGCTCAATAACTCATTGATCGACCAGTAATCGAACTTGCGACTTCATGGTCAGCAGTAGCACTTGCAACAGCTAGACTTGCTTTTTTAATAGTAATAATAATGTTTATTATGTTTTAAGATGGTTTCAAGATCGTTCAGAATTTACGTTGGTTAGTGACGCACCCGAACTTGGTTTATTCAAACTTGTATTTTAGGCCAGGCCATCACTTTACATAGTTGACATTGTTATGTCAGTTTTACATTTTTTAAGTAAAACTGACATAACAAATGCTAATGGTATGGTAGTATGGTATGGTGGTGGTATTAGCTCAAATATTGATGATGATGTTATCGATTAAACTTGACACACCTATTCTGCATCACTTTATGCCAAAGACATTCAATACCTATAGACCGGACATCACGAACAAAATTTTCTTCCGAAAAAGTGTGTCCTGCTGGATACAAGTCTATGAGTTTTTTGTAGTACGCTCCGCTGCCGCTCCAATATTCATATATTATTCTAGATGGCGTTACTGAGACATGGGATCAAAGTTTTTCTATGACATTTCCTTGACATGCCCGCTCTATAGTATTTTAAATCTCTTTGCTTATTATGCGAATACTGGTGAGACAAGATTAGTTTTTAAGTTAACTTGTTGTGTCTGGTTTTACTAACATGGTTTGTAATTATTCCTGTAACTAACCCATGAGCCTCTGTTGTCTTTTAAATTAATTATTAATATAAGAAATAAGCAAGTTAACATTGAAAGAAGAAAATCTTACCATCAAATTTCTTTCAAAACCTCCTTTCCCAAGTCTAGCAATCATGACAAACTCTTTACCAGTCCATAGCTATCTAATGACGTTAATTAGAAACAGTTTCCGAGTTGCCAGTAACCGGACACCGACAGTGTAGTACAGATAAAAGATAAAAGATTAAGTACAAAGACGCCGCCGATCGCGCCGCGAGATAACGCCTTCGATTGGTTCAGCATGTATCATATTTGTAAGTCATGTGCCGGCTGATGTGTGTAGGTAGTTTGTGTGTGTGTATGTGTTTTTTTCTTAGAAACCGAGAGATGTTCACGAAAGTGTAATTTGATGAAAGTAAAAATCTGATCAAGTATTTTTTTACAAGGAAAAAGGTTTTTCATTTACTACTCAACCTATTGGCTAAAATATTAATTACCTACTGAATAGAAAAAGACTTCTAGAACAGAGGCCTGTACATCAAGCTACCCCAATGTGTCAAAGTTTTTGTTAGTTTTTCAAGTTTATTACAAACAGGATAAGGTTCATGATCAATCGGGAAAATTCGACATTCTGTACATCCCTATTGTACAGACGCCAGCACATCAAGTTACCCCAATATGTCAAATTTTCCCAATTGAATATGAACCTTATACTGTTTGACATAAAGTTGATAAACGATCAAATAAATTTGACACATTGGGGTAACTTGATGTGCTGGCGTCTGTACAATAGGGATGTACAGAATGTCGAATTTTCCCGATTGATCATGAACCTTATCCTGTTTGTAATAAACTTGAAAAACTAACAAAAACTTTGACACATTGGGGTAGCTTGATGTACAGGCCTCTGTTCTAGAAGTCTTTTTCTATTCAGTAGGTAATTAATATTTTAGCCAATAGGTTGAGTAGTAAATGAAAAACCTTTTTCCTTGTAAAAAAATACTTGATCAGATTTTTACTTTCATCAAATTACACTTTCGTGAACATCTCTCGGTTTCTAAGAAAAAAACACATACACACACACAAACTACCTACACACATCAGCCGGCACATGACTTACAAATATGATACATGCTGAACCAATCGAAGGCGTTATCTCGCGGCGCGATCGGCGGCGTCTTTGTACTTAATCTTTTATCTTTTATCTGTACTACACTGTCGGTGTCCGGTTACTGGCAACTCGGAAACTGTTTCTAATTAACGTCATTAGATAGCTATGGACTGGTAAAGAGTTTGTCATGATTGCTAGACTTGGGAAAGGAGGTTTTGAAAGAAATTTGATGGTAAGATTTTCTTCTTTCAATGTTAACTTGCTTATTTCTTATATTAATAATTAATTTAAAAGACAACAGAGGCTCAGGGGTTAGTTACAGGAATAATTACAAACCATGTTAGTAAAACCAGACACAACAAGTTAACTTAAAAACTAATCTTGTCTCACCAGTATTCGCATAATAAGCAAAGAGATTTAAAATACTATAGAGCGGGCATGTCAAGGAAATGTCATAGAAAAACTTTGATCCCATGTCTCAGTAACGCCATCTAGAATAATATATGAATATTGGAGCGGCAGCGGAGCGTACTACAAAAAACTCATAGACTTGTATCCAGCAGGACACACTTTTTCGGAAGAAAATTTTGTTCGTGATGTCCGGTCTATAGGTATTGAATGTCTTTGGCATAAAGTGATGCAGAATAGGTGAGTCAAGTTTAATCGATAACATCATCATCAATATTTGAGCTAATACCACCACCATACCATACTACCATACCATTAGCATTTGTTATGTCAGTTTTACTTAAAAAATGTAAAACTGACATAACAATGTCAACTATGTAAAGTGATGGCCTGGCCTAAAATACAAGTTTGAATAAACCAAGTTCGGGTGCGTCACTAACCAACGTAAATTCTGAACGATCTTGAAACCATCTTAAAACATAATAAACATTATTATTACTATTAAAAAAGCAAGTCTAGCTGTTGCAAGTGCTACTGCTGACCATGAAGTCGCAAGTTCGATTACTGGTCGATCAATGAGTTATTGAGCTTTTCTATCAGAGACGTCTCAGTCGGCCCGGGGTTCGAATCTGTGTCCAATAGGCCGGCCCCCCTATTACATGGGACTTAAACATAACTGGCAAAATGTGAGCATTCTACAGTTCCTAACTCTTCGAGAACTACAGGCGTAATGATTTTGTTATTAAATCTACTAAGTTTTACATAACACACTTCTATATATATAAAATTCTCGTGTCACAATAGTGTTTGTCAACAACCTCCTCCGAAACGGCTTGACCAATTCTTTTAAATTTTTGTGTGTATATTCAGTAGGTCTAAGAATAGGTATATCATAAGCCATTTTTTTTAAATGGCGGAACAATACTCGCCAGGGTAGCTAGTACTTTTGTTTTAATCAAAATACTGATTCATTTGCGTAATATTCCGAGTGTAATATTATGTTTGTAAGCATTAGGACTTTCCTTTGAAACGGCATTCGGCTATTTCCATAGTTTTTTTTTTTTGTAAGACCTGACTCTGTGAAAGTAATCTCGCTACCAAAAATGGTTTGAAAACGATTCTTTTTGCTCTGTTTGTTTTCAAAAATGTTCAGTGAATGTTGCAATATTGGCGATGAAATATGCAATACGGAGGGAGATAGCAGTCTCGCAAAGCTGGTCATTGTTGGTCTCTGTGAGGAGAAAAAGACTTCTAGAACAGAGGCCTGTACATCAAGCTACCCCAATGTGTCAAAGTTTTTGTTAGTTTTTCAAGTTTATTACAAACAGGATAAGGTTCATGATCAATCGGGAAAATTCGACATTCTGTACATCCCTATTGTACAGACGCCAGCACATCAAGTTACCCCAATATGTCAAATTTTCCCAATTGAATATGAACCTTATACTGTTTGACATAAAGTTGATAAACGATCAAATAAATTTGACACATTGGGGTAACTTGATGTGCTGGCGTCTGTACAAAAACACACTTATGCCCAGTTTCTGCAAGTGCAGCCGGTGGACTCATAATTTTTCCCCGTGAAAACTTGAGTGAAATGAACTGCTAATGCCTAGCAATAGAATGGAATGACAGCTCAATTCGCCTTTACTTCACCTTCATTTTTACAAGGTGATTTTGGTGTTTTTTTTTTTTTTTTTTTTGAATTTGAATTTTTATAGAATGAACACTGCTGAAAGCGCGACATATTGTCAGTTGTTGATTTCATTAATTGACACGATTGAAAGGTTAAATGGGTAATTGATAGCCAATAACATCACTTGACTTGTAGGTACTTAAGTTCTCGAGATTTATTCATTTGTTTATACTTCAAGCACAAAAATGTGTGTTACAGAGATGGACTAATTGCCATAAGCATTTTCCTACCAGTCAACCTTTAAGGTCATGCAGAGACAAACAGTGGTAGGTGCAAATCTAAATGCAAAAAATATGATAGTAAAAATAATTAAAACGTAAATAATAATTCAAAGTAAAAGCAATAATAGTAAAGAAGATAATATATAGGATAAAATGGATAGCGGTAGTAGTATTAAAAATTTCATACCAGAAACCAGAATCAATGATTAGTGCAGAAATCCAATCACAAATTATCTGTGACAAACCTCTTTGACGCACACCTCTATTCCTCCAGAATCTCAACAAGGAGGTTTGCTATTAGTGTCCAAAGTCCAAACACACGCCGATACTCGTTGACTTCATATTAGTCGTGCCACTCCAGACCCTTGCTTTGACTAGGCTCAAAGTGAGAGCTCAATTTCGGCGACCCCCAATCTCCTTCTGGCCATTGTGCGTTACTACGAAGGGGAAAATATATCAAAGTAAAATCATTCGATCGTCAGCATGAAAAGATCAAATACGCGTCCCAATACTCATACCTGTTATCCTGTGACTTATGTAATACCAATAGTGGATTTGCTTATAAAGAGATCGAGTATTCTCTTGAGATATTTTTTATCAAATACTTTTTACCTAATATCTTACGTGCTTATTTTTTTCTCACAAACGTAGGTAGTAGAGCACTTAAATCAAAAACAGATTTTTTCGTTTGTTCATCCGAATAAATGTTATTAATATAGAACGCAAAATATCTTAGACATTATAAAAGTTGTATCAAAGAGAGTGTTTAGTGTTACGTGAAATTTATTGGTACCTGAAATCATGTTATTTCCAGACCAATATTTTCATATGTTATAGAAAAAGTCTAGATTTTATTATGACGTAATACCGCTGTAAGGGAAACAAACAGGTTTTAAAGTAAAAAGAAAAAGTTTTGTGAAATATTGAACACCAGGTTTGGATTCACCGAAGAGTACATAAAATAAAATAAATAATAAAATAAATATTCCACAACTTTTCACACAACGTCATTTAGTCCCAAGCTAAGCTTGAGAGCTCGTGTTATGTGTACTCAACAGCTGATAAACATACATATATATTTCTAAATACATACATTATTATAGATAAATTACTCCCAGACAAAGAACAAATGATCGTGCTCATCACACAAACATTTGTCCTGGGTGGGAAATATAGCAAAGGTGGTAGTAGGTATACCTAACCACATTTCCCCAGTCTCATATAAACCCCATGGACCAGAGGCCAAGAATGTTGCCAATAACAGGGTATCCATTTAGCCTTCGAATTTGCTATCAACCCCGGCAACGAACCCAAAACCTCTTGCTCAGTAGTAGCGCTTGCAATTATTAGACTTCGTTAGTCATTGCTTATTTTATTGGAATGTTTTAACAATAAATCATACATTACTGTGTCAGACTTTTTATCAATCGATCAATTGACTGTAACAAGTACTTACAAACAAAATATGGCATCGCAAATAAAAATCACGCTACGCATTATGTAAGTAACAACACATGGTTCAACCATGCCGACATCTTAGTCAAACAATAAAATGAAACAAAAACTTACGGGTCTGACTACCGTTTGTAACTCGATGGGTGGCATACACACAATATCTCCAGATCTAACTTCATTACTACCATCTAACATCGATCATTATCGGCACTCACGAACCAACCGACTATTTGTACTATGCAACAATAGATGGCGCTTTCCAACTAACACACAATTCAGCAGCATCATCTACCAATTAGTATCTCTCCACTCTTTCACTCGTGCACAAAAACTTCGAAGAGAGAAAGAGACGGAAAGAGAAGGCTTCAAAGGAGCGTAATGACGAGCCTTGATTGTAATTGATGATGCGATTGTCTAATGTTAGATTGGGGTCAATAAATTTCTTTAAACGTGAATTTCTTTGTTCGCAGGTCACGAAGAGATGCCGCTTATGTTTTAAAGTGCGCGTGCGCTTAGAGATTTTTGGGGGCAAATTGGAGTGGGGTTGTTCGGTGGGGTCAAGTAGGGGTTGAGGGTGGTGTGGGGTCAAGTTTACGGGGTGGCTCTCCACGGGGGCTGGGGGCGGCCGGCGCCGGCGCCCGCGCACGCCGCCACCACGCTGGTCGGCGGGCTGGTTGCGCCGCCGCGGGAACCCACCACGGCGGCAGAGGCTTTCTGGAAGATGCCACATAAGGGTACGTTAAGTTATTATATTACATCTTTTTATAGGTTACATTAGCCACTATGATTATAGCCAAAGAGCTGCAGCGTAAGTTGAAAAATTAGGGGAACAAAAATTTATTTCACTCAAGTTTTTGGACAATGAAAGCCAGAAAATCATTTATTTGGTCGCACAGGAACGTATTAGAAGCAAAAAAAAAACAAAAAAAACAAAAATTGAGTCTAAACTAACGAACAAAACTAAATCGCGAGGCCAAAAAGGCATTCGCATTAGCTGCGACATTTAAAAAGAACAATGTAGTATTGGAGCTCGGATAGTCAAAACCATTGAAAATGGCTTTCCGACCATGCCAAAAGATCGTTAATCTCACTAACACCAAGAATATTCTTACACTTATCAATAAAATTGACAGTTGACAATAGGGTAAGTTTGAAAACAAAAATTTGTCAAGCGTCTTTCCTGCAATCACATTTGCCTCATCTAAAATACAAAAACATTTTGGACAAATGTTCAACGTGGTTCACCAAGGAAATGTAGATCTGTAAGTAGTTCCGATTTCCAAGACAAAATTTCTCAAACGAAACTTTAACAAAATCGCCTGAAAGCAGGTGCTACCACAGTAACGAAGACAGTTGAGCTCCAACTTCTTAAGAAATATCATTCCAACATTAAACTCCATATCTTTTGTGCGAAATGCAAACATGGTCAACTTATCCTTGATAACAATATCAAGTTCTGAAGTCAACGTTAAGTATCAATAAGTGTTAACTAGGCTCTTGTTGACTACAGTTACAACTGTACAAGTTTCGGTTTACAACATAAGAGTTAAGTTCTGAGCTTCCTAACTAACAGACTTTAGATTTGGTTTTGTTGGTTGTACTACGGGTTCTCGATTCTAACTCTCCTCTTTCTGTTGTTGGAGTACTTGTGGGGAATAGTTTGTCACTTGACGTTTTAGTAGGATACTTGCTTAGAATTAGTGTTGCGTTTAGAAATATTGTCTTAAGACAGTCATGTGTTTTTCCAAGTTTAGTCCAATAGTTTAAACTTCTCTTATATTTGCTCTAATTTCGAGAATGTAATAAAGTTATAGGGTTGCAATAACTATGTATGTATTTACCAAATAATTAATGAGTTCAAATCGATTACATGTATGTATGTGTATGGCGATTAAGGCTAAAACAATATGAAACAATTGTATTGATGGTACTAATCATTACAATTCAGTAAAACATATTTGTTACTTAATTATTGTTTATGACCTAAATACCAAACAGAAAATTAAAAAAAAAACGCATGTTAAGTTGTAATTTAAATATTCAAAATCGGTTCTTAATGACAGACTTATGAGGTCTTACACGCATAAAAAAATACAGCCGAGTGGAGAACCTACATTTTTTCGGTCGGTTAAAAAACAAAGACTACAAGAAATAATTCAACTAAAAAAATAAACCTAGTTTCGCTTCCATAATCTCTTCCTTTCGTGTGCCTCCTATGGGCCTCTCATAAAATGCCAAAAATACTTCACATCATCACATAAAGTTATTTTAATGAATCCCAGTAGGTACTTATCCTTAGTACCACCCCCACAAAGCCAGTATAAGTAAATCCTCCAGGCCTCGCGTGCACTCACCGGACAGTCCGACTTTCCCTCATGTAGACTTAATCAAGTGCACCTACTAATACAAACTTAGTGCCTACGCAGACGGTTCGGGTGCTCACAGCTTATTAAGTGAGACTTCACAGGACGAGACGAGGTTTTAGTCGATTTGTATTGTCTGAGGGTGCACTTGTACGTTTTAAAATTAAGATGGGCAATGATTGTTTCTTTAAATACAAACGCCAGCGCATCAGGCTACCCTTAACTGCAAAATTTTCCCAATAAGCTATTTGAAAAAAAAATAGTTTTTTGTCCCTCATCTAGATTACAAGAAAATATTCGACACGTATTTTTTTTCTTATTCAAATTGATGGAAAACTGATAGATTAAGCGTATTAAAGTTGAGGAGCGGGCGCTTGTAACGTTTCATTAGCTAGCATAAACTGTACTGGCTAGTGACGTCATGCGACATTTTAACTTGATGTATCGCCGTTATTTTTTGGTTACTTACATGAAAAAAGAAAAAATACGTGTCGTTTATTCTCTTGTAATCTAGATGAGGGACTAAAAACTAAAGTTTTGTCAAATAGTTTCTATAAATACAGATGCCTACCCTTAAACTGTAAAATTTTCTCAATTGAAAATGAACCTTATTTTATTTGTAACTAGAGTTGGAAAACTAACAAAGGAATTTCTCACATTGGGGTAGTTTGATGTGCTGACTTCTGAACATTACAAAACTAAACAACGAAATATGCTGTTATTGAAGTGGAGGGAGGCCTTTGCCCAGGAGTGGGACAAAACTGTCTTACATAAAAGAAATAGTAATTCAAATCAAATTAAATCAAAAGTCATTTATTTATTCAAATGAGGCTGAGGATCAGCACTTTTTGAACGTTAAAAATTATATAAGACAGTCCCCCAAAACTCACGCCCTTCACCACTTCCTAGTGTTTTTGCTGGGAAGAAGTAGTGAAACAAGAACCCTTTCCTACATACAATGCTACCTGGTTCTTTAAGTCTGTAACTTTATCTTCGATTTTAAGTAGAAAAACTTATATTTTATACCAAGATTGCTCAGTTTTGAACAAGCGTTTGCCAGTGCTTATTTAGCGAAGTTCCAAGTTACCAAGTTGCAAGTTAAAGTTAGCTGACCTAGGAATATATGACGCGGTTGTTCAGTCGGTTAAAAATGTTCTTTAGAGATTTGTAATAGTTAGAGTTACAAACATACATGTATTTTTCTTAAGGGGGAAGGCAGAAACTGCAGAGCGCCTTCTACTATGATTCTGACATACTTCTTTTGCTTCGTTTACATTCATACATGTTGTCATTCACACACGCCGGTTACACTTAGTTATAAAATAATTATCAAATTGTAAAATTAAAAATGTATGAATCAGCTACACTGAAAAACTGAAGCAATAAATTATTATCAACAGACACATCTTTGAAAACTTCTCAGTATCAGTTACGTTAGCAAGTCGGCAATTTTCTATTTGTAGGATCGTTGATCTATTTGAAACTATATAAGTAATATATATATCAATTAAACTTAGTTCTAAGACAGCAATTTGTTAAACTATTGTATGTCTAACACAACAATAACAACTCCAACCACTCTCTCACCATTTAAATAAACATTTATAAATTGGCTGCTATTTTTTAAGTTTCTTTCTTATGTGTTAGCTCCAAACACAATATCAAAAACTGCATAGACATACAGTTAAATTCCTAAACCAACTTAGACTTCTGAGTGAAGCTTATGCAATGCAAAAGACGTCTAAGTTAAGCCTACAAAAAAAATACACTAAAAATGACTTTTATCACCATCCAATCTCATACATAGACATTCCTTTACACCATAATCTTCTCAAGTGTTTTCCCGCCAGTAGGTACTTGGATGCGACTTGCCCGTCCAACTTAGCAAGCCGTTAAAGTTAATTAACCTTTCGTGGCAAATACGCTCCTTGCATCAGTTGCTTCCCTTTGTGTGTATCATCAAGTTTCAGCTGTACGAGGTAAACAGAACTGTAAATTAGAACGTCTTGGAGTTGTGAGGATTAGTAAGTACGGTGGCAGTTGAACGGTATTAGGGAAAAATGTTATAAGTTTTGAAATGGGAGATGTTGACTCCCATCACATAGCCTTATCCCAATTAATTTAGAGACGACTCTAAAACAGGATATGCTGCAACGATGCAGCATATCCTCTTTATATACATGCATATTCGAATAACTTAATTTTTAACAGAATCCATCCATCGTCGTCCAAAAGTAAATATATCTTCATTGGATTTTATCCTATATTGTGCCGGGACCAGATACTAATTGTTCTTTATACTTAGTTGAGTAATTAGCCTAGTTCTTAAAGGTCATATTGGGATGGAAGCCATTGGACTAGGTTTACAAACATAGGTTCTATTAATCTGAAATATATTCATAAGTGGCATCTTTATTGCAAGAACCAAGGAGGTCGTGAAACTGTGAAAGATAGACAACACACTCCTGTATTAAAAAGCAGTAGTAATAAACATTAAAATAAGTAGATTATAGTTAAAAATATAAAAAATAAAGATACCGGGCTGGTATTCACAACTTCACGTCAAAGCGCGTATTTTGCGTATAGGCCACAATCTACCACGCGGGCCCAGTGCGAATTGGTAGATGTCACATGTCTTCGAATTTTTGGTTCTAGGACATGCCGGTTTCCTCACGATGTTTTACTTCACCGTTATTGAGAGGAAGTATGGCCCGCCTGGGTTCGAACCCACGACTTACTGTTCGTAAGTCGGGGCCGCCAGCACTGGGCCACAACTGCTCAATACATTATAGATATATTATAGACTACCAGACCGCGGAGAGTCCCGCGGTTTCACCCGCGTAGGTCCCGTTTCCGTAGAAATACAAGAATAAACAGTAACCTATGTATTAATCCAGGGTGACAGCTAACTCCGTACCAAATTTTATTAAAATCCATTTAGTAGTTTTTACGTGAGAGAGTAACAAACATCCATCCATCCATCCATCCTCACAAATTTTCGCGTTTATAATATTAATAGGATTATAGGAATTAAGCATAACAAATTAACTAGTTAAATCACCTATACGTTGGACGTTGGTATTTAGGTAGTTAATTTTTCGTTCTGTTTGTTCCTCCTTATGTCAGCAGACTGAATCTCGTAAACCGTAATAGGTAGTCAGTTGAAATCTTCGCCGAATGTGTAGGTATTTTTATTGCTGCTGCAATAACAAATAAAATGTAACATTTATTTACTCTCATACAAAAAAACGTAATCCTGCGTGGGCTCTGACTCGCACTGGTTCTGACTGGCACAGTCGGGTTTCACAACTTTCAACTTTATCAATTCATTTATTTTACTAAAATTCAATTTGTTAGTAGTAACATACACAACTTAAGCACTAGTGTTAGTAACCAAAGAACAAAAAAAAATATGCCACAAAAATAATTATTTTGTTCAGTAGAAAAGACATAAACGCACTGACAGCGCACAAACTTCCCACTCTTGCGCACTTTGCACATAAATCCCGTCTAGTTTTTAGTTCATAGATGTTGTACCTCACCTGTATTTTTTCTTCGTTCTCAGATCAGCAGGGAATCATAGAGACTGTCCATCTACGTATGTATTAAACTAAACTCTAAAAACAGCAACAGTATACGCCAACACTATTTCCAATACAGTTCCCATACAAAGCTGTGTAGGTACACTGTCATAATTTTCTTTTCATACATACGTTTTCTGATTCTCTCAAACAATACAACACCTTACTTAAATGAGCGTTAATCAAGCCTTGAACTTGATCAACATCTGCCTTCCAAACTAATAACAATAATAAATAAATAAATAATAAACATTCCACAGCTTTTTCACACAACGCTATTTAGTCCCAAGTTAAGCTTGAGAGCTTGTGTTATGGGTACTAAACAGCCGATAAACATACTTATACAGGGTGTAACGGAAAGGGTATATACATACGAAGGGCACGGATTCTCTTGGTGATAAGAAACATGGCAACGTTTTTATACATATACATACATAATTGTAATGTTGAGCCCGCCCGCGCCGTCGCGCCTTCGTCGGTTCTGATCTAGGCGGTCTGTACTAGGCGCGCAGAACCCGAGATAGATATACTGGAACCTTGCCGGACAGGATTATGACCCTCATAGTGCGGTGACACGTTTGTTATGATTTTGCATTTAATTAACTTTCGATATTAAATAATATCGTGAAGTTTCAAAGTTATTAGTTGGGAGCTGAAATTTTGAGGAAAGACTCGTTATTAAATACTCTATTCACCCTGTTTGTATGTATATACCCTTTCCGTTACACCCTGTATATTTCTAAATACATACATATTATAGATAAATTACACCCAGACACAGAACAAATGATCGTGGTAATCACACAAACATTTGTCCTGGGTGGGAATCGAACCCACGACCTCCGGCATAGCAGTCAGGGTCACTAACTACTAGACCAACAGGCCAGTCAAAATGATGTCATTTGACAAACAGTTTTTGCTGACGCTATAAAAAAATACGCTTTTATTGATTTCTAATATTATGATGAGTTGCACTTAAATAATAGTTTGTTAGCCAAGTCATTAGTTGTATTTGGGTGGTCTAAAATGGCTCGTCAAGCTCGATAATTCCGTAATGAATGCTTAGATACTGTGCTAAAGTGCCAATCTGTTTCTTACATTCATGCACAAACTATGTTCTATCTATTGTGGCTTCCAGTTTAACCGGATGAAGTTGAATACCAGTGTTTTACATGGAGCAACTGCCTTCGGACCTTCAGAACCGAGTTTTTGGATATCCCTTAGTCAAAATGGTTGTTAGATTTTGGAGCATCCGATTATTTGTAACGACTGTCGTAAATCTACAATGACAGCCGGGACCAACCGCTTCCGAGGCATGGAGGAGTCGTGATATGTAATGAATGGTCACCCATCTACGGACTGACCTCATCAAGTGTAGCTTAACCTTTGTTCGACCCGTGAGATTGTTATTTTAGCCACAAGCTCCTCTCAAGTCTTGAACTTGAGCACCAGTCTGAAAAAAAAACATTAAGAGAATGTCTATACGTTCGTCACTCTACGTACATTTATGTGCCTAAGGTTAAGCTTTTAAGAGCAAAAAATAAAACCGACTTAAAAAAAAACACCAACCATTGTAAAATAACTCTAAATTAGGAAGTCTGTGGCTTTGGTGGTTTTGTCTTTTTCATGATGGGCCACCGACTTCCGAATTTAGAGTTATTTTACAATGGTTGGTGTTTTTTTTTAAGTCGGTTTTATTTTTTGCAAAAAAGATTTTTATTTTTACATTTTTAGTTGTTCCCATACAAATATTTGCCATGAATTTATTTTTATATTGTTATTTGTTAACAATACATGTCATGGTAATAGGGTTTTCCACTTATCCCTAATAAATGAAACTTAATATACCTAACTGTCGAAATCGAAGGTATATTGTACACATCTGCGTACCCCTCAGAGCATACAGGCGTGATGATACGTCATGATGTTGTATAAACAATAAATATCCAAGCGATTCCAGCAATCACGACAGATTTGCCGTCTATTTTTGAAGAGTTCCATTGTATATCTCCGAAGATCAGCACCAGATCTTAACCAAATTAAAATGGGACCACCTCGGGAGTATACTCTTTCACATAAAAAAAGAATTTTGAGAATCGGTCCACAAATGGGGGAGAAATCGCGTAACAAACACACAAAAAAAAAAAAAAAAAAAAAACATACCGTCGAATTGAGAACCTCCTCCTTTTTTTGAAGTCGGTTAAAAATCAATGATAAAGACGTCGCGCGTCGGCCGGGCGATCGAGTGATCGTGAATTCGATTCCTACCCAATGCACTATTGACGTGAACCCCACACAAGCAAGTTTAGCTTAGTTGGAGGGATTAACAAGACAAAAAAAAAACATTCAAATAAATAAGTACCTAATCCAATGTCTTTTATGTAGCAATCAAACAGGCCACTACACTAGGAAGTGGCGAAGGGCAGGCTTTTTGGGGGACTGTATTATGTCATTTTGACGTTCAAAAATTGCTGACCTTCAGCCTAATTTGAATAAATGACTTTCGATTTTGATTTTGAATCCTGAAGCGTTTTGTCACCATAAAAGCGACTAGCCATCCTAAATTTGACCTCACCCACGTAGCTTACTTCCACAACGCATCTTCGAACAGCCGAGGGACCTCTCAAACATGTTTTACTTACCCTCTCTCCTCAGCATCTCAAAGATCTACTTAATCTTCATTTACATAGCCTACTAAAGGTAGCTTGACTAACTTAGCAAGTTTACAAGTCGTTAAAGTTAACTGACCTTCTGGTAAATACGAGTTTAGTGTTTACTGGAGCCGCTTTGCCGGTAGGGACGAATGTAGATATATATAATACTTTATGTACTGTTTGTTTCATCGTCGTTTTGAGACGTTATTTATATGATCGAGATTTTCTGCCATTTTGAATAGTACAGTTTTGTTATGTTGCAATGGTGCATTATTTTGTACTACTTACTTACTACTAAAAGAGTTACATAAACTAAAAAAACAACTAAAATAAAGAAAAATTTGCCCTGCGGCTGCGCCAAATAGGTACAGTTCATCTAAAATGCCAGACAACCATACTCCATTTACAATAGCATTTGGTATAAGTTAAAAAAGGTTATTTTGAATGCACACTTTGTTACTATAGTACAGACGCAAGCACATCAAGTTACTCCAATGTGTCAAATTTCTTTGATTGTTTTTCAACTTTATGCACTACAGAATAAGGTTCATATTCAATTGGGAAAATTTGACACTTTGGGGTAACTTGATGTGCTGGCGTCTGTACAATTAAGCATGGTACAGCCGCCAGTACATCAAGTTACCCCAATGTGTCAAATTTCTTTGATCGTTTTTCAACTTTATGTCAAACAGAATAAGGTTCATATTCAATTGGGAAAATTTGACACATTGGGGTAATTTGATGTGCTGGCGTCTGTACAATTACGATAGACGCCGAATTTTTTATGATCTATTTTCACAGCAGCTGGCACTCTTTGTTGTAACCATTTATTTTAAGAAATGATGTACAGACGCCACTGCACATCAAGTTACTACAATGTGTCCAATTTTCCCAATTAAATATGAACCTTACATTGTTTGACATAAAGTTGAAAAACGATCAAAGAAATTTGACACATTGGGGTAACTTGACGTGCTGGCGTCTGTACCTAGATTTCATTTAGTTATATTATTTCATTTTAGTTGAAAATTGTAATGTCAATAATAAACTCGTAAAAGAAGCAGAGATTACCAACACATGGACAAGCAGTTTGTATCACTTTTATTATTCTTTTATTAGAAACGGAGTATAATGCCTGACGCTGGTTTTCAACTGTACCAGCTGGTCGATTCTGTTGAAATCACCGCGTGTAAACCTGGGTGTAGTGAGCACTGAAGTCTCTGTCAGTGTCACCTATCATGTTGCTAGGGATTGGCGAAGTATGAATCATAATCGAGAATCGACGTAACTTATTTATTTACATACAAACAAACTTAAACTCACGCTCTATTCCCATGGGGGTGGACAGAAACTGCAGAACGCCACCCACTATAATATTGCTTCACATACTTGTTAATATTTTTTCTGTGCTAAGTATTTTATTAATTTTATGCTAAGTAAATTGAATAGGTGATAATTTAGTTCGAAAGCGCTATTGGATTTGAATAATTAATTAAATTAAATCAATTTAGGTACTTCATACATAAGGTATTACCTGCTGCGCTGCGCCGATCCGAATCTATGAAAACGCCTTCACATCTTAGTTCACTGTAGACAAATAGCGTCCTACTTTATCTAGTCGTTGCCAAAAATATAAAGCATTTCTACCATCTCAGCACTCTCACAGATACCTACTTACAAAATTAATTCTTCTACGTTCGCATAATTACCAAAAGTCACAATGACAGTTATACGACACTGACTCGGTGCTGTTGCCATGACAACGATACGACCACGCGATGCTGCTGGTCGATTCTGTTGAAATCACCGCGTGTAAACCTGAGTGTAGTGAGCACTGAAGTCTCTGTCAGTGTCACCTATCAGTTGCTAGGGATTGGCGAAGTATGAATCATAATCGAGAATCGACGTAACTTATTTATTTACATACAAACAAACTTAAACTCACGCTCTATTCCCATGGGGGTGGAGAGAAACTGCAGAACGCCACCCACTATAATATTGCTTCACATACTTGTTAATATTTTTTCTGTGCTAAGTATTTTATTAATTTTATGCTAAGTAAATTGAATAGGTGATAATTTAGTTCGAAAGCTCTATTGGATTTGATTTCACTTATTAAGGGGGAAAACTAACTACTAAGGAGGCCATGGTAACAACGTGCATCTAAGAACAAAGACGCATCGATTTGTCATTGCATTCAAATTTAGTCTTGCACTTTGCAGTGACATTAGATTTTGATATTTTGAATGTTGTTTTGTTAGTAAGTACTTTTACGGATGCAATTGGTATGACAATTAAGCTACTACAGAAGTTCCGCCCGTGTTAGTTAAGACGAGAGTTAAGTGGCTATTTACATTGACAAGGACGGAAACAACAATCAAGTGATATTCAATTCTTACTTAGTGTTGATAGTGTTTCCATCTCCAAGTCTCAATCCGGGATCAAGACTTGAATCCAGTTGATAGCAATAGACGCCCCTTCTTACATGGGACTTGAACATAACGGATACATACTTACTCATTTACATACAGTGTGGCCCACAAAACCTATACAAAAAAAGTGCTGAGATGGTAGAAATGCTTTAAGTATATTTTTGGCAACGACTAGATAAAGTAGGACGCTATTTGTCTACAGTGAACTAAGATGTGAAGGCGTTTTCATAGATTCGGATCGGCGCAGCGCAGCAGGTAATACCTTAGGTATGAAGTACCTAAATTGATTTAATTTAATCAATTATTCAAATCCAATAGAGCTTTCAAACTAAATTATCACCTATTCAATTTACTTAGCATAAAATTAATAAAATACTTAGCACAGAAAAAATATTAACAAGTATGTGAAGCAATATTATAGTGGGTGGCGTTCTGCAGTTTCTGTCCACCCCCATGGGAATAGAGCGTGAGTTTAAGTTTGTTTGTATGTAAATAAATAAGTTACGTCGATTCTCGATTATGATTCATACTTCGCCAATCCCTAGCAACATGATAGGTGACACTGACAGAGACTTCAGTGCTCACTACACCCAGGTTTACACGCGGTGATTTCAACAGAATCGACCAGCTGTATCGTTTTATTATGGTATAGATACAAAGATATACTTACATCAGTAAGCACCCACATAAAATTATACCTGTATCCCCAAAGGGAAAGGACCTTAGAATAACTTACACATAGAAGCCGCGTTTAGTACAAAACAACGGGCGAAATCGTGTGTCCACTTTATTTTTTTTTTTGTGTGCGTGAGCTGAATGTGTTTACTCGCGAGTTGTGTTCGACAGAACGTGACTTTTAGTACCTACTGACACGGCTCGCCTCGTTTTAGCTTTTTAGCTGCCTCACTTTTTACACTCATACTTGGTTTTTACGCCTTATTATTCTGATGGGCAGACAAAGGCATTCCGTGTGCAAACTTATAATGCATCTGCCCTATAGGTGCCTGGATTTTTAAGCAATTTTCACATAGCTAAATATTACCTACGATTCATTAATTTACACCTAGACAAGTTATTCTTGGATAGAATTTAGAAACCAATATTGCAAATCGAACCTCACAATAATACACCTCAATCCATTAAAACTGGTGACTTGGCTACACAGTATAACAGAAATATAATTATGTTCCACCATAGCCAAGCCAAGCAAACGGAGCATGCGACAATTGTGTCACATTAAGCGCCAGATAAAGACAAATAGACCGGAAAAACAGTTGTTGGAGAGGGATAAATAGACTTTTCTTTGTTGCTGCACTGTGGGAATTTTAATGATTGAGTACTCCGCTTCGGGCTGACTGTGTCCGATGGAACGCTTTGAATATTCAAATTTTGAATTTAGAATAGCTAGAATATTTCCTGGTCGCATTATGGCTCGCGTATGTTGGTTTTAGTTCAATGATTACGTTTAATTTGTTAATGTTTTAAACGAACTCTACGTCGAATACTTTTGTCTGAAATAATTATTCGAAGAAGATTAAAAACTAGTACTTGTCTAGTTTACGCATTGCATGAAGTATTAAATAAATAAATAAATATTGCTTATGTCAAAGAGGAGTATTTCAGGTTAACAGATAAAAATACAAAAACAGGTTATGGTCAGTGTTGCCATGACAAAAAAAAATAGGAAAATAATTTTAATGCAACTTACAATTTAAAAGATCATATAATCTGTGAAATTTTGTCGGTTACGAATGACATTCGATTATGATTTTGTCTTTTCATATAGACAATTCAAATCAAATTCAAATCAAATTTATTAAATAATTTACACAATATACCCAGTTACATACCTAAATAAAAAGGCCACAAAATAAATCTTAAATAAATAATTATTCTAGTACTCAACAAGTAACTGCATATGTGTATGTTAACCAAATTAACAATCAGGACTTATGGAAAATTTATTTTAAACGAATTATATCCCCATCTGCCGATAAATCTCCGGGAGATTTTTGTCTATTGTCTTACTGTTGTATCGGCCATTGACCACAAATGAGTATATAATTAGCGACTTTCTTGAACTAGGTTAAAAAAACCTGTGTTTCAGGCCATCACTTAACAAGACTAATTATTACGAGTGCATATTACATTATATAATAATAGAATAACAACTTACGAACTAAACCTTATAATCATACTAGAACTTCCAATAGTTTATCTGTGTCTGTGTAATTGAGCTTTAATAAAATCGTTCATCCCAATCGTTTCTATTGACGAGGTACGGTGTAGTTTGGTCTTCACTATCCAATTCCGTCAAAACCTCCACTCTTGCGTACCTCCGTTGACAGTTCAGTCATTATCACTGGGCAAAGTGTTACAAAACAATGACCTGGCGAACAACTAGTTTTGTATTAGCTATCATCAGTGTGTTTTTTTAGGATGACGTCATGCGCCCTCGCAAAGATGTGACGGAGTGCACCGTATCTCGTCTGATAGTCACCGTGGAGTATTCCCGTGTGAGCACCTATTTATTGAGCACCTATGCATTAACCTATGGGAGATGGGAATACCTTTGGTGCTAAATGCATAGGTGCTCAAAAAATAGGTGCTCACACGGGAATACTCCGTCACCGTAAATTGAAGCCCACTTAAAGTTCAATACCACTTATTTTGACTCGGCTGTTGGTCTAGCAGTTGGTGGCCCTGACTGCTATGCCGGGGGTCGTGGGTTCGATTCCCACCCAGGACAATTGTTTCTGTGATGAAAACGATCATTTGTTCTGTGTCTGTGTGTAATTTATCTATAACTCGCAGCCGTCCCGCGGTTTCTCCCGTGTAGGTTCCTTTCCCGTGCGAATACAGGGATAAAAAGTAGCCTATGTGTTAATCCAGGGTGTCAGCTAACTCCATACCAAATTTTATTAAAATCCATTCAGAAGTTTTTACGTGAAAGAGTAACAAACATCCATCCATCCATCCATCTTCACAAACTATCGCATTTATAATATTAGTAGGATTATGTCGTATGTATTTAAAAATATGTAAGTATGTTTATCACTTGTTTACTACCCATAACACAAGCTCTGCTTAGCTTGGGGCTAGATGACTTTGTGTTTAAGTTGTGGAATATTTATATACCTATTTATTATTTACATACATAAACTCATGCCTTTTTCCCATGGGGGTAGGCAGAAACTATAGAGCGCCATATGCTACGATTCTTACATACTTCTTTTACTTCGTTTACATTATCATACATGTTGTCGTCATACACACACGCCGGTTGCGAGTACTACGCACCTGACCTTTCTGAAGAACCTCACCAATGAGGTCTATGTATGTCCTTCTAGGGCGTCCCCTCCCGGCGTTCTCACTAATTATTATTTATTTTTGTAAATTCTCAGTTGTTCTTAATCAAAGATCGGTGTGCAACTGAACGCCAGTTAGGGTCTATTTATACTAGCGCAGAGTCGAAGCGCATAGAAGCGTCTATCCAAAACTGAACATAACAAATTCAACCTTAACTCCACAGCGTAACGCACACATTACTTCTAGGATTTTAAAAAAGACGCCGCATTCTTGTCTGCGCGTGAAGAACGCTGATTGGTGCGCGCGCATTCTTGCGAAGTATAGTGTGCGTTACATTGTGGAGTTAAGGTTGAATTTATTATGTTCAGTTTTGGATAGACGCTTCGATGCGCTTCGACTCTGTGCTAGTATAAATTGACCCTTAGTTATTGGCAATGAAAAGATAGTCTAGTATCCCTGCTGAAAAAAAATTGTCATACGGACTTTTGAAAAAACACTCCGCAGTCTAAATAGTTTATCTTTTACTTAACTGTATTCTCAGTGACAATATACAGAGAACAATGTTCAAGTCTTTTGTTAAATGATATTATTAAAACTATTGTTTGTTAAGTATTTTTAATACTTCTTTAAGTAAGTATTGTTACAGTGTTTTTAATTTTTAAACAATGTATATTTTTTTTACGGTTTCGAGATGAAATTGAAAACATAAATTCCGTTAGTTTAATATGACTGTTTCCACAACTTGCTTTTCGCAATTTCTAAATATCGCAACGTACTAAAACCAGTACAAAAAGGTCACATTCAAGTTAGCAACCTTTTTCTTTTTAAAAATCCGAAGCTACTCATCTCACCATAGACACTCGTTTGTCAATGACGGTTTTTTGTCACGCATCTACTAAAGAGGCGTGGTTGGCTACATTCACCATAAATTACATCACAGCGAAACAGCGGATTTTAAACAGTTTATTATTTAATGGATCTATTCAATCAGTTCAACGTCGACGACTTCAGATAAAAACTTTAACATTTTTATTTTATTTTATTTTGTTTCATAGGACAAAAAACGGTTACATTATACAATATTATAAACAGAATGACATGTATAAAGTAATAGATGTTATTATATAGTATTATGTGGGCCACATTATTAGTAATATATGTATAGTATAATAGTTATAATGTGACCCTCGGCGCTGTTAACAGGTTACCATTAAAAAATAAAGCCTTACTCACTAGGAGATGAACTGGGCATACATGACAGTTACGCCAATATTCTAAATACAAAAACAAAAGAAAAAAATCTACGAAACTGACAACACAGTCCATTTTTTTTATCTGTGGTGAAAATAAGTGTATCCTTTGTCTAGTTGGGCAGAAAACAGCATTATAAATTGCGAAAGCTTTTGGCGTAGGTACAGCAATGGCGGGCATTCATTTTTATGGCTAGTTGTATGATGCATTTTAATTTATCTAAATAAAAGGCTAGAGCCGATTCCCAAAAGCTTATGTTCACCGAACTGAGAAAAGCAGTTACAATTAATTAAAAAATACTAAGTATATGAAAATTATTCAAAACTAACATACTCTTTCATTAAAAGTTCAACTAAAGAGAATAAACAAAGTGAGATTCGATATTGTTTTTTTAATCCTTTCCATCAGTCTCGGTACCAAACAGGTTTAACTTTAAGTAAACACTTACTCAATGGTAACAGAAATTAATGCGATCCGTTCCGAATTCAAATCGTTTGACAAGCTTCAGCGCATCCAATATGGCGACTATGCGTTTAGCGTAGGTACAATTAAATCTCCCCCATAGATTTAAGCAATTCAAAAACAGATACAAAATAATAATAAGAAGGGTATTTAAATGGGGGATGCCACCAGGTGTGCTGTCTACAGGGTAGCAACCCCTATGTACTGTCTGTATGTATGTAGTACCTATGTAAAAGTTGATTAATGTTTAATTCGACGTTTTTATCTATTTAGCAACAGTTTTTGTGCTACGTTGAATAAATATTAAGGGGTGTGCTGCTTATTTTTAACCCCCGACGCAAAAAGAGGGGTGTTATAAGTTTCACCGCTATGTGTGTGTGTCTGTCTGTCTGTCTGTCTGTCTGTCTGTGGCACCGTAGCACCCAAACGGGTGAACCGATTTAGATGCGGTTTTTTTTATTTGAAAGCAGGGTTTCTTGCGATGGTTCTTAGACATAATTCATCAAAATCGGTTCAGCCGTTTCAAGGTTATCAGCTCTTTTGAGTTAGCTACCGTTGCTATTTTAGACGTCTATGGGTATTAACTTTACTTACAAACATATGTGTATCTTAAAATTTCATACACCCATGTGTGTAATATTAATAAGCAACATTGTGGTGTGTTTGGTCTGATGCAGCCAGGATATCTAGCAGACTAATACACTCTTGGAAAAATAACAGCAGATATGTCGTGTTTGGATTCATTTTAACCTGCATTTGATTCTGCACACAATGCACTGATGGCAACTGTATGAGCTGATGCTGCAGCCAGGCTATCCAGCACACCAGTAGGTAGACTCTTGACAAAATAATAGCAGATATGTCGTGTTTGGATTCATTTCAACCAGCATTTGATTCTAAACACAATGCACTGATGGCAACAGGATGAGCTGATGCTGCAGCCAGGCTATCCAGCACACCAGTAGGTAGACCCTTGACAAAATAATAGCAGATATGTCGTGTTTGAATTCGTTTTAACCAGCATTTGACTCTACATGCAATACACTGAAAAATTCTCATAACTATAAACTCTATAAAACAAAATTAATGCGTTTAAAAAATATAAAATAAAAATTAAATTAAAAATTTAAAAAACCCCCATCGCAAAAAAGTAAAACATTTAAAAAGTTAAAAATAACACTTTAGCCATGAAATTTTACGTAACGTCGGGGTACCGTTAAAATAAGTACCTACATATCTACAAGTACTAGGAACATTTCTTACTTAAGCGGTACCCCGACGTCAAGTAAAATTTCATGGCTAAAGTGTTATTTTTAACTTTTTAAATGTTTTACTTTTTTGCGATGGGGGTTTTTTAAATTTTTAATTTAATTTTTTATTCGTGAATAGTACTTTATGGTACTAATACAGAAAAGGGGTATTTATTATACTCAGTGATAATAGTTTCAATGCCTAGTCATGTATAGTTTTACATACTTACAACTTAATCTAAACTCACGCATTTGTATGAAAGTTGTATCGAAAATATAGTGCACAATTCTACTATCTATCGCAAGGGTACATACAAATGTCCTTTAGCAGCCTTTACCAGAGACACAAACTGTACTTTTTATGAACAAAATATTTCATAAAAGCCTTGTTTTGTGAGGAAAAACCTGTTTGTTGTTTTTAATTTATCGTGGATTTAGTTTATTTATAAGGTCCTACACTGTTTTTAATGTCAGTCAAAGACATTATCGATATGAGTGTAAATAATTAAATGCTTTAATTGCAAATTATATATTATGTAAGTGCCTATCAATATTTAGACGCCTCGCTTTAGGACATATGAAACTTTATAATATAATAACAATATTTTGTTTCATTTCATTATAATTGTACAAAATTTAATATACTTTTTATTTTCTTTCACTGATATCTTAATCAACACATCATAATGTCTTATTACAAGCAAAAATTCACCAGTATATCGAACCCAGCGCACACAAACTAAAAGTCACACTTCGAATTATCCGCAATAAATCCTCACACACACACATACGTAGACGCACCTACATGTACACAAAAAAAATAAAATAACAACAACTATAAATGAAATTTATAGCGTCGCACCCATAAAAACGGGGATTAAAAATAAATCGCTCGAATAAATTGCACCTCTGAAATTAAAACACTCCCTCACACGACATGCGTACTCGCGCCGACAGTGGGTGTGACAACAGACCTTAATATAAGCTGAAGCGGGAGCGATTTGACTTACTGAAGGTAGAAAAAACTAATCTTGGCGTAATTACGGTTAATATTAATTTAAGAATTAAGTTCTAGGTATCATCCATTATAGGTGTGATTCAGGAAAGATCTGATATTAGACTGATGATGATAAAGGTAGCCAAACAATAGGTCTTACTACCATCGTGATCATCATCAGCTGATGATCAGTTGTGTTCATGTTAAAAACTGGCTGAATGTAAGTCGCGACTCGCGAACAAAGAGTCTCGTAGTACAAAATTAGAAATAGGTACCTCAATTGTTAATATCAAGTTAAACGCAAAAAAAAACTTGTTTTTTGCATATTTGTTTTCTTTTTGCAGGTTCTGTAAAAATTACAACTGTCTATGTTGTTTCAAAATTCTCCTCACTAATATATAGATATTATAGTTTCAATTTCCATAACATCCTTTCAACTAAACCACTTACTGTTATCCCTTACTAAAGCATTAAACTTTGCTTCAAAATCGCTTTCCGCTACCGCTAGCTCTCATCCCATACATCCTCCTGGGCGTAGGGTGGGCGTACGATTGTCCATTGTTCTTTTAACGCGTGCTTGTTAGCAAGCCGCGGCAAGGTGAGCAGCGGGCCCGATTAACAACGGCGACGCGACAACTTGCCACTCGAAACGCACACTTAATTGGCGAACGACTTGTGCCATTAATTTGTTAGGGAAAAGCTGAAGCTTGGAAGTATTTTAGGCAGAATTCGGTGGTACGTACTGGATTGTCCAATCCAATCAAAGTCTTGTGTGCACTGTGTATAGTATGCATCCTGCTAGCGGTTGACGGTTTTGTCTGTCATACAAATCTCTATTGGACTATTTTAGGAAACTGAAACGGTTTACCAACAGTGGATTCGCCCATAAACCGTTGGTCAACATTATTTTTAAACCATTAACTTTTCACCCAAAGAACTTTTCGTCCACGAACGTTTCGCCAACATAACTCTTCGTCAGTGAACGCTTAACCAACAGAATGTTTTGACCAATAACTTTTCACCCAAAGAACAATTGACCCATGGACTGTTCCCCAACAGAAGGGTACGTGTCGGTGAGTGTTTAGTTAACCTCCAGAAGCAAAAATAGCCTAGGGGTATAAGAGATGGACTATCAAGTAACAAGTCGTAGGTTCGAACCCCGGCACGCACCAATGTCTTTTCGAATCCATTGTACATAGTATAAATTAATTATGACTTGCTGAAAACGGTGAAGGAAAACGTCGTGGGGAATCCAGCACATCTGGCAGATTTTTCAACGGTGTGTAAAGCCATGTCAGTAAAAAGATTTGGAACATTTTATATAGGTACTAAAGATATTGTAAGGGCTGTTCCAGGGAAAAATTCCACTAAACTTGTGAACTGAGATACTAATTATGCATATGTAATGCAACGCAACCATAACACTGTAGACAGGTTGATGAGGTGTAAGGTACTGTAGAAGAAGAAGATTACAATATCTTTAGTACCTATATAAAATGTTACACGTACCCTTCTGTTGGGGAACAGTCCATGGGTCAATTGTTCTTTGGGTGAAAAGTTATTGGTCAAAACATTCTGTTGGTTAAGCGTTCACTGACGAAGAGTTATGTTGGCGAAACGTTCGTGGACGAAAAGTTCTTTGGGTGAAAAGTTAATGGTTTAAAAATAATGTTGACCAACGGTTTATGGGCGAATCCACTGTTGGTAAACCGTTTCAGTTTCCTATTTTAGGGCCAGACATTTTTGTACAGCTGAAAATTCTTGTCAACTTACCGTAGGATGATCTCAGCAACGTAATTATTCTCTATGTATATAGTATCCACGTATCTGCTACCAATCAGACAGAAACAAAATATGCGAATTAATGACGAAGAAGAATAAAAAAAAAACAAAAGACAATCGCTCCGGATTCGATGCACGAACTACGAAAATTATACACGAGACGACCGCAGAAAAAATTGGCGGGACAAAACAATGAACTTAGGCCCCCACCCTTTAGGGCCTTAATCAAGGGCCTGGCCCAAATTCGCCCACAAATTGCATCCAATTGTTCACTTTTTACCGCGTGTTTGTGAGGGGTGGATAAAAAGAATTGTCAGAGCAACGGAACGGCTGGGCTCATCCGATCTAATGCACTCCTATTGAAGACTATTGGCTTGTAAACAGTTCGCGTGGTTATAATTGTGGACGGACCAACCGTCTATGTAATTTGGCGCCTGATTATCCCTGTGATCCCCTGTGATCATAATTTTGGGGAATTCTGTTTGCATGTGAAGATATGTTTACAGTTGTACGATCAAACAAAGTAAAACAATAGAGAAACTCCAACTCACCTATGATCCTACGGAATCTTTAAAAAATGGAATACAAAAATCCCATCTTAACGGTTCATACAAACAATGAAGCCCAAAATATCTTCGAATCCCCGAAGATTAGATAAACATTTGTGGTTTTCTATCGTGCACCGCGAAACCCCTTTTTTATTGAAGACACTTTTCGCAAAGCGGATTATTTTTTTAAACGGGTTATGTTTTTTACAGCGTTTTTTGCGAAAGATGGCCGCAGCCTTTAGTTTGAGACAGATATTATCTAGGAGATAATATCAAAAGATGTTTCTATACATGAGGATACCACTTAAGTAAAAATTGAGGAAGCGTCAGAGTTTGAAGTGGTGCAGATGTGAACTTTTATTGTTCAGTTTAAAAATCTTTAACAGATAATGCTCGTACATGAAAAGAGTTCGATAAAATAATTGCCATATTTGATCACAATGCGTGTCGTAAACCACAAAGCAAGGTTTTAGGAACAAGTGTTTGGGCCAATGATGGTTATGAAGTAGCTTCATAACTTATAGTGTTCCTGTCATGTACATAGTGAATATATCGCTGGTTGGGTGATGCATATTGTACTACTACTTTATTACCTGCCATTTTGTTTATATCCAAATTTTTGGATGACACGTAGGATATTTACGGAACACCACAATAATAACCTTACCAGTACCGTTCACGTTAGTATTTCTTACAGATGAGCTGATGCACAGCGCGGCGATGGGAGGCGGAGCCCTATTTGGGTGCTCTTCAGCCGGGCACAGCGGGATCAACCAGCTCGGTGGGGTCTATGTCAACGGCCGACCGCTGCCCGACTCGACGCGCCAGAAGATAGTGGAGCTGGCGCACTCAGGGGCGCGGCCCTGCGACATCAGCCGCATCCTGCAGGTCTCCAACGGCTGCGTCTCCAAGATACTCGGCAGGTCTGTTGGTTTTAAGTGTTTTAACTAAATGTTTTAGTTTGTTGCTTTTAGTTAAATAGATAGATAGTCGCGAACGTATGCAATGTATTCTGCCTTTGGGTGTTGTCCCATTCTTTAGAGCTTTCAGATCTTTTATATCTTGAAATTAGGAGGTTTCAACGATTTTTAATTAATATAGGTAATCATTGAAGTACTCTCTAACAGTTTATAGGAAAATTTCTAAAAAATATGTTAACCCAAAATCTTAAATCTTCGTAATCGCTCTTCGGCAACTCGTTATAATAGGGCTTTTATATCAATTTCAAGGTCTACAGAATTCATCTCGAGATAGAAAATTACCGCTGTACAAAGGGTATAATCTATCATAAAGTCTGACACTACTGAATTACTTACAACCCACTGAATTTTATCATTTATAATTTTTCTATGCGATAAGAATGTTCACATAATTTGATATCCATATACGCCCGATATACACAAATACTAGACTGGGCTCTATTGTAGTGAATTTAAAGTATTTTGACAGACGGGCCTTAAAAGAATTGCCTACCTCGAAACGAATGATGTACTCGTACTTAAAAGTTTTAAAAGAAGGGAGTGATTTCTTAGAACCTTCTTACGTTCGATGTAACTAGACATTGTTTTCAATATCATATCTAAGTAGCAGTTCGGAGTCTTAAATTGTCCCCAGTTGATGGTAATACGCCCTACCTCTATTCCATGAGAATTTGCTATACGAATGTAGGTATACTATACGTGCACCTCTACTTAACCGTTCGGGGAATACAGGCGTTATGTTATATTATATTACGTTGCTTTGCATACAAGGCAACGTATACATTTGCATCGGCCAATTCTTTCTCCAAATCTTCTGTCAGTTCCAAAGAAAGACCTAATTCTTTCGCAAGTCCATTCAATCATCGTGTTACTAGGGAACAAGCACCCATAACAATTAAAACGAATACTATTACACGAATAAACGAATAATTTCACACAAAACCCATTGTGAGCCAACAAAACTTAAAGAATCGATTATGTCTAAGTGCGATGGGGTCAAATTCTTACGCCACGCGTTAGCAAATTGACGGAATTCCCATAATACCGCCCAAGGAACCGCACAATGCGCCGACAATGCCATCGTGGACAAAATTAAGGAATATTTCAATGACTTAATCAATACAATAGTTTGCATTCCCATAGTGTATTGTTTTTGGTGAATGGTTGACGTGTGCGCCGCGGGGACGCTAGGTGGGAATCGACATCGGGTGCCTGCATTGGGGTGCCGGCTCTAATTTCGGCGGCAATTTTATTGTTTGATTGCGATTTTATCTGGAGATCACGGAGGATTTCGGCCCTCGGATCGAGTGCTTATTGAAATGCCGGCAGTGAAGTATTCGTGTTAATCGTAATGGAATTGTTTTCGTAATGGTTTTAAATAACTGATTTCGCAAAGCCCCTCAAAGCTGTAACAGATGTACGACTGTAGGTATCACTCACTCAGTCTGAAACGTAGTTCTGATAACAATATTAGAGCTATATTAAAACGTACTTCAGCAAGTGTCAGACGAAACAAAACCATTTCATTCAAACAACACATACTCAATTCAATGGGAACCAAAAAAGTCAAAAGTCAATCGAACAATAAAAAAATGTAAAGACGTCAATCAAAGAACTAGACTCATTTTAATATAGGGTGTGCCTTTCAGGGCTGTCCCACGACCGCCCCTAAATAAAAATCAAAATAAAAACATTATTTTCCAGTAATTGGCACCCCTACTGAGGGAGACGGCTTGACGCCACTTCAAGAGATCTTATAGGAAAAATAAATTTGGCCCAGCCAACCCTATAATATTGCCCTGTGGGCACATGCTATTATTTTGTAATGTTTTGCTTGTTAAGATATTGGCGAAACAAGTTGGTTTTTGTGTGAAAAATGTTTTGTATTGTTCGAATGTTATTGGAGTGCAGTTTTTCTTGATAGTTACTATGTTTTTTTTTAATCACATTGCTTCTTATCTCACAAACGTAAACTTCATCGACACGCGAGACAATCCAGCTGGAGAACACATACCTAGTGCGTAGGCTAAAAAGTACTAAACCCTTAGTTGTGCTAAACATATTATATTAAGTACTAGCAGACGTCACGCAGCATCACCCGCGTAGTTCCCGGTCCCGTGGTAATACAGGGATAAAAAGTAGCCTATGTCACCCGGGGATAGTGTAGCTTCACAACGGTGAAAGAATTTTTCAAATCTGTCCAGTAGTTTCGGAGCCTATTCAATGCAAACAAACAAACGATCAAACCTTTCCTCTTTATAATATTAGTATAGATGTACAACACATGAACTTTTTCATAAATTATGTCAGACTCTAAGAAAGTGCTATGGACTTGTGTAGAAGTGTACATGAACACTATTCCATATTATTATCTGTTACGATTCACGAAACGTATTAAATTTGAGTTAAATTGCTTGCATTTTGCTCTCACTACCTATAGTAAAGAAATACTTCTAATTTGTGACTTCTTTAATGTACTTACTTAGTTTATATAAAAATAGGTAATTATGTAACACAAAGCTATTCAACTCTTTTAATGCGTAACTAAGTTATTACATTTGTAACCTCTACACTTTTGTCAGCACATATTTATTTTTATTTCTCTTGGTTCAATTATTCTTTTGATACCCCGAATAATCGAAGACGAAAACTCCCGTAACTTATTCCTCTTGCCTCGCAACGGCTGCAAGTGCCTCTATCGTTCTCACACGCCCCTGGACATTCTTATCGTGCCAATTACTAAGTAAAGGGGTTGAAAAGTGTTCCTCAGGGCTCACACAGAAGGGCAAACGTAGCAGGACTCCTAATTAAGGAGAGGTCCCGCTGTTAACTTGCATTCGATAGCAATTCTCCGATGTTTTAGGAAACTTTTAGATTCAAGTTGTTTTCGTCACGGGAGATTTTACATGATAAGAACTTCCATTTTGTTTCGAAAAAGTTTTGGATCAAGATTACGCAACGAGCAACGAAGGGTTTCGAAGCCTGTTGAGTCTTACTCTAAATGTTCATTCAATAGTTCAATATTTTTTGCTACAAATAAAAATAACGTTTATCGAGCTCCCTGTGACATATTTTCAATAGGGCGTACGTAACTCGGTTACTTTTAAATAACCACTTCAAAAACAATCTCTGATAAGTGATCATTCGTTGCCCTCGAGCCTATCTACATCTAATCTCCGACCCCCTGACGTCACGAGCCACGGGCTACGTCACTATTCACACTCGAGTGTCCATTGAATTGTGACAACGGGTTTCGTTGGAATCGTTCTGAGGAACAAGCAATGTGGTTGAAACCATGAATTGACATCGGTCGAGTAGCCACGGCGGCGTTGTGGCCCGAACAGTACGGATTTCGATCAATTTATTATTGTTTGATGCAATAATTGCTCGGTTTCGCGACAATTTGTTTGCAATTTCTGTTGCGTTTGTGGCCAGCAATTTAGTTACTTGATCAAAGTTTGGTTTCCGGTGGTAATTTATTATTTGGTAGTGAGCGGCCAAATAATATGTAATGGAGCGTTGGATGGATTTTATAACATCAATATTAATTTAAACTAAAAGTTCATTTCATATGTGTGTTTCAATTTCGGACTTTGAATGGTGGGAAGACTTTAGGTTGCAGTCTTTGCGCAGATATTACTGTCATAACGCCGTCCTTCTCATATAAACAACAACAACAAACTAGACAACACATCTACTACAACAACACACAACACACCACACAACAACAACAACACACAACAACAACAACAACACACAACTACTCACTTAATGATACTTTACTTCTTACTTTAATTCATTATTATTCGCACTAGGTCCACCAAAAAATCGAATTGAAAAAAAAATGAGAATGTAATATCTAACCAAAAAATTTTTCACCCGTAAACGACACGACTTACAAAATCTACTTCTGGTTTTAAACGAAAGATAATCTTGCAGTAATAATTATTCCAAGCTACGCTAAAAAATCAAATTATAATTATGATAGGTAGGTATAAATATTTCAACATTTTGCCACCTTTTAAATTCTCAGCAGAACCGTATTGACTTCTTTTAAACTTACAAATCTACCTACCCTCTTCCATTTACCAAAAGCACAACACATTTATGATAGGTTATATATTTCAACATTTCGCCACCTTTTAAATTCCCACCAGAACTGTATTGACTTCTTTTAAACTTACAAATCTACTTACCCTCTTCCATTTACCAAAAGCACAACACATAATCAAAGTTCATCGAACTTAAAGTTCTCAATTAAAAAGCAGTCACCAGCGCCCTTCGAGAGCGCCCTTCGCGAACATCCGCCTAAGGCAGAAGCGATTACAATTCGACGATAGTCCTTAATATCCCTGTAACTGTTTATTGAGAATGCCTAAGTAAACTTTATCGATGACAATTCCGATAAAACCATGTTTGTTGTTTGTTGTTAACTTACTGTTACTACTGTATAATGATTTTGTAACGGTTTTCTGCTTGTCTGAAGAATGTGTGCTCGATTTTGGTAGTGTGTGTGTTCAATTTTGTGGTGATTATTGGTTGATTTTATATTAGTTGTAGCCAAAGATATCCAATACTTTCTATAAACGGGACATCATGTAAACAAAAGTCCATGAATTTAGTTTAGTACACTCTTCTGCCGTTCCAATATTTCTATATTATTCAAGATGGCGTTGAAGAAATGACATAGAAAAACTTACTGTGCATAGACTGTGAACTGTGTCTCACATGGGATCATAGTTTTTCTATAATAATAATAATAATATAACTTTATTTCAAGCACAATACTCATATTAGTTAGTACATAACTTCATTGTCACTATTTCACTATAATCTTACAAGAGCTAGCAAGTTTCTGCCAAAGCCAAACAATCCTCATTGAACTGCCTTTCTCTATAATTCATGAACCGTCTGAACGTGATTCCAGACGGCCACAAATTCATATTAGGAATAGTTCCATTTTACTTCTGGCAACAAGGACTTTATATGCGTTGTAGTCTTTTTCTCTTTTCATTTTTATCTTTACCAAAGAAACTGTTTTACCTGTATTTTTGTAAACATAGTTGGCAATGTCTTGATCCGATACGTCTCTATGTACGTTAGATATGTAATTTCTTCGCATGTCCTCTCTAAAGTAATTTGTTTGGTTGTAGCTTTTTCTATTATCTTCTTAGGCCGGTGTTTCTCGAAGTATGGATCTCGACTCACTATTGGGTTATGAATTCTTGGGAGCATTATTGTTCATTAATCCGTTGTCACTATAGGTTCGTTCATTCAATATTCTCTTATGAAGTCCTGACCGTGAACCCTGAAAAATAGTATCAAATGACTATAGAAAATAAATCCATTTATTATTTCGTTAACATCCATATTTGGACTAACCCTAGTCCCGAATTGAGAAGTTCAGTCAGGTGGGTCGCGGTTCAGTTCGACTTTGGGAACCACTGACTTATACTCCATCCGAGTAGGTAGTTAACTAAAGGTAAACAATTTTGTATTGGTTTGTATTTATGTATTTATTTTATTTATTTTCTTGTCTTGTTAATTTTACTTATTATATATGTCTATTCAAATAGTCTTGTATGGTATATATTTATGTAAATAGTACACCACACACTGCCTACTCATCTTTTTTCCTCCACTATCAAGTCCATCCAAAGGTTGTCTGTAAGAGATCGCTATTAGCGATAAGGCCGCCCATTGTATCACCGCTTGTAGCCCTTAAAATTATGATTTGTAAGTATTAATGGTGTACAATAAAGAGTATTCTATTCTATTCTATTCTATTCTATTCTTTGACAAGTCTTTTTACATAAACGCTAATCAATGAAATACAACTACTGTTTAAACAAATTGTTTAATTGATGATGTACCTAATCGTTTTTATATGTATGTATGTATGTAAATTTGTTTTCGCTGCATTTTATTTTTAAACTGTGTTATTAACTAAAAATACTTGTCAAAATTGTTTACCTTTTGCTAACTACCTAATCGGATGGAGTATAGTTATTAAGGTTTCTTTTTCTTTTAAGACTTCTTTGATTGTTTTCTTCTTTATTTTTTTTTTTATATTAATTGCTTTTCACTCTTTAAAACTAATGCGTAACGAAATTCAATCTATTAGCAATTTCTAACAACCTACATCTCTACTGTTTTCAGCCTGCAAAATAATGACGAACAAAGGTTTTCCAACACTAAACTGCCACCATGACCAGATCTGGATCTAACCCTGACATCTTGATCTAATCTCAATACAATATGTTAGCACAACACATTTGAATCAAGACCCGAAATATCGACACATGTCTATCGCATAACAATACATAGCTTCAAGTATACATCCGATATCCATTCCCACACTACACAAGCCATTTATTACCTTACTACTCTACACAACGGGTATAATTTCCTTCGGTGGTTCAAGAGGACAATCAAACTGAATTTGGCATCGTTGTATACGTACTTGAAGCTAAGGGGATGTTAGAGATTATGTTTGTATTTGTGTTTTAATAGTATTTTAGTTGAAAGGGGATGTTCTGATAATTTGTAGTAAATTGAAGGTTTGTTAGTAAGTGTTTTGTTGGGGTTAGGTATTCGAAAATACTTTCGTAGCTACTACATAAGGCTGCCTGCCCACATCATACTTTTTATAGCACAGATAATCGGATTGGGAAGCACCATTTTATTTCTGGCCGACATCTTGTAGGAACTGTGCCTAACACTGGTGTTAATTAGTACGTTCTATTATCCTCCTACAAAATATCGGTCATCGATTATCGGACGTAGGCGAGCAGTAAAAAAAAATGATAAAATTCTATACATGTACAGCACATCAAGTTACTCCAATGTGTCAAATTTCTTTGATAGTTTTGCAACTTAATGTCAAACAGAATAAGGTTCATATTAAATTGGGAAAATTTGACACATTGGGGTAACTTGATGTGCTGGCTGTCATGTCATGCTAGCACAAAGAGATTAAAGATACTATTAAGAGGACATGCGAAGAAACGTCATAGAGAAACTGTGATCCTATGTCGCAATAACGCCATCTACAATAATGTAAAAAGCGTTTCGCTTCGTCGTTTATACCGCGTACATCAAAGGACTGGAACAACTTGCCTACTGCGGTCTTCCCGTCCGATTATAATTCAGGTGTCTTAAAGGCTAGAGTGAATAGGCTCTTAATAAACTAGTGCGCTTCACCATCACTGATTGCATCACTGTTTACCATCACGTGGAATTGCAGTCAAGCACTGGTTTATAATATAAAAACAAAAAAAAATATAGAATAATATTGGAGCGGCAGCGATGCCTACCTAACTAAAATCATATAGGTACCACTAAGACACAAGTATTGGATGATAATTTTGTTCGTGATGTAAGTATTGAATGTCTTTGAGTGCTACCCAAATCTGGTAAATTTATTTCATAGTAGGTAGGTACATACTTCAGCTTTATAATAAAAGTTAAGGTTCATGTTCAATTTACTATATTATACAAAAAACTTAAAATAAATAAATAACTAAACCTAACAATTAATAACTACAAAGCGTCAAAAAATTCTTCTGCATCGCTGCCAGCTGGTAAAGTGCCTAAAAGACTGGCGGCATTGCCACGTTGAATGGCAATGCTAAGACGAGCACTCAGACCCCACTGCCCAAGAGTTTCAATCCCAAACGGATCGAAAGTATAACTACCAACAAGGTTGCTATACAGGGTGTCTCATTCAAATGGGTCAGTATGGGAAAGTCTGAAACAATAAGACATACGAAGGTCTGTTCTGAGGAACCATGTCACCGATTTTAATAAAAAGAGAAACTGCATTCATACATTTAAAAAAAAACATCTGTAGGTACTCCGTTCGGGAATCGAACCCGGTTATTTTGAAAAAAAAAACATACACTATTTATATTTAGATATCGATTGTGGAGGTCTTAAGCAGTAAATGTCTGTATGAAACATGATGTCTAAAATTAATAAAATGCACTGTTTCCACATACTTTAATTTATTTTAGTAGGTGCTCGAAGTGACCACGTTGACAATATTACTACAATTACAGATGTTTTTTAAAATATATGAATGCAGTTTTTCTTGTTATTAAAATCGATGACATGGTTCCTCAGAACAGATCTTCGTATGTCTTATAGTTTCAGACTTTCCCATACTGACCCATTTGAATGAGACACCCTGTATATACGCCGCTTGAGGTTCTCAGCAGCCACAGCAGCAGCGCCATTTGCTTGATATGCTGGCGTCTGTAGCAGACTATGACTCTTTTTTATCTACCTGAGAGAGGTGTTTCTTTTTACTTCTAGTCCTAATGATAATCTCTTTTGTACCTACAAATGTCGCCTCATTCGAAGTACTGCATTATATATGTAATGATGGTTGATAATTTGATATCATTTATGTTGAATGAACAGACAAGAATGTCACCGATCTAGTTATATGAAAACTTGTTCTTGATTCTTGCAAGAGAAAACTGGCAGAGGTCTATTATTATAGTAGGTAGTGCGAAATGGTTATTTTATACTCAATGTCATATTTCCAATTTAACAAATATCGATGCTATACTTAGTGTAAATTAAGTTAATTTAACAATAACTGGTATTGTAGGACATGTCATTCACATTGACATTCTTGAGGTTGTAACACAAAGTGGACGTTACGAGTGGGCGTTACAGTATGTTTTCATCAAAAACATGTTTGTTAACATTTTTGGAATTAAAATTGGAAACGCAGAATATATTAACTTATTTTAATATTAATAAAATGGTGAAGTTACTGGTGTGAATAAACTTTTCAATTCTCTCTGTCTTAAAAGAGTTTGTGTTGCAATCTGTACAAAAATATTTATTCTACCTCTTAAACTAGGGTTCACCTGTATCTTTAGAGGTAGGGAGGTTTTACAATGACACAATTATAGTATACTGTATTTAGTCTTCATTCTAAAGCAATATTTGTGTCATTAAGTCAATCATTCATTTTTATCGTTGTTTAGATCATCAATACCTAATTACTATACAGGGTGTAACGGAAAGGGTATATACATCCGAAGGGCACGGATTCTCTTGGTGATAAGAAACGACATGGCCACGTTTTTATACATATTCACACATAATTGTAAAGTTGAGCCCGTCCGCGCCGTCGCGCCTTCGTCGGTTAGGCAGAGCCCGATAGGTCTGTACTAGGGGCGCAGAACCCGAGATAGATATACTTGAACCTTGCCGGACAGGATTATGACCCTCATAGTGCGGTGACACGTTTGTTATGATTTTGCATTTAATAAACTGTCGATATTAAATAATATCGTGAAGTTTCAAAGTTATTAGTTGGGAGCTGAAATTTTGAGGAAAGACTCGTTATTAAATACTCTATTCACCCTGTTCGTATGTATATACCCTTTCCGTTACACCCTGTAGACGAGTCTTCACAAACAAAATTTACATTTCAAACTTGTGTCCTAGTGGCTCTAATATTGCTTTATTATGCTAGATGGCGTTACTATGATGACGTAGGACAGTTATTCTATGCCATTTCTTCGTAATTATGTCCTCTCTAAACACCCCTATTTTTTTAATTAGTACAAAAAAATTGGGCTGTACTTATCCGTACCTGTTACTGATCATATTTGCGTAATCAAAAGTAAAAAAAAACGAAGTTCAGTTTTTAAATTAGTATTATTATTATTTATTTTTATCTATTTTGTTAAAACTTAAATAACGAAAACAGCTGTTGGAGGCGGGGCATGCTTGAGCGAGATCACGCGAACGTGAGCGAGAGATGACGATTAATGAATACTACTATGTCATGAATAGCCTGTACAATATTTCCATAAATTGGGTTACTTTTTGGGATATAAACAAACGCTAATAATTTTGCTGTTTATGAATATTATTAATTGATAGTTTACAAATATAATGAGAAGACCGTCTAGAATTTACAAGCCCTTTAAGTATTTGTACTGCTTAAAAATTCGTGGTGTATAGAGTATCATAAATCTCTTTGTTTAGAACATTCTGTTTGTCCCGAAATGAAGCCGACTGTAAAAAAAAACAACATTTAAACACCAACACGTCACACTACTAACCATACAGAAACCCAACTGCCCTTGAGCAAAAAAGGAATGGCTCATTTGTCATCTTCATCTTCCAAACTAAATTCAGCTTTGCACGCAGATATTACGAGACGGGTTCGATAAAGCCCCGGGCGATTGGAGGGTCCAAGCCAAGAGTGGCCACCACGCCGGTGGTCCAGAAGATAGCTGACTACAAGAGGGAGTGCCCCTCAATCTTCGCGTGGGAGATCCGAGATCGTCTTCTGAGTGAAAACGTGTGCAATAACGACAATATTCCTAGTGTAAGTACCTATTTTTATTTATTTATTAAAACTTGATGCACCAGTAAATAAAACTGTACTCTGACCTCGCAGTGTACGGGACTGTGAATTTTGTTCTGCTACTTCTTCTTTCCAGCAAAAACACTAGGAAGTGGTGAACGGCGGGTGATTTGGGGGACTGTCTTATGTAATTTGTGACGCTCGAAAACTGCTGATTCTTAGTCTAATTTCAATAAATGACTTTTGATTTTGATTTAGACGGCCATCTTTTTCAATGCGAGATCTGCTTAACCTGGAAATTACATATAGTCTTGTGTAACCGTATGTACAAAGGCAGACTTAATGCTAAAATATTTTCTACCAGTCTACCTTAAGATGATGCAGAGATAAATAAATATTCCACAACTTTTTCACACAACGCCATTTAGTCCCAAGTTGAGCTTGAGAGCTGATGTTATGGGTACTAAACAGCTGATAAACATACTTATATATTTCTAAATACATACATATTATAGATAAATACCCAGACACAGAACAAATGATCGTGCTCAACACATAAACATTTGTCCTGGGTGGGAATCGAACCCATGGAACCCAACCTCTGGCATAGCAGTCAGGATCACTAACTACTAGACCAACAGGCCAGTCAAAAAGTCAAAGATAGAACAAGGACTTTTGCCGTTTTTTAAGCTTGCACATTATTATCGGTTCATATCAATAGTGACATGGTTGGTGATCGTTTTGCGACTTCTCGACCGCCCGGCCGACACCTTAACCATTTGGCTATTACAGAGTATTTTAGTTTTAATTTCTTAACAAGATGTGTCCTATGGTTTCACCCACTTCTATAGTTTGAAGCGTGATGTAGAATATCCTATAACCTTCCTCAAGAATTAGACTACCAAAGGTAACAAAAAATAAAATCCGAATGCGAGTTCCTGAGATAGTGCATAAAACAAGAAAATAAAGTAAAGTTTTAAAATGAGTAATGATATGAAATGATATTTATTTCTGTAAGTAGATCTTCCCAGATACTTTTACATGTATTTTTTTTTAAAGTAAATGGCACTAAATGGCATTTCCAAAGTGACTGATCCCTGAGAAGAAATGCCGAAAGAAACTCAGGGGCCATGGTCTCTTTTAAAGTCCAGACATAAGATTGTATTCATGTATTATACGAGTCTCACGTAGTTATAGACAGAACAAATTCGGTAATAGGCTCTCTCCTTAAATATCACTAGTTTAGGAAGGAGGGAGATGGTGTTTTCTTTTACTTTATATCTCTCTATCTCATATAGGTACTTATGTTTCTAAATCATTTAATTGAGGGATCTAAGCCAGTTTACAGGTAAATCGGTACCAATTATGATTGCCAAAAGTAAAGAAATTTATGAAATATAATGTTTGAATACGATATTCTCGTTTGAAATTATTTATAACAACAACATGACAGCACTGAAACAATTTGCAACTACCGTCCAATTTCATTAAAAAAATGTCGAAGGACGTTCATCGCCGCGTGAAGTTAACTTGATTATTGGACGCTATATCGGTCAAGCTAATATATAAATTACGTGTAAACTTTCACTTTTTATATAGGTAACTATTAGATACGTAATGGAAACCATAACATAACATCACGCCTGAAATCCCCGAAAGGATTGGCAGAGGTGTAGGTACCCGCAGTACACCCACATTTCGCCAGTTATGTTTAAGTACCATGTAATATAGGGCGAGCCTTTTGTCATCTATCGGGCACAGATAGATGACAATACAGCACGCCGAGATGCTATTAAGAAATGTCGCGTTTTGCTCAACCCGGGAATTGAATCCGGGACTTCGTGCTCTTCAGTAACGCTTACCAGACTAATGATGCAGTCAATATAGAAACCATCTCTTCTTCCACCTGGCGTTAATCCCGGCTATTGCCAGGGTCCGCCTTCCGACTGAGCTTCTTCCACTTTGCCCGATCTTCAACATCCTTTTCGGTCAGGCCATTGGCTCTCATGTCGGACTGACGACGTCCAGCCAGCGTTTGCGAGGGCGACCACGGGGCCTAGCCTCAAGGACAGCCATATACATGCATCTCCGACCAACGTACTCGATGTAGAAACCATATCATTTCTATATTCCCCTGAAAAGATATACACGGACCTTTTTAGTGGTCATCATATGCCTAATCTTTTCCTAACTATTTCGGGGCCGGCTTCCAGTCTAGCCAGATGCGATGCGATTATGATTTGTAAGCATTAATGGTGTGCAATAAAGAGTATTCTATTCTGTTCTATTCTATTCTATTCTATTCTATGCAGCTGCATACCAGTAGTTCACATGGAGCGAATATCTATCTGCCCTCCATAATCCAGGTACTAGGGAACTACGCAATACCCTTTATTATAACTGTAGATTGTCAGACTATAAGATAAAGATACCGGGCTGGTATCCGCAACTCCACGTCAAAGCACGTATTTTGCGTATGGGCCATAATCTACCACGCGGGCCCAGTGCGAATTGGTAGATGTCACATGTCTTCGAATTTTTGATTCTAGGACATGCCGGTTTCCTCACGATGTTTTCCTTCACCGTTTTTGAGAGCAGTGGTGATGAAATAAATTACACAAAGTAATGCGCCTGCCTGGGTTCGAACCCACGACTTACTGTTCGTAAGTCGGGGCCACCACCACTGGGCCACCACTGCTCTCTTCTCTCTCTTGACTTTCAGACTATCAAAAATATTTGAATGATAGTCAGGACCAATCGCTTAAAGTAGAGGGGCCACCAAGTACCTATTAAACCGATTAAGAAAACGTCAAAACATTATTGGCAATACGATATATCTAATTAAAATTCACAAAACATATGTTCGAGCACCCATTGTGCCGCCCATCAAAATAATCTGGACAAAGTTCGGTGACAATAATTCACTTTTAATCCAATCTCGCAATTTTACATTTTAGGAGCATATGTTTCGGACGGACGCGGGCCCATTGTGTAGAATCTTTTCAAGATGTACCGTGTCCAACACAGAAGGTCCATTCTATTATTGATGATAGCTTATAAAATTTTACTTCGGTATGTTTGATGCCGTTTTATTAGGTCTTTGTATGGGCCCATACAAATACTCCTATTATAAGGACAGTTCATAAATTTTTCGGTTCCATTTTGCTATTAGCTCTGTCAACTTTTGTGTCAATAACAAATTGAATGGTGAATTGTATTCTGATAATATTGAGAGCTCATAGAAATGTGAAAAAGACCGTTTTAAAGATAGACTGCTAATCCCTGTGGGTCAATAATGGATAGTGACGGCTGGGAGTAGTCCTCAAAATACCAATACTAAAATATAGGTTAGTGTCTTGTTTGTCTAGCGGTTGCAAACACTCCTGCTGAGCATGGTCTTGTGTCAATTCAGGAATCGACACAGGACTATGAACCATGCTCAGCAAGCAGCTCAGCAGCTGGAGATCGGTTTATGATATTGGGTTTTTTCAGTTGGAATTACTTAGTAGGAAATAGGAGTTTGGATTGATGGCAATGTCCTTAGGATTGAACCATGACAGGCAAAATGGAGGTGCTGTAGTTCAGCCTAACTCTTCAATGATGTTGCACGTGATGCCACGCTTATTAATACGCCTATGGCGATGAAAAAACTATACCATCCCAATATTGTAAGTCTCATAAAATATTAAATAAGACTACATATTCTCAAAACAACAACTTGTTTTTCCCATAACCTCAGTTTGTACATACAATTTAAAAATCTAGGCCATGGCGAAGAAAATAAAAATAAAACTCAACCGAGTTGCAATTACAAAAACATCATAAAATCCATGTAAAGGTAACGAGACACCCCAGCATTCTACCCCACAATTAATGAGAGGAGTAAAAAGTGATAAAAACTGCGGTTCTCTGCGAAAAATATAATATCACGTACACTGTACAAGATATAAAATAAAGCCATTTGCTTATGTGACACGGCCGGTAATCGAACCAGACGGCTTCAACATCTGCCCGGCCAATCATGGCAAAAAATAACAGAATGAAAATTTTGTAATTTTTAGGGTCCGCTTGTGGTAGATATAAAGCCAACTATTCGTTGGTTAAATTGAGAAGAACAAAATTTTTACGAATTAAATTTCTTTGAAAGAACATTACGTATTACGTTTTATGAATTAACACGAATAAACCAATTCAAAATTCATGTTATGATCTAGATGACAATTATTTTAAAATCCCACAAAACCATTTCAATAATTTAATGTTCAGCTTCCCTATTTACAACAATGACGGTAAAGAAGGTGATTTATTTGGACAATTTTTTTGATCTCGTATTTATTTTTTGCGTTGTTACAATGTGTATGTTTAACGCGAATAACACATTCAAAGCGTACAAACTGCATAAACTAAACTCTACAATTTTGCAATCGTCAACATATGCAAATGAGACTATTTATATTTATTTAAGCCGATTAATAAAAAAAATGTGTCGCGTCATAGACTACTTATTCGCATTTAAAGTCACGTGCGACATACACGTAGTACACATCACGTATGGCAGCAATGTCCTTTAGAGTTTGGAGACAAAGCTATTAGGGCATTTGCAACAGAATTGCTTAACAAGCTTTAAAATAGGAATACTACTAAAGAAGTCATAGACATAATATGATCTCATAGTTGAAGATATAGTATAATAGCTAGCAATGATCTATCTCTGTATTAAAACTTTTAAATATTCCTACGGAACCTTCAAATTGATTCTAGTTGACGTACTTGTCCTTTTTTTTCTACATCTCAAACCAATTTTTCTGTTAATAATGTCACAATCCAAAAATATAATGTTTTGTGATCACTATGCGAACACAAAGTAAACACTTGGCGACACAATGGGAAAGCAAAAAAAAGTTTTTGTGACCCTCGAGTGGCGAGAATCGAAAATGTTGGTTTTGTGGATATTTTACATTATCTAGAGGGGATTTGTCATCGTTGTGACATAAAAGGTGATGCAACGTTACACTACCTACCAATTCATCAAAATCTGTGTTTGTGTATTTAACTACAAACTTTAAAGGTGTCTCATTTGTAGGTACTTAAGTTTTGAAAACTTCTTTAAGAAAAGTTAGCCTTCTACTTCTCATAGTGATACTATCCCACTGCAAAAAAAGGCCTCTTCTCATTATGAAAAGGTGCAATAATTAATTACCACAATTGCTCAATGCTGGTGTGCGATTTAAGTCTTAGTCCAGGCTTCCTCACGACTTTGTCCGATATCAGTGATATCTAAGATAAACTGGCCCGGATCTGGACTCACAACCTCTGCATAGATGCCTCAACAACTGGGCAATCACGACAATTCTGGTCTTAAACAATTACCGCAATTGCTCAATGCTGGTTTGCGATTTAAGTCTTATCCCAGGTTTCTTCACGACTTTGTCCGATGTCAGTGATATCTAAGATAAACTTGCCTGGATTTGAACTCACAACCTCTTTCATAGATGCCTTCACAAATGGGCAATCACGACAATTCTGGTCTTAAGCATATTATAAATGATTCCAGGACGCAGTAAGGTCAGGCAGAAAGAGCCTTGTTGTTTATAAACCAAAGAAATTAAGTTTCGAATCCTATACCAAGCCTCCTCGCTACATAAAGCAGTGCCTATAACTAATCATAAAAATACCTACATTATCCACCCTACGTAACAAGAGGACACAAAATCGAAATACCGAAAACCCCTAGAAGATTCGGCGCCAAAGGGGCTATTTTTATGACTGTCGTACCTACGCACTCGGCCCACTGGGCAAATAGGTGAAAGGGACGAGCTGATAGGTCCACACACGTGTTAGAGTAGGACAGATATATGTCGTGCGTCCGCTGCGTAGTCATAACGGTCGAATGGGCGTGATGTTTCTTACCAACTAAAAGCGGACAAAAATACGTGGAACAATCGATTACGGCTCGGCGGCAGAACGGTGTAAGTGTAAAAGTATCAAAGAGGCTTATGTGATGTCGGCACCGCTTACTGTGGATATTCATAGTTGAATATGGAGGATATGCAAATTGAAAACTATATTGCGGTGCTATTATGCTTGAGTGAACTCTTTCTCCAGTTTATTTTTCGTTCAAATTTGACTACTTCTTGTAACGAAACTTCTAATTCCTCTCGAAAACAAATGGTAGAACAAATAACTTCAAATTTCTAGAAAAGCAAACTTAGAAGCAAATAAATTGTAAAAATGTTCTTAATGCCTTAAGTTAAATATGTATAACAAATATCAAACAAAGTAACTCAATGATTAACGTATTCGTTATTTGTGAAAACTTCAATTGCTGAACACAAATTCTCAAAAGACCACCGCTTAAAGATACTTACGCCGCTTTTCTCCCAGGGCGCTATACAATAATTCCACGTTTACGCGTGAATGCACAGAATATTCGATATCTCTTTCACACTTGTGGTTATGCTGTAAAGATCTGCAGCGAGTTGTGTCGCTGCCCTTGTCTCGCGGATTAACGTCAACTGCTTATGATGGCATAGGAATTGACGGTTTTAAGTCCACTGATATTTATGGTGATGTAAGGGAATTTTATGTTAGGGTAAGGGAACTATGTATTTAAAATATATTTGTATTTAATATAATAAGTAGGTACAGTAAACGTAAACAGTCAGTAGGTACTTTTAAAATAGCATTTTTTTTACTAACGACAAAAATGTTGCTAAGTTCATCATTACAAATGTAACTTTTTAATACTTTAATATAATGTTTAACGAGAAAAAAGTAAAAAACGTATAAAAGAGATACAAAGATTATTATCGAAGAATCGAAATTGAAAATAGAAAACAATGGCGCCAACCGCAGAACACGAAAGCGGCAAACATCGCCAATCAACAGTTGCGCCCAAGGACCGTTAAATACGATTTGGAGACATCTAATTTAAATTTAGAATTCATGAGTTCGATCGAGCGAGGCGCGCAAAGGCGGCTGATTCTGCCGATTTGTTGAAACTAGATCGAATGTAGCGAGACTGAATTTTTATTAAGAAGGTAGGAACTGTGTAGTAATTTAAATAAATAGTTGCTAATACTATTACTACGAACACGTACAAAATAGTACGTGCAGATGTTTTTTGCGATGTGTTTGAAAACTCATCAAAAATGTATAGACTCACTAAAGCAAAATCTAATCTAACTATTGAAACAGACCAACGATCTCTATGTTGCCGCTAAATACTAATATAAACACAATTTATGTCTCGTTAGCGTCGAGAATTTATAAAATACCAAACTTGTAGCTGTCAGAATTAGTCCGGGAACTTGACACCGCCGAAACGCTACTGTGAGGCATTTCGGAGGCTTCGTACGTATTATGTGGCGTATGAACGCTCTCGTTTTCGTTTACACGCAATACTGTTGTAATTGGAGACACCTTTTAGTTCAGTTTTGGTTAAAGTGTCGGGGACAACACGCTTACCTTTTTTGACAATCTGACTATTATTGTATACACGCTACGTATTTTTTTTTTAAGCTAGTATTTTTAAGTCACTTTTTCACGATATTTATTGCAAGTGCACCCAAGTTTTCTACGAGAAACCACTTTAGGTGGCTAAGTCTAAGCTGTGAGAAAATCCAGTCACCAAGATGATTCCGAACACAGGGATAGACGCGCTATCCCTGTGTTCTTGGGTGTTTGTTACTGCGGCTAATCTGATAAGCAACGAATTTATAACTTAACCGCTGCAAATGACATCATCAAACTAGAAATATGTTTTTAGAAATAGATACAGTAATTATCTTCGAGTACAATACGGTATTTAAAACGGGGACAATACTCCCCACAGCCCTTCGTCACAGACTGTTGCTCTCGCTTACATTACGTTATGTGACATATTCGGTACTTTAACTGGCGTCCCTCAGGGGACCATGTTTGGTCCTTTGATGGGTATTGAAATAGTTTAATATAAGTATTTACGTTTGTATTGATCGTACTGACAGCATTTTGATTGGAAACTTCTAAAAGATGAATCTAGAAAGTCTAAAGAATCACCGCTCAGCCTAGTAGGTACTACTTAACACGTTTTTAAACACAATTCTTTGACTATGCATACTGCCGTCAGTTTTTAATAACAGTTATTAATTGAATGCATCCAAAATTCTATCAACATATTCATAAACTAAAAACCCACTTCAAACCAAATCACCGACAACAACTTAACATCCATAATGAACTGAGACAGACCGCCCCAATCTGTGCGCCCTAAGAGAATTGCAAAAAACACCCCTACGACCGCACCCTGCAATCGCTTTTCACCGGGGAATCGAAACCGGGTCTCCGCGGGTTAACCGTGTACGTTAAAATGTTTATAGATAATACTAATAGTAATTCTAGGGGATGAAGACCCCTTCCTGTATGGGCATTTGTATTCATAGTAATGGTTTTTGTGAAGATACCTCTGGTATCGGATCTGGTGAATGGTCACGGAAAAGTGGATAGATTAATGGTACAGGGATTTCCATTCATTGAGAATGTTTCTTTTGTATGCCTTTTTGGGGACAGATCGTTTAAGTGATTAAGTTCTTACTATTTGGTCTTTATGTAGTTTTGGTTTGAGAATTTTCGATGATAAGTTGTTAGAATTACTAGTTTTTTTAGAAGAATGTTCAGTCTTAATTTTAAAACTAGATTTCAGACACAGTCGAGGGAAGTAAGTTTTAATTAAAAGTAGTAAATCAATATGTATGACTTTTAATTAAACTTTCAAAATTACGGGCAGGAAACCAAAGTGTATTATTTGTTTTGTGTTACAAATTGGGAGCAACAGAAGCCTTATCGTATTCAACGTTGATTTTGAAATCGAAATCTATTCTTAAATGAATTAAACTACTAATCTATTAAACAAAAATCATCTCCCGTCTAAATCAGATCAACAAAAACATTCAGGGTATCGTTGATCGATCGCAACGCCCAACAAATTCGATTAACCGCGTAAAAGTTCGATTTTCTAACATGTTTTTTTTTATGTCACGGACCACCAACGCCGGAGGATCTTAGCACTATCGCTCTCTGCATGATCTATTGCCATGTTCGTGGTCAGGGTAATGAGGTGCACCGAGGCATCACAACTGAGGGCTGCCAAGGGACTTTCTTGTCAATTATATGACTATTAGCTATCAGATTATTATGATAAAAGAAGTGGGAATGCATCTCATTTGCCCGGCTGTGTTTTTGGAGATAAAAGCAGTTATATGAACAGAGTTTTTCGATATTGAATCACCCATTGATTAGGTATATTTCTTAACTAGGTATTCTATATTATTAAGTATATTTATTCTAGTCCAATTGCACTAAAACGCTGAAAGCTTAGAATTTATAGAAACGTTCCAGGATTTATCAGCTTAAGAAATATCAACCCCCCATCCTTACATCCCATGTCCAATCTCATAAACCGACATGACACTACAAATGATGAACGATTCTCACGTGAAATAAAATAATACCGCATTTTAATGTTGGCGGCCCTGCCCGTGACACCTGTCAACTGTCATAGTGACGGCAGATCGCCCGCGTTCAGAAACGATCGCTAGACACTATCGCTCGTCGCGAAACTTGATATAATATGCTCGCTTTTAATTAGATGTAACTAGTTAGATGTTTATCTTAGTAACTATGGTTCAGACTTGTACATTGCGTTACTTGTTTTTAGAAGTAGGTAATCTATCTTTATTTCTAAATTTGTTACTTGTCGTTCGATTATCTCGTTTTACGTTTTTATTTCGTTTCATCTGTTATTTGTATGACAAATTTGCATCGATAACCATACCTTTGCCCTTCTTAAAAAGACCATATATTGACTATCTATAAAACTTACTTTCTTTTTCAATTTTGCCAAATAAATATCCCTCTCACAGTTACAAAATTATCTCTTAAAAACCTCAAACTATTTCGTCAATCTCTTAATTTAATGTAACAAAAAATATATCAACCCAATATTTCAACATAACAATGCCTCTGCGCAGGGTGTTGTCCGCGCACGCGCAGAGCCGCGCCTGTCACGAAGTTCACGAAGTTGAGCGCTGTCAGACGTATCGGGTTTCAGGCCATGTACGGTAGTGCCGGGTTTATGGGCCCGACATTTATTTATGCATGTCGGAAATTAAATTATGATTGTGTTTTATTTAAGAATTGAGTTGAGTAAGTTGGTCGTAATTGTTGATTTTTTAAAGCAGGTGAGAAGTGCGACCTTGCTAGGTATTAAGCAAAACCATTGATTCTCTCATATTTTATAACGGTTGATTATTTATTCTGAAGTCCATATAAAAGCACAAACCCATGATTCTTGTTCTAAAAATGCTGAATGTGATTCTATGAGGTTTGTTGTTCTTCCTTCCAGCAACCTCTTAACAACATAGAGCCCTGAAAAATATCAATAGCGAAAACATTAGCATCATCCACAGTTTAAAGCTGTGCATATTTAAAAAAATCTCGTTTTAACCCCTGTATACACGGCCGGCACACATTGCCGCTCGTCTAAAACTGCCGAAAGTTTTAGACCCTTTACACACATCGCTGGTCACTAATTCGGCTCGCTCGACTCGAAAAGGGCGTAAGTTGGAAACATGTAAAAATAAATTTATTATGCTGAGATAGAAGGTATGGACTTCTTCATAATTTAGTTTATTTTTGTGTAATTAGGCTTTAACACGTTTTATTCTGAATTTAAACTCAGCTGATATATTCATAAGGCGATGTACGAAATAATAACTTGAGCGTGGTAAAACAATATGAGAAGATAAAGAAAACATTTTATTAATATTTTTATTATTAGGGACTTTTTAAGAATGTATCACACAACAAGCCAACAAGGTTCAGAATTCAAAACCCAAAATGCTAAAGAACGCATTACGAAACTAGGTACTCTACTTATTTGAAACACAACAAAGCTTATATAATTTTCCATCAAATCGGTTATCTAAACAGCCAATTAGCGAAACAAATTTCATAATGGAATAGATACATGAAAAAAAAACACAACAGCTGCATCCGACGTAGCATAATAATGTGAGAGAACATACGATTAGGTGGGCGATTGCTCAAATAATGACAACTGAACAAATACCCAGTTAAAAAGTAGAACTAACCAAGCTCCGGTTAGACACGTGCTGCCTTTTTTTATAATGTTTTTTTTATTGTAAAAAAAGTAAAAAGTAAACTTCATTCGTTCATCATTTTGTGGATATGTCGTTGTAGTTACCTACTCGCAGATTTATTTATGTTATATAGGTCGTATAGAAATAAATGATCTTTTGGTTATTTTAATTTAAATTTTAAGAAAATATCAATGAAAAATATTTTTATAAACCAAGACCTGTTTGAATCTGAAACACGTTTTATAAAAAAAAACACAAACGTACCTTTTTCTTTATTTGTTTGCTTCGATGATACTTTAGTTAGTCTTGTATTTTTGAGTAGAAAATATCAACTTTTTATGCATGATTTTTAGCTTTGATGTTTGAACTAATATAAACATCGCTAGAGGCAATGATAAGTAAAAAGCCACACTTTAACTTGTCGATTGCTGAGCGCTTTTAAACCTATCTACACCTAGAGGCGAAAGATACGTATTTTCAAATCTATTCAAAGCCCATTATAGATATTCATTTTTTTTTTCAATTAAATATGTCTCTGAATAAGTTATTATAAGATCATTCAGGATCACATGCGTTTTTGAGTTTAGTCATATTTTACATAAAATTGTCGAATATTCTTTTCTACTTTTATCAAAATCTTTTCTATTAGCCGTCAGTTCCTGGCCACTTCAAACAAAATATTCACGTACAAGAATAAATGGAAAAAATAAATCCTTTAAAATTCTAATAGGAACGTACGCTCTTTAATCTTCCCGTGTACCCATCTGATTGGCCGCACGGCTGTCACGAACAGAATTCGCGTTTAAATGCACCGCTCCTATAGGTTAGCTCGGTGCTCGAAATTCAAAATGTTTCCGTTATAATAGAGCCACTTTTTTGTGCTATCTTATTGGTGCATTTGAATTTAGTAATTGGTTTTCAATCATAACCATAACGAATGAGTGTGAGAATAATTTCTAATTTGACTGAGTATTTTAAACTGGTTTCGTTTCAGTACTAAGTTATTTTATTCCATGTTCCATGTAATGATTGGATATTACTTTAATATAAGTACCCAAAGCCATTATATTTGTAACTAAATTCTTTACTATACTCGGTGCACTGACTCGTTCTTTCCTTATTAATATCATAAACGTTACATAATAAAACAACTAAGTTGTTATAACCTAAGTTATTTTAGTAACTGTGATTAACACCAAATAAATTCAGGCTACAGACGGTTCCTGTATAGTTCCTAAAGGGAAAACCAGGAACACTTTGCCCGATCCGAATTAAATCCAAGACTTCATGTTCAGTAGTAGCGTTTGCAACCAACTAGGCAAAATGTTCCCAGAACTCTCAAAAACAAACCAAAATAATAAACCAATATTCTAGTTCCCTGACTTTATTGAAACCCGCAACAAAACTGAACTAATACAAAATATAAATACTAAATTCAGCGAGCGCTCTCGCTGCTACACGTCTGATTTAATCCCTTGTACCGCTAATGGAAGATAATGCGTCTATCCAACGTTGTAGATTACTGTATGTATCGAGGATAGCTTATATTAGCGTTATGGTCATATTGGGGGGGCTTTCAGCTTTTGTTTTGCTAAGAGGGTATATTACATAATATTTATGTTTGTGTATGTATATTATGGTCTGCCATTTTCCAGTAGTAGTCCGGAGTCTGTATATTTGTTCCCGGTTCTTGGCCATATTACATGGGACTTAAATGTTAGTGGCTAAATTTCATTGTCATTCACTTCTTACTAACAGTGTGACTACCACAGGAGTGATATTGTATTAAAACTATCTTACTATTACTATACTTTTTCATCAATGCAACTAACATTAGGTACTTTACTCTCTTAATTTGAATCAGTCTCCTGAATGTAATCAAACTCTTCATTCTCGCAAAGACTTGAAGAACATCTCAACATTCCCACATCGACCTACCTACCTACTCTCCAACTCACAAAGCCATTCATCTTTCTATTGCAAATTTCGATTACGAACAAAATACCGAGCCACGAAGAACAGCCGTACATTGTAATCGCGACGACCGATTTCGCAGCAGGAAAAATACATTTGCCCGTTGCCAATGGCAACAAGAAAACAGATATTATACTCGGGGACGCCCCAACCGAAAACATAACTACAAATAGTACGAAGGTAGATACAACACGGGGCCAAAATGGGCATATAAGTATAGAATTTTATACTTGTGTGAGTTAGGTATTTACGCATGCGTGGTTTTCGGTGAAAGTAGATAGATATTGGGGTTTTTAGGGCCCGCGGGGGTGGGGTGTGGTCAGGGGGGACGGGATGCCCTAATCTGTGTCCCTTTGAGGTTCCCGATTGGAATTTAGTAATCATATTAGATTTTAAATTACACGTGGTAGCAAGTTAAAAGGGTGGGGTTGAGGCGCAATTTATTTCCTATTAGATAGTTGTTTGGGCGATGGCGGTGCGTATTAAGTTATACGGCATGTTATTATAAAGGATGTAGGCGTGGATTTGTTTTCGAATAACATAAAGAGGGGATAAAAGCGTTGTTTGGGAAGCGTTTTTCAAAAGAAGACATAAAATTTGTATTAAACACGCTTTGTAAAGTAAGTACTGTTCGAGAAATATGTAAAAAATAATAAGTCCAAGTTAAAATTGTTATCGAGTACTGGTAATCGAAATAAAAACTACATTACTTATGTTTCTAAATGTACAGACGCCAGCACGTCAAGTTACCCCAATATGTCAAATTTCTTTGATCGTTCTTCAACTTTATGTCAAACAGAATAAGGTTCATATTCAATTGGGAAAATTTGACACATTGGGGTAACTTGATGTGCTGGCGTCTGTACATCACTTTCCACCTTTGTATCAAACCACCGTAGTACGTACCTCTAAAACCTAAATCCTACAATGAACCTTGGCACATTCAGTATTCATAACAAAGTTACAAATTCACACAATCCTAACTTCTCTACACTAAAGAAACTTATTCCACGCTGAAAATTCCCCACTCAACTTACTACGTCACATTCACGTAATTCTACTCTATGTTAGATGCGTAATGAACTTTACTTAAGTATGTCTTTACAAAAAACATTAACGATGGAGATTTTAGGACCCAGGTGTTCCTACGAAACTACCCAAAAGATTTTTGATACTACTTTCAGTACGTTGGAAGAGCCTCCTTAGATTCCATAAGTGGTTCTAGTTGAGAAGGCCATAACTAGGCAATAAACCCATATACCATGGTATGGATTTAACCGTATTCTTAGTAATAGCTTACATCATATTTATTTCTTTCTGAGCAATAGTCGCTCAAACGCCTTAGTATATAGTTATATCAAACGATTCAACCGCATATGCTTAGCAGATGTAACGGTCAGTGTACTACTGATTAATCTTTCTGTTCGAGTACCTACTAATCAATTACAGAAATCTGTGTCTAAACAAGTCCCACGGTCTAATCTTAACGGTATCTGAAATGTCAGATTGCAAAGATATTGGTAAAGTGTTTTCTAGATTCCTTCAGCTTGACTGCATAATTTTAATTATTGTTTCTGTTTCTCAAACAGCAAATGTAAATTTAGTAAGGAATTCGTTTAACCTACATTTACTTATGGCGTTATTTTTCTCACTTTCACCCCCTAAGTTATTCTGTTAAATGCATATGACGTCAGCATCATTCTATGTCATGAAGCAAAGAAGAAAAGTTATTATCCTCTAAAACATAAGGCCTCACTTTACTGGTTCTCCTGTAGCATCAGTGTATAGACAAGTTCTCACATTCCTCATTCATAAACTGCAATATTATATATCTTGGGTTCTAATACCAAATCTGTCCATATATGCTAACGATTGAACTGCCCTGAAAGACTCCCATTCCTCCTAATCAAACAGCACACTACTATAAAACACAGTACTGATTCTATTCTCCTTACAGGTTTCTTCAATAAACCGAGTACTTCGGAACCTAGCGTCGCAAAAGGAGCAAGCGGCGTCAGCGCAAAATGACAGCGTGTATGAGAAGCTGAGGATGTTCAACGGGCAGGCGGCGACGGGGTGGTGGTACCCTGGGTTACCGGCTGCTCCTGCCGCGCCTGCGATACCTGCACCATTGCCACCACAGCTAAATAGGACAACTGCTGAGGAGCATAAAAGAGGTTAGAACTTATTGATGTTCTTCTTATCGTGTGGTTAGTGACGAACCTGGTGTCAGACTTTTAATGCCTCCCATGCTCTTCTGGGGTTCACCACTAGGTTATTACTGACCACTATGACTATACTGATGCTACAGTTATATTGTGTCGTGAATGCGTTTACAAATATTTAGACTAACGTGTATTTAAACAGCCAGACCCCTTTAACTTTAACAAGTCAATATTTAATAAGTAGACGGAGCGCCAGCTGATATCCAATACAAAAAGTAGAGGTGATCGTCTTCAAAGTCCAAACCGATAAATTTTGAATAGGCTGATTTTAAAAGCCTGTTGTTGTCCAAAATAGAGATGAATTTGTTATGACCAAGAAGTATCGCAAAACTCGTTTAGAAAAATACTTTGACGGTGCTTAGAGTAACGACATCGTTGATTAATCGAGGAATCTTTTACAATTCTATCTTGGTGAATTTGGTTACCTTTTGAGGACTTGAATAGGTATGTCTATCTTGATTGATCACAATCATTCCTATTTTTATACAATCGTTAAAATGTTGCAAACTTTTTCCCACAATCAACTCGAATACTAGAAAGTCCAGTTCCTGTCAACTCGATCGGATTAATCGTACAGACTACACCACGTTCAGTCGATGCCGAAACTATTCAAAATAGATACACTGGAGCATTCAAAACACCAAACGCGAGTTCGAAATATGAATAACGCTTTCAGCTCGAAACGGTTGTAGATACATAGCTCTCCTCTACTCGAGCGGAATATGTATCGACCGGCACCTCTATCTATCGATATATCGATATGACGTGACAATGTTAGATGTTCTTTTCCTATTTCGCTTTGACGCCATGTCGCGATTCATGCCTTTGGGGAGGACAAGGATGTGTAGGGCTGACACAAGCTTAAAGTTCAAGGTTTCGTAAACAACCCTCAAAGATATTGTCCTAGGTATTTTTTTAGAGTCATTAAACTAAAATGACAAAATTGACATCTCTTACTGATTTCCAGCATTAGAAAAAGAAAGAGACTGTCAGTGACAGACTGATATGAACTAAGATAGAAGTGTCAAATTAGATTTTTCCTTAAACTTCGCCATGTTTTTGGTTAGTGCGATTGAAATGTAAATTATGTCAATATGAAAACTTAAGTTTGACTTCAATTGATGCCTTTTGTAGATGCCCATCCTTTTCTTATTGAATGAGAGAGAAAAAGACGTAAATAGCCTTAATTAAGTTTTAGTTTGGAAACAATGAAATAGTACACAAGTTCACAAATTATAAACAGTTTGCGTAGGTGTACTTATTAAACTTTGCATAAATGCTGTGTATAAAGATTCTTATTAACACTACACGGTAATCCGATCAACGACATTCTCAAGTATATTGCAAATTACTTTTGAAAATTAAGACAACATCACTTAGGATTAAAATCATTGGACATACTAATCCACTTTAAATGTTGGGTCAATTGGAAACCAAAGTAGATACGATCCTAAGAGGACTGATTATACTATGCCATTTCTTAAACATATAAGGCATTAGCATTTGTCACCCCACTTGAACAAGGCAGTTAAGTAATTACTGACATAATTTTAAGTTTATGTTTTCTCACGATGTGTTTTTTGTTACTATGTCGGTGATGTTTAAGACAAACATAGGATTGAAAAAAAAGTTTATTAGTAGGTACTTAACTGAGACAAAGACAGACAGACAGCGTTGATCCGGTTTTGTGAGGCATAGATAAACGTATTTTTTTTAAGCTTTGTAATTAATGAACAACATAATAAATAAATAAATAATAGGATTGGAACCTACTATCTCGTATGGAGGAGGAACTTTAACCACTAAAGCATTAGCTTAATAATGATAATTAAAATGCGTATAAGAAACTGCAGGTCAACAAGAATATGTACAGACGCCAGCACATCAAGTTACCCCAATGTGTCAAATTTCTTTGATCGTTTTTCAACTTTATGTCAAACAGAATACGGTTCATATTCAATAGGGAAAATTTGACACATTGGGGTAACTTGATGTGCTGGCGTATGTACTTGAAAAGAGCTTCAGTAGAAAAAAAATATCTTCGTAAAAATTCAGTAGGTATTATCTTAGTTTCCCAATTATGCTAAGAAAAAATAAATAAACACCTTACTTTCATAGGGCCCTTTTCCATTATCAAAACGAAACCATAATTACGAGGTGGCCCGGGCCCACTTTTTTATGTTTTTCATATTCCTCGGGGCAGCCCTACCACCCTCTTTTCTTGGCAAGGCGGGGGAGGTACGTTGTTACCGAGTTTCTTCACAAACACCTTGCCACTGGTTGTTGCGGCCCGCCAGATTATATGCCTCTTTTGTGTTTTATTTGTGTACTTATGTATTCTGTGTACTTTGTATGTATGAGTGTGAATGTAGTTTAATCTCGTTTGTGGTCGCGAGTTGGACGTTGGGTCGTGTTACTGCTGATCATGTAAGCTGGGATTGTTATTTTTGTTGAAATATACGACGAAAGATTTTTGACTTAAAGTCAAAGTACCTATTTAATATTCTGCTTTTTGGTGATACCATAGGTCTTAGAGTAAGGTTGTGGTAACTCAAAAATTACCCATTAGGACATACTCTATTATCAATATAAAGGTGGTCAATTTAAGCTGTTTTAGTTGACCATTTTGCACTTTGACATCTTTTCTTAACTTGTTCACTTAAAGGGATTCGTAGCTTTGTGGCATATCACCAGTTTAATTTTTATTTCAAAGTTTCTACGCACGATGAAAGTTGTATACATAATATATGGGGAGGGTACTCATCGGGAATATTGGATATTTCAGTTTCCTTAAGTACTAAAGAAGTAGGTACTATTGATTTAACAAAAGCTCGCCAAGAAAATGCACTTTCAATCACGAAAGTCAAGCGTAAAGATAATTCAAATATTTAATATTCCTAGGCAAACACCAACTAACAATCCCCTATCGACAAAGACTCACTCATTCTTCCCTAATTCCCATATAAAACTAAAACTACCTTCAAACTGTGTTCAGTCATCTCGTGCGTCGGATGCTAATAAACCCACTCAAGTGGGAGGTCTCCTTTCAAAAATGACCTCAAGATCACAGGTCAGCTGTGAGGATTAACCCCTTGACTCCACACTCCTTCAGAAGTGACGCTTCGTACCCTGAACCTTGGAGAGATGGAGGGAAATGAGAAGGTTCACTCCGAACGGACAATTTGGTGACGGGCCGTTGTAATCACAATGTGATGTGCGATTGTTTACGAAAGTGACTTTTGGCTAAACGAAATGATTTTTTTTCATTATCCTACAGTTAATAATACTAAAAGTAAATCTTTATTCAAAATTTCAAAAAGTAAATAAAGTGTAAGTCTTCGAAATAATAAAAATGTTACAAATGTTACTAATTACAATACAGATGAAGAAATTTCTGTTCCTAACGTGTTCCTTAAGTCCATACAAAAGTTTTCTGTAAGAGATCGATTTTAGCTCTATCAATATAAATCTATGAGTTTCGTATTAGGATATGGTAATTTAGATCAAAATTATACTAAATTAATATCCCCTTAACTGCACTTGTTAAGATGTTAATCTTTTTTCCATCGATACAAAACTAATTCTTGAAAATATGAATGTGCAAAACTCAATAACGGTTATAAGTAACCTTTGTATGTGGACACAAATATCTATATGTTCATCTTCAACCAAACTCTTTATCCCTTTCCACCCGAGGTTAATAGATCATGAATCTTGACTTTATAAAATTCTGAGCAAGTTTTTACCCAACTTTTGCGGTCACAACCGGCATCGATCTATCCTGCAGGCCTAGCCATATTACATATTCTATTTCTATTATCGTAATCGATAAGGCGACAATAGAAAGAAAATGGCGTATATGGAATCAGCTGTTTGTCAACTGTCAAGTGTATTTCATTTTCAGCCATATTACAAATTCTACTCGTTAACACCTGACAGTTGACACACAGCTGATTCCGAATACGCCATTTTCTTTCTATTGTCGCAATAGAATAATAAATAGAAAATGGTTTTGCACTGGACGCGCACAGTTTGTCCTGCTAGCTCGAAGTTTCCAGCAAAAAATAAAAACCCAACATTTAAGTCCAAATAAAGGACTGTCTTCTACGCAAAGCTTTGTTGAACTTCTGTCATCTGTCTGTTTAGTGCCACAAAACTTTTCTTCATACTTTTCACGTGTGCGCGTTGTTTAGCTCCGCAGTACGTGACCCGAATACCATCCGACTTTCCGCCGACGAGCCGGTGCTAAAAGGAAGCCCCTTCTTCTAAGTATGTAACACGGTATAAGGTACACGGTAGATACGCTTTTGTTTCGTTTCGGCCTCAGCAACCATTGGTTCCGAGTTTTTCGAGAAGTTGCACCAACTCGACTGAAGTTTTCATCGGGTTACAACGAGTATGATTGATTGTTATTTGAGTGTGAGTTTTTTTTTTAATTTTGCTGAGTTTGGAAATTATTGTGCTTTTATTGTTTATTTTTTTCCTGGAGCAGTTTTTTACATGTTGAGTAGATAGCTTAGTTATCCTAATAACCTTCCATTACCAAACATAAAAACTGATCTCTTTAAAAGAAACTGTTATCCCATGTCAATTAAATTATTTAATAAATTACCTAGCGAAATTAGAGACCTTCCTATTACATTGTTCCGAAAAAAGTTGTATACCTGGCTTGATAATAAATGCTTTTACACTACTAATGACTACCTTAGACTTACAAATAAAAAAATGAAGTAGGAGTGTAATAAATAAAGTATTTAGTTTAAGATTAGTCTTACATTCGTACATACTGTTAAGTTTCACATACCAGCAATGGTCAATATGAGGATCCAACATTTATTTATTACGTACCACCTATTTACCCATATTATGTGAATAAATTATTTTGATTTGATTTGATTTGATAGCTATTTAGTTCTAAAAAGTTTGGAGAAATAACTTGAACTTGCCCAAGTCACAACTTTTACTGGCACGCAATATTAAACATTGATTAACTTAGAATATAAACGTAACTTCATGCTTGTATTTCTCGGATGGCTAAACAGAGGTATGCCATTTATGTTGTAGGGCCATGTAATAGTGGTCTTAGTCTCATGTAATAGGAAGGACGTCTATTGCCATCAATCAGGCATAAATCCAGACTTCGGCTGCTTACGAAAAACCAAATACCTCTTGCTCAGTAATCTGATTTCAATTGCAACCACTAAATCAACGAGGTTATTATTAAATTTTTAGTTCTTGATTTATAATATCTAGGTAAAAATCTTAACCTAACACATCCAAGTTGGCAAGAAGTTAATTAATACAAAATGTAATCACAACTTATTAATGAGGGCAATAAAATACCACACACAAAGGCCAGACATTGCTGGCAACACTATAAAATGGCGAATGCTTTTCACACTTCAAATATTACTGCGTTGTGTATATATTTGTGGAGGGGGTGGGCACGGGCTTAATTAACTCCAGCAACGGCATTCAGTTTTATAAATTCGATTTCGGAAGGTGCCTAGCCGAGCCACAGTTATAATATTATCTATGTAGCAAAGTTGCAAAAAGCGGCAATTTAGACTGTTGAGTGGATTTGAAATTTTAAATTCAGAATAGTGATTCGAGAGGGTCAAAGTTGCGTTTTGTTTTCTAGTAAAGGCAGTTGCGCTAAGAGCTGATTTTTCAACGATCAAATAACTGTTAAATGAAGAATAAAAATGGCAGTTTGACAGCTTTTCTATGGGCATTTTTTATTGTTTTTGGCAATCCTGTAATTTAGTTACTTAATTTTGATACTACTGTAATTTTTATTAACTGTAACATGATTGTATTCTTATCTATTGACATTTTTCTAACATAATCTTAATGAATAGGTACTAGTAACAATCAATAACTGCTAATAATGGGACTTTTAAAATTTGCTTGTTGAAATTAGTAGGAATATGAAGTAGCTTTTTTTTTTATACCACGACGGTGGCAAACAAGCTTACGGCCCGCCTGATGGTAAGTGCTTACCGTAGCCTATGGACACTTGCAACACCAGAGGCGCCACACGCGCGTTGCCGACCCTTTAAAAACCTATTTACTCCCCTTTTGAAGAACTCCATAGAAAACCTCGGCAGGGAGCTCATTCCACACCCAAGTGTACGCGGGAGGAAATTCCTCTGAAACCGCACTGTACGGGACCATTTCGGCTCCAGTGTGTGAGCACGAACTCCCTGTCGACGGCGAGCGGTGCGATGATAGAAAGTGGCCGTGGGCATCATATCAAACAATTCCTCGGAGCACAACCCATTATACAACCGGTAGAACACACATTATAGGGAGGCAAAGTCTCTCTTAAGACTTAGGGGCTCAATACCGCTTGTGAGTACGGGATCGTCGACGAGTCTCACAGCTCGCTTTTGAACCGAGTCAAGGGGCCCAAGCTGGTATCCAGGTGCTCCCGCCCAGAGATGACAGCAGTACTCCATATGGGGTCGAATCTGCGACTTGTATAGCAGCAGTCTTTGCCCCGGTGTGAAGTACCGCTTCGCTCTATTAAGCACACCGAGTTTTTTGGATGCCAGCTTGGCCTACCTACTATGAATTGTATTATGACATCAGCAGTGCGGTTCTGGTGAAATCACCGCGTGAAAATGTAGGTGTAGTGAGAGCGAATTGAGCTGTCATTCCATACTAATGCTAGGCATTGACAGTTCCCTCCACTCAAGTTTTCACGGCGTGACTTTTACAGAATTGACCGGCTGAAGGCACCATATTTCATGCAGATAAACGATTATTGTTATTTTTAAGTAACTTTCCCGGCAAACTTCGTTCAGCCTTAGAATCAATTTATGTCGTGTAAAAAATCAGCCCTTTAGAACTTTAGATATTAGATGCAATGTTTGCTTCTTTATACAGGGTGTAAAAAGACCCTTAACGTAAACGAAAACTACATATTCTACCCATCACTGGGATAGTTTTTTTTCTTCTAGAACATACCTGGGAAATCACTGGTTTTGGAGATATTAAAGGTCAAAATGCAATATTGTTTTTTTTTCAAAATTGTATTCATAGTATCATCAGTAAACTTTCTTCCGAACAAACATTATCAAAATTATCGTTTTTTCGAAACAAATTACGCATTTGAAGTTACAAAAATGCAATAGATACTAAACACCAGCGGACCGGTCGGGTCAACGACCAAGCACGAGTGGCCGCGGCCGGCCGTACGCTCAGCTGATCGAAAGTGGCGTTGCGTTGTCGCGTTTTCATTGCGCGCATTAAAATGCATCTCTTTTTTAAAGATGAAAAAAAAAGTATTTTCCCAGCAATATTTTTTGGTTAAAGTTACTTAATTATATGTACAGAATGTGTAGTTATCGGCTATATGTCATCGGTCTTTTTACACCCTGTATATACTAAATATTGCTAACGATAACGACGCCATATTTTAATATATCTTTTGACAGCTATACCTACATCTCATATGGAAAACAGAATAGGTACCTACCCTAAAAAAGGCAGTCAAATAAAATAAACCTCTACGCAGACGCATATAACCGAATATATTTTAACGGCGTATGTAAAGTACGGAGCGGACCAATAGCTCGACATACGAATATATACGTAGGGGCAGTTTTTATTGCCCTCGGCCCGTCGACCACGGCACAAATATGTTTTTACCGAAATTACGAATCCCTTTATGTTTCTGAATTATCGTTGTATTTTAGTTTGAAGATTTTTTGTTCCTAATGTTACAACAATACAGCTTTGTTCCCATTTTCTTCGTCTAAATGGAAGCTTAAAAACTTGATTGTGTAGTTTTACTTTAAAAAGTTTTTTTGCTGAAAAAATTACGGACGTAACGTATTTAATTTACTGACTGAGGGCAAAAGCTTCTTCTCATACAGAGAAGGCGGCATGCTCAAGACGGATTGGCGATTTCAAACTAACTAAATCTGTACTAATGTATACTAATATTATAAAGATGAAAGTTTTGTATTTTATATGTAAGGAAGAAACTTAAAAATACTAGACTGATTTGAAAAAATCTTTCACCATTGGGAAGCTACACTATCCCCGGCGGACACAGACTACTTTTTATCCCTGTATTCCCATGGGAACGAGAACTACGCTGGTGGAACCGCGTGACATCCGCTAGTTAATTATACATTTCTTACAATGATGGTCATGTCATAATGGATAAGGTTCGTGTAGAAGTTATAGTTTAAATCCGGGCAAGTACCAATGTGACTCTTTCATGAATACCTATGCACGTACTTTAAGGTTATTTTAGACTACAATGAGATCGATGAAGGAATACGTTTAAATACATAATAAATCTTTACTGAACTTGACTTCTAACAAAAGCTAATTTGCCTAAAGATTGTTTTTTAAATGGTTTACGTGCTCGTTGTCTGACATTGAAATGCGTCGTTTCCACATTTCAAATCCTTATGAATCGTTTCACATGCCCACTGTTTCATATGGCGCCGCAAGCCCGCAACACATTTTTAATATTCGACGCACTGTTTTGCTCATGGTTCGGTAGCTCCGCCCAATGTTTCGGAAGTATACAAAATGGAAAAAAATATAAAATGGCCGATGTATTTTCGCACAAAAAGCTCTCTCGCGAGTGTGATTGACGCTCGTTGTAACAGACTACATATCTACGTGTGGGCATGCAACGTGTTTTGATGTGTTACGCGATTTTTTTTTTCCAATTTTGTAGCTATTGCCTCGGCTGTACGCTTTTTTCACGTTGATTTGGGAGTCAAATACTATGGTAGAATACTATTTCAATAGGTTTCTTTTATTGGTTCAGTAAGGGTTACTTTAGCGTCGAATTTTAGTATTTTCCAGTTTTGTCTTACACCGAATATCTAATTGTTAGGACGACAAAGGTAGAGATAAATAATACGTATAGATTTTAACCGCCAACAGAAAATCTTTTTCTGCGCAAAATTTTCAATGTTGTTACTTTATAAGAGACAAAATGGACGAGCTTCAAAGGTAAAAACCAAGTAGAAACTGATCATTTTACAATGTACTTACCATATTCTCGAATAATTCGCAATAGACTTGACATTGACAGCAGCTGTCAGATGAAGTAGTTGACGGACAGATTTAGAAGACAGATGAAAGAGAAAATCTTTTTTCTCACTATCCCACAGAATAATATAAAAAACTGGATAGCTCGACATTTTAACAACAAAAGACCCAAACCAACAATTAAGTCATAAAAAACTAGAATCAAAAACAAACAACAGTCTGTGTGTCTAATCCAACGAACCACACAAAATTGTCCAATATTTGCCCAGTGGAACATGGCACAAATAATTGGACAAATTGTTTGTGTGTCGCTCTCTGATATACGTGTACACAATAGAATTAGCACAGTGGTGCGGAGACAAACATGCTGGCCACAATGGTTGGCGTTAATCGATCGCTAATATACTTGACAATCACGAAACAGTCATAGACTTAACTTATTTAATTACAAATAATAAAATAACGATGGTGATTATAACCAACGGTTGATGATAGCGGAAATAAGATGATGAAGAATATGTATATTATGATATAAGTGCGGTAGGTTGATAATCACAGCCGAGGCAATATTGCTAGCCCGAGCCGCAGGCGAGGGCTACAAGAAAGCAGAGGCTGCAATTATCAAAGCGCACGTAATGTATGTCATACGACGTTTTGTAACATATTTGCTCGTAAAGGGCTCTTATTCCGCCAAATTCAGTACCTATCGTAATGTATCTCATTACGCACTAGTGCGTAATGGTAATGTAAAATGCACGGTTTGCAAGATGCTCCGACTTAAAACGAACGGTTCCTTTTGTTAAATCTTAGCAAAGAGTTTTTATGTCAGAAAAGTGGTCAACATTTTATGAATAAAACCGAATTCATACCGTTGGTATGAATTCGGTTTTATTCATAAAATAGGTAGTTTTAAAATTAAATATAGCCTATGACACTCACAAATAATGTGACTTTCTCTTGGCAAAAGAATGTTCAAAATCAGTTCAGCAGATCCAGAGGTCTCCTACAACCCTCCTAGCCCTCTTTATAACATTAGTAGCAATAGGTGAAAGAAAAAAAATTGTTCATTTCTTTTAATTTAATTATTCTCCGATTTTGGTTTTTTTTATTTATTTGGTTCGTGTTCCTTTTGGGACAAATAAATGCTGTTTCTTTTTTTCGAAAAAAAAACGAAAGTAGCATAGAGCAAGGATCAATGAAACACTAATTTGACATCTCTAACTTATAGTTCTTATCTATCACTATCAGTCTCTGTCCTTTTCTAATGCTGTAAGTTAGTAAGAGATATCTATTTTCTCATTTTAATTTAGTTACTGAACCAGGGAATCGATTACCAAACAGTATGTTTTTAAATTCAGATTTAAATAGAAAGTGAATAGTTACTTAGAGGCAAGCGTGCTTTATAGTGGACCATATCATCGCTTACCATCAGGTGAGAAATGAAAAAAAAAAACAAATGCCAACCTCTTCCTAACTTCCACAACAATCATCCGGTTTTAACACTATCGGCTAACGGCCGTACCATTTTTGTATTTTCCCAGTACAACCTGTACAACTGGCTTCGTGGAATCGAAAACGTCCATGAAATATCAGGGACGATAAAATTTGAACCATTTTCTAAACGTACACAACAGATCCAGTTAGGTATGAACCGGGAACAAATATTTGCCGGTGGCGGACCAGGGACGCGCGGCCGCTGGCAAATCATTCGTGTTTATACTTGTTATACACGCGGTTTTACTTGCAATCAATTTATTTCGATCGTATTCTAAATGTTTAACCATAATCCTTGTGATATACATAGTTCCTTACTATACAGAGCTACAACTAGAAGCTATCACTTTTATTTGGCTAAGAGTATAAAATGTCGCATGAATTTTCAGCCCGAGCATTAAGTGTTGAAAATTCTGTTAGTTGGTATAGTGTTAACAAGCACTACTGCTCAAGATGTGGACTTGGGTTTAAATCCCGTGTCGGGAAATGTGTTATTAGATTGTCCCATTAGTAACCTTTTAGTAGCTCTATTGGAAGCGCTACTGGCAGAGGTATGGTCCATGTTCAATTCTCATGTCAGGCAATTCGTTAATGGGTGTTTCCATGAGGAACTTCTCAGTATTAGCAGTTAGGTGGCAACAGGCTCGCCTATTACATAGAACACGCATCTAACATAACATAACATTGCGCCTGTAATGTTCTAAAGGTTTGCCAGAGTTGCACCTCTATTGCATCTATGTTTTGACAGTTGTTTTAAGTGCTATGTAATAAGGGCGAGCCTATTTATTGCCACCAATCCTAACTCCAGGCTGCTATTGAGAAAATACAAATGGAAAAGCTCAGTACCATCTACACTATATAAACAGTAGGTATACATGTTAAAACCTCCCTTTAAAAAGGAAAAAAAAGTCCCAGGTGTCACCACGAACTCGATAAAACAAAAACTATCAATATCCAACTACCCGCTCAGACTTAAGTGCTCTTGAACCAGTTAGTGTGAAACAATGCCTTTTTTTATTCAGTTCCCAAAGTGGTTCCACGTCAAGTGTAGTTTCTGTAATAGATTTTAACATGTAAAGTGTTCTCGTTAGTCGAAACACGTGTTCGATATTGTGTTACAGTGCAATTATGCGTTTAGTATCGTGAATCGGTTATTCAGTTATAAACGGTGATTGTAATTGATCGTTTTGTTAAAATAAAAGGGGGTTTTCGAACGGGGTTGTGTTGGTTTTCAACGCTGTACTTTGTTAATATTTAATTTGGACTTTATGTAGCAATTGTTTTTGTAGAGAAAACTTCGTTACGTGCGTTCCTGGGCATTTTCAAAATGAAAAAAAAAAAAACCATGAAACTCTTGACTCTGTCACTGTTACCATTACCAACACCTCTGTTTATAGGTGAATTTACATTTTAAGAAATAGATCATTGTATTTTTTTATTTTCTGACGATAAGAATAACTTCTGTTGGCACTCCGGTTTATGATGAATCCCAATCTTGATAGCTCTACGACTCAACTTAAGCTAACACATTTTTCCAATGGGGGTAGGCAGAAACTACAGGACGTTACCTGCTATACAAGCTACATGCTGGTAAGTACATATTACTCTTTTGGCTACGCGCGTTTACGTTACGATCATACACGATGCTTTAATAGCTTGACTGAAATTCCAAATTCTTATTATAAATCAAACCTGGACGCAAACGTAGATCTAATCAACTGCCTCGTGGTTTGATGGTCACAAGCAGAAGGCTCTGATGACCATGAGTTCGTGGGTTGAATTCAAGGATCGGGCAATATGTTTTCCAGCTAACCATCCGGAATTTTGATGGCAATAGGCTCGCCAACTATAACAAGAAGGGCTTAAATCTTAGCAATAAAATGTAGACCCTGTATTATAAGAGCGGTTTTGCACTTCTTCTGATCCGAATCCGATCCGAACCCGGGAAAATACGGTCCGAAGTAGTCGTAGAAATATTGCTATGGTATTTTATGCCCTAGATCTTGCTTCTGTCATAAAGAAATCGGATGACAGAAGATCTAGTGCGTTAACTACCTACTTACTAACTGGCTTGATTTGGCTTGATTAAAATACAAAAAAAAGGCTTGGAAAAAACAGAATTACAGAACACTAAACTCCATCCATTCTACTCCCCACGTCCCTAAAGAAAATTATCCGAATTGGCCCCACTTGAACCAACAATAATAAAAACTGGGACCTTATCTGCCCCACGCTAAGTAATTCAGATGGCCACGTCGAGGACATTTAAGTGACCGGTTGATTACAAAACAAGCAAATCTATCTTGACCTCTAGCGTCCCCAGACGGTCGTCAAACGTATTAGATGAGCGATACATTTGCCCCCACATGGGGCCAAACTTAATTGGTTATAATCTTGTCTCCATTTGGGCGTGAATGTTTAAGTATTTGGGATTAATTTACGCGATTTGTTTAGATTAATGTATTATTAGGGCGTGTTTTTATGTCAATGTTATCTGTTACTTACTGTTGTCTTACTGAGTCTGTATCTATAATAAGATAAGTATAAGAATATTTATTTTGCTAAAACATGAGTATTCGCATAAATGCAAGATGTTACATAAAGTTCACTTGAGTCACAAAGATTTGTGAGTTTGGAGTGTTTCTGAAGTCAAAATTTCAGTTTTAGTCTCAATTCACCTTCGTACCGTAAGTACCCTTACCTCAGTAGGTACCTTAATATAAAACTTAAAAAAAATGTACCTATCTCTATTTGTTTGAGCTAATTGCTGAAACGGCTGGACCATTAGTGACGATTAACTGTTGTTATAAAGAGTAAGTTAGTGGACACCCGGATATCAATGGTGAACACTGTTATTTTGTCAAATTCAACAAATTTGTAAGTTACTCAGTAATAAGTATTTTCCGATTTCAAGCACGTCATCCGCGTAAATTCATGAAAAATTGAAATTCGCTCTCTAACTTGTTCAATTGCTTCTTACCGCCGCAAAGAACCTTGAAACAAGTCATTATGCATATTTCCACGTGGTGAAGTATAAAGAAATGTATCCAGCGGAACATTTATTCGCGGAAGCGTGTCGAATTAGGCGGATCGCGCCTTGTCCAGCCGCAGAGAGCTTGTACTTGAGGTCGCCCAAGACAGGAGCGGACGCGATTTTAACACATTGTAGGAGATATGTCCGCTGACTGTGATTCAATTGAAAAAAAACAGGATTGTTTGACGATAACAATTACTATAGAGAATTGTTTCGTGCTAAGATAGGGGGCTTTTTGGCCTCGCACGGTAGGTATTTTGGTAACGTAATACCATAATACTTCAAGCACACTAACGTACAGATGCCAGCACATCAAGTTACCCCAATGTGTCAAATTTTCCCAATTGAATATGAACTTTATGTCAAACAGGATAACTGTTTGACATAAAGTTGAAAAACGATTAAAGAAATTTGACACATTGGGGTAACTTGATGTGCTGGCGTCTGAATTTGTACAGACGCCAGCACAGCACGAAGGCGGACTTAATGCCATAGGCATTTTCTACCAGTCAACCTTCAGGTGATGCAAAGAAAACCAGTGGTAATGGTGGTGGTATTTTCTTTCTTTTTCTTTTTTACTTCACTACAAAATAATGTTTCTTTAGTCTAAATACTTTCATAATATTTTAAAGAGGAAAAATTACGATGTGGTGCCTACTGATAGGAAGAGTTACATTGCGAAATTTACAATTATTCCTACCTAGGTAGGTGAATTTGAAATTTTATTCTGTAAGTCACCATATTCCTCTTGAGGAAAGGGCAGTCAGGTACCTACTTAAGTACCTAGTGGGTTGATATCAAGTTAATTTGTTTTTGTTTTTTTTTTTACAAATTTTTAATAGCCGCTTGAGCTGCCCCGCTTGTCACTCGGCCCCGCTTGGTTGAGTGACAGTATCGATCTCACATAATCGCGCGCCGGCAATCGGCCCCCACCTACGACGGTCGTGTTTCGCCCCGATAACTCCAATTCCGCTTTATCTCCCCGACTGCCGACTTTCTTCACTCCCCCTTTGTGCTTATTTTCTCCAATTTTTTTCTACCGCCCCCAGTTTTATTTCGTTCCTTTTCTTATTTTCTTACTACTATTATTTTCTCTTATGTATTTTTCGTGTTTCATCCCGCCCTTCGAGGCCTCGGATAGAGGAAGTTTTTTCTTCGATCATTTGTAAGTCGTTATTGGTGGAATTGTGGTTAAGTACCGCCGTCGACAAAATTGATTTTTTTTAATGAATACCCCTCCTTTATGTTCTACGGGAAACGGTAATAAATAATGAAAATGTTGATTGTTAGGATGGAAATAATATTGGTGTAACAAAGGAATGGTTTCAGTCCATTGATAAATAAACGTTAATTGAAGAAAAGTTTGCTTATCTGAGTTTTTTTTTTTATTTGGCTAACAGACTAGCTATCTAACTTTAGCTAGAGTATCTCTTTATGTAGCAGGTACCTTTTAAGCTTGAGCTAGCCTGGCGTAGTTTGGAGTATCAATTGAAAGAAAGATAAGCTTATACTGGCTTTCATAATACCAATGATAATTATGCTGCTTACGTTTAGATAAAAGAAAAGAAAAACCACATATTATGTAATTTCGACGTCCACTGATTGACATGGGCTTCCCATAAAGATGCCCACAACAATCAGTCCTCCTCGTAGTTATAGTTCAAGATACTAAAGCGACAAAAACAACCGTATAATGAGCAAAGATCGCGTCAAAATAAAACAAATCGCTCGTTTGTAAACACAACCTCATTAGAGGTGTCGTTGTCCTAAGGGCGCGCACACACTGTCGCCGGCGACGCGCGATCAATCAAAATTGTCAACCGATTGGAAAGCCCGCCACGTTTCGCTGAGCGAATGTCGCGCATCAATCATGTTTCGAGTGCGACGTTTACAGCGAGTGTGTTACAAATTTTGTCGTTTTTGTGTTACCTTTGTGCCTGTTCGAGTTTGGTTTAGTCTTCAATATCAATATTGAATGTTTTTTTTTTATAATGGGCTCGCTTTTGACCGCTGTCTCATCAATTATGTGGTCTACTCTTGTTTGTCTAGAACAAACGTATTCAAGAACTATGTCAAGCATAAATTACCACTGGTATATAGGTAGGTACCATTCCTGTTGATCCATGGTAGATCCAAGTTTCAGCATTATTACAGACTAATGACCTTAAATACCTTTAATGTTGTTCTTCTGTTTATGTTTTCCTATTGTCTTGGATATCAACCGAATTACTTAAATTTATTATTAAAAAGAACATCGCGATCAGAATCTAAACTGTGTTCAAGAATTGTCAATGTCAAAATTCCATAACAATAATGAAGCTGACAGTCTGCTCTGTAACTTCGGATATAATTCGCCCATTGGGTTGGCATTTTGGCTCCAAGTGTATTTTACTTAAAGTCATGCAACGTTAACTTCAATTACTTAAATTGGCTACGCGCCCACATAACATCGGTGTATCATCAGAAAAATGTGACAGATTGCCTAACAGTACGTCCATTGAGCGGAATCAGTAACCCGTGCGCACATTACCGACCCGGGAATCGAACCCCGGACTCAAGTGCTCCGACCATAAAGCAAATTAATCAATTAGCTGGAGGCATGTCGACAACATTAAGAGTAACGTTTAATTTCGCTATCACCCTAACTTTGAGGGTAGTAAACAACTGGGGTATCTTGGTCCCTATGTTGAAACCAATTTTAAATAGAAGGGGGTCACGATGACTGGTTAACATGTAATTTTTCTGAGGGGTAATTTTGTGCAATACTGCTGACGCATTTGCTTGATAGTCGTCGAGTGCGGCGTTTTGTTCCGAGTGCATTGTTGATAGTTTATGATGAAGAGTCGTATTCTCTTTGTATGTTAAACATTCTGTCAATGACTCCTGCTTTGAGACTTTTAGAGTCTAATTGAATGGTTCTACTCTTTGTTATTTAAGAGAGAACATTGATGTACAAGGACTCGGTAAGGACATACCCACCAGAGAAACAACATAACTGTAATAATTGGGGGCTACACAGATATTTTCAGAAAATACACATACATCGCCATATACATAGCCTTTTGCTTTGGAATTCTTCAACTTCTTCATCTAACACTTTCAGAGCAGCAGTGATAGGCTAGTGGTGTGAACGCCAACTGCCAAGCCATAGGTATCAAGTTCGATTGTCAATGCACACCTCTAACTTCTCCAACAATGCACATGAATTGGAAAAGCTTCGAAAACGGAGACAGAAAACATAGTGACGAAATCGACATGCCTGAGAGATATTTCTGGACGGATGTAAAGCAAAGTCAGAGACCCATGAATGGCATAAAACCTCTAACATCAGCTTAGACAACAACTACACGAAAAGAAGATGATTACTGTCACTATCCAAATTTCAAACTATTTCTTTTCGACCAACTGACGAATCAATATTCTATTTTAATTTTGGTACCTTACAATATTCAAATGTATTTTCATTCTCCAGCAGATCCCTTACAATCGGAGGCTGGATCGGACGGCAATAGTGAACATGCGTCATCGGGAGACGAAGACTCGCAGATGAGGTTACGACTCAAAAGGAAACTTCAAAGGAACCGGACCTCCTTCACCAATGACCAGATAGATAGCCTTGAGAAAGGTAAGACGATATAATTATCAGGATTTTATTTTGACATCACTATATTCTCTCTAAACTAAATTGTGTTTCATAAAAAACTTTTTACATGTTGTATCGTCTACTACTTATACTCTTTCATCAATAGTTACACTCTTATTTTTTTATAAACTGTTCCAACTTAGAAGTTCTTACAATAAACGCTATATTAAGGGCAATGACTTACATCCATGCTTCTAATTTTTCACCATTACCTTCATAAAAATCTGTTTTTTTCTAATAACTTTTCAATGACTTTGTGTTGAATAAAAATACAAAGTATCTTTTGATATATTCTGCCGATATAATTGAATTTAGAAATTTGTATTTCCATAAATGATTAGTTTTCAGTTTTCATTTTAAGCTCTAACTTTTCTTCTTTTTTATATATTTGTCCTGCTTTGATCTCTAACGCCTAAATAATGCTCACAGTCACATCCCCAAATCTATCCAACTTCCCTGCATCAGCCAATTAGTCCCCTGAGTCTTCATAAACCCATTTCCCAATGTCCTTTTCATCTTATTTATTGTTTGCAATAACACGGTTATTAGTAAGTAAATAAATATGTTCCCTCAATATTTGCCCTGCTCTCGGACGGTGGCAGTGGGCCCAATTATTGATGTCGCGCTGGTAATCTTACTTATTCCGTGTTTGTTTGTTTGTTCATATCGTATTGGTTTATTGCCTTAGTGATTGAGAGGTTCTTTGTTGGGTTTGTACTCGTATTTTGATTTTTGGGTGGTGATAACTTGACTCAAGTTTGGGTTTGTTTGAAGTCAGAGAAGGGGTTCGATAGGGTTCGATACAATGACGCTTTGTAAAATGTTATCCTTGACGATGCCAGTTAAAAATAATCTTTCTATGTGACCAAAACGATTCAACACACGATTTCGTTTTGCTACTGGTCGATTCAGTAAAAGTCTCCCCGAGAAAACTTGAGTGAAGTGAACTGTCAATGCCTAGCACTAGTAGGTATGAAATGACAGCTCAATTAGCCTTCACTTCACCTACACTTTCACGGAGTAATTTTTACAAGCACTGCTGTAGAATCTGTGAGAACATTGCATTTTTCCACCACGTGTTTTATTTTTGAAAAAAATTCTATCCCCAGTTTAGAAATGACATTGACCACATTATTTTTTTCCAATAGAATTCGAGCGGACGCACTACCCAGACGTGTTCGCGAGGGAAAGACTGGCAGAAAAGATTGGATTGCCTGAGGCACGTATCCAGGTAAAATAAAATCCAGTTTACACCGCGGGAAGGTGGCTGTATCGATACGTCATCGTTAACCAGTATCTTTGAAACATTTACTAACATTGCTTGAACTAATGACGATCAAAGAGGAACTTTGGTAGGTAATATAGGTGTATTAATACATGACTGTAACCGCCAACCCGCCGTGAACAAGCCTGGTGATTAATGCTCTTGTCTACTCTGTTTGAGAAGAGGCATTTGCCGTACGGTGGTATATTAATAAGCGTAAAAAAAAACCCTTTGAAATTTTAAACTGTGAATACCTAAATACTAAGGCATTTTCGTGAAAACGAGTTTTAAATAACAATTTTATCGTAGTCGGGAATCGAAAAAACTCACATAACTGAAATAAAGTTACACTATTTTTTTTTACGTCCTGATAGTTTTGATAGTCGCATTCGCGATATTCTACAGAGCTTGTACGGACCATAAAATCCAACAGAGCATTTGACTAACGTTGAAACAGATTTAAATAAAATCCCACTAAAATCGGACAAGGGCTTTATTGGAGATGCGTTCATAAGGGCCTGTTTACACTGTCTGTTTGCGTAGCTACCCAGTATGTAGATGCGTCTTCTACAAACATGTTAAAAAAACAAGGGTGGGTTTATATTATAGCCGGAGTATGTACTTATTACATAGCAAAAGTAAATATTTTGGGGAAAACTACGTGGTAATATCGCCAACATTGTTTTTATTGTTTGAATTTTTCAACAGACCGTGTTTGTCTTACGCGGGCTGTTTGCTTATCATTAATGTGGAGTAATTAAGAAGAGTAATATTACGTTAGTTTGGTAATGTGTGATTTTTTGGTAGGTAATGTATTCCATTTTCGGGGAAGGTAAATATTTTTTTGTGTATGATTGAGGTTGGACGGTTATTGAAGCAATATTTTTGCAAACAGTCGTAATGAATTAATAATTGGTCGGTGGTATGGAAGTTTAAACGTGCGGGTATACATTAATTTATTACTAAGAATATTAATAACTTCAAAACCACGAATGCTATTCTTTTAGTAAGTCCGGAGACTGGGTTTATTGTGCCTGGTTGAGGTCTCTAGTGATTCTTATTATCAAAATTGTTACTAAAATTTTCGTGTAGATACTTATCTATAGATTAAAAATATCACCCTTCGGAACAATGTAGGATAAATAATGTTCTATTCCACTTAACGCGACGCACTTAGTGTTGCCAACAGTTTAAAAAGTCGTTTATCAAAGTGTTGCAAACTTGGCGCAACTTTTATAATGGTCTAATGTGATTTTGACTGCAAACCTTTTAAGTTTTCAACCTCTTTTATGATACTGCCATAAATCGAATTAAACTTATGTGCAAGTTTTGGATCGAGGCATGCTAAAATGTTTTCGGTCATTTGTTTAAATTACACTAAAATCCAATTAGTTTAGATTTAATAAAAGTACCTAATTGCTACGTAAATCTCAACTTGTAGGTTTAGAAAAACTATTTTTATTGTGTGCAAACGAACGAAGCTTCAGAATTAAAATCTACATAAATCTATTTAAAATAGCAGATATAGTTAGTTCACATTCATAATGAAAAGGCTAAATTAGACGACCTAGTTAAACGATCGAGTTAAATTAGACGTATTTTAGACAGATTTAGACTGATTTTAAAATACTAGAAAGTTCTTCAAAATACGACATATCTCAGAGAAATAATCCATTCGAAATACCGACGTAATATCCATTCACTATTCCCAAAAAAGAATACACGAAAATAACAAAAAGCGTCAAAGTAAAAGAATAATAATAATTCAATGGCAACAGTAGACACAAAAAACTTAAACTTCGAGTAGAATATGAAAAGTACGAAAGTTCCAACGCCGGAGTTTTCTTGTTCTCTGCGCAAAAGTAAAAAAAAACAAAGATGGCGGCGGTCGACATTGTTTTCAGCGGGAGTCGGGGCTAAGCTGTTACATCAACCTCTTGTCTCGGCCTTAGTTAACATTCGTGGGGTGCTATCACACAGCACGGTCAACAAGTACTTGGCAGGGATGTATGTTACCTTAGATATCACAGACATTTTCGAAATTTTTAATAAGTATTTTTGGAAAATACCTATGTTAAAGCTAAGAATTTTATAACATACTTGATTTAGGTAGTAGACCTAGTAGTCTTGTAGGTAATAGAAAGTAGGAAAAGTATTTATTTGGAAAATATTTAATTTAAAACAAGGTCCTGAGCGAGGCTTAAAAGCTCCTATCTCAGCATTAACTACCATTAGCTATTACGATTGCTAATAAGTAAAGTATCAACGACAATATTATGAAGGTGTAATTAGATCTTCTGGATTATTTCTCTCAGTGGGCTAAGTAATTAAGCACACACAGTTTTAGTTTTTCTGTGAAAGAAGCTTAAGTGGGTAACTAAGAAAACACCTGAGCCAATTCCCTTGGTCACAAACTAAACTTAAATGAATTAATTGACATCTCTTTTTGACAGATAGCTCGAGAAAGGCGACTCTAAGTTAGCGTTGTTAAGTTTGTTTTTGCCTGGAACTTTGCTGCCTTTTTAGTTGATGCGTTTTGTAATGTTAAAAACTACCTACTTACATATATTTCTATAGAAGTTTTAGTTCAAATTGTCAACACGGGTCTTTTTTTCCTAGGTACGCTACAGCAAAATTATTTATCATGTTAGAGTCACACATTGTCTTGTGAATTCTAAGGCTTTTTACAGTTTCCTGAAAGATCCTTCTCAGGCTACCTATATGAAGAAGGTACAATACACCCTGCAAAATTTTCATATTAATCCCCCAACATCAAAATAAATACCCGGAGTGGGGGCAATATCAAACGCAAAACACAACCCTGTGCGTTATCACTGGATGCTCAGTCCAAGCTTCATCGAACTCTAGCTATGCGACACAAAGTCCCATTTCCCTTGCATAGTTAAAGAGCTAGGCTTTCAAGGAGTAGCGTGAACACAAATTGGAATTTGGCGGGACCCCACGTGTTGCGGGGTTCAAGGCTGTGTCAAACGACGGAGGTTTACAGTGCGCCCATGACGACACTGAATTAGAAGGATGAATTTGTAGAATGTTTTATGTGGCCTCTTCTGCTATAAATAAGATGATTTTGGTCGTGTCTGTGAGAAATTTAGGTAGTGGTTAGATCTGGAAGCTGGCTTTATCACCAAACTAAGATTTTGTATTTATATATACCGTAACAAAATCATTTAGGTACAAAAAAAATATACATAGAAATAAACTAAATTAATACTTTGAAATAAGTGTGTGTAGGTATCTACTATAGTTACACCTCTGCCTAATCCTTCGAGGAATATATCTAGGATGTCTTAATAAAAAAAAACTTTTTAAGTTTGTTTTCCTTTTTATTTAAACCTGATGCCATCCAGCACATACATACCTTCTTAAGAATCTAAATAAACTATCATCGAAGACAATTGTTAATCTCACTAAATTTATTATTCCGTACTTTCAATATTCAGGACAATTCTAATATTATTTTGGGCCATATTGAAATAATGTCAGAATTATCCTGAATATTTCCCACGTGGCCACAGTTACAATAGCTGGCAGGGTGGGGTATCGATCCCGGGGCCTACAGGAAGCGGGGGTGCGTTTCCGGCCGCGAGGGGAGGGGCGGTGTTTTGAAAAATTGGCACCCATTGCCGCACACAAACATTTTTACTACTAGAACAAGCCAAATTCCATTCTATTCTGTTCACAATAAGGTGGGATTAGGAACAGCCGCAACATTTCTTGAGTAAGTGTGGAGATTTCGCGGTGCTAGAAATTTGTTCTGATTTATCTTGTTTTTGCGTTTTTGTGCCGATTGGCTTATGACCGTTTAGTAAGTTAAAATACAGTATTATCGTTCAGCAACAAAAAAAATCGCAGTAAGAACTTAACCCAACAAAATAAACGATGTATCCAAACAATGTAAAAATAAATTCAAACTAACATTTCAATAACACTTGTTAGACTAATTAATTAGCATTTCAAAATCACATTATGACAGCACGCTATAACAGTTCCAGTGACAAATGAAAACAACATATAATCATGACATTTCAATAACAAATCCCACATTAATTAAAGCCGAACATTCACAACACAAGCCCACCACTAGACACTAATTGGCTAACTTAAAATACTAAAACTACCGGCAATTAAAACACTAACAACACGTAAACTAATAAATTAAAATACATAACACTGTATTAATAAGAGCGCAATTCACGAGCAAAAACAATTATGGTCCGCAACTCGTTGGTTGTATAACCAAATTATGGGAAATCCCATTTGGTAAGGAACCCTCTGTAACTTTATTTTCATCCCAACTATGAGGGTAGGAGAACAATTTGTAAAAGGCCACGGGAAATAGCTGAGAGGCGGGAAAAAGGCCTGTCATCGCTGTCATGGCGGAATATCTATAGATGGCGGGAAAAAATGAGGCACGTCACTATATTTTAGCCTGACGTAAGGCGAGGGACACACGTCCGAGGGCGATTTGTAGGATTTGTAGGGGTTAGAAAAATAAGTCTGTAAACATATTTTGTCCTACTAATCTTGCCATGTCTGTTCCTACGAGCCAGTTTAAAATAAGTATTTTATTTTAATAGCCTACACAGCGAATGAAGTTGGTGTTTCCGTTATTTATTCAGATAGTTAATTTGTGCATTTTCATAATTGACATTAATGTGGCTATGTAAAAATGAATTCTACGTAGCATTAATAATTCGCGATCATTATTTAATTTGTGTGTCGATTACCCTCATTATGTAGGGCTTCGATAAAACTGAAATTATGCATGAACATGAACTATGGAATTATCTATCAATTTCGTAAAACATTTTAACACAGAAAATTCGGTTAATCATTTTTATTTTTATTATAACCAGAGACAATAATTAAAAATTCAGGTAAAGCTTATTTTGGCAAGGCAAAAGATAAAATAAGAAAGGAATGCAGCATAGTATTGTTTTTTATCTAACTACGTAACGAATTACGAAAAACTAGTCATGTGTTTGTTCCTAACATCAATCAAAATTAGTTACAACAAATGAAACGACTCAAAAACTCTTAACTACTATCAAGTGGGTGACTTTAGCGTACAATTCGCAAGTGTACACCCGGCCTATTCCGCCCCTCGGCAGCTTGGTTCGCGAGGGCCCCAATAAAATATTGTCGGCAACATTCTGGCGATTCTGTAGGAGACCGGAGCAATAATATTATGACATATTGCCTCCACAACCTCTTTGAACCGTTTTTTTTTTCTTCTGTGAAATAACGCGCTTACTTACCTACTAACATTTATTTAGTAAAAGTACATAAACATTTACCGAGTTGATTTTGGTGAGTTATTTGTTGATTTATAGGAAGCCTATGTATTGTTGAAATAAATCAATACTTACTTATAATGCCTGGCTTACCACTTAAATCTCTCTCAATGTTCTATCTTAAACATTCCACCGACCTAGAAAAAGATAATAGCAAAAATAAAAAGACCATCCTTGTGAAAGTGTGTCAGCCCTTACCGCCTATAGATCTAGCAACAAACTAGGATACCTATGTACTTGAGAATTACATAGGTGTTACACTATGCACAATAGTGGCAAGTCCGCCTTTACAAAGCGCGGGAACGCTCCGGGCGCCATATTGTCGTCGCCATGGCTGCCGGCGGAAGTGGCGCGCACGTGAGGGCTGCTTCCGGGGCCGCGTTCCGTTTCACGCAGTTCAATGTCACTATATAGTGTCCACGCTCCGATTGTTTTAATTGTTTAGATGTTTAGACTTCAGTTGCAACTTGGCATTTTGTTATGAAGTCTTGGTTTTGGACGATGTTGATTGAAAACTACTTTAATAGAATTCGGTTCAGTAGTAACTTTGTGAAACGATTTTTCTATTTGGATAATAACTCCTAAAGAAAATATTGTTTATAAGTAATGTTGTCATTTCGAGCTTGATTATAAACATTGTGAAGCAGCTAATTCCTGTAAGATTCGGTATTTTTTCTAATAAGTACCATTTTTATTTCACTTCTGGTCCAACCAGATTAGGTAGTCGGGATTTTATTCTTATCCTTTTATTTTTTTTCCAACAGGTATGGTTTTCAAACCGTCGAGCGAAGTGGCGTCGCGAAGAAAAGCTCCGGAGTCAAAGACGGGATGCACCAGCCGCTTCTCCTCCCGCACCCCCTACGCCTAGGCTACCGCTGAATGGGGGCTTCAACTCCATGTACAGCCCCATCCCGCAACCCATCGCCACAATGGGGGAATCTTATAGGTTAGTAGCTTATGAAATACATTTCTAACTAATACCGATGGTTCTGTTTTAGATTTACATTAAATTTCAAACTGGAAGAAATTAAAAAACAACATTACCATGTATGAAATGTGAAGAATTGCACAAAGGTACATTGCAACCAATGGCGATGGTACATTATTATAAATATTGAGTTGACAAAATTGTGGTCCAAATTGAATAAAAGAAATCTACCTGGTAAAAAAAAAAAATAAGCCTGCGAAAGTCATTGAAAATGAGAATCAGTTTACATGAGTAAAACCTTTTATACGTACGGTATCGCCATCTATCATCGAGCGGCGACACTAATTAAATTGCGCGCGAAATCGAGCGGCAAAGGTCGCGCCTCCTTGCGTTTCCCGCCAATGCACCGAGACGCTCGGAACGAAGGTCGGCCGACTTTTCACACCGATTGATTTTTAATAGGGAACTTTGCTAGTTTTAGCTTTCGTACCAGAGCAAATTAAATTAAAGGAATGAAAATTACCGTTAGTTCAATACGCCGGGAAAGTTTTTGCGCTCTATAATTTTGATGCTATTATATTTATTTTGGCTTCTTTTTCGTGTCTACAAGTATTTTTTATAGTTTTTTGTAAACACACTTTTGTTTATGTAGTATAAGTAATTGTCAAGTCAAGTAATTTTCTCTATTCAGCCATAAACGTCAAAAAACGAGAACATAGCAAATTATCTAAACAAACATCAAGACAATTGCAACACCGTTTCTCTTCTCTTCTTCTAATTTTTTTGTTCCTTTTTATATTTATTTGCCTTCAATATTTTTTACTGTGAACGACATTGACAGTGCGCTTGGTTCCGACAGCGCGATGTCGGGCGGATTGACTTCGTCATGCCTGCAGCAGCGGGATGGCGGGTATCCTTACATGTTCGGCGACGTGTTGGGTAGCGGAGGCTACTCAAGAGCGCCGGCAGCACATCAGCAGCACCCTGCGTATTCACAGCCGCAGGGAACTTCTGGGACTGGTAAGTTAGACTGTAATATTATCTATACTTCTCAGGCCCCGAGTGAAAGCCAGCTTTCGCAAACAATAAGTAATTTAATTGTGTCTAGAATTCCGGTTGTTGACGAATTAATATGTTTTTTTTTTGTTCACATTGTTGACCACCATCTGGATGCTATCTAGACCTTAAGACATTTAACACACTTATAATAATACACGATAACTTGTAAAAATATTTTGTTACCGACCGAAGGGAATTACAAAAACGCTACAAATTCCCGCAATCGGCACGAGGAGCTTTGGAAAATATTTACCAACTTCGTAATAAAATGTAAAAAAATATGCTGAGTCAAGAGCAAGGGGCGTCTGGCCCACAAGACCGCGACATGATGGGGGAAACAAAAAAAAAGAGAAAAAGGAAAAATAGGTATTCATGCTCCGATTGGATTTTCCGTTGTCTGTTCCTTACAAATAGCTTTTAAATTGATTTTGTTAATAGATAGTGCAAATGCAGAGATAAAAGATATTGAATAAAGTTTTTTTAAAATTAAATAGGTATACAGTCCTCAAGTAAAACGTATTTAAACAGCAAGAGTGTTAATTTATTAGTCAGAAAAAGACTAAGCCGTGAGGGGCTGGCAATGCTATTGTTTTAAAAAGCCGTTACTTTTCCATTTGATATTTTAAATCACGCGGCGGACATTTTTAGCCGTAGGTGGCGGAAAGCGGTATGAATTATTGTTGTTTGGGGCGTTTCGCGGCATTGTTCGTCTGCCGAGTTTCCAGCACCAACCGCGAACAAAAGAGTTTTTCACAATTCAAAATGCACGCTCTCGTTTCATTTACTCTTTTGCGCTCTTTCGACGGGTGCATTTCCAGCTTCGTGCGGTATTAAATAATGCGGATTTGTTCTACTTTTCGCTTTTTGGCTCCGGTTCTTTTACGAATTCAGCGGGTATGAGGTATTTTCCATTTCGGTCTGAGCCAGAGATTATTCTTTTTATGAAAATACGTGGAATTAAATATTCTTTGTTAGCAGAAACCATGATATCATTATTCATGCAAACCACGTATTAAAATAACTCCTAAACGCTAGTGCAAAAATATATTAACATACAAAGCATCAATAAACGTTGGCAAAATCGTAAGCATCATAAACCTGAAAGCACGGCGACAAACCATTGACTAAACGAGTCTCATAGGAGCTGTTTAGAGGCGATAATAACGTGTAATGAATGTAAACGGTGTTACCCCTTTACCAACGCCGGCGGAACGGAAAACTGTTATCGGGCAGCCACACGCGCGGGGGCGCTAGCCGATCGAAATAAGGGCTTCATAAATTTAGACGTGCAGAATATTTGTGATTTAGCGTTCAATATTGTATTAGGTATAAACGATTATAATTTAAGTATATTGAGAACACTTGTTAGAGAATCATGATAGAATTTGAGCGAAAACATGAGTATTTATAACAGTCTGTTACACATTTCTTAGTAAATTTACATTCTAATAACACTGCTGAAATGCCTTAACACAAAAAAATCTTCATACAATATCAGTAGGTACAAAAGACACAAGGACTTAACAAAGTGTTAGAACCTAAAGCTAACTAAGCATGATGTGCAACTACCCATAGTTTCACATGTTTGACCACAAGCAGGGCTCTTAACATCCCACAAACCTCAATACATAATCTCAAACTGTTACCAAACATTCAAAACAGACAGAGATATTCATACTTCTCGATACACATACGACATCTACGTCACAAACGTACGCATACGGATAGCTTTATGACGGGCGCGACGTCACATAATCGAGCCAGACCTACCGTGCACAGATAACGCGATTGTGTGTAATAAACGGAATGCAATCGGAATCCTATTAGACATATGGCCCGACCGATACTGATACATGATGTTAATAGGTTTCACGTTTGATTGTGTTAACATGTGCCGTCGATACGGACAACTTGATTGGTTGCAAATTGTGTCGTGAAATGGGAATTCTCGATACGATTAGATATAAGATAGGCAGGCTAGATTTTGTGATTATGAGAGAGTTTGGTTTAATTAGATTCTAAGCAGGACTTTAGGTGGCGCCAAACCTATTTAAGACTGAACTATTCTATCATAATGATCCAATAAGAATAGTTACGAAGATTTTCCCGAAAAGTATTTATCTGAGGCTGTTTTTATATTCGCAACATTACCTAATTAATACTTACATCTCCATTCTCCATGGATTAATCTTATATTATAAGACAAGAAGAATAAAATCGTTGGTGGAATCTCATTAACTCTTATCTGACTGAAACTCTATCTCGATGACAATCTCAAAAATCTCACTTGATTTTATTGACGCTCTCCCTCTTTGTTCCATAGGTGTAATATCAGCGGGCGTAAGCGTGCCTGTGCAAATACCATCACAAGGGCCAGACCTCGCGTCGAACTACTGGGGACGGCTTCAGTGATCTCAGCTATTCGGGTTCCCGCATCGACTTCTGTCGATGCCTGAGAACCCGACTAACATACCGGAGTCCCCATCTAGCGGCGAAATTGCGCACAATTACGCCGACGCGCACTTGTCTATGAACGCAGCTATCAACATGACGGCCGGACATGATGCCAATGTTTTGGCGGCAGAACAAAACAATTCAGTATCGTAAGTGTTTACAAGAGACTGTTAAAATACCCCGTTCGTTTCTCAACCCAGTTTTCATTTCAGTGAGATTTCATTTATAAATGGTGCAAGTTATTTTAATTTAATGTACAATAGTTTTCGGATTACACCTTAATATTAAGAGGCAACTGATGATGTTCAAAATTAGTTGTAAGCAAACGACCGTACACGATGATGTGTGCTGCGCGCCGCCGAACGATTGTATAATTTAATTTATCGTTTGCTTAAACATAAAATACTTGTACATTAAATACGACATATTATTTTTAGGCATGTTTCATTGCGTACGGTCAATATTAGTAAGCTAGTAAAACAATAGCGCGCAATTGTAAATATAGAACAGCGCCATCTATTGTCGAGTAGAGAAAGTTTCTAAAAAAGCAGCCGGGGTGTCCTCGGTCGGAAATAAATGTAAATTGTTTGTGCCAACGTTTGTAATAATTGAGTGTTATGCGCCCTATGCGTGCACAACCCTTTTTATTTCTTTGATGTATGCAATAGGGGTGCGAAATGTTAATGCCATAGAAAAAAATCGTGGCAATGAGCTTCGTTATAGCGTTTGTTTCACACCCCTGCCTTCACCAACAAATTGTCATACAAACTAATCATGTTTGTACTATTGTGATGAATATTGTATAATATTGTTACTAAATAGATGTTGTACGTAATGTGTCAACTCGAGTTCATTAGCACACCTTGAAACGAATTAATTTATTATTTATTGGTATAAAATTAAGGTCAATATTGCTGTGATTAAAATATAGATTTATAAGGTTATTTTGCCACTAAAATTTTAAACGATTTAAACGAATACTTAAAACAGCACTGAAATTACTTACTGTACAAAACTGTATACAGAAAACTCATATTTAAACAAATAAAAATATTTCTGTCATATTTTTTTTCATAATGGTGCTGGCCAACAGCACAAATTATCATTTAATTACTACTTGGTAAATATGTACATTTATAATATATATATATTTTCATTAAAAAATGCAATATGGACGTGGTATAGGCGGTAACGTTGTATGTAAAGTAATTTAGTTTGATTAAGTGTAAAATAAATTATTACTTGATATAAGTGCATATAGATTGAGGAGATTACAGTGAAATTTATTAATAAATATTGCATTAACCATTAGCATTTTGTTTTCTTTGGCTCCCTAATATCTTTTACAATGACGAATGCGAAGCTTGAGTGTATCTAATAACGCAACAATGCGCTAATAAAGATGTACAAAATATTATTAATAACCTCTTTACAGATGGCGGGAGTTGCAACCTTAATGCGTCTGCAAAAGCTGTCAGTGTTGCCACCCTAAAAATAGTGTGAGGAAATTATTCCGTTAAGTATATTTGGGCGGTATATATTAATTTTGTGTCGGTTAACTTTGAATAGCACCCCATGCATTGGATGGGGGACCGTGACAATGGGATGGGATTAAACGTGTTGTATTGGAGGTATTATAGTGATCTAAACGCGGAGGGATCGGAATACAGTGCGTTATAAAATTATTGACAACTGTGGACCGATTTCTAGAATAAACTTTTAATATTTACCGTTGTGTGTAAGTATGGAGTTTCTGACCCCATTAAACAATCCATACGAAACTATCTTTCAGTAGGGTAAGTAAAATAGTTTTGCAAGTATTTTATTTTACTCGTAAGTTTGGCGGTTAAAGGAGTTTTTTATTTGACCATTTATTTGATTTCCTAGATTTTTTAAACCTACGACAAAAAATGGTTAGCAAAGGCAATTTTCTGAACTGCAGTTAACACCCTGTTAGCTTCGCTCCCTACAAATTTAAGTGAGTCTTAGAATCTAGACCCGTTCAAACTCAAAACTTCTTTGCCTTAAGTTATTTTTCAAACAATCTGTTCACGACTGCAATTATCTATACAACGTCCGACAATGCACATTTCATACTCACTCCTAGCTCATTCTAAGCCGATCAGATAAAACCACCCCGTACATGCAATACAATGGTCTTCTATCAAAAACACGCACGCAGCGCCCTCTGTACCGAAGTAAGCAACTGCACAGATTATCAACGCTTATAATTGGTTTACATTTTGTCTGTACGACTGTCCCCTATCTATTGATGGGGACGAATGCGTTTGATTTGAATGGTTAATCTTGTGTTGTAGACCGATGGTATTCTGTGGAGCCTTTAATTATTACTTTCCAGTTGTTATCGGGGAATTATTCTTACTAGTGGTTGTTCAATATTTTAAAAGTGTACCTAAGTATGGAGTACCAAGACCATTATTTTCCATACGAAACTACCTTTTGGAAGGGGCAACTAGATTCATTATATTTTATGTAACTTGTAAGTTTAACGTTCAGTAGTGCCTTTTAAATGGCCTAATTCAAATAAATGATTTGACTTTGAATTTGAATAGTCCAAATTCGACTATTTTAACCTTCTACACTTCTCCGACATAAAAACTTGTTAGCCCTTTTGTTGAGAAAATTTTGGCTATGTGATGCACACATGAAAGAAGAAACATAAATTAGTTTTAGCAGCGTAATATTTGACAGCTAATTGCAATGTTGCCTACTTTAAAAAACACGCTCCTAAACAGAACTCGCGAAATGTGAGTCTATCTAACGATAACTTTGTCTAATCCTTGGGGAATCACAGGCATAATGTTAAGTGGTAATAATGTTACGGACAAAAATGTTATCGTAGGTATTTATTTTTATTTTTATCGAACGATTATCCTATTGCATATTTTCCCTATTTACATTTTTCCGTGACCAAATTGAATATGTTATGCAATATGTTATTGCATGAATTCATATAATTTCATATATCGTGACATTAAACAAAAGAATCAATAGATATTTAAAAACATATTTATTAGCGTAAAAATTGAAAATGTTTACACTTACTAAATGCTAAAATCACACAATACAGTCTTACAGCGCTTTAGATATGATGGCATAATATCAATTACATACAATAATTTACTAATTAATTAATACATTAATGTCATTATGATGACTTAGGAAGAAGTAAGAAGGAAGTATTATCTACATACTAAGTATTTTTAATTCCGTCATCTGCTTAGTTTTTTTTAAACTATTTTGGGTTCGGCTATCAGTCTAACCAGATGACATTTGACCTTCACAACTCAAGTTACTGGGTTACGCGCTTTCGTAAAATAGGTAGAAAGACTTTCGGGCTTCTGACTACGGGTAACGCTAACGACTGTCAAACGCCTACAAATGTCAGACAGAACCAACGATTTAATGTACAGACGCCAGCACATCAAGCTACTCCAAAGTGTAAATTTTTCCCAATCGAACATGAACCTTATTCTGTCAGTCATAAAGTTGAAAAACTATCAAAGAAGTTTGACACACTTGGGGTAGCTTGGTGTGCTGGCCTTTGTACTTTCCGAGGTAAGTGTTCCCGACACGTAGGTAATGGTTGATCACCTATTTAATTTTTTATGTATTTAATACTTCAAGCACACTAATTCACAGAGGGGGACTTAACCTTCTAACCGCCTGATTTTATTTCGAGTATCGTGCCCCAGCGCCCAACTTATAAATCGCAACATTTATAATGTTGCCTGAATTAGCCTATTTTTGGGAAGAATGTAAAGTAGAAACAAGAAATTAGATTGGACAATCATTTGTCGGATAAATACGACTCTGGCGGAATGGGTCTGAAAATAGTTGTGACTCAGGCGGTTAAAGGGTAAATGCCATAAATATTTTCTACCACTAAACATCGTGAGGACAGACCTGAGAGTTATTTCTCGCCAGAAGTTGAAGCAAAGTCAGAGACCCATGGGCAGCATTGAGCTTTAGCGCTTCCTCAACTATTAGATTGAAATCCCTGCTTTCTTTACAGTCACTGTATTTTTTTAGTCTTATCTAACGTCTCAAATAATCGACTAGTGGTCAGAAAAAGCTATTTTCTTACATTTTGAGGAATATGTGTACCCAGTTTAAAAGAAAATAGACCGTGTTTCTATTCAATTAAAGTTCAATTTGAAGTAACAAATATTTCTGCATTGAAAAGTGCTGTCACTGGCCACTAATGGCGGACAGTAGTGGCCCACGCGCCACATTCCTTTAAATATTTAGCCAAGAACATGATATAGAAGCAGTATTCTTTTATAGAATTAAGTAACAATACGTTGTCTTACTTTACCGAGCATAAGTGAGTATTTCTCAATAAATCTGAGTAAGTATATTTGTTAGGATATTTAGTGTCGATTTTCCATACAAAGTACTTAAATTCTAAGACGGATGAACATCATTTACAAGTCTTCAGTCATTTACAGAATGACCTGAAGGCTTAGACAACGGCACATTTTCATTAGACAATGTATTGTGGTTATGCTTTCGAAATGCTGAATCCCATACATTTCGGATCTATGGAACTTCGTGACTTGATCTAGGCCCCCAGTATCGTAAACAGTCGAGTTGGATATTATGTTTGTACTTTCATAAGCCACACTCAACGAATGACAGAAAACGAAGACTTGTAAATGAACCAATACTTACATAAAAATGAAAATAAAAAAAAAATAGGAATTCAATTTACCATTTAAATTTCGTAATAAGTTATGTAGTAGTGTATTTGAATAGAGGTTTTACTTATAAATTTGGTATACTGACATGAATATGTTGGCCAATTAAAATTATAAAATCAGTCATAACAATGTTTTTTTTGGCATCGTTAATTAGGAACAAAATAAAATTTATTTTGGTATGACTGAAAAAAAGAGCAAAAGCTAAACCTAGGCGTATAAAACGTCCCGAAACTGTGGGAACGATACCGCATTTCCGAGCAAGAGATAATTATGCTCAAATTAAGCATTTTTCTTATTCAATGGTTTTGGATGTGAGATCTTTGTTTTTATAAGTCCAGATTTGATGACAAAAACAGGATTAGGTACTTATATAACTATTAAGTATTACTTGTCACCTTAGTTCATACGAGTAACTAATTCAATAGGGCAGTCCTCTCGGTGGGTTGTGCTGAAATAATCTGCGGAGTGCTATCGAACTCACTGCTCTGTTGGTTTGTAGGCCTGAAAAGTACAGAAAAAAAAACATATTAACTTTCTAAATATACTGGAAAGCGAGAAAGTGTAGTAGTGTCTCTTTCTAGCATTATAGGGAAAATCAAAGATGCTTAGAATGTATTTTAGTGGCTTGGAGTTTAGGTTAAGCTCATATGCGCAAGAGCAAGATTTCTCAAATGATTTCAATTCTTGCTCTTGCGCAGTTTGATCAGCTTGTATCGTTTGAGTGTTTCTTAGTTAAATAATGAATTAAGGAAACACACAAGCGTAATTTATATATAGCAGTAGGTATGTCAGAACTTTTAGTATTGGCTGGTGGCTGTTATAGAGTTTAGGTTAAGCTCATATGCGCAAGAGCATGATTTCTCAAATGATTTCAATTCTTGCTCTTGCGCAGTTTGATCAGCTTGTATCGTTTGAGTGTTTCTTAGTTAAATAATTAATTAAGGAAACACACAAGCGTAATTTATATATAGCAGTAGGTATGTCAGAACTTTTAGTATTTTAAAGGAAAGGAGATATGTATTTCATTTTCGACTATGAGATTCACATTTATCTAAAATGAGGAAAAAATCCACGAATTAAGGAAAAAATATTTGTAACAGGAAACGTTTTTTTTAATTTTGATGTTTAAATAAGAAGGGAGCGGAACTAGTGTTTTTAGGGTATTTGACATCATTCGAAGTCGAAGACTATTCGGCTTGAACTAAAACATAAATAAATAAACTGTAAGTATAGTTTTCTGTATAATTGGAAAGAAGAAACGGATCATTGCGAAAGATTGGTGGAGTATAGGGAGGCTTTTACCCAGCAGTGGGACAGAACAGGCTAACAAAAAGAATAAAAAATAGCTCTGTCAAATTATCCATCACTTGACCTAATTACTCCAATTTACCCTAATCATACATTTCATCACTTCGCACGCTCAACTTTATGGCTAATGGGACGGACTTATTATTTTGTACTATGAGTGAATTCACAAGCAATGCATTGTTTATTATAAGTTATAAGTATTAGTTGTACAATTGTTTTTATATAGGCGCATTTATCGCATTGGGGTAAATCTGTAATGATAGATGTAAGATGGAGAAATAAATGAAAAAAAATATCTTCTATTGAAACTAAAATAAAATAAATATATTCTTTTACTTGCTAAGTAAGTGGACTTTGTTTATAAATCCCACTCTCCCACCTCTACACGTTTAATACAAATACTGACACAACATCATTAAAGTGAGAGTGCAATAGCCATTACATTTAGACACATAGGTATTTGTAGATAAAACGTACGAGTGTATCATTTCACGAGTCCTTGACAATCATTGGAATTTCAACCTTATGACATAATGACATAGATGTCACATCGCCCGCGGTCGTTATTTCTGCTTTATTATCTTTATTGCAGACTATACAAGGTTCATATTCGCATGAAAAAAGGTACAGAAGGTATATTAAACTAGGTAAAAACAATGAAAAAAACCCGGCCACATTGCGACTGCACCAAGTAGGATTCGCGCTCGAAGAGTTCCGTACCATTATTTAAAGTGTATTATACAACTATATATTTTGTGAATATTTCAAGCGTCTAGACCTGTTGCCGTTATTAATATCGATCCGAAAACCACGTATGTTGTATGAGGGCCTCGCTTAATTATTGATTTTATTATGTTTTTAGTAATTGTTATTATAGCGGCAACATCTATAAAAACTTCTTGCTTCTAGCTTGGTGACAGATAGACAGACGGACAGTAAAGTCTTAGTAATTGGGTCCTGTTTTTTTACCCTTTGCCACCGGAGCCCTAAAAAGCATAAAGCGCAAAACTTCAAAAATACAATTTAATTCGTAATTAACTTACCGTCTAGTAAAGTAGGAAGAGATTGTGCCGTAAGACACTGGATCGGGTATGCTCGGTCTAACAGCCCTCGGCCTTGGGGGGAACGGTGGCCTTCCACGGTTGTACCAGTGTTGAAACAGGAACCCAAGAACAGCTAGCACCAACCACATGAACAAAATTGCGACATCTGCAAGAAAAGAGATTAAAGGGATTAAGGTCTAACCAGATTTATTTAGCTCGAATCCATTGGCTTTTGTCCATAGAAAACACCAGTTATATATGAGATGCGTACGCGTCCGTTCAGTTGAACGGACGCGTGCGCATATCGAATGGAGCTGAATAAATGTGGTTTGTCCCTTAACTTTAAGAAGGCTTTAAAACGAGACAGGGATAACTCAGTTGTTTCTGATAACTGTGATAAACCAATTACCAAAATCTGTGAAAAGAAACTAGTTTTAAATTAGTTTAAAACGGCTAAAACACCACGACACGACCAAGGAGCCCGAACATTGATTACATATTAGTAAGGAAGATATTAGTGGAAACTTTAAGTTGGGAGGCCCTAAAAGGACATACACCGACCTTATTAGAATTGTTCTTCAGAAAGGTTAGGTGTATAGAACCCGCATCCGGAAAGAAATAAGTAAGATGTAAGAATCGTAGCGCATGGCGCTCTGCAGTTTCTGCCTACGGGTAAAAGGCGTGAGTTTATGTATGACAGTTTGGTTTCAAACGATTTTTCATTTAAATATATGACTGCGGCGCAAAGGACGAAGAGCGTTTTTACATTGTTTCGTAGCAGCCTGGGTCCTCTACATAATATAAATGTATTCAGGATAATTCTCCGTTATTTCCCTAACTGAGTCATTAAACTGTTGCGTGATGAGGCATGCCCAGATCACATCGTTGTGATGTTCGGGCCTGTAAAATGTGTAAAGCGTACACAAGCGTAGCAAGTGTTTAATAGCCTTGTGATAATAACGCCATTTTGTAATGAGGTTAGGCAGAAACACAGAACTCCACCTGCTAAAACCCTTAGGTATACTACAAACTATTTTGCAGTTTGGCAGACTTTTTGTATATTTTTCCAGAGTTTTAAATAAAAAAAAACTCTTACGTATTTCTGCAATTACGTTTGTTCGTGCAAAGTCAATGTCAAATCATTTGTTTCAATTAGACCCATAAAAGACACTTTTGAACGTGAGACTTACAAATTAAATAAATTATGAGAACGATTCTAGTTGCACATTCCAAAAGGTAGTTTCATATGGAGAAGAATGGGCAAGAAACTTCGTACTTACTCTTTTAAAATAAACTTACATTTTTTTAAATTTTTTTGGTCATGCGTGCACGCACGTTGCGAATACTACGCACCTGACCTTTCTGAAGAATATCACCAAAAAAGTGGTCAGGTAAAGGTCAGAGTAGGTCTGTATGTCGTTTAAATAATAATCCGAATACATTGTTTATACATACTTCATCTGTGAATCACACATGTAATTGACGTCATTTTATATCATGAAGGTTTCTTATTGTTTTGAAAACATTGATTGATAGCCGTACATAATTGTAGAAGTCATTGACATATTGATATTTTTAAGTTTTATAAATGCGTTAATTTGTTATTGCAAAACAGGTTTATCACATTCTTAATACATAGTAACTGTTACATCGTTTAATTTGACAAAGTTTCAAAGATTTAATTGTTTTTGCACTGTCCCTTTTTTTTACTAAAATAAACATAGCTATCTGCCTTTGTAAAATTAAAAAAAAATGGTTAAGCAGTTTTGGAGTTCATCCTGGACAAACACCGTGATACATAAGTCATTTATTTCGAAACAACATACATTGCGTAGAAAAGGTACCTACAAGATTTTAACATTTTTTTTTGTATATTTAATTTTTATTGTCTATAAGAAAAACTTAAGCAAAACTCACCTCTCCATTGATTACTAAGCGGGGCCACGAAAGTCTTATTAAAATGCGGGACCACAGCTCTTCTTATGACATTAATGATGATAAACTTCAAGTTGGTTCCCATGTAGTAGTCTATAGACAGCACGGCTGCGTACGAGCCCAGGACGGCACAGCACATGATGTTCGCAGCATAGGACACTGAGGCTACAGCTAATGACGTAAGCATCATGACCAGGAAGAATAGGGTCCAGAAATTAAAGTCTTGTTCCAGGTACGGTATGTTGCCTGAAATAAAGTGCATTGTTAAAAGAATACTTAAGCATGTTGACCGAATATGAATATCAAAATATAATTAATCCATCAGTTAGAATTATATTATAGAAAAAGATTATTAGATTATAAAAAATAATAAACGAGGTTTTTTTTTCTTTTTCTGATTGATGGAAAAGTACTAAGATTAAGCGCATTAAAGTTGAGAAGGCTTGTAACGTAGCTATCCTACTAATATTACAAACGCGAAAGTTTGTGAGTATGGATAGATGGATGGAAGGATGTTTGTTACTTTTTCACGTAAAAACTACTGAATGGATTTTAATAAAATTTGGTATGGAGTTTGCTGACACCCTGGATTAACACATAGGCTATTTTTGACCCCTGTATTCCCAAGGGAATGGAACCTACGCAGGTGAAACCGCAGTATAAACTGTTTTGGCTAGTGACGTCATGTGACATTTGGACTCGATGTATCGCCGTTATGTTTTGATTACGTGAAAAAAGAAACAATACCTATGTGTCGAATATTTTCTTGATGACTAGATGAGGGACTAAAAACTAAAATTCACTCAACAAGCCTATTGCTGACATTAAAATACTATTGGCCTTTAAAACAATTAAAGAGCAATTTAACAGCACGGCTTACCTGGTATTCTGTAGTAAAATATCGAAGCCAGCAAGAAACCGAGGTTCAATGAAGGCAGCATTACTGAAAGGACCGGTATTCCGTACAGCCACCAGAACAACCACCATATTCCACCGAAGAACACACCAGATACAGTTGCTGCGGCTAGCAGGTCTAAAAGAGAAACTTTGTCAGAACTTTTTACAAGTTCAACCTCTTGACCGCCATGTCAAAAAAGCTTTTTGCTTTTTTGACATGGCGGTCAAGAGGGCCGGCGTGCCCCCGGCGCCAAGGTATGAAACAATCCTTTTGATTTGACATGCAGTTGTGTCTAGTGGCGTGCTGGGCATATTTTGGTTTGATGGTGGCGGTCAAAGGGTTAAAGGCTAGAAATACTGATAAATTTATGATCTTTCATACATTGCATTAGTTTGAAAAACAGAGCACGGGGACTTTAAATAAATAGGACTTTTTGCAAATAAACCGTTATTTAAATCCTCTAAAACTGTCTAATAGCAAAACCACGGGGGCCATTTACTCAGGGTATTTTTTATCAGGTTCACAGGGTGTGTAATTCATGAATGTGAACAAGTTTCACAGTGTGGAGAATTCGGGAACCTCGAAAAAAAAACTGCTGTTAAATACACATGTTGGTCAAGTAGATAGGTACTAAACTTATTTTCTTCTTTCTTTTCTTTTTGAGTTGGTCACATAGTGAAGATAGGTACCTAATGGTTAACACACCCTGTGAAAATTACGATACTAAAAAAACTATGCCATGATAATATTATGTATAGAACATCAGAAAAGAACGTAGAAATTAGTACGAAAATTGACAAAAACTTTTCGCGCTAGAGCTCCAGAATTGAACAAAATCAATATCCCTTCCTCTCTGTATAAACTAAACAAGAGATAATTTTCCTATAATGTTCAATTTGTATTTTTTACTTACTAGGGTTATCCACCGCCGTTATCATAGCTATCAGTATGTAGGTTATAATGACACCACTGAAGAATCCAGCGAAAAACATTTCTGTCTTGAAGAACCGATGTCCAAAAAAACATAAGAACACTCCAATGAACAGAAGTGCCACACACAGTATCTGTGATAGCCAGTCATCTGAAATGGAACGTCCATTGTAAGGCCTATACGCTGAAGATTCAATAAAGGGACTTATACACCACTAATTTTTAATTAGTACAAATACTTAGGGCTTATTCTAGACGGTCTTTTCATTATATTTGTAAAGTATCTACAAATAATATTCATAAACAGCAAAGTTATTAGCGTTTGTTTATATCCCAAAAAGTCACCCAATTTATGGAAATATTGTACAGGCTATTTAAGACATAGTAGTATTCAATAATCCCCATCTCTCGCTCACGTACGCGTGATCTCGCTCAAGCATGCCCCGCCTCCAACAGCTGTTTTCGTTATTTAAGTTTAACTAAATAGTGGCATTTAAAAATTGAATTTCGCTTTTTTTACTAATATGATCGCAAATATGATCAGTAACAGGTACGGTTACAGCCCAATTTTTTTTGTACTAATTAAAAAATAGTGGTGTATAGCCATACAGTAGGGTATTTCCAAAATTGTGTTCGTGTGTTAAATGAAGTGAAGGCGAATTGAGTTTTCATTCCATGCAAATGCAGTTGACTTCACTCAAGTTTTACACGGGGTGACTTTTACTGAATCGACCGGTTAAGGATACCTAAACTAACACATGAATCCATGTAAAATATTCATTATTTAACAATCCACATAACAACTTTAGGTGAACACTGAAAAACGTTATTTAAACCGACTTCCAAACATGAGGAGGTTATTTGACAAAGAGGATAGTAGAAGTATTCAGCCAGTATTCAAGAAACTTACCAATCATCCTGCAGCCCTCTTCAGCTAAGTCGGTACAGCCATAACTAAAGCTCGGTACGTACACGGAGTACCCTGTTTTGTTAACTCTTCTATTCTTTGCCACCACTACGTATATGGCCCCTGTGCCAGGGTATGCGCTTAACCTGCGCTGAGTGGCCGGCATGGAGTTGTACGGAATCTTGGAAGAAAGCAGTTCTGTTGTTATTAGGTGTCAGAAAAGCAGCCGGTCTGGGCCTACTTACTAATTGACGAAAGAACCAGAGCCAGATCTGAAATACGCCATGTGGGTATATTTACACAGGGACTGATGGATGGACTGATGGCCTGATAAAATATCATATCCTGAATGTGAAATTGTCTCCAGGAGGTTGATGTCAAAAACACCACACCTGTGGACACGCCTCTTGAAGGCGCAACCGCCGTAATTGAGCGAGATCACCCAGAAGTAGTCTTTGAGAGTCAAGTTGTCCCACACTAGGAATTTCTCCTTTATCGTGGGTTGGACAGTGCACATACAGCTAGACCCGCTACAACTACCTGTAGGCCATACAAATACCTATCGGTTTGGTGCAGGAACAATGACTTCTGAAGATGAGCTTTATACTAGTAAGTATTACAAAGAACTATAACTCTACTTTTTCACCATGCGCATGTCATTAGGGGAGAGAGCTAACTACTAATACCATATCTAGCAAAAGGTTTGGCGCCAATGTCTGATGATTTCTCAAGGTAGGTACAAATCCAAGATAGGCCGCAGACTGCAAATTGCACTATTCTTTTAAAGTTTACTAGCAATGCTATGCTAATATGCTAGCTATGTGGGTGTCACATTACTATAGTCCATTTGAAATAACAAAATAAATTTAAACAAACCGTTTTACAGTCGGATCAACCGATTTTAACTTCTATTTCGTAATTATAAGGATGGCATTATGAGCAAAAACGCGGATACAATACCAATTGTTTCCTGCAGCAGCTGCCATTTGTCATTCTACCAACGTAATAGAACTCAAAATCGGCTGAAGGGACTGTAAAAGGTTTATTTTCTTACTTCAAATGGACTATAGTAGACAAGTTAACCCCTCCAACTAAGCTAAATATGGTTGTATCTGGAGTGGTTTCACGTCATTGGTGCAATGGGTAGAGATCGAACTCCCGTCCACTCGATTGCCAGGCCGACGCCTTAGCAATTGGGCTATTGCCGCTTAATTGCCAGTTTCCATAAATCTTTATGAATTTGGGGCCTGGAGATGCAGCACGAAGCCAGCCACCACGGTGTTGCCGCACTCGGGCTTTTACCTATATGGTGATTTTTGTCAACGTAATTTTCCGCACAGAATTTGAATTGGAAGCGCTAATAAAAAAGTATCCACATCAAGCAGATAAAATAAAAAATATGCTTACAACTGTTCCATATTTCTCAATACCCTTGAGCGTCATCATCTTCCTGATGCCATTGAAATAAGGGTCAGCGTAGAAGTTGAGTTCAGGCAGGTACATCATAAAGAACGTCATATCTGCTTCGTTAGGATTAGTACAATCGCGGTCCGAAGCCGGTGAAGATGGCGGCGCGGCTTCTACTAATATGTAGTCGGAAAATGTCTGGGTATAAAGGTACGGGAATATTGGTAGCTGTGGTAACTCCATGTTACACCCGCCGGGTAATGGATCTGAAAATACACTGCTAGATCAAGACATTTATTTATTTATTCATTTGTTTATTCATTCATTTATTTATTTATTTATTCAATTATTTATTTATTTTGTTATTTATTAAAATTAAAATAAACATATAAATAAGATTATAACTCTGTTTGTTCCAAACAGCATCACTTGGAAATGGCTGAACGGATTTTGTATGCTCATAAAAGTCCAAACAAGGGTTTAGGAAAAATATAAGTATGTAATAGTTTCCTGGAAAAACAGAAATAGGTATAGGAAAAACCTGAACATTGTTTTATGGGTATGAATTTTGCCTGAAATGGAATGTTTTAAACTTTTAAAAAAGTTTAAAAAAAATTATATACTTAAGTAAAAAATACTACAAATAGTATAAGTCATTTAGCTACCTACATGTTATGTTTGTGTGTTTCGCAGATACCTAGCAACATCAGTTATATAAATGAGAAATGTATGTTAACCTTTCAATTGAGTCAATTAGAGACACAATAGAAAGACAATGACCGGCTGACACCTGTGTCCTTCCTAGCTTTAACAAATTAAATATGCTCTTAGATGTGGAGTTGGGAGACTAAAAGCTATATTTTAATTAATAATCATTTTAAAAAGAATAAAATAATGTTGCAGGTGGCTGCTAGAACAGAATTAAATAACTAAAAAGTATCATACCTGTTTCCTCATAGCCATGCACCGAAATATATACTCGCACAGTAATATTGTTATCATAATTGGATACTTTAAATGTCCCAATTTCATTTATGAAATTCACGATACCTAAATTAGTTCCATTTGCGTTTGTTAAAGCTGGTGTGGTCATTGAAAGTGAGATGTTAAATAGATGACTATGTACTTGAAAGACAATAAAGTATAAATTATTCTTCTTGATTTCACTGAAATTGAACCGTACATCAGACTTTCCATTTAATGTAATGAAAGATCCATATATTTCTTTGTCGTCATATGTTGTAGTTTTGTTTAAAGGTATTGTTATGTTGGCATCTGGAACAAAAAGCAATTTGTTATTTGTTTATGTAATTAGGATCTTAATAAGTTGTAAATAAAGGATAACCAAGAGAGATTTTAACTTATCCACTTGTATGCCGTAGTTTATCTATAATATGTATGTATTTAGAAATATATAAGTATGTTTATCAGCTGTTTAGTACCCATAACACAAGCTCTCAAGCTTAGCTTGGGACTAAATGACATTGTGTGAAAGTTGTGTAATATTATTATTATACATATTATTATTATTGTAATTAAAAAGCAATTGTGTCTCGCGCAGATCTCCGTTCCATTGGCGGGTTAATAATTATTTATTTCTTTTCTTAACTAAAAGCACCTTCATCCTCTCTACTGCTAAAATTAACATTGCTGTACCCGACAGAGTCAAAAATTGATTCCATGTTTTAACAGACCAACTATCATATGTACACACACATTGTGGGATGCAATGCAATAAAGTTAGTAATTATAAAGAAAAATGAATGTTATAACCATTCAGAATTTTCAAACCTCTCTGATCATGTTTCTATACATAATATGATGACTCTCCGTATTTATTTGTGCGCTATTTTGGTCATTGGGTCTTATTGGTGGTTTCCAAATTCCGCCACATTAAGGCGGAATTTGTCCTGTATCATTCAAAATGTTTGTAACATCTCTTTTTAACTTTCTCATGTGTTTAAACGGAGCAACCTTCTAACTTACAAAAAAAGCATTTAAAATATTAATATTTACCTTGGGTTACAATGGAACCAGCAAAATAAAGTAAGGAAATTGAAATTAAATTAAATGTACCACCCATTGTTGGAAGTATATTCTCTTTTCCAAGTTCTGTAACGTAATAAATTGTTATCACGGATTTAGATTTAAAGCATAAATAATTCGGAACAGCTGATCACTACGAATCCGACAAGATCACTACTTTTAGAGCAAAGATAACCAGCAACATTGTACTTAATAATGGCGAAAATTTAAAATTGTTGGGACAACAAACCAGACTACAATATTACATTAGAGCACAACAAACTGTTCACATTTTGTTTCTTGATAATACAAAACAACACCGTTGACGGTTGGCGATTGGCGAGGAAAACAAGTAACACACATATGACACTGTCACAATAATGACAGTGACAACTGACAGAACGAACTAAGTAGGTCGATCTTTTGACGTTTCTGAGCTAAATGAATGACTGGTACAGATACCTAAAAAGTTGAAACAACAGTGAAGCGAATAGGAAAAAAGAGTTTTAATCATTAAAAACTGTGTAAGGAATAAACTCTTAGATGCAGATCAAACACAAACTCGTACTGAGTTTGAATTTTAAATTTACCTATTACGTTTATGATGCAATTCAAAAGCTTAGGAATAAACAGTTGTACATACCTAAGTAGGTAGGTAATATTTTGTTCAAATTTTTGGTTTTAAGCTTTATATATTTTCAAACATGAGTAGGAAAATCTTTATAGCTTTAAAGTAAGGAGGAGGAGGTGAGATAATCATCAAAATTACCTAGGTCGTAAGTACATAATGAAAATAATAATTGTCAAAAAAAAGCAAACTTTTAAGTATAGTTTTTAGAAATAATGTAAGTGGCTGAATACTTTAGGTGTAAGTGTAAATACTCTGAAGAAATTATGTTTAAAGAATTCTCTTGTACAAAACAAACATTTTGACCTCAGTTTTTTATAAAGTAGTTCACTCTCGATATCGATTCCTTCGTAGGCCGCTAGAGCGCACTCACGTCAAAATTCTCAAACATGGCGGCGCGATCAATGAAGTTGTAATGTGTAGTGAGTGAAGTCTAGTGTAAAAATTGAAATGTTTGATTTTGGTGTTGTTTTTGTGTGTGGCTGTTAACATTAATGGGCCATGGGAAGGGGCCAGGAGTTATTAAACGCCGCCCGCGAAGGCGACAAGCGGACAGTGGAAAAAATACTTGGTCAAATAACTAATATAAGTGGTCCATTTACAAGGTGGGTCCTAATTCATGTTTTATTGTTTATCTGGTAGAATACAGAAGTCGAACTGATTGTAGTTGTTCTATTCTGTTATGAGGTTCTAGTTCTGTGTGTCACTCACCTAAAAAAATAGTTAAAAATGTTATCTTTGTATCAACAATGGTGTATTGTTATCACGTATTTTTTATAATGTTTACGTGCTTATCATCGTTTCATGACAGATGATGATGTCTTAGACGCTATTTATAATCAGTAGAACACGTTAAATGTCCTCTGAGACACTGGCACACTGCTGCAGGTCAATAATCATTTGTAGCAATTTACTTATTTCTCCACTAAGTACCTACTTGGTAATCGTGCAAATATAATTTATTTTGTAGACACCAATCTCATTGCACCTCAAATGCAAACTTAGTGTCATGCAGTAAGGTTGATAATTGCATGTCACCCATTCAGAATTTAGTATACTTTGTTTGAGATTTGAAAAATAATCTTTTCATGATAAAACAAAATAATCTTAAAAGATAACTTCGTTTTAAGGTATTACTAACATGCCATGCCCTTTTATCTTGTGGGCAAGAAAGTTTTAATGCTAAGTTAAAACAATACAGTAAAAAAAAAACATTTTAAAGTCGAATAAGTACACCTTATTGAACAATACATTTGCATGTTGTTCTTATGTTTATTGCTGTTATAAATATTATATCAAAATTCAGTTTTCTTTTCGTAAAAAATCCTGAATTATCCAACAGGTAAACTTATAAAATGGTTACTCAAAAATAAACATAATCTATCTCTTAAAATCACAATTTTGTTAGTATCAAATGAAACTTATTAATACACACTACTTTACACTACTTTATCTAATTAAATATTAAGTACCTACACAATTATTATTATCCATCATACTAAATGTCTTGCAAATGTATTAAGTACCTACATATTAAAATACAAGTTCATTGGTTTATTATGATTTAATGTGGATAGATTTTCCTCATAGCTTTATTAAAAACTCAGTGAATGTTTATTGATCTATAGAACTGAAGAATGGTCGCCATCGTTGCCCCTTTTAATCAACTATTGTGAATTTAAACACCATACAAAACTTTGCGAATTAAAATACTTAATATTATTTGAAGAAATATAATTCAAATTTCTTACTAAAGAACAGTACAGTTTAAGAAACCCAGCGTAGACTTGTGTGCTTAAAAACCGATTACTTGTAGGTTTGATTAGTAACCATAAATGTATTTCATCAATCCTAAACAGCCCAGAAACAATTTAAAGGTAAAAACATATTTTACCTGTTGATAGATTATTTATAGTTGATCAAATCTGAACATTGGTTACTATAGGTAATATCTCTCAGATGAGTTCAACTGTTCATCATGTGCATTGCCTTTTTTCAACAATGTTGGAGTTGGATTCCTGTCCAACAGTATGCAGCTGAATACCAGTGTTTTACAAGGACCAACTGTCAATTTGACTTCCACAATCCTGCGTTGTCTGGGTAACACAATACCTCTTGGTTACCCTTTCGCAAGCTATACTATTTACACCTACCCCCCCCCCCCCCCTTTTTTGGGCTACGGCAATATCTTTCCCAATGCCCGTTTGTGACTTTTTATTTGTTGTCAAATGGTTGTAACAATATTCTAAGTAGTGTTAGCTGTCTATAGTTGCACAATACTAATATAGGTACCTACTTTATACATTTATATGGCAATTATTTCGCCAATGCACGCGAAAGGGTCAACTGATTGTCAGACTTTCAGGCTTCAGACTACCTGCTATGACTGTTAAAGGCCTACAAATGACAGCCCGGGTACATGTGAGTTTACATGCTTTTGACCGATGTGACTTGTTGACTGGACTTGACTTTCCAACTCAATGTTGAAAGAATAGATGCTAATCTATTCTTTCAACATTGAGTTGGAAAGTCTGCCAATTGTTTGATTATTGGTGTAGTCAAATTTAATAGGATAACACATTAGTTTAGATCTTGCTTACAATAAAATTATTGTAAGCAAGATCTACACTATTTAAAATACTGTTATTATTATCATTTACTTACTGGCTTCTAGGTTTACCTAAAACGTACTTTCCATAACCTTTCAATTATGTAAATTAGAGACACAATAGAAAGACAATGAAAGTGCGGACACCGGTGTCCTCTCGGGTTTAATGAATTAATTGTGAAATTGAGGGGTTTTCTATTGTGAAGATGATTCAGAATAAAATTATAATAAGTAGGTAGGTGTATACGTATGAGTTTTGCTGCATGATAAGAAAGAAAATAGGCATGAAATGTGTATTAATTAATTTCAAATCACAGCATGGCCCAGCCATTTCCAAGATAACAGATGTAATTTATGGTGCATACCTACCAATAGTATTTATGTATTTTGAAACAGGTGACTGTTTTATAAACATATGATTATTAATTCGGTAAACATGACATTGTACATGTACTTATTTGGAATAACAATTAGTTTGCATTGTTAGTACCTAACTTTGGACAACAGAAGACCAAAAGTAAAAATATCATAGATAGAACTATGTAACGCAAATAAAATTAAACAAGCTGCATTCGTGGCAGCTGTCTGCTACAAAACTCATGTTTGACAGTTATTATAAGAAAATGACTTATGTATTTGTTAATGGGTGTATGCCCTTACCAAGGTTACCTTTAAGCCAAATCATTTTAATAGCCTTGGTTCAATGAAAAAGAAATGAATAGGTCAGCCGATGAGATCTGCATTTGTCTTATCTGAGCCTACCAACGTAGGCATCAAAACCTACTGATGTTCTGAAGAAATTCTTAAGTGTTGGTCGTGCATTACATTCCCTAAACCTGTTTATTACTGCAGTCTATATAGACCAGGTACCTACCCTATATTCGGCTGTAAAAATTCACTGACCAGTATGAACCTCTAAAATGCCAAATCTCAAAATTATGAGCTGTGGTTTAGCTGTAAAAACATTACTAGACATCAAGTAACTCGTTTCTGTATTTGTCTGGGCAATTGTGTATTAAAACCAACTGGTTTCAATTGTGTTTATGTCCCTCACGTAAGTCCAGAAGACGTTCGCTAGTGTAAGACTTAAAATATTCCCCTTGAAACGTTTATTGCTGCAGTCTATAAGAAGGACTACATCCAGCTGTTAGGATTTACAGACCAACATGAGAAATACGTAAGAATAAATAATCGAAAATCATCTGCACACAGTTATCTATTTAAGGAAGTAGGATAAGTCAAACCATTAAAGTGAAGTGTTTGGCGGTTGGCCAGACGCCAATCGATGTTTGAGAAACGTGCGTTGAACTTTTGCCTTACTGTCTGTCTATATCTAACGCAGGGGTGGCAGAATTAAAAAAAAACAAAAACCAGAAGGTGTGTGAATTTTAAAGCGGAATCATTAGATCAATTAGTCTCATAGAAATGGTAACATTTGGTCCGAAAGGACATCAATTTTAGTGACCAAAACTAACCCAAAAATTAATATCCATAATCAATTCAATCACTCAATTGGCCTGATCTGATCTACTTTCCATTCTGTCTACTTTTACAATCCCTCTTATTGTGAAAACTTACACTAAATATTACACAAACATTCAGACAACCCTATAATCCAAGGTGTTTGTATGCAAAACACTCGAGCCGGATACTGCAAGTTTGGCAAGCAATAAAAATGCGCTCGAAAACTGCACTTAAACATGTGCAAAATTATTAAACAGTAGTCGGTTCATGTTCTCCAAAGTAACTCTTTGGCTTTCTATTGTTAATCCGAATTTCAGAACCACCGTTGCACGGCCCCGAAAGAGTGCCTACCGACAAAATTGCAAATCACTCGATGAATTAAAATTATATCATTAACATCGTCGAAGCATAGACATGTCCAATATTTTAATTATAAACCAATGCCTTTGAATGTCAGTGTCGAATTAAAATTCTTCCCAAGATGGGAGCTCCTTAGAGACAGGAAAATCTGAGACAGCCCTATACTGAAAGATAGTCGGAGCGTCTCGCCTCTATAAAAGCTTGAAGTTTGAAACTTACGTGAAACGAATTTGTTACTTTTCGGGAACTATCAACATAAGAAATTAATACACACTTACACATTATTCATGAATAAATTCTTGAACTCATTAGATCCAAGATATTAGCCCGGTGTTCATGAACCGTAAGGTCCTATTGCCCCGAATTCTTAATAAATAGGCCGTCACGAAAGAAGAGAAAGAAGTCTGTGCGCCAAGATTGGTACTAGTGTGGTAGTGATACCCAGCAACTAAAATGAATCTATTGCCCTACCTTATCACTTGATCTTTAGGTGCATACTAGCTGCCAGCAAACTTCGTTCTGCACTTAGGGGCATAAAAAATAGATAGTAGCCGATTCTCAGACCTACTGAATATGCATAATTATAAAATTTCATAAACATCGGTCAAACCGTTTCGAAGGAGTATGGTAACTAACATTGTGACACGGGATTTTGAATACTTATTAAGATTATACCAATACCTTATAATATGTTTCTTGCGAAGATTGACTTTCAATCGCAATCTTTGAGAGTCAAATAAGGGAATCGGGGTCACAATCGCAATCTTTAGTTTGTTAGGCGATGATCTAGACACCTGGTATTACTTTAACAGTATTAAAACTAGCTCAATTACTTAATTAGTACATCTTAGATTGTGACACTCTATCCTAAAGCCAGAAAAAATACATTTAAGCTTGTTGATTTAACAAGTCCATTATATCCCTTAACTTTAATCCCTAAGAGATCTATAAACGGACGATAGTGATGGGAAGGAACTAGATAACTTGATAGCTTTACTTATGTTAAAAACTTTCACTTGCAGTTTCAAAAATATTCTTCAAGTTGGAAAAACCCGGGCAGTAGAGTTAGACATTGGTGCCATCACGGAAGCCTCAAAATTGGAAAACCCTGAGGATCCAAATGGGTTTGTAAAAAATCCAAATAAAAGAGACTTTAATCTTGAATCTAAGATTACACGTCTCATAGGCCTTAAGGATAATCAATCTAATTTGTGAGGAGATATTTCTGTAGGCGTTAACGTCAGTCGTAAGGATGACGAACTATTGCGTGTGACTAGCAATTTAGATACTAACCTGCCTAGCCTCTATAACGTACCTACGCATCAATAAAGCTTCAAGGCACCTTTTAATCAGATAATGGACTTATCACATCGACCCAATTTCATTTCGTTTCCATAAATCTTCGTAGGTTATAAATTGCAGCAAATGCCTTTTGAACCTCGCAAGACTGGTAACGCAACATTTGTTAATGTCCTTATTGTGATCAAGCAATTTTCATCTTTAAATGCTGCAGCCTTAAGTTATGTTTCCAGCAAAGAGGTAAGCAGGAAGTTTTCTGAGTTTTGAACAGAGGATATTAACGTTATAAAATTTGGGATCAGCTGTTTTAAATAGCCATCTATGCAATAAAAAGTTGAATCTTTTCGTGCTGTAGAGCTCTTTTTGGACGTTGTTTCCACTTAACGCCAACCGAGATTATTCTCCCAACATTTCCAAGCTTTATAAGATTAGAGTAAACGATGGATGGATTGTGTAAAAGATGATATGGCTAATTAAGGGAGAAATTATAAACTGACGGCTAATGTAGATGTATGAAGACTAGCAGCGCTGACAGCAAATACATTTGGATAGAACAAAAGAATGACTGATAATTAATCATATAATAAAACCTCTTAAAAACTGTACTGAAACAGTACTAGGTATCACAGAGTGCGATACTCGTGATGCTTCGTAATTTGTCATTATCTGGCTTCGTAAATTACTCGTATAATACGATTTTAATGATTCATACCCGGACTGGCCCATTACTTTACCTCTCTAATTGATATTGTTTACGTTGTTCATATTACCTGTAAAATATATTATAGCAGAGGGCTTTTGTATTTGATTCCCCGAAAGATGACAAACGTATTCCCATGTTGTTTTTAATTTAATTCTGTATTGTCTGGTGTTTATCAAAGTCACGTAACGTTACTCTTGTTTCAAGCTCTGTTATAAATACAAACGCGTTTAGTTATGTTTTTTTTTAAGTAAATTGCGTAATTTAAATGAGAACTTTGTACTACCAGCCTGGCGCTACGTGATAATAATGTTTCATGTCTTGAAACATTTTTCTTTAAACAGTTCTTCTCTATTTCGTGATCAAAAACAAAGTGTTAAGTACTTTTAAGGGCATTGTTGATAAATTGTTCGTTCTCTTGATTTGAATGTAATCTTTTTGCTGCAGAATCAGAACCCAAATTTTATGTATATCATTGGCTTTAGTCTCATGAATATTCATAGACAAGCAGCGGACATGACGTTATCTTCCAGGAAACGCATAAGATCTTTTGTTTCGAGGAAATAAATTGTAATTTATATATATGATTAACTTATTATGTAATTAATGTTATGCATTAATGTATGTTTTTGTGAAGGTTTTACCCTCGCGTAGTTATTTGAGCATTTCACGGTAGTTAACCAACTGCGCATTTCAATGGATGCTCCTATTTAGTTCTAAATGTGGTCTTTTCAATTCAATTACTACAACGTCAACCTGACCACGTAGCCTTTTATTTAAATGAATAATTTTGTAAATAAAACATACGGTAAACGACTTATCAAACTGTAACCACAACACATTTACCAAAATCGTCATATTACCCAATAAGCCTTTGATAAGCCATAATATCCTGTTGAAATATATGTTTTTATTCACGTCAATACACGATTCAGTCATACCTAGTTCCGCAATATAACAAGAGCTCACACGAATTGGTGGTTCATTTATTTAAACGATATAAAATTGCAAATATATAGTCCATAGTGAAATCAGTTTGACAATTCACAGCATACTTAGCAAGACTCTTCCTAATTAGACAGTTCGTTCCCAAGCTGAGTAACTGTTAATCCAAAAAATACCGCAATAAAAAGTTGTAAGTGAAGCGACCTGTTTGTTGGTCCTATGATTCATTCACCGGTCTTTCGTTAGTCACATTTCGGTCGTGGTTTGAACGCTCGCATAGCTTTCTTGTAAATATTTTTAAATCAATATTGAACATGAGAACGGAGTGATAGCAAAACTGCGGTTAAGAGCTTTGCTTTAAGTGATATTTGTGAAGTGATGGATTTCATGCCACATAAAATGAAGTTTGACTTTTTGAAACGGTGCAGTTCCGAACCTAGTGTGTTTATTAGGAGTGTTCTTAAGAGGTTCAGGTTTGTACTCTTTCTTGATTTATCATCTGATTGGCTTTTTGATGTTTCTTTGTCTCTTGTTGTCTCCAAATTCTTCAAAAAAATCTTTTGTTAAAAATCTTCTTCAACGGTGCTCAACAAATTTAACGCAGAAAGGCATAGTTAGTACCTGCCACAAAGTTGAAATTGAATATTCAGGTAAAAATAGCACACCAGTTTTTACTATATTTAATCTTTGTGGTCGCAATTCTCGATTATCGTGTAATCTGTTCCTAGTATCGAAATCTTGTTTGATTTGATATTGGTAATTGTTTGTTTAGACTAATATTGAGAACTTATTTGATATGTCGCTGAACTTACAGATTACTCAAAAGACTACCCAGATAAGTATTTATTGCTTCCCTGCAAAAACACTTAACGAAACTGGCGTACTAAGTAACTTTATCTAGATATTATCAACAACCCTTGATTTCCATCCTCCCATGACTCTCGTTAGAGCTATCTTGTGCCGCTGAACCCGTAACTTTAAATTCGCCTGTAAATCAGAAGTATAATGATCAGATCCATTCTGTCCCTTATTGCCCCGTCACCAGCGAGGAGTTAAGCCGAGGTCGGGACCCTACAGAAGGTTTCCTGTAACCCCAGCAACTATGGTCTAACTAGGAAACGATGTAGCCCATTGACCTGGTCTCATAGTAGTAGTAATTTCACAAAGAACCTAGCACAGTTTATGGTTCTATTGTCGTCCAAAGCAGGTGCCATCACTTTTTACGGTTGGTTAAGTTTTGTATTGTTAAACAAATAGAATGCAGAAGCTATTTTTGCAGAAACTTACACTTACGAGTTTTAGTCATGGCTGTTCGTTGTTTTATTATGTAAACAACCGCTACAGCTTTGAGAAAAAGATTAGGTTCGGCTATAAGAGCAGGTAAAGACGAACTAAAGGGTGGATGGGTTGTGTTACTGTTATTTATTTTAAGATAGACTGATAGAGATGTAATGGAAGAAGATAGAAGGAAAGAAAGACAAGGAAGGAAAAAAACAGACTAAAACAAACTCAAAAAGAAAACGGTATTTTCAATGATAGTTTTAGTAAACATTATACTAAAAAGTATGTTTATGAAAACAAAACGCAAAGTAAAGGCATAGCATAGAAAATTGACGGGAGATGCTCGTCGCCACTGGCAAGTAGCTAACATATTGCTGTGCCAATGGGGTTTTGTGCTAGCTTTTCAATCCATCCATGCCATCCATGCCATCTGAATGGTGAATTAATTGGAACACTTGTTAGAATTTACTGTTTGATGCTGATGTTTGCTATTAATAACACGCTCGCTGTACACGGTGTATATATGACTTAGCCGTGGGATATGCCATTTTTTATAATAATTTTATTGGTTTACATAATATATTTTTACCGTGCTTGTTTCAATCTGTGGCCAAATTTTTTTTCTTTCTTTCTATATTACTCACTAACAACATCAATGGTTGATAGTGTCTGCTGTAGGGCCAGTATACCGCGGTTCACTTTTCTCTTTGGCGGCTGAAAACCATTCGCTTCCTTCGACTCGTAGATTCCCAAAAATATAGTGACGATTAGACTAGTTCGATTGGAATCAATTGATTCAATAATTAAACCAACGATGAACAACAAATCAGTATTTGTGTAGGTACTTGTGTAGATAAATCCACTAATTGATTAATTAAATTATTTAAGTACAGGTACATTTAACATTGCTACGGACACCGGAACATTCTTAGGTTTTCCTTCAAGGCTTCTAACATGTTCCTCTATTGATGCGATTTCAAGTAAAATCATTAGGTCGGTATGTTAGTAATTACGTCGTAAGTATTTATTTCATATTTCGTGCTCTGCTAGCTATATTTTATTCATTAACTGTTTGCTGTTAGGTTACGACTGTCTTACGTGTAGCGTGTTTTAGTTTATTTTATATCACATTTTATCAATAGTTTTGTGAGAAGTTCGTTTAAGATCTGGATTATGTGTCTAAGTTTGCGCCGTATGTGTTGTTTGTGTGTGATTTAATGAATATAGATAATTTTGTTCATACTGACGATGGCTTTAATATGATATGGCTATAATATGGCTTAATTTTGCACTTGTAACTTCAACGTGAGAAGTCCCTTTGCCTGTCCAATGCAATAAATATTTAAGGTGTTGGGCTAGACTAGATGAAAACGCCGAATTAAGGTGCCAACTTCGATGCCAACATCGAAGTTGGCACCTTAATTCAGCGTTTTCACAGTGTTGGTTAATTCTACAATACGTCATCATAACCTTCCTGCCTCTGCGCCATGTTAGTTGCGGTTGAAGCCATTTTTTTCCCCCTCCGTTCTGTCAACCGTCTTCATTTGTCTTTCAATCTGAGGTAGATTCCTCTACATCAAGAAATATATATATATCACTCTTATTACAGCTAAGTCACTCACATTCTATAATACAAACTTCTAAATGAGGATTCCATATTACAAGTTTATTTACTTAATTCATTCCTAATTGTTCATACGGTCACATACTTAACTTATTTAGTGCAAATCATTCATCAAATTATTACATTCGATATACAGTAATGAGTTTCGTTAGCTAACGAGGAACATTTTGCATTTAATAAAATATGTCAACACTGTGCCCCTATGTAAAATTCACTTGTAAACTGACCCAAAGAAAAACAAGACGTATCTTTTAGCCATTTTGCATTTCCTTGGTCCCATTCGCGTATCTTATCACAAGTTATCTTATCGTTTCTCTGTTGTGACAATAACACACAAACTTCATTCAACCTAGCGTCTGCACGCACCCGTTTGGTTCTAAATAGTTTTGAACATGTTTTCCTTTTACAACAGTTCTAATTTCCTGAGTTAAAACTTCCAGTGAATCACGATTTTACGACATAAGGCCCCTTATTAAATTACTCGTAAATCGTCATTTCATATATTGTCTCTGACATGGCAAGTACAAATGGTGATAGTGAAAAAACAGTGAAGTGCTGCAATTATAAAAACAGCTTTGATTTGAATCTGAGTGACGTTCGATATAGTTTCCACAGGAGTTGGGTTAAGACTAAGAAGTTTAGTCATAGAATGTTCGGAGTAAACAGGTGAGTGTATTTAGATTTGGATAGGGAACAAACTCAAACTGTAATTTTTTTCCCAATTGAACATGAACCTTTTTCTATTTGTAATAAAGTTCAAATATAGACACATTGGGGCAGATTGATGTGCTGGCCTCTGTACCTAATGTTTCATGTGTATAAATTTTTAGGAAGCCTCTAAAACTAACTAAATAGAATCTTTGGTACGGTACGGTTTTAGTTCACGAACTCATAGTCAGTACGTGCAGTCAAGAACTAACGACATCCTGACATACCAATACAGCATTGCGATTCTGGTCAAATCTACGCGTGAAAATACACGCGTAGTGAGCGCAAAAGCTGTCATTCCATACTTGTTAGGCATTGACAGTTCACTTCACTCAAGTTTTCACGGCGTGACTTCTACTGAATCGACCGGCTGGACAGTAGAAAATTCTACTGCCCATTGGTGTTTCAAAATCAAGTAACTGTTCGATTTGTTCTACTGACGTATGTGCCACTTGGTATGTTGTTGTTTATGTCTTGTATGATTCATACACACTAACCTTGTCTCAGCCTCATTAAATTCCGTTATAGACAAAAAGTGTGATACCTCTTCAATCAAGTCACTGTGTGCTTGACTTTATTAGGTTAAGAGAAAGTTGTCTTTTGTTACTCTACAAACTAATAACAGTCCTTCTACTAGACGTTCACTTTTGGCTTTTGATTGGAGAACCTTTTTTTTGGGGGTTATTACACTATTACCTATACGTTTATCCAGTGTCAAATATGAACCTACATCTTGGTAGTGAAAACAAAAGTGTAATAAGTCAACCAGAAAGACAACCAATAGCCAAACATAGACAAAAGGTATTAACAAAAGACTTCAAAACATAAAGCCTAGTGAGGACTTGCAAATTCTCCCCTTTTTTATGAAATGAGCAGCTTAATCAGCTTTTGGAGGGGCCTTCTGATGTGCCGGCCCCAGTGGCAACATCGGCCACCCGTACTTCCATCTCTGCCGGGGAACAACAGCATACATTCATACAGATGATAGTAGCCGAAGCTAACAAATAATTTCGTCTGTATACCGTCGTAACTTCTACGTTAGGAGAGAAAGATTTTTGAAACGATAAATTTTGGTGTTAAGGTAGTACGAAATAAAGTTGAAGGTAATATTGACGATGAGTGAAAGTCTTATTTAATAAAAGCCGGTTGAAACAAAATTTGAAGAACAATAATCAATTGTCGTGATTAAAGACCGAAAGCCCCGTGCAACTTTATGGTATTGGGTGCATATAACCAGTGTTAAAATAGAATTGGTAGTAAAGCTCTTCTGTCCATTGAAGAACAAATAAATTATTGTCGTGATTAGAAAGAAGGGCCCGTGCAACTAGATGGTATTGGGAGTAAATCGTAGACATATTTCAATATAACAGGCAATAAATAAGTTGCATCTATAATTGCGTTACAAAGGTTTTTCCTCATACGTCAAACATAAGGATAAAACATAAATCCAAAAATCATACTAAATGACGCGCTATCTTCTAATGGTTAAAGAGGGTCTAAATCCAGATGTAACATCGATTCTCCGGATTCCAGAAAAGAATACAATACATCAACTAAACCTATGAATCAAAATAAAAATAAATTATTACTGTTTCTATAATCCATATATTATTCAAAGTGAAACAACAAGAAAAAAATGCCTCTAGAGTAAATTAATTCGTGCTTGGTAACAAGACATGTTTTGACTATCGTAAATCGTTATCGTTGCTATTATGTAAATGAATCCTTTTCATAACATGAAGTCTCCGTATTCGGAGAAAGGATTGTGTGTAATATAAATTAATGTATTGTTTTTAAATGCTAACCTTAGGCCTAAACTGAGCTATGGCCGCACGTAGCTCGAATTATGTTTTACGCAGAATAACGATTCTACGTGTAAAGTCGTCATCATTTTCCATTTACTTTACCTTCCTGAATGTTTTTTTCCAGACCTAGTTTACTATTGTCCATTAGTTATAAATGATTTGATTGGTTTTTGTAATTCTGTATTCATGGGTCGACACCTACAGTGGAAAACCACAGAAAAGGGAAAGTATTTCATGCTCCATACTAATATTATTAAGTGGATGAATTTGAAACGTGTTTGCTTGTAGGGGTTTAACTTAAAACCTCTTCAACCGATTTAAAAAAAATCCGTCACTATTAGAAGCTATATTGTCACTGAGTAACATAGGTTTATATATTATCAAAACTACGAAGGGTGGAGAGAAAGTTAAAGTGTCATATATTTATACATTATGACACTGTTCCAATTTATGTTGCAAAGCCGACTTCAATTTACAAGTGAAGTTTGACAGGTTTGCCGTATCTCTTCACGCAAAAGATAAACTGGTGATAATACACAATTAGATGCTTACTAATGTGGGTTATCAATTTCGTAGTAACTCATTAGTATTTAAGTACTTGTGCACGTAATTCGTATCCTACTTGGTTTTTACGTCACTATGCATGGCTTGACTTTACTTAGTGCAGTGTTCGCGTTTTCTGAAATTGCTATCGACTTTAGTCGTCCTCATTCGAGAGCCCTTCATATCGAGGACTGATCTTTAAATTAATTTTCAGGGATATTTGAAGTGATTCATCATCCTGTTTTTCTATTTTCTTATTTGATTCAAAAGATTGGAGGAAATTTGCTTACTCTTCCACAAGATCTTAAGGCATGATTATGTTTATATTTATGGGTGATTCTACGGTATTTGAGTATTTTGTGTCCCCAAAGAAAAAATCAACTGTTTAATTTAATATTAATAATTCAACTACTTGGCATTATTTTGCCTAAGTAATTACAAGGGCCAGAAGATATTTCCATTTTTTTTCATTTTATATGCTCCAGGGGAAAATGTGTTATCAGGGGAGAGACACTATTGGCAGAGTAGTGACAAATTATAGCAGGAAAGTGACAGGCTACTAAGTATTATCTAAGGAATTTTAATAATACTGTATAAAATGAATAAATAATAGCTTTATCGTTATATTTTTAATGAATAGAATACAATCAGCCTTAACAGTTGAAACATATTCACAATATTAAGTTCTTAAAAAATTAAGTTTCGATCACCATCAAATAATTTAAATATGAAAATAATAATAAAACAATAATAATATCTAATTATAATATAATATATATATTAATGCATATCACTCTCGTCTGTGAATTGAACAAAATTAGTATTTTTCCTATTAAATAATCACAACACTTACTGTTCAACAGTTTTTAATAATTAAATACTCGAAAAAGTGTAATTTCACATTTAAGGCTTACCTAAATAGTAAAATGATACACCTATGAGAGGTTATCTTAGCAAGTAAACTTAAAAATCATTATTATAAATGTAAACTTCCATTTTAAGAAAGAACTGAATCAATAATTTCGGTTAAACTAAGTGTTTTCTACTAAACAATAAATAATTAACTTTTTGAGCACATCAACCAGCTCTAAAAAATTGTAGAATACTCTATTACTCATCATAAGTAAACTGGCAAAAAAGAGTAGCACCTTTAATAGATTTCTTTAAATAAAGTAAAATAATAATCTCTCCTTCTTCGTCATCAAATTCAGACTTGCATACGGCAGCATAACTATATTTTTTATCACTTATCTGGTATTCCACAAGTATAAAATCACAGGTATCACTAACATATGAATGATAGAACTTTAAAAAAAAAATCTCTGGTAAAGTTGTCCATTGTAGCAAGGTTTGTCTACATGTTTATATGATACCATGTCCGGTTTCAAGATAATTCCAAGTAAAATCAGAAAAAAATCAGCCCATTCCCTTTCAGTCGTGTTTAATACACTTAATTTATCACTTTTCTCCTTTTTGAAAATTTTGCTTTTCTTTCGCTTGTATTTCTGTATTTTTAATCAGATTGTTTTTAATTTTTTGGTAGCGTATTTTTTCTGCTTGGATCTGGTTTTTTAGCCTCTCATCCCTTGTTTGCTTCTTTATCATGTTTGACATGATATCTGCGTAACTAGAACAAATAAAGTAAACCGTTTTGAATAGTAAATATTTACAAAAAAAAAATTGTCACTGCCCCTGCATGGTATTATTTTCCCCTGGCATAGAAACTGGCAGAGAAGTGACGCCAGAGAAGTGACAAAATTGGACATAATCTCCCAAAAGTAATACCGCATGTTTTTCTGACCACATTTTACACAATAAATGTCATCTACACACACTAAACATTGCACTGTGCAAATTCACAATTATTTAACGATGAAATATAAAAAGATATACTTACCAAGGGAAATACTGGAACTACTGGCACAAGCACGTTCTCAGACAAAGAATTGAAAACTGACGCCACATTGTTTTAGTTGTGCTCAACACTGTTAGCTTGCATTTAACTTCACACTGTCCCACGCGCGTCGTTTATGGTCAAAAATATACTTTAGCACTTTTAGGTGAAAATCACAGTCTTTCAATTTCGCCAGGTGAAGTGACGCTTTTAGCAAGTGACGTGAAAATAAGATTTTTTTAAATTATATAATAAACACTTTTGCAATGTATTGTTATAACATATGTTTCAAAGTTATATTAGCTATAACACAATATTAAAATAAAACACAATGCCATAAATATTGAAAGTATTAGGCCATAAAAATGAAAAAAATGCAGTAATGGGGTAGGCCAGGGGAGTATACATTTGTTACTATTTTATAATGTTAATGTGTAAAATTAAACCACTATCGTGAATTGACTAAGTGGTCCAAATGAAAGAAGTTATACTTTATTGCATAAGCACACATTAACGGCAATGTAATTAGTTTAACATAAAAAAAATCTAAAGGCCGTTGGAATCCAAATAGCGTAGAATCACCCTTATACCAAACAAATGTCTTAAAATACCCAGAAATTCATTCAAATAACGATGATAATAACAGAATGTTTATCGATTCCGAACCCAACTCTATCATTATGGTGTGGTGAGTGGTCAAATCGATTTGAGAACTCGTTTAGTTGACCACTGACGATGATTCAAGGAGGCTTTGGTTCTTGGAAATCCCCAACGCACGCTGCCTTTGGCGGCGACGCCTCCCCACGTAACTTCCGGTTCTTGGAATATTCATATACTGGTAATTTTGCATAAATCTGTCTTCCTCATACAATATTCACCTTTTAATAAAAGTCTGTAGAGTTCATTTTGCCATGGAAAGGCGTTGATGTGTGTGTTTTTAGCAATGGGTTTTTACGCTAACCTTGACATTATTTTTGTTTATTTTAATTTATGTGTGCGTGTTTGATGTGACTTTCTTGTTAATGTACAGTTTATGTTGATTTAATTAGGTAAATTATTTGTTAATTTATTTAATTATATCAGCTTGGATAGGCTTGTCCACCTCGGGGTGGTGTGACCTCATATTAGTGTTATGCGCGTACCTAATATATCTGTGTCCTTTTTGCTTTTGTCTGTGGGAAATGTCGGGCGTAATAGCATGGGTTTAATGAGCATTCTTAAATTCCCAGTCTTGATAATCATATCCATTACAATGGACTGTTCTAGTTATATCTAATACGATAATGACCAGTTCACGTCTTATTCACATGACACAAAAAACATAACTAAATGTTTGTACAGCTATTACGCAAAATTGTACCGTTCGCGCTATTCTCATAATTGTTTATTTGACGTTCTAACGGTCGTGCTGCAAAATTATAGGACATTACACATTTGCCTACATAAGTAGGTATTTTAAGTTTCTTTAGAGTTAAGTATAGGATTAAAGAATTTTTATTCTCATAAAATCTTCTTCAAATGACAAAGTGCTTAAGTACAGACGCCAGCACATCAAGCTATCCCGAACTGTCAAAATTTCCTAATTGAACATGAACGGATTCGATTTGTAATAAAGATGAAAAATTATCAAATAGGTATGACACATAGGGGTAGCTTGATGTGCTGGCCACTGTACATTCAGATAACATACTATTGTACCCTGGTTTAGGAGAAAACGGGTCAACAACTCAACATATCCCAAGAATGTTTCAAATACATATTTATAGGATGGTATTGGAAATGGCGGTTTACTTAGGATATAGTATTTCAAGCCAACGTGCAGCGTAAGAATCCAGTAACTTTGTAACGAAATTAGCCGCTCCTGTCTTTTTTCTACTAATTGTTAGTTGCTGGTGAAATCAACAATATCGACAAATACTTCGTTGTTAGTAAAAATCGCTTAGGGCCTTAAGGTATTTCCCCAAATATGAATAAGCACACAATTGTCCGGTAAAAGTAACCATAATTGGGTTAGTTACGTACCTACGACAAGTGCCATTGTCTGAAGTTATTCATAATGGGTGTTACGGTAAAATTAACCTTGTGCTACGTACTTTTATGGTTTGATTTAGTTTACACTTGCGATGAGCTGTAAAAGGTGCAAGGTTCGACGACCGCACCTGTTGTGGTCAAGGACGGGTTAGCGAGATGTTATTAGTCTGGTGACAATCTCAATGAATAATTGTTTTGTAAATAGATAGAGACATTATCAAAAGTCTTCCTAAAGTAATAAAATAACCTAATCAATGTCGTAGGTATAAAAACAACACCATTTAGATGTTATTTATTTAGTTTATAATGTTTACTTTATTACGTGTGGGTAATTTTTGCTTTCATGACGTATTTTATAAAACTATCAATGAGGATAATAATATTTTCATCATTACAACAATGGATAATCCAAATAACATGTTTGAGCGTCTATAGATGTATTTTTATACCTATCCTACGTAACACCGTAGCACGCTATCTTTATATTATGTATAACCAATACCTACTCTATACATTGTGAAGTGATCGGTAATTTCAACCTTTCTCTCGCAGCAGTCGTGGCCGAGCGGTTAAGGCGTCTGACTAGAAATCAGATTCCCTCTGGGAGCGTAGGTTCGAATCCTACCGACTGCGAACTCTTTTTGTTCATATTTCATTTTTATTTGTTACAGTTTACGAAGAGGAGCTGGTGTCAATGTACAAGATGACAACGGTTATACACCACTTCACCAAGCATGCTTAAATGGCCACAGGTAAATTTCAAGTTTTTTATGATACTAAACTTAAAGAATGAAATTGAGATTTAGAGAAATTCCAAACAGGTCTTCTTATGAGTAAGTAGCATTTTTTTTCGTTTGATGTAGCCTATATTCTGCCTAGCCTTTTCCTAACTACATATATTGGGGTTGGCTTCTAGTTTTACCGGATGCAACTGGTATCTGTGTTTTATGAGTACAAGGAGCGACTCTGATCTCCACAATCCATTGATTGTGTAAAACCACAGTCTAAAAACCTTCAGTCGTCCGACGAAGCCGTCTAGGCACGGCAATCGTGCGGGGTGTGAGGGGCGAGACGCGGGAAAGCCGCACCCGAACTGCAAACAAAACGATGTTCGTAGTTCGGGAGGTATTATTCTGGGCTAACTCGTGTAGACGTTGTCGGCATTTTTCCAGAGATCAAAGGCGTCGTCCTACTGTATTAATATGTATACTGTGGTAAAACGATAGTTACCCCTTAGTTAGGAGAAGTTTTCAGATTTTCGGATATGCAATTGCCAGCTGGTAGGGAAGTGTCCGGCTTACGTGTTTTCCGAGGCACGAAGGGCGCTTCATATATTAAACGGTCACCAATTGATCGGCAGGCGTAGTTTAACCTTATAGCTGTTACTATTTAGCTGCAAGTCCAAAAAAAAACAAGAACAGGAAACCACTATCTATTTAATTTTTAACTCGTTCGGTTGCGCAAGTTTTACAGGCTGTGATAAGGAAAATATTTAGTAGAAATCTGTACTTAACATAGCATGATTTTAACTATCGTCGAACGTTGCTGCTTTCTCATAAATATTCAAACTAAAATAAGCCGATGGATGCTGCTTTGGCCTCTTATGAAGATCACGGAGTACCTACCTACCTAATCTGTATTTAGAAAAGACAATTGCAAAGTCAGCTCTTGTATTTTATACTATGAAAACACGATACAACAAAATGGCAACGACACAATATGAAACAGTGATAGCAAAAATGACAAAAGAAAAAATCAGTATTATTTCAATTTTCCTGTACAATCAAATTGACTTTAGACAGACAGACCGCAAAGTCTATAGTAACAATGGGTAACACAAGTTGACATCATAAATGAATCATTGATATATTCAAATTACTAGTAAACAGGATATTTAAGAAGTACCGATGTGTTTTTTTCAAATGATTGTACAGTACCATGAAGTTACCACTACTTATTTATCTGAATATTGGTGAGGGCTGACTTTTATTAATTTTATTATTTATCCTGAATATTGTCCCACTGCTGGGCAAAAACCTCCATCCATTCCTTCCATCTGTCGCGCGCGATTCTGTGCCACCTCTAATAAAGCCATGGACACGAAGTCAGCAGGCAGCGGGACACCAACGGAGCGAATAGCGCTCAACTGGCGCTCAACGCTCGAACAGCGCATCCCGCTCTGCTACCGCCCTGTTCCCGCCCCGCTCCTGCCCCGCTCCTGCCCCGCTTACCATGGAGACAGGTCCCATATAAATCTATGCATTGGAACCAAAGACATTCAAAAAGAACGTGATGGGACATCACGAACATTTCATCCAATACTTGTTTCCGTGTGTGAGTTTTTTTAGTCCGCTCCACTGCCGCTCCGATATTGCTATATTTTTCTAGATGGCGTTACTGAGACATGGGATCACAGTTTTTCTATGACATTTCTTCGCATGTCTTCTCTCTAGTACCTACCTATCTTAAATCTCTTTGATTGGAGCGCACCGCGCCCGCTCCGCCGCCGCGGTAGCTCCACTGCCCGCTGAATTCGTGTCCGTGTGGCCTTCGTGGTGTAAATTCGACTGCTGTTTTAGCTGTCTGCACGTCTTTACCGTATAAACTAATACTATGACAAATCTCACACTCCTCCAAGAGCGCAATGATCGACCTGCAGTGCTATTCTGTAAATGGTAAAGCACTTCGAAAGTAATTTCAAAAATCATCTCGAAATTCATACTCATGTCGCCCTTCTCATGTCGCCTGTACAAGTTTCGGTATTCACATGTCAACGTCAAAATACTCACCCGTTTTAGTTCCTCTCACTTTGATCACCACTTGGTGGCACCAGTGTCGAAATCACCCCATTTAAGAATATGATATTTTAATTTCACATGATTTCATTGCAGATTCAGAAGTGATTAAGTAAGTAATTTCAAAAATCATCTCGAAATTCATACTCATGTCACCCTTCTCATGTCGCCTGTACAAGTTTCGGTATTCACATGTCAACGTCAAAATACTCACCCGTTTTAGTTCCTCTCACTTTGATCACCACTTGGTGGCACCAGTGTCGAAATCACCCCATTTAAGAATATGATATTTTAATTTCACATGATTTCATTGCAGATTCAGAAGTGATTTCGCAAATAAACTTTTCAGAATAGCACTGCAGAAGACCAATTCTCATAATTCGTTCAAAATCTAGTTACAATCTTATCTCAGCGACAATCTTATGTCAAAAATGTAGAGAAATTACACGTATTTATGAAAGGTTGACACTGAGCTGACGTTAGAATTTGAACGTTCTTAAATATAGGAAAAGGGGTTAAAGGTCAAACTTGACGGATTTTCCTATCGAGGTTTTCTCTATGAGTTTCATGTCTTATAGACGTTCCCTTCATAAGCAGTGCGGACCACGTACGGCTGTGTAGCTCAAATTGTTTGTAGTGTCCTAGTTTGAAGCCTTCAGGTCACACTTTTTTACTTTAATGTTTTTTTTTTTTGCCTTTTTGTCTCTATTACTTTTCATTGTGTCAATGTTATGCATACCTGTTATTTGTATGGTTACTGTAATGCCCTTTTGCCATGTATTTTTTATATGAATACTAGCTGCCCCGGCAAACTTCGTTGTGCCTTAGAGTCAATTTATTGCTCTTATTTTTTTTTTTTATATTAGATATACATACGTTTAATAAGACGACAACAAATAAATCCAAACCAATAATAACTACAACTACTTTTAAATTACAACATGTATATATAACCTAACCTAACTGACCATACCTATCCTATAGCTAACCCAACTATCTAACCTAACTACCTTACTAAAATGCATTGATTTAAAAAATACTAAATTCATAATTTTAATCTGAACTATAGCCTCTATGTTACATACAATTTATGCCTATAGTTTTCGCGGTCTACTTTAATTAAAGTCCTAACAGTAAAATAATTTCTATTTGCAAAGAATTACTAAAGTTCGTCTCTGTCATCATTGCTAATTACGTAAATTGATTTCTGAAATATAAGACTTTTTTATGCTACATAAAACCTCTAAGTTTAATAACAAAATAAATTTCAGAACGTAGGTGCGTATTATAAATTGACAACCTTACCTTCTTGGGTTTAGCTTAAGACTTGTCAATTTCAAATTGTCACCTGATAATGAACTGGGAAGTTTGACTCCTGTCATGTCATCCAAGATGGCGCTGCGTTTGAAAAATGTTTGAGACAACCGATATACTTGATATTTATTTTTATGATGTCGAACGGTATAAAAAGTATGTCCTTCTCCTGGCTCTAAACTACCTCCCTGCCAATTTTCAGCTAAATCGGTTCAGCCGTTCTTGAGTTATAAGTGAAGTAACTAACACGACTTTCTTTTATATATATAGAAGATTGTTGGTGACTGTGCTGTTGGTGTGCTTATTGTAAATAAATAAATAGGTACGAGAATTGTCCGTTCAATCTCGGAAGATCCATTGGCTAGATCCATTATGGATCTGGCCCATGGATCCTGTGATATGAAGCCAAATTGACCCTGGTATTAGCAACCTTTAGGTAGCCGCAAAGAAATTACTCAAAGATCTGCAAATGACAGCCGGGACAAATGGCGTGACATGCTTTACTTGGCACGGAGCTCTTGTTCTGCAATAATATAATTGGTCACCCATCCACTGGCCGCTAATCAACCCGTGCTTGTTATTATCTAGCCCACAAGCACCTTATATGAAAATTAACCCTTAAATTCTTGTTTTAGAGATATTGTCCGCGTCCTGCTATCAGTTGGTGCCTCGCCATGCATGGTGGACAAGAAAGGTGCTACGCCCCTTCACCTGGCCGCGTTCAAAGGTGACACCCATGTCTGCTGGATTCTGCTCGATCACAAAAACCCACCATGCAACATCGATCAGCTGGTAAGTTATTTTACCAAGATTTGTTTTCAATCTGGCCAGTCTTGCACTTGGAGTAGCATACTGTTACGTGGGAATTTAGTAGATTAGTATTATTGAACTCATTAGAAGAAAAACAACTCCTCCATCCATTATCAGATTCGCCAAAGTCATCAATATTTAAAGTGTACTGAACAGCAGCTTTTAGCGATTTCCTACACTTAGTCAAAGTTCAGAATTGTAGTTCAGGTTAACATACTCATAAAGATTAGAGAGAGATTTCTAAAAAAATATTATGCAGTTAATAAGATATCGTGTCTAGTACTTAGGTATAGACTTCCCGAGTTCTTACGGATATCATTTTTGTCAGGCGTAGTTTGTGCCTATCTGGTTCCATTTCAGACATTCTACCGTTCTTATATATACCTACGTTTCCTACACCCACTTATCCGCGACCCGCTAGTAAGTTCCAGAACGTTCCAGGAATGTTGATTATTACGTCAGGGCTTTGCCCTTTACCTACAAGTTTAGTTTACAACACCCGGCCCTCGCATACCTGCTTTGAGGCATTCCAGGTCTGGTGACAAGGTATAATGTGTTTGAAACCTTAAGTTTTAACAATAAACTTTGGGAAAACCTATAAATGTGACCTATTTAATGGATATTATAGTCAGTATGTAGAAATAGAATTCATGTGAAACTTTGTTGTCAATATGAAAGTTGGGACGAACTTTGGGCGGTACGGGCACAGTTTTCGATTAATATATGGATACGAAACTTTTCTTTATCATAATAGGAGATAATTTATATGAAAACTTTTTGTTTTGGAGTTGGGTAACATGAACAACACAAACTATATGCTAATTATACATCGTAAATTATATTTAGTATTGCGATGTCACGTTTAAGGCTTTGATACAACAAAGAAACAAAAAAAATCCTAAAAATTGACGACTATTCTGTAATCTCTGAAATAAATAAAAATTTTATTATTATTATTATTATTACTATCCAACAATAGTTTATTAGTCACTTTGGTAATGAAATTGCTCGTTGGACAAGCTTCAGATACATAGATAGTTATTTAAATAAGACTGGCCTGGGAACCGGTGACTTACCTTACCAAGAACCGGTCAGTATTTGTTGGGGCGTAGATGTTAGAATACGGATAAGATATAGCGAAGTAAAAGGGCGTGTTGAACAAGATTTGCAACAGTTTTGGTTACAAACACTGTACAGTGCAAAGCACGCACAAATTTGACATCATTGTGTCAGCACTTTATATGCTACGTGCGGTCTAAACTTTAGTACACAATTATCATTCAAATCGCGTGCACTCATTATCATACAATTAAATTCTTTTATTACGTACTCTTGCGTATTAATCGAACTATTATCATTAAAAGGTGTAAAGACCCTACATCTTTTTGGTCCTTCGAGCCGGATATGAACCAGCGACCTATGGATATGAACGAAATAGATTTCGCTTGTCGCGGTTCAATTTATAAGACTTGGTTTTGGACACCGTATTACCAGAATGACGGTTTAGAACCCTAGTGTCGAAAGCGAGTAAACTGCCATAGCAACCACCAGAAACTGTAAGGCAGGCTTGATGGGATACATGAATCGGTAACTGTCTGGTGGTTCCAATCTTGGGTCTGGACTTAAAATTTTGGAAATGCCGGCGCCATTTTGTTTAATCTTTCAATCGTGTCAATTAAAGACACAATAGAAAGACAATGACAGCGCGGACAACGGTATCCTCTCGGGGTTTAATGAATTAAGAAAAAAACTTTGATATGTATCTGGAAAAATCTACTTACAGAAATAAATATAATTTCATTTCATTGCAATAGGGTAACCATAACTTAATGGAGGGGATGCCTGTTCTGGATATCAAAAATACCAGATTTACTAGAAAAAATGCCTGTTTATACATAAACGTTTTAGACAGAGTTGCAGTTAGACGCAAACAAAGAGAGTGTGGTATATGTATAGAGCGTTGCGAGCGGACTAATCGCAGAATTCCTGTCTGAGACCAATGCCTTATGTTTAATGTTTGGAATGCTTGCCAAATGCAACAAACGCTTGTCACATGGTAACCTTAGGTGTAACAACTTATGTAATGGACGCAATTCCGTTCCCAAAAGCTTATTGAATTTGGATTCAGTTGTATGACTTGAATAACCTCGTACTTTGTCTCACAGACGGCCGATCACGAAACAGCCTTACTGATAGCCGCTCAGTTCGGTTTCGTCACCGTGGTGGCTCAGCTGGTGTCACGAAACGCCGATGTTACCATCAAGAACAATAAAGATGAAAGCGCTCTGGACCTTGCTGCGCAGTATGGCAGGTAAGAACATGTTATGATTGCTATAAGAATATAGACCTTATATTAAGTGGAATAAGGATTCCACTTATCGACGTGGAAACCTCTACTGTTACCCTGGTTAAGTGCGCAACTGTCAGTTTCCTGTGCGTGTCCCAAATAAACATAATTATGTTCTTTTCTTTCTATCTTTCTTTCTTTCAGCATAAGCATTTCAGATTCGTTTGTAGGCTATCAGGTAACCCCTTTACAAATAACGCCTTTTTTGTCGTAAACTAATTACTTTATTCTCCATATACTAGTCCATATCCAAATCTGCTTGACAAAGAAAGATATTCCTGAATATACTTATTTTTCCCCCAAAGCGCTGGCAGAAGAAACCTGCAATTTAATCCTTGTTTCCAATGAGCGTCTGTTGTAAATGGTTGAGATTCATTCATCCATTGAAAGTAGGAAATATCGACTTCGTATTAGATTAAACTAAGTTGTTTTCAGAATGATTAGATTATGCAGTTTGGAATTCATGGTGTCCGGATCTACGACGATATCCCTTCAACCCTGCCTAATCTAATTATTCTGAAATCAACTCAGTTTACACCATCGCAAAGTCGATATTACTTTAAAAAAATACAATATTTTAATCCTGATCGTGTCTCCTAGGTTGGCAGTGGTAAAGCACCTCATTCAAGTCCGACCTCATTTAGTAGACCAGTACCGACACCCCGCCTGTCGGAATGTCATCTTCACATCAACCCCGCTTCACCGCGCCAGCAGGAATGGATTGAAGTAAGTGTTATGTTAATACCTACTTATAGTTTTCTTTATATAAGTCATAGTTTACAAAATGGATGCTACCGGGAGCCAAAGCACGAAAGCTAGACGCAAATGTAACCTTAAATCGTACAATTTTAAAATTCTGTTTGAATATAATATTCAGGCAGTTCAAAGACTTAATTCATATCTATAGGTGATACGAGTGGTGCTTGCCTCATTAATTAAAACCTACATGCTGCAGGGTATAATGTTTTTTTTTTTAATTTATCAAATAGCTGTTTGGTTAATGTCAAGAATTCATGCTAGAGTAATAGGTATATCACTAGGTACAAACCACGGGAGTTACATCAAGAATGTTTGATGAATTCGTCGTCTCTAGTAATTTATTTATTTTGTTCATGAAGGGAAGGTGTGTTATCCTGTTGCTTATCACAATCTGGGTCTACATTGGCAACTGGTCTAAATATTAGAAAAAAAAGACAACTAAGTACTAAAATTTTGATTTATTTGTAAAAAAAACACGATAAAGATTTGCTTTCGTAAAAAATTATAACCTCATGAAAATTTGGATTAATTAAGCTGATGGTGGGCTGACACCAGCCCACCTGATCTTAGGGCGAGGACAAAGAATTACATTATTACAATAGGAATTGAAAATCGACTATTTTACAGCTTTTAAGCGTCTGAACTACTTGAGATTTTTCGACCGAATCGACTAGCTGTAGAGATATTTCAGATTTTTCTCTTTACTTATTTGAATTGGCAACACACTGAGCAACCTTTCTTCTAACATAAGAAAGCTTTCACTCTTTATTGTAATCGTCTCAACTCTCAGTCTATGTACAAAGTAGGTACCTACCTATATTATTTATTAATATTATGTTAATGCAAAGGCGCGCGGCAATTTCGTCGTATTCATATTCATTCGTTCGTTATTACACATCGATAGCTTCTCTGCCTGTTTGTATGCCGGTGTTGTCAGCGTCAATAATTTAGTAGATGTGGTATATTTTGTGCACACCTGTGTTTTCAAGTGTGAACACTAATTTAAAGTTAGTCAGTGATTCAACTCTCCTGATAAAATACACAGGAGTAGTTTATTGACTACCTGTCGCAGTTAGCATGTTATGTGCTGTTATCATGTTAGGTGCTAAGGACGAACAATGGACATATTTCTAAGTATCAATTGTGACGAATTTATGGATTGTTTATTGTAATGGTCGATCGCAAGGATATACGGTAATCACATACAGTAAATTACGTATATGAACGACTGACCGATAGAAAACACAGCTTTGAAGATGATGAGGAGAAATACAGAAACTCTAAAAGATACGACTATATTACTGTGAACCCTAAAGGTGTTTTTAATAGACGCGGAGTAAATTTAGTAAAAAAAGAAAGAAAGAAAATACCTTATTTGAACGCACAGAACATAAAAGAAAAGAACAACAATACAGATAATAAAATAAACAAGAAAAGCTTAAAAACTGAAGGCAGAAGAAGAAATAAAAAATAATATCTAATAATAATAAAAAGCTCTGTGCGAGACCAAAAAGACCCCTATCTCAGCATTAGCTGTGACATTTTAAAATATAAATATCGCAGTGCTATTAGTATTAGTAAGTACTAGTATGATCTCTGGATTTACCATACATTTTTTAAGGATTAAGTTTGGAGTTACTTTAATTGTTGTTTATTAATATAATAATTTAGTGTTTATTAATTAGGTGGTATAGGTATAGTGTGGGGGTAAAAACTTCTGTGGAACTACATTTTAGGTTGATACAGTAAAAGTAATATACTGACTAAAGCCAAACCGTAAGACGTTTTCTCATTAACAACCGTAGGGTAGACAGACATTTGTGCCGATGCACTTGTTCCGAAACTTATTCAATTTAGCCTATAATTACAGGATGTAGATGTAGCTAACTTGTTATTAGAAAAATCGGACCATTTATGTTTGCTAGCGATTTTGGTAAAACTGCAACTTCCATACACATTGACATTTTAAACGCATGGACCAAAACATAGTGATATCTTAAACGAATTTTAAATTTCTGACTTAGTTCTTATCTGTCACCGAGCCTGCTTCCCTTTATAAAAGTGTATGTCAGGAAGAGATGTCAATTCTCTAATTTTACTTTAGTAAAAGTAAAATTAGAGTATTTATTTATTAAAGACAAACAAACAACTTCTGTATTCTTACAGCATTACATAAGAATAATAGTACAAAGCATCAGACTTATACAGTCGCCAATAATAGGTCGACGAACATTCTAAGTAAGTGAAAAACACTTACCTAATTATTATAAACTTTTAAAATCATGATAAAGGAAAACTTAATTACGACATGAAATTACAAATGATTAAAATCAAGTAAAAATAAAACATACTTAACGAAATTACAAATACATACACAATACATGCACGAGCTAATGAGATCAAAATGACAACAAAATTAAAATATGTAGAAACTAAACAAAACTATTCACAGCTATCAGAAAATAATGACGTAAAAATTTCAAGAATGTATAATTGTATAATCAAATCATATTATAAACACTTAATTAATAATTAATTAATTAGTTGCGTTCTTCGGTAATTACTTCGGTAGAGTATAAACGAAATGGTGCCAATATCAATCCCATTCAGTCGTTGTCTTTATTCAGTAGTTTTGTCGTATCTACTTGAACTTCAGTATTTAGTATACCTCATCCAATTGTCTGCACTTCGGTATTCATGGAACCCTATGTGTCAATTTTCCGCGCCCTGTCGAAGGGTTAAATTGGCAACGCGTGGCAAGCGGTTCCCGCCTTGTGACTGTTGATTTTAAAAGGATCCATGTCAAGGGAATTAGCGATTTGTTAAGAGGCTTCTTTACTTCCTATCGTGTGGTAAAAACGGTGTCGAGAATTTTTAGGCATCTGACTTGGCTTAACTCCATTAAGCCAAGTCAGATGCCTAAAAATTCTAATATATATCTGTACTAATTTATAAGGAGATAAAAAATGGCATCTGGTATTTCTTAGTAGCAGACCTGAGTTTGGTCTCGTGCCCGTTTGATACCAATAGGCTCGCTAATGAAATTTGCTATAGTTACACCTTTGCCTTCGGGCAATACATGCATGATGTTATGTTAAATTTTAAATTTGTATGTAGAAAGTCAGATAAAAACTTCTCACCCGATTAACAAAAATCTTATCCGTTTAATTCAAGTAGTCTAAAAGTACCTTTATCATTATTACGAACTTTTACTTATCATGGTACAACCCTGAAATTTCAAAAATGTTTCAAGAGCTCTATAAGGCATAGTTTACTAACACAAGGTTTACCTGAATTACTTAGGTTGTTAATAGTACAGACCCAACTACCTCTTGGGAGGTTAATGTTATAGTTAACAAAACTCGATGTAGGTATCTCTACTCTCAGTCTAGTTTTACATAATGTGTGTGACGTCCTCAGCAACTATCAAAATATTACTATCGAACTCAACAATCTACGAAGGTACAGTCAACCGCTTGTAAATGTTATCATGAACTACAAAAACCACCCTTAAAGCACATACATGTGACATAAAGCCGCATAACGTCACAATGAATATTCTGTTACCAGTATGTCGAAACAACAAACAATCGTAACAGTTGTTTTGTTAATAATAGAAGCTATGCAAAACAATAACACAATAGGTAGGATGAAGATAGGTACACATAACTATTTGCGGTTGCAACGCGCGGTATAGACATCCTTTGATATTGTTTGCTTACTGCATTTAAAGTAGGTTCCATTATGATTCAGGGTTATAAGGAGATGGCTGAGGCTTTAAATATTTAGCTGGTTAATTAATTAAACCCCAAGCATAAATGACAGCATTCTTGTCATTGTCTTTCTATTGTGTCTGTAATTGACACGATTGAAAGGTTAAACTGTCTCGGTAGAACATAGCTGATTTTACTGGTGTCAACAAAAATCATGGACCTTTTAACGTTCTAACTTACCTAATTTAAACGTGTTAGTTTTAGATTATTTCTCAAAATAAGTCAAAAATGTGGCTTGATTCGTGAATGAAAATTAAAGTATGATTATTACGTGCTAATGTAGCTCTGGTCATATAATTCCCTATTTGACCTTTAACCTCACCGTATAGTTTTAACAAACGTTCTACAAAACGCTTTTACTTAAAAGTAAAAGAATATGGTGGCATATTCTTTTACTTATAAGTAAAAGCGTTTTGTGCAATTTTAAATTTCAAGTCGATAGCATAAGTAAATAGGTAATTCCCGTGATAAGGCGCTGTAAAGTCAGGCATGTAAAGTAGCTCCATAAGGTTTTATATTCCACTATTTTGTTACGGAACCCCATAAATCCCAAATCGCTTACGTCTATCACTTGAAACGTTCTCGTTGTCGCCTTGTCGTCTTGTAGCGTCGTCATTATGTTTAGCAAATGAAGGTTTATTATAATTAGAATATTAGATTTGCTACCTTGTGCTGAATTTATTTCTTTTCTTTTAGTAATTTCTTTGATTTTAATAGTTTAATACTATTGGTAGGAGATGTTGGTATTGGCTACTGGTATTGGTAGTAGATTTTGGATTAAAATACTTTATTTATCACAAGTTTCACACAACTCAATCTAATCCCAAGTACTACATCATACATGTTCTGTTATTTACCAAAAAGAATGCGTGCGATCGGTACATTCATTTATAAAAATCAGGAGCTTTTGATAAAATTTCTATGCGTCCACTGCTGGCTTCGTTAGCCGCATGAATATGGATGATTGGTTTATGAATGTCGATGTGTACGACGCGCGACGTCCAGTCTGCATGTTCTGCTTGAATTAATTTACATGTTGAAATTTCATACGCACAAAATCGTCAAATAAATATAACGCTTGCTCTTGCAATATAAATAAAATATAAATCAAACCTACAAAAATATTTTAAAGAGGAAAAATTTATGTGTGTATGTTTGTAATGATAAACTCAAAAACTACTGTGCCGGGTTCAAAAATTCTTTCACCATTGGAAAGCTACATTCACCCTAAGTAACACTTTGTATCCCTGTATTCCTATGGGAACGGGAACGGAAACTTCGAGGGTGAAACCGCGTGACGTGTGCTAGAACCTATACAATAAGAAAAGAATGGACATACACGAGAGCTGTCAATATAAGTTAAATTTTAGTATTCATACTGACATTCAAACGCGTCGAACTAAAACATGGAGGAATTCAAGGAAAAACTAATTTTGTCATCTCTTACGAAGTTGTTATCTGTCTCTATCCCTTTTTAAACTGTAAGAGATGTCAATCCTCTAGTTTTAAAACAAGGGAATCGCCTCAATGTTCATCTTAAATTAACAACTGAGTGTCATTCTGTAACATTGACATTATGACACGATAAGTCGGCAAAGCAGTACAGCAGATTCAGTCACTTTGCAAACTAATATAGACCTTAAGTCAACTAAGCTATTTTTTAGGCCCGATTAGGTACCAAATAGATTGCTAAACTTTACTATGTATATGTGTGTCTTATGTACTATTCAGTTCAATCAAGCTGTCTCTTCTGTAGGTACCTAGTCCAACTGAGAAGAAAGTAATGACGTCGTTATCTTGATAAGTTCTCAGTCGTTCAAACCTGCCCCAATTTGGCGAATTAATGTAAATGATGTCATCTTTATTGAACTAGAGCTAATTTAAATAAATACAGTTCTCACATGATATAACAGAGTCAAGAAAGATAAGTTATCAGACATCAAACAACTTGAGTTTTTAAACCATTCTGTGCGTTCTTCACTATAGTCTATCTTTGACATTGCTCGTCTTAGTTGTGTTTAGTAAAAGAATTACGTGACGAAATTATGACTAATTTTAAATGTTTCCCATCAGGGAAGTGGTAACATACCTCATAGATGCTGGAATGGATCCTAATGTGAGGACACACAGCGGAACACCTCTCCACGAAGCTGCCCGGTTCGGCAAACCCTCAGTAGTCCGCATACTCCTCAACAAAGGCGCCGACCTTCACGCTCAAGACTCCTCAAGAAAGACCGTCTACGACCTCCTTGCTGAGTATCCCGAAGAAGCGACCAGAAAAGTCAGGAAAGTCATACGAGGTATGTTCAAAGCAGGTATGTTGTCGACTGATTTGGCAGATGTTGATGGATTAAACGCAAAATCGGAAACTGAAATCGGTAAAGAGTTTTTAATACTTTTAGCGTGACGTCACCTGCTTGACTATGTCTGTTCTAGGTTTGTCTAATTGCAATTTTAATGTGGCTTTTAAGTTTTAACCTATATTGTCATTTGAATGTCGGTTTCGGCAGAGTTCAACATAATTTTTGTTTGTTGAAGATTCATGTTGATCTTTGCTGGTTACATAATTATAAAAAATACCCACTAATTACTTATTAACGTGTTAACAAAACCCTTATTTGTACTTCTATAGTAGTACCTATTAGAGGATATTAGATTTGTTGTTTGTTTGTTTCTTTGGTTGTTTGTAGGGATTTAACTCAAAAACTACTCGACCGATTTGAAAAATTCTTTCACCACTAATAGACATGTGTTTCTTTCAAAACTACTGGCATGTTAAAGTTCGAAAGTTAAGTAAGTATGAAATTCAGGCGGACAAAATCGTAAGCGAAGAGCAAGTTATTAATTGATAAAAATATATATTGAGATGTAGGTATTTCCGCCTAAATCCGAGTGTTGATAAGAAACTCAGGTTAGAAAGGGATTATCATCAAAAAGCCTCTCTGGTCTAGTGATCGCAAGCGTTACTGTGGAGCATGAGGTCCTGGGCTCGAACAACGTGTTTTTGGGTTTTTCCATCTAGAATTGCTTAGTAGCTGTCCGTAGTTTCATGATCGATTAATGGCAATAGCCTCGCCCCTTAAGTAACGGGACTTAAATGTAAATGGCGCGAAGTGAATGTTAAGGTACACCTCTGTCTTACCCTTCGGGGTTAACAGTAATGTGTCACCAAGGTAAGTGTAACAGAGCTCGTGACGAAATAACAAAATTTTAAACAAAATGCTTAGAACGTTTTTGTATGGTAGGTATGCATGAAGGCTGGGAGCCGTTAAAAAAAACGCTAAATATTAGGTATCCCAAATACGTTCCTAAAATACTTCGTAATACCTCTAATTTGAATGTGCCATAATAATGCCCATATACTTATCTACTTTGGGACAAAACCCAATAGAGGATAACCTTATGGGTATTTGTGATTTATAACATCCAGTCTGTTGCCATATTTAGTTAACAGGCAAATATTAATTTTCCTCATGTGATATAATTGTATTAACAAAGTACATACTTAGTATACTTATGTGAGATTTTGTGATTAATTTATTAACATCGGGCTATTTAAATAATTGTGTATAAAAAATGAATATCCTAATAAATAATGCTAATAACTGCTTCATTGTAAATTATTTCTGTATAAACAACTTGTAACTAATTTTTTTTTTTTTTGAAAACATCAATCTAAATTAAATGTCCATTTTTGACAGAGTATGAGAACATCATGGGAAACTTTGACAGCGACAAAGAGTTACCACCATTCCCCGTCCAGGATTACAGCCCCGACGCCGTAATGTGAGTTTTAACTTCATGTGTTTAAAGTTTAAATTAGAATCACACAGGTTCAGCGCCAAAAGAGTTTGTTTTACAATATGACATAAAAGTAAACAAATGAAATGCTAATGTATTTAAAGCATGACTGAGAACAGAACTGGGACAGTCACCAGTAGATAATAGAAACTGCTATGAATTAAGAGCAACTGGAAATAATGTAACCACGCGTATTAAAAAACTAGCTTCAATGAAGCAGTATTTGTGTTAGTACTTCATTTGTTTATTATTTTTGACATCTAAACTAATTAACTACGGCGTCAACGACGTCTCATAGATAACGTCCCTACGTATTGACGTCAACTTGAGTTGCCTGAATCATTTTCAAATGTGGCAAGACCTCAACTTGGCGTCAATGCATTTTGCGCACAGCCCTTTGCAGGAAACAATTTCTGTCTCACCCATTTTTATTTTTGTCCACGGGCGTCAGAAATCACATTTTAATTTTCTCTGCCTTTGGCTGTGCGACATTTTCAAAAGTGCACACAATTCATGAAACATCAAAAAACTCATTACGCAAAAACCATTAAACACGGTGAGGGGTATCTTTTTTCTTCATCTCTTTAAAACTAACACGCACGATTTCTTTTTATTTAAATTTGTCCGTTGATTCGTAAAGGGAGATCCGTGGTTGGTAAGCTAGCTGTAAAGGCCCCAGCTCACTCAAAGGACAGGCTCAAAACATTCTGTTTTTAATTGGAGTGCCTCGTCTCAATTACGACATACGACGTGTCTCCTTTGAACTATGATTGCTATCTTAGAACCTCGCTTCACGTTTAGTACACATTTTTTTAAAAAAAAAAAAAAAAGAAAATGATGGTACTAAATGCTGGACGTGAGGAATTAGTGAAGTATTGGTGATACAGTTTACGTATTGTGTCCTTGATAATAATACTTATATCAAGCCCACATTGAAATATAAATAATCTGAATAGTAATAATCTCGCTTCTAAAAGTTGAGTATAATATAAATTAAATAACGTAACTTAAAAACACCACACGGTAAATATGCAAACGCAATTCCATAAAAAAAACAAACTTTTCTATAATTTCTTTAATATTCACTTGCAAAAGAAAACGCTCCCGTTGCGTCTCGTCGTCACAAAAAATGATCACATGTAAGTTTACAAAAGAATGGACTGTAAACAAAAACTTTGAATGCGAGTTGCCTCATTAAAATGTTCCGTGTCTCTGATTTTGTCTGCAAACAGCTAGGTGAGATGTCTGTGACACGAGAAAAATATTTCCCCGGCGACGTCCTTTGATGGCGAGCTAAATACTTAAGAATGAGCACTTTCAGCTCTGCTCAAAACGTGGACGCTGCCAAAGGAATAAAATTCAAACCTAATGAAACTTTAAAAGAAAGCTTCCCTCCCTATTGAAGCGCCTGAATGAGATGCCACACTTTTAATAATCTTTATAATTAAATTAGTTTATAAACAACATAATAGGAGTCCTCTATGTGATACAGATGAACACACCTATACGATATAACTAAAGTTAAAAATAAAATTTAATTTACAGGTCTTATAGCGATATTCCGACTGCGAAAATGCTTAACCCCAAACTTAACGCTTCCCCAGAAATGGGTTGTGATAGAAAAGGCAATCACTATGTAATTAATGCTTTCAACCCAACATCATCACCAGAGGCGCGTTTAAAAAACAATGTTGTAACTAATAATTATTCTGTCAATAATTCACTTAGCGTCGATATGAGGGAGCGGAGCGACAGCTTTGTTATTAAAGCCAGGAACAATAAACAGCTTAAGATTTTAGGTAACGCTATCACATCAGAAACTGCATGTACAGAGTTGTTAGAAAATCAAAACCAACTAATTTCTGAGTTTAAGTCGCGAAACATATCAAAGGCTGGTCTAGAATCAGAGGAAGAAGCTATTGCTGTAACACGTGCAGTACGAAGCACTCTTGTTGACCCAGGTGAAAGAATCAGGCGAAGCACTATGGAACAAGTGCAAAGAAGTCAGGTTATAAGTTCAATTGATTCGAAAAAGAGACCACACCCTTCTCCAAGACCAATAGCTGTTGTGTCGAAGTTTATATCTGAGCCCGACGAGGATCATGCTGACAGAATATATGAAAATGATTGCTTTGGTAAAAACAACGATTATGACAAAGACAATATCTATGAAAATGTTAATAATAAACAATTGGAAGATGTCGTAGATACGGCCCTTACCACTAAAAATGATTATGTTACAATGCACGGTAACAATCAGTTCCACAGAAGTGCTACATTTGCAGGTACTTGTATTAAACCAGAAATGTTTGCCAAACCTTTGGAAAACAATGAAGATGAATGTGAAAACTCTGAGGGTAATCCCGAGGACTATGTCGTAATGGCTCCTACAGGGCAACACGATCAACGATCATTATCAGTGCAACTCAACAAAACCGATCTCGTACATCTCAGAGGAGATATTGGATGTATTTACGAGTCTCCTGATTATTCGTATATCTATGAAATAATTCCGGGGCATGGCCATCCTTTCACTAAAAAAAAACAGAAAGCTAAACCAATGCCTTGTTATTGTCATGAAGATCCTGACAGAGAAGCGAAAGTTCGACGAAAGATAAACGCTAGAGGTCGTCAGAATGGCGGTAGCCAACTCATTTATTACAGTTGTGAGGATATTTATGTTTCTATGAAAAACAAAGAGGGTATTTATTCTTCTTTAAGTGACTTATCAGGTTTTGAAAAACATGAAATGGTTCAAGATAAAAAAGAAATGACTTGGATTGATCACAGTGCAGAAAACAATGAAAAGTTATACAAGTTTGATGATACTGACTTTAATGTATCGAACCAAGATAAGGACCCAGTGGACGCTAAAACGGGAGGCATAATAAAGAAAAAGTTCATTCAAGTAAAACAACTTCTATCCGATTGGTCTTAAAAATAAGTCGGTCACATAGGTATTTTTTAATTTGTTATGTTAAAATTATATACATTATATATTTATTATTTTAACTTACCTATTGTTTATTTTTCTTACTTCCATTTATGTTCATACTTTCGTGCTTTTGGTGGTGGCAAAATACTAAAATATTAAACATAAGTCATGACATCATATTAAATTAAGTTAACACTTATTTTTATGATTTATTTTATTTTTGTCGCTTTATGTGTTTTACAGGAAAACCACAGAGATCCAGAACAATACTAATAATAACGAAAGCTCTTTATCTCCATCTTCATCGTCTCTAACAAAACATCATCCTCAAAGTTTTGTAAAAAAGCTTGCATCAAAATGCTTGGGCCTGAAAGCGAAATTTAATTCAGCTCCTAACATATCTAACAGTGAAGCGGAAGTCGATGTTAAATCAAAACAATGCGATCAAAAAAGCAATTCAAATACTATGCTTATAGGAAATAGTAAATTCTTTAAAATGCTGTCGAAAAAGGAGGAATCAGGTGAAATAGTATGTAATGATGAATTTGATACCATATCACTAGATCGCTTAGGCACGTTAAACAGAGACTCTGTAGTAAACAGAAGTAATAGGAGCTGCCCTGGATTTAAAACATCTTTACCTAATATTTCGGAGAACAATGAACTTAGTGATTCCCAAGAATCTATTCCAGAATCTGTGATAATAACAGAAATAGACTGTAGTAAAAGTAATAAAGATTTAAATATCACTGAAGCTGTTAATAAGTCTATGAAGCTGAATATTTTCGAACCTAGGGCGGTTAAAGATCGAAGATCCGTCACTTCTGTTGTATCAACAGAATCAACAAATTCTGTAAACGAATGCTATGAACCATATGAGTTTTCAGAATTTGATACTGATGGCATCAAGAAATTATCACGTCCAAACCCTCCACCGAGAGCAACAATGGCGGCTAGTGTAAATAGCAACGAAAATATTTATGAAAACGTGGTGATGGAAATTAAGACCATACCAAAGCCTGCTACAAGAATCCACATTCCTATAAAACCTCTTGATGAAGTGCAAAAGAAAACATTGTATGAGAATATAGCTGTACTTCAAGATAATAAACAGCCAGAGCCTGTTAAAAGAACTTTTGTTCCCAAGAAACTCAGTTCGGATAGTTTCGATGAACAATTGTCTTTCGGCAGTCGATCTTCTACATTATCGTCCGATTCTATGATAGATGAATCTAATCTAGAAGATATTTTAATATCAGAAAAGTCCAAGTCTTTTCGACATGGTAGGTTTTCTAATTTTTCTGCTTCAAAATCACAAATATCAAGAACACATTCCAACTCTTCAGATTCTTCAGATTCTACGGAAGCTAGTGCTTTAGAAAATGTTGACTGCAGCAATGATGCACCAGAAAAACCTTTGTATTTATCTATGACGGGTACTATGCCGAATAAAAAGGCCGACAATTTTGGTAAGAAGAAAGTTCTTTTTAGACATAAAACATTTACAAATATTGAGTTAGATAGAAATTCAGTAAAAGTTAAAGATTTGCCGCAGTGGAATAATGCGTTTTTGAAAGAAACCTTAGCTCATTATCACATAAGAGGTACAGGACACTGCATCTATAAAGCGCCTACAGTTCAAGAGTTTATCTACATTTTTAATAGAGACACACTTTATAGTGATGTACCACCATTCACAAAAGTCCCTAATGACAAAAGAGACAGCTATTATGAAACTGCCATATGCTTTTGTAGGCCCAGGCCACGCAAATTCCACAGTAGTGCCGAAGACCTTTTAGATTTAGATAAAAATGTTCATACTGAAGACGGACAAGTTACTATAGACATTGAAGCACTAAAGAATTTATCTGAAATGGTATCTTCCTCATTTCAGTGTTACTGTGATTCTGGCGCCTGTACGTTGCACTCAAGCAGACGTGATTCTCCTGTTGACCTAGTCGTTAAATTTTCTGCCATCAAAAAGAGTATTTCAACGCCGGATATAACTTTAGATACTTCTCCTTATTCGACAGCATCCAAATCAAATATTCCTAAAAATAAATCGGTGCCGAGCCATTTGGAAGACCCGTACGCGGTAGTTACTCTAGAGGATATTATCGCGAGGAATTCTCAACTAAGTGCAAACAAAACAAATCTAGACAGTCCTATTTACACTACAATGTCACACCCCTCAACACTTTCATCGTCTTCATCTGCACGTCCTTACTCAATCAAAGACATTGCAGAAGTGATATCAATAAATGACAATTCAACATCGACCGCTTCTACTCTTTCTCATGCTTCTGGTGTGTACTTGCCTATAAGGGAATCGAGCTCCTCGGAATATTCCGGTCACTGGTCACTGCATTCCTGTAATTCTAACACCACAATCAAATCTGACGCGTCATTCAAGTCTTGTCAAGACTCGTCAGATGATTCAGACGACGGTACCTTGCACTCGGACGAGGAAGTTTCTGACGCGGATACAGTGAAATCCGAAGTAAGCACAGCGAAAAGGCCGTGGGTTCATAGCGACTCTTTCAGATTTGGAAGTCGTTCCAAACCTGAAATAGATGTTATCGTAGAAGAGAATTCCGAAGATAAATCAGAGGTTTCTTCTTCAAAACACGAGATTGGCATTTGCTTAGAAGGTTCTGAAAGTTCATCGTCTGAATGCGAGGATGATAGTGGTATTCCGAGGGTCGATGCGGACGTGTCGCTTGGTTGTGCTTCGCTTGAGCGGGGTTCGGGATTGGTCGGGGGTGTTCGCAGCGGGTCGGGGCGTCGGCGATGGGATGAGGCAGAAGGGACCAGCGAGGGTGATGCGCTGAGTGTGTCCAGTGCGGCCTCGAGCTGTGCGCCTCTACTTCTGGCGCACCATCACGAATACAGCAAAGTTTCGGTAAGGAACATACTTTAATTAATACCTACTTATAATTAATTTTATTTCTTTTTTGCCTATAAAAGAACTATTTCTATTCTTACCAAGATATTGATTTGCAAATCGACAACTCTAACATACAAACATTTACCTAAAATTTTCCGCACTTCGAGCGTAATGTAAAGGTGCAACAAAAACAATTTCACGCTATTGCGAATCAATATTAATATTGGCATTTTCAATGTACCTACATTTCCACACAATCCACACTTTATTCTTATCCTTTATGTCCCATCCATTCAACTTTATCAATTAGATTAATCAAGTCGATTATGCTATGACGTTATATATCAAGTAAATTACATTCAATAGGAAACAAAACCTTTCAGAAATCGGGTTTTTAAAATCAATCGATCATAAATAAAGCATTCAGGGCGTTGAATAAATTGATTAAGAAAAGTTTAAAGAACTAAGGCATAAAGACTGGTCGTCCGTTAGTACAGACAAGGACTAATTGATATATTTATTGCTTCGCTGTCATATGAACGAGGTCCTAATTGGTTGTGGGAAAAATACTTGTAATTAAACGCAATCAAGAGATTACCATTCAGTTGTGTGAGACTCTGTGAACTGTCCACAACGTGAACTAATATCTTCTTCACGCAGCTAATGCTTAGCTTTTCTGATCTTTTCTAGTTTTCGTACATACGAGTACGTATCTTCTTTGCTGAGAAAACGTAGACATTTAAAGTCTTCCATAAAAATAATCCAAAAGTATATTAAGCTAATTAGTAAATCCTATTTGAATAACGAATCCGAAACATGCATTTCAATGTAGTTTGTTGTAATTACAAGAACAACAGCTCTGTAATTAATTCGTGTTTTGTCCTGCCCGATGACCTGTTGCACGATCGTCGAGTGTCACGCAAAGTCAGGGGAAATTATAAAAATGAACAATTGCGGTCACGGTGTGCTGTCACGAAATGATACGGTAGGCGGTAACTCAAACGAATTGGAATGAAAACAATCACGGTTTTGGTTCTATTTAGAATGATATTATTATGTGTCATTACGAAGTATTCGTTCGTCATTCAGTGCCATGATCAGCAGTTTTATACTCGAAAATATGGGAAAAGTTCTAATACCATCGTTCTTCATCATGCCATTCCAGCCGAATGATGTACACTGACATAGGCCTCCCCTATAAAAGGGGGTTTTGCCATAATCGTCGCTTGACAGTTAGGTTGACGATCATAAAAGAAGGCACGAGCACTGATCACCACGCTTGCTCAAGGCGGATTGGCGATTTTAGAGATTAAATTAACTACAAGTCCCATACGCAAAATACGCGCTTTGACGTGGAGTTGCGGATACCAGCCTGGTATCTTTATCTCTAACTACAAGTCCAGGTTTGACGATCGTAGTAAGTTCGTATTTATACTGGAGAACGTTGGTGCCTATCCTGCAGAGAATCCCAAAGTCGCTTTTAACGGCACCCACAGGTAGAAATTGGATAGTGGTATTCCTAATGTCCGGCATCACACAGACATAGGTTATTTGAGCATGTTAGTTAAACTCCCCTAGTAGGACGATTTATCGTTCTTCGCATTATCTATTGCGTAAAATAAAAGTACCGTAGGAAACGAGAGAATTCCATCTAACCCACATCACGAAAATAAACTACGAACTAAATCGTAATGACGTCTAAGTTTCAAATTAAAAACTGAATAAAACGTTCGTGAGAAAAGCGATTACCGTGGCCATATGTTTGTGCATCCGATGTTTGTGTAGCAGACAGTTAATTAATTTATTTACCAGTTGTTTAACGAATTGTGTCAACGTCATATTGTTGAGAGTCAGACTTAATTTTCTTTGTTTTCTCACAATTGACACAATACACGACAACACATGAGGTTATACAAAATATATAAGTAGGTTTTAAGAATGAACGAAAAAAAAACATTTATTTGGCATAAAAAGCGCACTGTGATAAATAATAAGTTCAAAAGAAAATAGTTAAATTAAAAGCCAGTAAAAAAAAAATATGCCTTGTGGTTGCGCCAAATGGGTTCAGTTCAGCCAAAATGCTATTCAACTAGTACTTGACGCTGATTTAATGAGTTACCAAAAAAAATATAACAAAAGTTACACTTATCAGTTACATTTCTAACTCATTACAGCTCGATCTTCTCGTAACCAATTTGAAATTCCCTCTATTCCCTTTGCGAATATCCTTCAGCTAGTATGGCAGAGCCCTTAATCATATCTTGTTATATCATTCCATATATCATTATCTCGTTTGCAGTGTTCCGTCTAAACCGCCACTTATCTATATTTAGTTCCACATATGCAGCATTGTTCATAACTGGTACATCTCTTGACGGCCACATGGCACGGCTACGCGATGAGTTGACGCAAAGAAATTGGGCGGTCAGTCGTGCCGTCGCGTATCAAACCGACGCCTGCGTTCGCACGCTCCATCGCATTCGATTACTGTCGGGAATCGAGATATTCGCGCTATCGATTAGGAATTGTTAATCGCGGAATAGTGCAATCGGATGCAAAACGAATTGTTATGTGGTTCTAAGTGAGAGTGCATATATTTGTGTTGTTTTAGTGTGAGTTCAAAGTGGTTTGTTTGTGTACGTGAGTTGTGTGCGCAAAGCGCAGTGCGTGTAAATTCAATGTAAGTTGCTACTTCTTAACTGAGCCATAGGAGAGTAGACAAAGATGATAATAAGACAAGTAGAGACCGGTTGCGATTATTATTGTAATTTAAATACTTACAAGCATTGACCTTTTCACTACAAATATGCTTTTATACTTACTGTAAACGGAAAATGATTCAAATTATTCAAAAGTAACGACGATCATAAACATAAAGTAGGCAATACATGCGCACATCGGATATGCGATTACTCTTATTCATAAATACAGAGAAGCGTTACAACCAACATGTCCTTTATTTTTACCATACGTTTTTCGAGGACTAATTTAACACACAATTTTATTCCGCATTTTATTATGATTACAAAGTTGTAGTCACACCATAAAGGCTTGTGTCAAGGGCCCAATAACCCAATTCCGATGTTTTGTAATTTCACATGTGAACAAAAATAACATATCAAAGACTATAAAAGAGATAATCCACAGTTTTAAGCCCATGTTTTCCGTTAGCTCGGCATTTTTTTATTTGTTCATGAATCGTATTGTTTAAAAATATCTTTAGCATAAGTACCTACCTATCAATTCATTGATATATACGTTCTTGATTTTGTCAAATGTCCCAATAAGTGGTAAGAATCACAGAAGGGCCTTTTCCAGCTACAAAATAACAAAACTGGATTTAACCTGAAACTTAGCGACATAATGGCATATCTACTACTTTAAGTTTGAAGTGAATGGTGATGGCTAACATAGTATCTAACAGTTTTTGCAAGAAAAGGAGACTTATTATTTACCTACATAACTATACACCCTGCCCAGTCTTCTTGAAATGTTCTTACATGACCATTCACTCTTCATGTCATTTAATTTGATTGATTTATAATGATAACAACCATTACTGTTTAATTTTTTAACTTATCAGATAGACGTGTTGCTAGGGAGTTTGTTCCGCCACTTCTTCCCAGTAAAAACACTAGGAAGTGGCGAAGAGTGGGCTTTTTGGAGGACTGTATTATGTAATTTTGACGTTCAACAAGTGCTGATTCTCAGCCTATTTTAATAAATGGCTTTTGATGTGATCTTCTTTTGAGAGATGGCATCGCCTTTGCTAAGCCAAATGTCTTCTTGCGGCACTCTGCATAAGCAAATGAGCGAAAATGTCGTGACTATTTTAACATTACCACCACCAGTCCTCCAAAAATACGGTCCAGTGATGTAATTGCAGTTATTTTGTGATCATTGATGCCGAATGTTTAGCAGCACGGAAATATCACGCGGTTGGCTACCAGCCAGTGGTATTCATGTTTACGCGGAACACGCATTGACAGTTCTGCGGGAAATACCTGTAGGTGTTTATTGCAAAGTAAATGTTGCTCTTGTTTGTTTTATTTGTATTTGTTGAAAATGTTAATTGAGTTGTTAGTTGAGTCAATATTATCCGATAAATCGTTGTCACTGTCGCTGGGGTATGTCAATAATTCTACTGTTATTACGTTTATACTTTTGCGAAGAGCTTTCTGTCTGACTCTTGCTTGCCAGACTTGGGGATATCCCAAAGTGCAATTAGATGGTTTATTGCTTTCGATTTACCTTGTCGAACGAAACAAAAAAACCTTTTCGCCATAGAATTTCGCCATCATCTTCCTAAGCTTATCGATGCAAATCCCAGTCAGTCTAAAAGTAGCCATGTACTTGCTAGATCTTCAATTGTTTACAAAACATACTTTATTTACATCAGCGATAAATAGGTTACTAGGATTGGATACTGATCGAAAGACCTTGTCCCAATTTCCATTCTCGATTTAGTGTAGTATTCCTAATACAACTCATAATGTTTTGTAAACTTTGCTTATCTTCTGAGAGCTTTCAGATAGTCGTGACTCATTGATAGATGTTAACAGACAAGACAGAGCAGGCAGAAAGACAGAGTTGGTTTAGATACGCAATGCTTAAGCAAAAGGTACGAAATCTTAACTATACAGTGGTAAGTCGATTGTAAGAATAAAAACTTTCTTACCTTTTTTCCGTGCCTTTTCTGTATCAGAAGAGACCTTTGCCTTGCAGTAATATCCTAGTATTTTTTTACAAAACGTCTGACAAAATCAGCATTGTTGAAAATCATTTTCCATTCCTTCTGTGACACGGAAACGAAAAGTGGTCTACTTTAACCCTGGATAAAAAACATAGGAAGAGGGCATTGCCTAATAGTGAGATGATGCAGGGTAACAGTAACCCATAAGTTATACGTCAATGTATCAAACTATCAAGTAAATAATTACTGTTTCTCCTTGACGGCTCATCATTCCAGTTCTCTCAGAACTGAGTCAATTTCAGATGCTAATCAGCAAACAATAAACAGTCTATTACAAAAGTTATTTCTACCTATCATACAGTGGTCAGTTAATATGATTGCAGCCTCCACATGTGGCCAGTCAACGCCCATGCACTATACATTGTATAATATATAAATAGAGATTATTTCATTGTAAAGATATGGGTTACCGGGACTCTTTACAGCTTTTACAAAAAATAATAAATAACTTGTGCATCAGCATCTTATTTACGTCTTAAATATCGGTGTTGCATAAACATACCGGAATATTCTTCCTGTCGATGTATTTAACATCGGTTTGGAGAAAGAAAATTGGATTTTAGCTAAAATGTTTTTTGTTATTTACTGGTGGATAAGTTTGTACAGTATTGTATCTACAACCTGCACGTGTTGCGTGACCAATTCTATCTCTTTTATTCCAAGATTCGAATTTTTTTTTTATGTACAGAGCATGAGGTGACCTGTAGACTCACGTTTATATGTAGACAAAGACATATTCATTCCTTCCATAGCAACGAAGAAGTTAAGATTTCTACTATGCCTAATCGGTAGAAATATTTCCACCATACAAATAAACTAATTTGAATTTGAATCTGTCACTTTTTCGATTCTTTTGTCAAAAATTACGTTACCACGATGCTCATGTGCTGTGATGGACATAATTCTCTATTCGTCAGGTTTAAATACCTCTATCAATTTGCGTTTTCGTTCTTTGACCAGATGTGAACTGCCAATTAAGAGTACATAAATTCTGATGAGGCTATCAAGATCTGCAAATGAATGGGTTCTCGCTGTATGGCCTTGACTGCCAATACCAGTGATGGGTTCCAGGAATTCAGAAATTTCTAAAACGTTCGTGGTTAGCGCGCCAATTGTAACGTCCAAGTCTTCTTTAGTTTTCTTTATCGTTTTGAGAAGTAGTTATGTAAATTTTCTGTCACCGTGAGAAACTGAAAATGATCTAACGCCTCACATTTCTTTTGATTTAATGTGACTGAAAACAGCAGATAGTGAATTCGACACAATTTATTACAATGTTCAATGTTACCGTTTATAAAAAGCCCTACGTTGAACTCATCAATCACGTGCAACAAGCCCCATCGGTCACGGTCAATATCTCGCGTACAAATCAATGGTGTGTTCCGGCGCCATATTAATCGCTGTCGCGCGCATCAACGTTGCGCTTGCGCCGCCAATTTATATCTACCAGCCCTTTGAAGTCCTTCGTATTTGAAGTCGGAATTCGTTGAAAGGAGCTTTGAAATTTTCGTGTTTGTATTGTTTTGGGGTTTATTGCATGCTGTTAATTTTGTAGTTTCTCCAGAATGGGTTTTGCATTACTTGGTTTTAGGGAGAGGTATCCAATCTGAATACAGTTCGAGCTATTTTTGAGTAGATTTTATCTTTTAGGAACTGAAAGAACTTTTTGTCTGGCCTGTTGGTCTAGTAGGTAGTTAGTGGCCCTGACTGCTATGCCGGAGGTCGTGGGTCGATTCCCACCCAGGGCAAATGTTTGTGTGATGATATCACGATCATCTATAATATGTATGTATTTGTGTGTGTGTGTTGTACCAGTTGTTTAGTAACCATAACACAACCACTGCTTGGCATGGAGTAGATGGCGATGTTTGAAAGTTGTGGAATAAAATAATTTGTTTATTTTTACTCGATTGATCCTAATGAAAGTCTATAACAAATGCCAATAAAAGACTTGCTTTAGGTGTTAAGAAATCTTATCTACGTAAAGTGACATCAATAATTATAATATAGTGCTAATGGCATACAAAATTTACATAATCCATCGCTACAGGCTACCCATCAAAGCCTTCATCGTAACCAAATTATCTCCACGAAATTTCGATCGGTCAAACTACCATTTCCGCGTAAATTACATGAAACTAATTGGCGTTAACAGTTATATTTAAGGCAGGTGTAGCTACAAAATACACCGAAATGTTACTCTCTAAGGGACGGAATATAGGAAGCTATGAAAACATGCTTCATAGAAATTAGGTTGGGTCACGCTGGGCTGGTAATTAAACGAGTGTTATACCGCATGGAAAGTGGTTCGCGATAATTTGTTACAGCGTAATATCGTAACGTGTGGAGATTGTAATTATAGATGTACGTGTATTATAGATACGATGTTGTTATTTGATCATGCATGGTGCTGCAGTAAGTGATTAGTGTAAAAGTTGATACAGTTCAATTAAACAACAAATACGTTCACAAACAAATGGACAAATACGATCAGACTGGTAGCTTCAACCTAAATTTTTGTGTCTTCCGGCAGAATAATACAAATAAAAATCGGACTAAAGCATTCGTAAAGAAAAACTGAAGCGTCCCCATTGTAATACTAAAAAAGCACTTATATTGTGAATGGTCTCTTTTTGGTCGTTAAAAATCTATATAATGTCGGCCCAGGCCCTAGGGCATCCTTCAAATCCTACAGCAAAAAGTGTCATGGCACGTAGAGCAAGATATCGGGTGTCCCGTCGTACCTATATGGAACAGCACCGCACTTGCAGTGCAGACTAATCGTCTGTGAATGCCCACCTCAATAGTTTCACTTCCTTTTTTATCACGGGTTGGAAAATCCTTATGGATGTCCTCAGCCCTGGGAATGCCGGAGTGGTTTGTCAGACTCTTACTGAACAAAAGCCTCTCTGGTGTTCCGTTCCGTTTCTTTCCGTTCCTGCGACCCTGCGGTCGACGCTGGGGTCGAGGGAACGTACTATTCTTCTGCAACTCCCAGAAAAAGTTTTCCTCTCGTCTAACCTGCACCCGAAATCTGTTAAGAGACTTTTGAGCTAGTCAATGGTAGACCAATGATGATGATGATGATGATTTATGATTATTCTTTCTAAACGCAACATCTTGCACCACTTCACCATTAAGCCAAAACCGTAAATAGGCCAACACCAAAGAACAGACATTTCTTTATACGTAAACATTACGGTTTTATACACTGTTTACGGTTCCCCCGTTTTCTATTGCAATTAGTGAATTTGTAAACCGCGCTGTGTAATATGGGGCAGCGTTTAACGGAATGGTTTCAGTTGTAATTTAATGACAGTTTAAACGCGTTATCGTGTTAGTATTGTTAGAGTAAGCTGTAGTTGATTCGCTTTTCGGCTTTTTGGTCCTGGTAATATCAGTCGATTTAGGTTGAATTGCAAAATCATGATTTTGGTTATATCATCGCTTACCATCAGGTGAGATAGTGGTCACACGTGACCTTATGGGTAAAGAAAAATACTTCCTATTTACACCAATTTTAATTAACTGTTAAAATAATTATAGTAAACTCGATTTCTGGAATGTTATAAGTTTTTTTTATGGTTTCCCACGGAAATAAAGACTCGTAACGTTACACAACCCGGCCATCAGTCTACTATAGGAAAAATCGTATTGATCTTGAAATCCTACTTATCTGACTCCTACGTCTTAAATGAAGATTTAAGAAACAAATACCATTATTTACATAGGTCTTACGATACTAGAAATGAGCCTTTTAGCAGCATAAGTCCTACGTAATATCGTTGAACATAGCCAGCATTCTCTAGCAGAGTCCATATAATCTCGGCTAGTCGACCATCTGTAGGCTAATAGGCTTTTATGTAGAAAATTGTCCATTCAGTGACCGGCTGCAACCAATTTGCCCATCATCCGCGGCCCAGGATTGAATTACTTGGACCACTTGGGCCACGTGATGTAGTCCAAGTGACGAGGAAATAGCGATTTTATATGGAAATTTTGAACATGATTTATTGGTAGCATCTCATCAGTTGTAGGTATTATATAATAAACCAGAATTGCCTCTCTCGTAACTTGATAAGGTATCTCTTAGATAACTTATCGATAGTTCAGTACCTTCTGTTTGTTTGCAATAGGCTTAGCTTGATACACCTTAGTTACTTGAAAATTTTCTGGCAACGATTGAAGCCGGTATTTATTTTCCTCATATTGTAAAGAAACAAACTCACGTAAAGGTCAACGTAATGCAAAAATGTTTGAGCATTGCTTTTAACTCAAGGAACATTTCTCTGGTATTTCTCACGAAACAAGCATTTTAAATGAGAGTATTCTTTCTATTCGCCACCTAGATTATACGCAGACGTCCTCCCACTTCTTGCACCACCATACGATGTTATCCTCATCGCCATTCAAATTCCCTATTACTCAATTGCGGGCACTTATCTCGCTTCTGCGATGACAACGAGATGGTACAGAAATAGACGCCTATTTGATTGCTATTCTCGTAGATAGGCAGCCTTCTAAATTGCTCATTAACGTTCATTTGTATCTTCAATTTAGATCAGGAATTTGAATAAATATGGTAAGTAGGTAATTATTGATCGGATGTAGATATTATTTAGGATTAGGTACGAGCAGAACAATTTATTTTTCTAGAATTGACCCTGAAATATTTAATACATATTCTCAGAGAAATAACATTCAGATTTTAGGTTTAGGGACTTATTTTCACGTTAATAACCATTTTATTCCCTTATGTTTTTGTACACATTGCCTATTTCCCAAAAAAAGACCTATTCTTCCCAAAATCCCATTCAACCTGAACATTACCTTACCGACGGCCAAGATAACACGTGTCGTATGTATTGCAGCCCACCCCTCCCAAGAAACCTCCCCGGAGGAACCTGTCAGTGTCCCCCACCCACGCAAACTCCCCCTCTTCGGGGTACAGCTATGAGCTGAGACCCCATGCGAGGAGTCAGGACGATTTGGATGATATACAGGTAATTATTGTTATAGTAGGGTTGATTTGTGATAGCTTTCAAAGGATTTTTTAAGGTAAGGGATGGTTTTTAGAGTGGAAGTAGTAACCTAGTTCTGTGCCTTAATATTAAAAGAATCATTTTTTTGTTCCCGTTCTGAATCGAAATTAATAAAAAGAAAAATGACTAATTATAGTAGAAATTAAAGTCTACAGGTAGATTTTTGGATCGTTATATAACTTTTTGATAAATTAAAATGGTGTTTTGACAGATACGAAAACTGACAAAATAGAAAATAAGTCAACTTATAAATTAAATCTCCAGATAAAAAAATCATTAGATTAAAAATATCTCGGTCACCACGACGAAAGGCTTTCCTCCTTCAAAAATTTGATCAGGTGTGTGAAGGACCTCGTGGATATTCTGATTCACCATCCGTAGGTATAATAGATCCGGATTTTCGCATTTTGTATGTTCTTATCTTCGATCAATAAGTTCTAATCTACCCATTTCAAATATAATAATCTTATTCCGAAATGAACTAGTGCGCTTCACTATCATTGAAATGCATCACTGCTTACCATCAGGTGGGATTGCAGTCAAGCACTAGTTTATAATATAAAAAAAAAAACAAAAAAAATATAGAATTTCAATGCACGTACCGACCGAATGTGAAGTCATGCGCAGTGCACAAGAATTTTAATGCGGAACGGTCAATGTTAATGAGATTTAAACAATATTATTAAGTCTTGCTTTGATGTGAAATGTAATGTTGTTCGTATCAAAACGTGACCATTTATTCTAAGAGAATAGAATTTTGGTACGATTTGAACCCTTACAGGTCTTTATAAGATGTCGTTACTATAGATTAGCAGCCCGAGACTGACAACTAGTTTGGCTAAGGGGTATTATATAGGGTGACTGGTAATTAGTGACCGATACTTAAACACGTGATTGTACTCATGAATACGAATAACTTTCCCAAAGAAAGTTTTTTTTTTATACTCATTAACTTTCAATTAATTCAATTACGTCAGTACTGCACAACGGAAGCGGTGGGGGTGGTAGGGGAGCGTGTGACGCTACTACTAGTAGATTTTGCCCTTCCTGAGTCAGACTATCAGCTGATAGATAACAGGTGCGCGCGCGGGAATTTCAAACATCGTTTCTGTTATTATATTGTGTTACAAGTTATTGTGTATATAAAAAAAGTTTATTTGGGAAAGTTGTTCGTATTCATGAGTACAATCACGTGTTTAAGTATCGGTCACTAATTACCAGTCACCCTATATACCGAAAACTGGGTTGTGAAGGTCAGATTGGCAGGCGCTCCATAGAAAACACTGGTATCCAGCTGCGTCCAGTTAGAATGAAACCCGACCCTTACGTAGTTGGGGAAAGGATACACAGATAGTGAAAGTCTTTGTAAAATGGCTGCCGATAAAACTGAAAACATTGCAAACGTTCAATCCTTTGACTCGATGGCAATGGAGATGCTTACTTTCAGAAATGAACAGCAATAAGCTAGTTAAAGAAAATGTCAATAAGTTAGAACACGATTTCCCGAGTATTAGAAGACGTCCCTAAAATGCCCAATTCTTTGTTACAGGGTGCTAAACACTACCTCAAACACGGTCGATCGGTGGACCAATACGTCGACGGCAAACTATCCTACTCGGAATACGAAGAGAATCACAACTCTCCCCGAGTAGCCCCAGTTCCTAACCCAAGACCAAGTCTTAAGCATCGCTCACAACCAGTCGCCATCACGGCTATGTACGAAAACGTCGTCATTAAAGAACAGAACCCCAGAAGAAAACTTAGAAGAAACAACTTTGTCCCTTCCAACGAGAACTATGAACAGAGAATGAATGACAACAGAGTAAGAAAATACTCGAACCAAGAGAAGTCTTCCTTAGAAAGTTTGTTAGACGATCAGTCAATGAATAGTCCTAGCGATTGTGAGCGGTATTATGAGGGGAAGAGGGCATCGATTCCGTTGTCGCCGACGCATTATGAGCAACCACCGACGCCTGATCACCCGCCTCCTTCAGCCAGACAGGCTGAGAACTGCATACATGACAGGATCAGGCCTTTGAGCCAGGTTAGTCCGAAGTAGAACTGCTATTGTTTGTACAAGTTGTTTACGACTTCAGTTTATGGAAATGAAAAATAAACTATCTTCATTTTTATCACAATAGTTTATCAAATATCGATACTCATATCGGTTTCCAAAAGACAGTTCTTGAAATTTTTGGTTTAATATAGGTAGATAATCATGTATTCTGACTCATTTTTGTAAATATTTAGATTCTGTGCTTTTTATGTGAATGTCTAGGATATTGATTGTCTTTCTATTCAAACAAAAAATACCTTCGATGGTAGTGTAGATTAAAAACATTACTTTGTGTGACTAACCCTACCTATTTATAACAATGGAAACCCTTATGATTACAGACGAAATTATCATTCCTATATTCTGAAATTAGATGCACATAAACATCTAAAACTCCGTATTTAACCACCTGTATGAATTAGGCACCCTTAAAAATTTAACCAAGCACAAAACACTTATCTTGCATGAGCATGTAACTAGAAATTTTATTTATTTTAATTTAATAAATCATTTAAGTTATTTTAAAACATTTCAGCTTATTATGGAGGTTGTAGAAGAGATAAGAATTAGAAAAAAGTCGCAGGGTGACGTAGTGAATAGCTGAAGATAATAATATTTTTTCAAACGGCTTCTCTGTCTAGCGCCCTAGTCTTTGACTCCTATTTATAAAAGTTAAGAGAAATGACGAGTCTCTGTTGCCATCTCATTTTATTCTATTGAAAATGACCATGGTAGAAAGAGACCGAGTTTGTTATTGTAGTTTCCTTAAAAGGGGTTTATTTTTCACTTATGGTGCTCTAAAGTTATTATTAAAGATTATATATTAGTGTTGTCTGTAAATAGAATATTTTATTTGCTTAAGTATTTAGTAAGGTGCTATTTTTATTTGTAAACTTAGATTTAAAATCGTTTTGTGGAATGTGCAGTTATAAAATATTATTTTGGAGTGTACAAAATAAGGTGAAAACTTTTACGATAAAGACAAAAAGGTATTGCTATTTTCATGAGTAGAATCATTAACAAATTATTTGTTTGTTATTTCTATTTTTAAAATGACGCATGTATCAATGATCTGGGAAAATACATAACTTTTTTAGACTGATTTGATTATGGGAAAAAGCTATGAACTCTTTTATTTTAGGCCAGGACATCAAGCTATCCCAATGTGTCAAATTTCTTTGATAGTTTTTCTGCTTTATTACAAATTGATTAAAGTTCATGTTCAATTGGGAAAGTTTGACAGTTTAGGATAGCTTGATGTGCTGGTGTCTGTACCTAAGTACATATTTGAATTTCTGGAGCATTGTTATCTTTTACATTGATTTATTGACATAGATTTAGCGCTTCCAACGATGCATTTATAACCAATTAATTTCTGTTTTACCTACCTACCGAATTTACAAAGCATTTAATGCAACGGCATTTTACAAAACGGTTTTACAATCCCTATGTATAGACGCCAGCACATCAACCTACCCCAATGTGTCTTTGATAGGTTTTCAACTTCATTCTGCATACAATAAGGTTCATGTTAAATTGGGACAATTTGACAGTTTTGGGTAGGTTGATGTGCTGGCGTCTGTACTAGTAAGTGTTATATTTTACCTACATGACAGTATATTCAGTAGCTAGTTATTATTTCCTTAGTTTTTAATTTCATTCATTGTAGTTTGAGTATTATATTATGTTGCAATCGGAAAGACAATCGGACTGAAGTTACAACTACCTACCCAAAATGTATCGGACGAAATGTGAAATTATATTTTTAGTGTAAGCGATTTATTTAAGGCTTTCTGTATTAATTTTTATTTTATTTAGTTTCGCAATAAAATTATATTTTATGTGATTTTGTTATTTTATTATTTGCGTATCACTGTTTTGCTTAGTTGTTTAGTGCTAGATGTTTCCCTAAATCACGTTTTTTATTGTTAGTTTGCACATTATGAAATAAATGGCTTGACTTTATCAGAGCGCCTGATCGAATGCACCCTGCAACACGTAATTTACCTAAACGTTGCTTTTCAGTAGTCTAGACTGAATTTACGTTAAAACTATTCTAATAGATAAGTATCGTAAATGATTGATGTAAATGATCCCTAATTACTTTGAATAACATTTTAAATATTTTGGGATTTAATGATCTGAAATCTTAATGGCCGCTAAAGTTAGGCGAGATCCATTCGCCTGCGCATATCCGAATAGCAATAATATTTCGGCCGACTGGTTGCAGTGCCTAGTCTCACTCGTCATTGAGTAACAAAGCCAATTATTTGTTATACTTATACATATCCGTAGTTTTATCAAAGATATTTGAGAATACTTACAGCTTTAAGATTTGATATAATTTACAGATTTGATTATTCTTTATTAAGTAACTGATTATGATTTGTTGAGGTTCACGCTAGTTTTCTTTGGCACAGTAGGTTAAAGATAAATCATTTATTTTAATTTGGCCATTTAAGAACCACTTTTGAACGTCAAACTTTCAAGTTAAATAAAAATAATAATTCTAATTGCCCCTTACAAAAGATAGTTTTGAAAGGAGAATGGGAATGAAACTCCAAACTTTCTCTTTTTAAAATAGGTAGTGTTTTTTTTTACAATATTAAGTATATACAATAATAAATACATTACTAAAATAAATTAAAGTATGTGGAAACAATGCATTTTATTCATTTTAAACATCATGTTTCACACAGACATTTACTGCTTAAGACCTACACAATCGATATCTAAATAGAAATCGTGTAGGTTTTTTTTTCTTAATAACCGGGTTCGATTCCCGAACGGAGTACAGATGTTTTTGAAAATGTATGAATGTAGTTTTTCTTGTTATTAAAATCGATGACATGGTTCCTAAGAACAGATCTTCGTATGTCTTATAGTTTCAGACTTTCCCATACTGACCGACTTGAATGAGACACCCTGTATAAGTGAATATGATGATCTAGAATAAAAAACTAACTAGGTACACTACCTACGTCGTATTCAAGTTACCAACTATGTTTTGTATCATTGTATGTAGTCCGATTTCGCATCTAGATAGGTATCCCAGAAATACAACCAAAGTTAGTGAAACATTGTTCAAGTTTTGAAACTAATTGTGCAGCGCCGTGACAGGCATATTCAGGCCACCTCCCTCTGCGGTATCTGCAAATTGGTACTAGATGGCACTGGTTCGCAATCTGTGTGAAGTCATGTTGAGTTCCATAGCTCAACACGGCTCCGCACATATCGGGTATTGTAAATCTGGATAAAGTCGTGTGGAAGAATTTCCTGCCCTTGTTCTAAAGTAACATAGAACAAGGGCAAGAATCGTCGGCGTTACATGGAAACTAGGAAGTTTATTCCCTAATAACTCCTAGTAAGCCCTTTTTAACCGACTTCAAAAAAAGGAGGAGGTTCTCAATTCGACGGTGTTTTTTTTTTTTTTTGTGTTTGTTACGCGATTACTTCGCCATTTATGGACTGATTTTCAAAATTCTTTTTTTATTTGTTAGGGTATGCTAGCAGATTGGTCCCATTTGTATCAAAACTCATATCTGATGAGGGATCCTTGAGGAATAGAGGGAACTCCTAAAAAAATATAGGTACACACGTACTGATTTTTACATTTTTAGTAACAAATCAAGCATTTTCATTCAGAAAATATCATTTTGTGAAGAGGACCTGATGAAGAAGACTTGCGACGGAACTCTTCAACGCATAACAGCAAATTATTCGCGATTGCTATAGTCAGATGTCTATGCAGAGTTCTTGTATTTCCATAACATAACATTACGTCTTTCTATTTTAAAAGGGGCCCGGCAGAGATGTACAGATTAATGCTTAGAAAGAACTTCTTTAGCAATTGTTAACCAATTTCAATGATTCTTTTAAGTTTAAAAGACCTTCTTTCCATACGAAGAAACTAATAGTAGTCGGTGGCCAATAATGAACGAAACAAAACCACCAAAGCCACAGACTTCCGAAACTGGAGTTATTTTTCACCTGTTAGTGTTTTTTTAAGAAGTCGGTTTTTTTTTTTTTGTAAAAAAGTTTTTAGCGCGAGGGATTTGCGGCCATGTACCACACAGCTGCATGGGTAGATCTTCAAGTTATGTAGCTTGCCGAGGTTAGTTTGCGAATTGGTGACCAATGTGACTATCCACTACTTTCTGAGACCTCTCTTTAAAATGTTGTTATGGTGTTGGTTCCGGTATGTCATTGGTAGATATTCAAAAGTTACGACTAGGCAGAAACCTGAACGTCTGACGATCAATCTAACTAAGGGGTAGACATCGTGTTTTCAATACCTACTCTATTTTAATTAAGCTGCATCCAGTAAAAATAAAAGCTGAACCCATCACAGTGGGAAATACGTTAGCGGGATGATCAGGCCTACAATGATTTAATTTAAAATATTCAATAGAGGATACAGAGGGGTCTTTATGTAGATAATAAGTAGGTGCCTACCATCTATTATAAAGCCAAAAGAAAACAAGAAATAAATAGGTAGTATACCTATTTATCGCGGAATATTAAGAGTATAGAGCTTATAGTAATAAGATAGGTACCTACCTATGTTATCCCCGATATTTTTCGTGGCTAGAAGTAGGTAGTAAACACAATTAATACTTAGGTACTTAATAATGAACGAAATCAATAATGTTTTTAATCCATTAAGTGGGTACTTATATCAAATTGACACTCTTCTGAAATGTTGCTTCAATGCGATAAAACAAGTGCAATACTTCTCAAAACTGTAAGTACGGTAAGTAAAATCAGATGCATGTTTCGGCCAACTTTATAAGTTTGGGCTGAAAAGAAAACAATCTGTTTGATATTTCGAAATATCCCAGTCAGCTGTCTCCTATTAGCAATAAAATGCTCATTAATACTATATTTTATAGCACCATATCTTTCCCTATCATATTTATTGAGGCTATCACCAAAATGGTCGCTACTTTATGTCTCGAACGCCACACCTCTTAGTGTTTTATTAGGTAGGTACTTACCTAGTTTTATTTATTTTTGGCGAAGCGCGTACCTACCTAATAGTAAAAGATGGAAGGAGTAAAGGGAGGCCTTTGCCCAGGAATGAGACACAGCAGACTACCACAAATTGTAACATTGACCCAATACACGAACCTTATACCTCCAAAGATATTATAAGTAAAGAGGTGTAGATAGGTTACTTAAACCACATTCGATCTTCAAAAACGGTACACTAACGCACACACGCGTCCGCTGGGGCGCGACGCCACACTGAGGTGAAATGTGGCTTCTCCTTTCTACACCTTTTTATCATTGCCCTATACTATTTAAATGACGTTGAAAATCTATCAAAACAACTTTCTGCCTAGTAATCGCAACCACGAATACCAAGCATGGTGACCAAAGGGTTCAAACCCTGGCAATAAATTCATATCCACCCCACTCCACTCTATAAGACTTAGGTAAACGTAACTGGCGAAATATCCATGAACTGCATCTGTTTACCCCTTTAAGCGATATAGGCGTCATGCCATGTTACCTGATCTATGGACAATGATCATATTCATCATGTATGGCCACTTAATTCGATCCCACGTTCACACGCATCTAAAAAGTCGTTTCCGATTAGGTTAGAATGCATTTAAATTAAAACGATGTAAAACCTCGTTTTTGACAACTGCGGTTAATTAAAATCGGTCATCGCCGTTACTTAATCAAGAATGTTAACGGAATCACTTTCGGACATAGCTCTTACCTTAGTTCTCGCAAAGTGTATTTCATTATCTGGATGATTCATGAATAGCAGCCAGTCTATTTTGTAAAACACACCCAGTGGAAATGAGTGTGAAATAAAGACGCAGTTTGGTGTCATCCCAAATTAATGCTAGCGGTTGACAGATCACTTCGCCTACATCTAAAAATCTATGTACAGGGTGTTTGGCAGAACGTTGAACATACGAAAATGGTGGACAGATGGGGTCATCTGCTACTTACTCAGCCCTAACTTATTTGGCCCTTGCCCCTTGGATATTTAAAAAAAAAATATTCTTTCTTCTAGTTTCACCTTTGCTTTATTCAGATGTTAGCTAGAAAAAAAGTAAAGAGTCCTCAAACTTCCAGAAAGATGTAAAAAATACTTAAATCTTAATTTCAACCAGCATTTAAAAAAAAACAAAAGTGATTGAGCAGTTCCAATTATAGCAAAACATCCCTAGTGTGACCCCACGTATCCACCATTTTCGTGTGTTCTACGCTCTGCCGAACACCCTGTAGAATAGAATCTTTATTACTCAAGAAGTGGTTACAAGATTGTGTGAAGTCCCTGAATCCTGTGCTAGGTAATAAACCTGTGTTACAAGAGCAATTACCCTCTCCCATTAGGAGATATTTTAATAATCTTATGCATTAAGATTAACAATATTAGAATTTACAACTATGGTAACAATAATAGAAAAAAAAAGTTAAAACAACAGCAACAAAAAATAGTGCAGACGATGATAGTAGGTATATTTCTTGCCTAGGAATTCAAGTCCCGTTATCTATTGTATGCCTTCACTTGACATAACTCTTAGGAAAATGGGCCCAGTACCGACGTAAGTATTGCTCTTAAGATGCATTTATAATTAGGTATAAGTAATCGAAATCCTTCAAACTGCACCGCATGGTAATGACATTAACAGCGTTTACAATATTATAAATATGAAGTTTCTGCCTATTCATTGATATTTTCTCATACCAGGAATACAAACGAAGGTCGGGCCTTCGCGATAGTCAGACGGAGACTGAGGTGAACCTCCTTCGAGCAGCATCAGCAGCTTCAGTGGCCAGTGGAGCTACTGACAGGAGCGGGAACACGGACAACTGCGTCGAAGAGTACGTGTGCGATGTGCCTTTTGCTGGTGAGTGATTTTTAATTCTTATTTTACGGCTACCTTGGCTTATTTGAAAATACTTCGAATTTATATGCCCCTGTCGAAGGTTTGACGATACTTCAAGACCGCAACGTGTTTTTTTCAGCTCTGACTAAAGTTCTTCGTGGTATCTTTGTGTATCTACTTCGTAATACAATAAGTCACTACATCACTAGTCGGCTACATCACTCCACGAAGGTAGAGGAGGTCGTAGAGTATATTAAGATAAAGACCAATTTCATCCTGAGAGTCGAAAGTTTGGAGTCGCGCCACAAGATCAATTTTAAGTCTTTTGTGGTGCGGGTTCCAGCCCACCATCTCGAGACTTTTATGAAGGAGGAATTTTGGCCGACGGGTGTCGTGTATCGTCGTTTCCGCGGAAGGCTACATGACACCACGACTCAGCGCAATGCGTCGCCGACCATACGTAGCCATTAATTCTAACTTAATTTATATTTCCTATGTATTAGCTTATTATTGTATTAGATTATAGTGTTTATTTTGTTTATATGGGCCACAGATGCCTGAATTAAAGAGTTATTATTATTAAGTAAACATTTGGCTTATCACATCATTGTACAGATTTTGAACAGTGCTATTACTTTCAGGTTCAATTTTAGACACATATGAATTCGTAATCAGAGTTTTATTAACAGATTTTTTATCATTAACTCTTGGCGTTGTGCCAGAAGATGTTTCATCCGCCTTTTATCACATGTAAACTTTAAATACCTAGGTTTTATTGTGCTATGAAGGCATGCCTCTGATCTCTCATTGAGTCATGCTCGATTCTTCGTTTGTTTTGTTCAACATTGGGATCTGGAAATAATCCGGAAGCGTACGTAGGTAACAGTTGTACACAACACGGCTTTACGATGTGTACTGGCGATTGTTAGCTTTACCAGATATCAAACATTGCGAAAACTTTACCGCGATCTGGAAGGGAACAATGGTGATTTGATTTCGATTTTACGTGCGTCGAAAAAAAGTCACCCCGTTAAAATTTAAATGAAGTACAGTGACAATGTCTAGCATTAGTATGACAGGTTTTTTAATGATTATTAATCAACAACAAGTTACAAACATATCAATACCACAGCAGCACAAACCATCGCGGGTTTAACAGCAGTATGTCAGAAGCGACAACTCGGTGTCAAAAACATATTTTTCGGCGAATAACAAATAATCAATACATACCAAGGTCAATTCATTAAACAAGAAGACACTTTCTATGTCGTACCGTAATACGATCTAAAAAGTACCCCCTTAGATAGCACTCTCGAACAATTCTTTGCATAAATTTTCTTAAAGATGTCTACAGGCAAATCATTAACAGTTCAATTCCCCTTCACTTTATCGATATTTCCATGGAAAGATTTTAACAGGATCATAGAGCTGATGTCCTTACTCAAGTGTAATAGGTACACCCTTTAGATATCAATTCATTAAACACCGATAGGACACCGGTGTCTGCGCTGTCATTGTCTTTATATTGTGTCTCTAATTGACACGATTGAAAGGGCTTAATTCACCGTTCCTGACATCACGACACTGTCTTTTCCAGTGTCACTATATTGATAATTTGTAAGTTTTTATGCTGTAGGTACCTACAGTAAAGAGTATTCAATTCTATTCTGCGCAATTGTGCCGATGGGCTATGTGTGCAACACTCCCATAGTAACATACCCATCTACAATAAAAATCAACTACGAATAACTTGAATTTCGTCACATCGGAGTGCAGCTTTTTGCGCGTTTTTCACAATTTTTCGTTGTTTACAGTACAAACAGCAGTGGAACGCACCACTACCCACGCAGACGGTAAACAGACGTATATTGTTCACCACAAAACTCCAGTCAAACATTTCACCGATGCACTGTCCTGTTTGCTCATACAAGTCGGTTTTTTGACATTTTTCGCCCCTATAAACTTTTGTGGGATCGTTTGACGGGTTGGGAGTTCTGTGACAGGAAATATGATTGGAAAATATATTTGAATATTTGCGCTTTTATGTACTTAAACGATGTAGGGTTGCTTTGGATGCTTTGCGACACTGCGTAAGGGTAACTTATGCTTAATACTTTATAAGTGGGATTTGCCCAATAGCACAGGCGTCCGTCGACCTGGCGATCAAGTCGTGAAGTCAAGTCGTCTCTTAACATGAACCCACCTCAGACAAAGGCATATTTAGCTTAGTTAACAAGAGCAGCAGTTTTGTAATAACACTCTGTGAAAATGTAGAGAAGTGAAGAGAATTTTAACCATAATTCCATACTAATGTTAGACATTGACAGTTCACTTGAATCAAATTTTCACGCGGTGATGTTTACAGAATCGACCGGTAGTAGTGATGTGAAACCCGCACTTATTTTATTTTTATTTTCTTATTTTCTTTTCTTTGGGTGGCTTACAGCTAACAATACAAAATTAATAGCGAGTTTTTCAACGACAAGCCATTTACAAGCCTCCACAGTTGGCAGTAAACTAATGCTGCTTAAACTAATGAATAAGCATAAACACTCATACAAATAAAGACACAATATAAACCATTAACTAAGCCTAATATAAATGGCTAAACTTAGTATACTTATAAATAATATAAACTAAGAATATAAAATTAGGTACCTGCCTGCATAGGCAGGAAAGCAGGCGTACACGCTACTAATATTCAGCAACAGTGATGCGTCTTTTAGATCTTACAACTTAATAACTTACTAGACGTAAGCTTTTAAAAATCCTATATTAATTATGTTTGGTGTAAATTCAAACTTCAACGATTCGCGACTAAATAGGACGCACAAAATATATTGCTAAGCTGTTAAAGCTTTAACGGCTTTCAAGTTCGACGGTTGCATTTAGCATAAATTTATATTCCTATCGACTGCCCCATACAGTGTTAAGTCTATTATCATCTACCTTAACAAAATAACACACGAATATGATAATTGGACAATAAAGGGTCATCATTGAAGGTGTATACAGCACTGTCACACTTCCAAGAGAGAATCGTGGACGGCTTTCACGAAATTGATTATGCACTAAACGGTATTATGCCACAGATGTGACCCTGCGGCTTTTCGTTCCCATGGATATTATGTACCTCTAGCAGTGTCTGTTCCATTCGTGGTAACGGTTCTTCTTATTAAATATTTAATATGAAATTGTTCTGAAGCCGTGCTGTATATAATAGACAATGGTGCGGAAATATTTGCATTTTAGATGTCTGCAGTTTGCGATAGGTAATGGTTGTTGCCGTAGGAGTGTTAAAAAAAACTATTTCTGTTTTAGTAATTATTGGCTACTATGCACAATCCGCGTGTAGTCATTCATACCAAATGTGGTATAAATGACTACAAACAGGTGGTGCGTTGACTAAAGAAATCAAGAATTTTAGCATGGGTATCCATTTACGTGAAAATTTTTGGTACGTTCCACAAAAGAGACAGCTTTTACAAGGGCCATCAGATATACCTACCTCTTTTTTTCTTAGCAGTTATACATATTTCCAGATAAAAACAAAATTAAAATATTGAAAAATAAATAGTTTATATACAAAAATCCAAGACGACCCTGACGAACTTATCTTGTGTTGATAATACTTGAATCGTTCCTAAGTGCCATACATAACAGCTACGAAAGCTTCAATAGCAAAATCGACATTGATCACTAATGAAGAAATACGAGTTCATTTCAAAACTAAACTCAACGCTATGTTCTTAACATACATACTGACAGCCTCACCTTCGAAACCACAAATCCCATACTCTTATACAAAGTGTCAAACATTTCGAAATTTTACCCATGCTTCTATCCGTTGAATGATTACCATCGCCTCATTCCCATTGGTATGCATTATAAATCGGCGTCTATGCCACGGAGGCAATTACTTTTTTACTCACCAATCAATCTCTATCAAGACAAGCCGCTAATGGCAATAACCAGACTTAGTAGGTAGTTGGGCAACTGGGCTGCAGCTGTAGCTACTAAAGATACTTACAGTAGCCCGCACGTAGCCTTGAACTGATAATGATCATCAGCCTAACCTTGTCCCAGCTCTACAGTGTGCTTTTGAAATGATGGGCAAAATTTTCAAAGGCTGGTTCTTACCCATGAATATGAACAACTTTTACTAAGGAACCAACTTGGAAATCTCGAAAAAAAATGTGCTGTTGCTTAAAAAGTTTGATTTCTACGCGACCGACTAAAGACAGACTGTATTGCTATCAGCGTGAGTTCAATTTTCTAATGTAATGTGCCACTCTTGAAGTCATCGGTTCACCTACCATCGAATCTTGTATACATTTGGTACTTATAACTTTGAAGTAGTATGTATATTTTTGAAGTAGTATGTATATTTGGCAATACTAGACCGCTGACTGCGGTAGAGGCCAACTCTACCGCTATTATAATGGCAGACTCTAGCTTTTGAGTGACACTCTTACATACAAACAAAAACTCAAATCTTTTCTCTTGATAATATTAGTAGATAGATGTAGATAAATAATTCTCAATGTCTATCTGAGTAGGTAGGTACTATTGAAAAGACAATATTTTTTTTAATGTGTAGCGCAAAGTGAACTTTATTTGTGGGTGTTACAGTTACTTATGCAAGGAAATATGTTTGTTAACATTTTTGAAAGCTAAATTGCAAACGTAGAATACAGCCTATACGTAGAATAAAGTCCATATTCAGGCGCTACTAATAAGATTTCTCCTTGCGTTGTCTCACGATTTGTATTGAGTTTCGGTGGGATTATGATAGCATTTAGGTAAGCGACGTGAAACAATTTATTGTTAAATGTTTCAACTGTAGATACCACAGATATAGATATACCTAGATAACGCAAGAGCAACTAGGTTCGCGTGCCACTTTGCGTGCCCAGCTTACGTACAAAAATCGTAAGTGGTCACTTTCGCGCTCCGTTTCCTTCCATCGGTAAGTCACTTTGTGATTAATATTATGCGTAATTAATTTATTAAACCATTATTTTAAATCTAATACCCTCAGTGATAAATGGTATTACCAAATTTGAGAAAAACAAAACATTCGTATTACATTGCGTACAGTCAAAAAATGGCACGCTTGGTTTTCATACAGATCGTGATAATTGCGTTATCTAGGTCTATCTATATCTGTGGTAGATACCCATTTAATGTGTCTTAAAGTGTCGTTTTCTAAGTATTTAAGCACGTTAAGCTGTTGGTCCCGGCTGTCATTTGTAGATCATTGACAGTCGTTATGGGTAGTCAGAAGCCCAAAAGTCTGACAACCAGTTTAACCAAGTATTACTTACGAGTTACCTAGCCACTAGGTTCGGAAGCCAGATAGACAGTTGCTCCATGTAAGATACTGGTATTGCACCCGGTTACACTGGAAGCCGACTTTCTAAGTTCATCTTAGTACGAGTAAAACGTCGTGAGGAAACCTGGACTTATATTTAATAGAAGTTTGAAATCGCCAATCCGCCTTGAGCAAGCGTGGTGATCAATACTCGTAAAATCGTCTCTTCTCGGTATGGGAAGAGGCCTTTGCCTTGCAGTGTGACAATAACAGCTTTGTAATTTAGTAAAGTCAGTCATGCTCAAAGGGAGTTATTATGAAGGACTTAACTTTTTCGACTTCTATTCTATTTCACTTCTTAGTTTTAAAATGATATAGGTGCTAAAAATGTAATAGATAAATATTCATGTTTTCCTCAACAATTTGACGTCATCAGAAACTTAAGGTAGATACCTATAACCACCTCTCACTAACACCATTGAGTTCCCATAATCACAGGGCTCTGGGCCACGTATTTTTATTAAGTCTGACCTTTATATTTCCATAATAACTTTCAATATAGGTGTAATGTTAAAGGTAATTGATATAATTTGCGTCTGTACACCTCGCTGTGTTAGTTTCTACACGCGAGAACCAGGTAATTGTAGGTCTTTAAATTTGAAAGGAGTAATTTAAGGTTGAATTATACTATGTTATTGAGAGAGATTTTTAGCTTGACTTAGTGGAATACATAACTAGAAGAGAGACGATATTATAGGTTATACCTACTATACGTCATCGTTAGCGTGTCCGTGAACTTAGCAGATCATTTCCCAGCAGAGCATGAAAAAAACGGAGTTCTATTCGCATGCAGCATAGTTCTAGAGTTCCCTATACTTTTCAGGAATAGTTCTGGCGTTTTTGCCTGAAAAAAGTAATATGAAAATATGATCTGCTAACTTCCGGTAGCAGATCATTTTTTCCAAAACTAAAATTTTAAAATTAATTTAGGAGCACAAAAACGACATAAATAGTTCCTGATAGGTTTAGGAAATAGTTCTGTTAATTTCACCTTTCTGGGTTTCAAAGCCATATGTTTATATAGTACTATTATATATCTATTTGAAATCGAGGAGTTCTCGTTCCTGAAGGTTTTTTTTATATTTTTTTAGTATTAATAACTGAAACACTAATTTTACTACATTTTTGTTGAATGTTCAATCTTCACCCATGCTCTGCTGATAGTTACGTGAGACTGCTGGGTTTTAAAGCCATATGTTTATAAAGTACTGTTACATATCTATTTTAAATCGAGGAGTTCTCGTTCCTGAAGGTTTTTTTTATATTTTTTTAGTATTAATAACTGAAACACTAATTTTACTACATTTTTGTTGAATGTTCAATCTTCACCCATGCTCTGCTGATAGTTACGTGAGAGTTCTGGGTTTTAAAACCATATTTTTATATAGTACTGACATAAAGCTATTAGAAATTGAGGAGTTCTCATTCCTAATAATTTTCTTAATATTTTATTGGTATTTTTGACTGAAACACTAATTTTCCTACATTTTTGTAGAATTGGTAATCTTCACCCATGCTCTGCTGATAGTTGAGTGAGAGTTCTGGGTCTGAATACCTTATGCTTGTATAGTGCTGTTATATATCTATTTGAAATCGAGAAGTTCTCGTTCCTAAAGGTTTTCTTTATATTTTTTCAGTATTTTTAACTGAAACATTAATTTTACTTAATTTTTGTACAATGTTCAATCTTCACCTATGCTCTGCTGATAGTTACGTGAGAGTTCTGGGTCCTAATCTCTTGTGTTTGTATAGTGCTGTTATATATCTATTTAAAATCGAGGAGTTCTCGTTTCTGAAGGTTTTCTTTATATTTTTTTAGTATTTTTAACTGAAACATTAATTTTACTTAATTTTTGTACAATGTTCAATCTTCACCCATGCTCTGCTAATAGTTGAGTGAGAGTTCTGGGTCTGAATACCTTATGCTTGTATAGTGCTGTTATATATCTCTTAGAAATCGAGGAGTTCTCGTTCCTGAAGGTTTTTTTTATATTTTTTTAGTATTTTTAACTGAAACACTAATTTTCCTACATTTTTGTAGAATTGGTAATCTTCACCCGTGCTCTGCTAATAGTTGAGTGAGAGTTCTGGGTCCTAATCTCTTGTGTTTGTATAGTGCTGTTATATATCTATTTAAAATCGAGGAGTTCTCGTTTCTGAAGGTTTTCTTTATATTTTTTTAGTATTTTTAACTGAAACATTAATTTTACTTAATTTTTGTACAATGTTCAATCTTCACCTATGCTCTGCTGATAGTTAAGTGAGAGTTCTGGGTTTCAAATTCTTACGTTTGTATAGTGCTTATATTTGTTTATTTGAAATTATGGAGTTCCCATTCCTGAAGGTTTTCTTTATATTTTTTTAGTATTTTTAACTGAAACATTAATTTTACTTAATTTTTGTACAATGTTCAATCTTCACCCGTGCTCTGCTGATAGTTACGTGAGAGTTCTGGGTTTCAAAACCTTTTGTTTATATATTACTAATATATAGCTATTAGAAATTGTGGAGTTCCTATTCCTAATGATTTTCTTTATATTTTATTGGTATTTTTGACTGAAACACTAATTTTCCTAAATTTTTGTATAATGTTTAATCTTCTCCTATGCTCTGCTGATAGTTGAGTGAGAGTTCTGGGTCTTAATCTCTTGTGTTTGTATAGTGCTTTTATATATATATTAGAAATCGAGAAGTTCACATTCCTGAACATTATTTATTTTTTATTTTTTTGGTATTTTTGACTGAAACACTAGTTTTTCAAAATTTTTGTTCTATGTTCTATATTCACCTATGCTCTGCTGAAATGTGATTGAGAGTTCTAAGTTTGAATCTGTTGCGTTTTTATAGTTATATTATTAAGTTATCAGGAATAGTGGACTTTTTAATCAGCCACGTTATTTTAAAAATATTTTTATGCTATTTACTTAAGCACTAGTTATTTCTCTATATTTTTTCAAAGTTTAATCTTCACACATGCTCTGCTGATACTTGTGTGAGAGTTAGTTACCTGTTTTTGCTGTTTTTCAATAGTCCTTTTATTTCATTACTACTTTCTATCATAATCACGTATTAACATTCACTTATTATGTAATTGAGGGCTGATTTACGTAAATGATCGACTAATTCTCTGTTCTATTTCAATGAACATTTTAATTTTTTTTCGTGGTGAAATTAACAGAACTATTTCCTAAACCTATCAGGAACTATTTATGTCGTTTTTGTGCTCCTAAATTAATTTTAAAATTTTAGTTTTGGAAAAAATGATCTGCTACCGGAAGTTAGCAGATCATATTTTCATATTACTTTTTTCAGGCAATAACGCCAGAACTATTCCTGAAAAGTATAGGGAACTCTAGAACTATGCTGCATGCGAATAGAACTCCGTTTTTTTCATGCTCTGCTGGGAAATGATCTGCTAAGTTCACGGACACATCGTTAGCTCCCTTTTACTAACTATGTTGGGGCAAGCTTCCAGTGAAATCAGATGCAACTTACCAGCATTTTACAAGAATCGACTGCCAGAGTCTGCCCTCGGCGACCCAGAAACTGGATAACATTCTTTTGGTTAGGTTGCATTTTAGACTTTAGGGCTCCTGACTGACTGGGTACCTAGGTACCCGTTACGACTGTCAAAGATCTATAAATGTCAGCCGAAGCATGTTACTTAGTTCGATGCACTGAATTCTTGGATGACGGCTTTTGATGGGTCTTTTTTACACTATATCCAATGCAAACCTATATTTAGATCCAAACCTACGGCGTGATTACTACCTGTGGATACAGTGATGGCTCTGTAGAATTTTTATACCTATGTCACCACTTTAACTCCTTTTTAAGTGGTGATATAGGTATAAATATTCTATGTGGTCCCGATAGCTAATTTATAAGGTGCACACGGCTACATATCAAGCAATACAGTAATTACCAGTTTAAGCTTATCTTGAATTTTAAAGGATTTCCGTACAGTGATATTATGGTCAGTTTATAGTAGACATTTTTAGCTTCATAATATGTAACCGTGTGAAGTGTACCTACTCGGGTGTACGCCGTGATGGTCCAGTATCTAATATTGTCATGGCCTGGTAAGCTCGATGATCAATACTCGTGCCTTCTCTGTATAAGAAGAGGCCTTTACCCTGCATCAGGCTCTCATATACTACTAGGCTCTTGCGTCACAAGTCACAAGTTCCATGCTTATTATTTTATTGACGTGTCTGTTAGCTCAATGTGGTTTGTACTTACCTCAATTACTATGTGAGCAAACATCAATATCAAACACCACAGACATTCCTGTGCGTCGCCATTGTGGTTATGGCAGGCAGAAATGTTAACGAACATAGCTACATAGTCAAGTACCAAACTTGAGCTTTGATTGGTACTTGTAATGTTTCCTCAATCAATTTTAAGAAGCAGGTACTCGTACCTTAGTAGTTGCTATCTGCCTACTTTCTGTTTAACGAGTTTTTAACTTGTGCTATTATAATGCCCAATTATTTATGCTTCGGAATAATGAGATAGAAGTGATTAGCGTTCAAAAAGCGTGTGAGCTCTAAAATGGCGCGTCGCAGTCATCTTGTTTTTTCTTAAGTTCTCTTAGTTACGCTTGCTTCTATTTGACACGGCTTTGAATACCGTGAATTGTGTGATATACGTGACTTGACAAAATCTTTGTCCGGTTGACTATTAAGTGTAGACTGATAGTTTTTTTTAATACTGACAATCGCAATACATTATCGGTGGAGTAGGAAATGCTAAGATTTATTTTGAAATATATAAAAAATGTTAGGATATTTGTATCAAAAACAATTTAAATTAAAGTTTTGCCAATTTTGTACTCATTGCTTAAAATTATGATTGCAATACAGATTCGCACAAAGTGGAAATTATCTTTTTTAATTTAGAAAATTCTCGTATCCTCCGAAATGGCTTAACGAATCTTATGATATTTTGTGTGGTCTATTCAGTAGGTTTGAGAGTAAAATGTGAAACAATAAATCAAAACAAGTAAGTAACAAATTGATTCTAAGGTGGAACGAAGTTTGCAGTGGGCAGCTAGTAATGGTATAATTTTCCACAAACTCTAAGACCACTAATTATAAAAATAATACCGCTCATATATTTTTTTAACAGTAATTAGAACCGAAACATTCCTCTACGTAACCGCTAATGGCATTTCTAACTAATCGTAGCGTCATTTTACCATGCCTACGGTACACGGTGGTAACTTTATTACCATATCTCGTGCCTCCATTAGACAGGCGTCATTCATTGGCCGCCGCCGTATGCGCGTGCGACGCGGTAATATTACGAGAACTTTGTAATTCTCGCTGTTGGAGTTTATTACAGTTATTGTGAGGTTGTTTGGTATGAAGCTGTTGAAATATTGGGAGGTTTGGCTAATAATTGTGTCAATTAAAAGATTTGAGGTTTGAGTTTTATTTGTATTGCTCTTTGTTGTCTTTCGAAATTTAAGCTAAGTCAAAGTAAAGTCATTTATTTGCATAAGAACATCTTATGGCACTTTTGAACAACAAAAACTTAAAGTGACATTGAATCGTAAAGTGATTCTAGTTACCTACCCCTTCTAAAGGTGTTTCGTATGGAGAAGAATGAGCAAGAAATTCTATACTTATTAGTCTATTCAAAATTATAGCTGTCTTATTTTACTTACATAGTTTCTAAACAGTAGTACGATGCCATGTTGTGGTGCTACCGATAAGTTAATTATTTTATCAGGCCCTGTCTTAGATAGTAGGTACATACTATTAACCAAGTTAACTAAACTTAAATTGAGGTTTCATTACTGATTTTATACTTCAGTTTACCTCCTTTACTAAAAAACAGACAGATGTGTTGCTGGGGAGTTTGTTCCGCCACTTCTTCTTCCCAGCAAAAACACTAGGAAGTGGCGAAGGGTGGGCTTTTTGGGGGACTATCTTTTGTAATTTCGACGTTCAAAAGTGCTGATCCTCAGCCTAATTTGAATTACTGACTTTTGATTTTGATTTTGAAACATGTTTAGTATAAGTTGTTGATTACGACCATTATAAAACTATGCTTATGTTTTTTTTGCTTATTGTGTTTCATTATTTGAAGAACAAAACATTTTCTATCTACCAACGCATACTGTGTTCGCGACTTAGTTATCAAACATATAAACAATGATTTTTCTTTAGGAAAAGTCTAAAGCTAGTAAACGCTTTAATATAACAGTAAAGAAATAGTTAAAGTCGAAGTAGAATAACACCAATTAGAAACAAGGATTTAAATAGACTTTAGGCCACGAAATAGTCATAATAACCATCAAGTCAAATAACTTCAGGTCTGATATAACAGTACAAAAGCCGGAACACCGCAAACTAACCGACTTCCTCATACTGATAATAAAACCTGATTGACACATTGACTACAATCACAAAGACCTTGGTTCTTAAATGACACGCTATCTTTGATATTATTAGAGCAAACCTTGGTTTTTCAAGTATGATGATAAGGATGCAAATCTTCAAGTGTTTTTTGCTGAGGAAAACTTTGACGAGTTTCTCAAGTTGACGCATATATTAGATATTCATTTATGTGTATTTAAAAATATATAGATATTTTAACCGTAAATAAATCCCAGATAGCATATCACATCCATAATACGATTGTTACTATACCTCTGCAGGGCAAATGCATCTTTTCATACAGAGAAGGCAAGCATTGATCACCAAACTTGCTCAAGGCGGACTTATATTAATCTGAAGTCCAGGTTTCCTCACGTGCCTTCCTTTACCGATGTTAATGATGTCTAAGGTAAACCTACAAAGCGCATGATATGAATTCAGTTCACTTATGTTGTACTCATAACACACACTCTGTTTAGTTTAGGAATAGATAGCGTTATGTTAAAGTTGTGGATTATTTATGTATTTTGTTGTTATAAATGATAAAGCCACATAAATACTTTTCTGGATTAGAAGTAACCATGAGAGGTAGCCGCCTTAAATAAAATAAAAAATAAAAATGTTTATTGCAATTTCATTAGGATTAACAAACATAAATTGGAGATCACCTTTTAAGCAAGAAGATGCTTGTGTTAGGTGTCTCCGCTCTTCCACTTAACCTAAGACAATGTTTGCAATTGCAAACTAAATAACAATGGAAAGAATAATATTAAAAGCGAAAATGAACGCGCCTTAACTTCTGGTTCGTCACGAAATTTCACATTAAAAAAAGTACGTTTCAAGTAAAATAGGTACACGACGTAGTGGTGGTCCGAAACCAACGTTTTTTTTTAATTTGCAGTGGTATTTTATATTCGACGAGATTCGATGAGAAAGCTCAAATAATGTCATTCTTACTTCATTCTATAGAGAATTAAGACAGCTTACAAAATAAAAAAATGATGTCAACATGTTCAGTATTCAACCAGTGACCCATTAACTTAATGACAGATGATATATTGACCCTAATGACCGTAATAAATAAACAATAACCTCTTAATAAGGTACAGTTACACCACTGAAACACATTTTTATCCTAATTAATTCACTTATTCGAGGAAATTATAACACAGTTATATGCAAATTAATATTATTATCACGGAAAACAGGTAGTTGCATTAACTCACGAAAGTCGGCCTTAGCGTGTGCATTACCAACATGCAATATCCTTGCAGCGGCGTCAACAGGACGAGATAGAAAGTGGACACAGAAGGTCCATTTTTATCAAAACTTGTGAAAGAGCCCATGGTAGTTGCCAAAGTCATTTATTGACCGCCAGGACACGGTTAGCTTTTAATGAAAATTCAGCTCACAAGTTAATAAGTTAAATCTGCCAAGAAAATGGCTAGGTCACAGTATCGCTTAATATGAGTTGTGTTCAAAAACAAGCCTACGCCATATGGAGCAATCATCACCATAATAATCATTATGTTAAATTTGTTATTTATTTATTTATTCGCTCTCATGCACAGCACACATTTTACAATACTGTCGGTTTTTGTACATGAACCCTGTCAGGGCACTGCAAAGCACAATGCCGGTTTGCTGTGTTAACTGAAAGCAGTCTTCTACTGATTATATGTAGACCTTCTACAAGCGTCGTAACATTGACTAATCTTGTGGTTTCTGTATCAGCCTTCCAATAAACGGTCGTCACTCCAGATACTAGTGCTTCCATCGAAAGTTCTGCGAGCAGTGTGTCCTGTAGATATGGGAAATAGTGGGATAGTAGGCGTTAGTTATGGGCCTTTTGTAATCGGTTTTCAATTTGGGGATCAAACTAGAATAATAAGGAGGCGAGTCAGTTTAGACGAGAATCCATAATTATTATTCTTACGGTTTTAACAGCAGATGATAGGGTTGTGTATGTAGGGTGAAAGGTTCAGTCGTACACAAATTTAAATACTAGTACCAATGGTAGACCTTCTGGATCTGTCTGTTCTGTGTGAAACAGCGACCAAGCGCAGGCGCCGACGCGACACCGGCGCCATCTGTTATCCTTTTTTATTTCCCCCCTTTTCATTCGTCTCTCGTCCAACGTTTATGTGCGAAAGGATATATTGTTATGTCTCTTTTTTAAAGTTAAAACGTAACTGAAGGTTGAAAGTTTATACCGCTGTTAATTTATTTCAATTGAATGTGGGTGAATTGTTCTATATGGGCTATTAAGTTGCTTTATTTATTGTTAAGTGTTTTAGGTTTTGTTTGAACGAAAATGCATGGATGTAAACATCCAGTAGGTAAACCTAACGGTTTGTTCAGTTGGTAAACCTACTGATGAAAGTCATGGGTGGTCTTATTTGAATGCTGAAATATGTCAGCCTAAATTGGTTAAGTAACTAATAGTCTTTTATTCAATTTTGACGTCTAAAGCTGTGGTTTTAACGATATGTCACTACAAACATTAATATCTTGCAAATTCAACCATATGACATGTAGACGTCCCGTGCGAAAGAAAACGTAGTCTGTAAATATCAGATGTTTGTATGTTGCCCCACGCAAGCTATAATCAGCTGTAACCGCTGTTAGCAATAAATAGGTCGTTGCCTTTGAGCTAAGGTCTCTACCACTCCACTCTTAAGTCTAGTGATGAAACATTAGACCTCGTACTATTAATACGACGTTACAACAATTATGAACCTTCAGATTTATCTTACAATTTTCGAGGATGAAATTTAGCATAGGTACTCTTCTCTTTATTATTTTGGAGATATATTTTCTAATACCTAATGTTAATTAGGCTGTTTTAGAAGTAAAATAACATTCCAAAGAACCTGCTGAACATATTGGCTTGAGAAAGCCATGAAAAGGTGTCTCTTATCATAATAACGTCTAATCTTCGGATATCTCGCTAAATGATACTTTGTTGACTATCGCGTCGATATATAATTAGAAGACAATTTACAAAAGTTCTTAATAGAGTATCATAACATAACGTCGAGCCTGTAATCCCCGAAGGGCTAGGCAGAGGTGTACCTGGTAGTAGGCAGAGGTGTTTAGTCCCATGTAATAGGGGCCTATTGCCATCAATCGGGCACAAATCCAGACTCCGGGCTGCTACTGAGAAATTCCAGATAGAAAAACTCTATAACACTTTGCCCGACCTGGGGATTGAACCCAAGACCTAATGCTCGGCAGAAGCGCTTGCGACCACTAGACCAACGAGGCAGAATAGTGTATCAATTATTACATACTTTAAACAACACATTGTATTCGAGATTTTCGAAGGTCTTGTAAGATAAAAAAATATGTGACTTTACTTAAGTAGGTAACAATTGAGACGGCCGCAAATGGTGATGTATGGAAAAAAAAGATTCAATTGCTACTCCGACCCCAAATAATTTGCTTTGCCTTTTGTCTTGCCTGCCTTATTGTCAACAAGGTGATGCATCGGTGTTGTATATTTATTCAATAACGGGTTGTCTGCGGCTTAAACGCGCTGTCCTTCTGGCTAGAAATCACTGTGTTACAGTACATAAACGAGACTAGAAAATAGTAAACACTCCAGCAAGTACATCAGATGTAACTCAAGCACCTCAGCACGGTTTCTCCAAGCCTTGCGGTTACGACAGTTACTTAGTAAGAGGCGTGACCGAGCCCTTTCTATTGTTGACACACTCTAGCTGCGCCTGCGCCGGTTTGCTTGTCAAAACACCATGCTTTGCGGTCAGCTGCTGATGGGTGAGCGTAGAAGTACCTTTTGTTAGGTTGTCGTAAAATGGTGGGTGGTTTTGCTGTATTGTACGGGCTTTTATGATTCTTGTGGTGTAATATGGGTATGGACTGGTTGGTTGAAGTTTAATGTGTACTGAAATTACTACAAAATAAAGTAACTTATCCCTGTGGTTAATGTTCATATCCAGGCAATTATCAAAGTTACTTTTTCAATACTTTCTATGTTTATCTTTGACGTCACTACCAGCCTTGGAGAAGAGAATCATCGTGAGAAAATCTGGACTTTATACTTTACTTAAATTACTTAGAATTATGTACTTTTAATATCGCTAACGCACCTTGGGCAAGTGGCAGTTAATGCTATAAGGGCGGAGTTCACCAACTTTTTAAACGGCTGATTATCAAATGAACAACTGATTAAATAATTTTTGATGTTCACCACACGTTAACCAGTGTTTATAGCCCTTAAACAGCCGATCTATTTAACCGAGCTCTACAGCATCGTTTAACCGTCGATTATCGCCATATTTTGACATTTGCTGTGGTTTTTTTGACAGTTGAAACAGTATGTTATTAGTTTATTTTGATATTCGCTTGTTTTGTGTATTGATAAACATGCAGCCAGTGTTTAATTGATGATTTGATTAAAATGACTATATAGGCTTTCTTGAATAATCTAGCAGATATAGAGAACCTGAGTATTTCAAGTGCGTTGTGATTATTACGGAAAATAATTATGATTTTTGTTCATAATGATTTTTGATTATTATTCACAATTTTTTGTTGATACTAAATTTTGTTTTTGTCATCACTTTATCTATTAATATACTACAACTAAAAGAAAATAAGCTAGCATTCCGTTGCGTTAAGTAAGTAGATGTACAAGTTTCTTATAACATCTTGGTATATCTACACCAACTCCGTTAATATTTATAGCCGCCACATTGAATTAGAAAAGCTATGGAAACAGCATTGCACTCAAAAAATGGCACCACGAATAGTACGTCTAAGTAGGCGGGGCTTTAAAAGTACGTCTTTTTTGAGAACTAGTCTACTGCGCACTCAGTGACGGAAGGTCGCATTGATCAAAGCGTTTGACGTGTCATTATTTGGTTAAAACATTGGTGGAATTATAAAAAAATGACTTCGTGCGTAGTAAAGTGGTGCAGAAAATGCAAAGAAAGGCGGAAAAGTGATACTGGAATAACATTTCATTGGTGAGTACCTAAATATAAATATTTTTATTTACTTACTGTTTTACCAATTTGAGTGACATTGACACTTGAACCAAAAAATAGGTTTATTTATTCAGCATAAAAATAGGTAATTCTAAACTGTCTGGATTTCCGCATATTGGCGAGTTATTAAGCAGTTAGAATATACATTTAAAGTTAGTTGTATAAGTATACAAATAAATACAAATGTGAATAAAACACAAACTAGTAATTCTTTGTGGCCGGCGTTATGCAATAAGTGCTTGTAACCAGCCCAATGAATTATTCTTTTAGGATTTTGTTTTTGTAAATAAGTATTTTTTTTTGATAAACATTAGTTTGTAGTATTTTGAATACACGAAATAATTAGTGAAATAAAAAAAAACAACAAATCTCCCCACTGCTCTGGTTACGTATTATGCCTATGCATACGCATGGTTAAACTATGGCGTAATATTATGGGGAAATAGCCACAGATGCACCAACACTTTTCACACTACAAAGAAGACTGATTAGAATATTAGTTAATATAGATAACACAGACAGCTGCATACCCCATTTCCAAGAACATAAAATTTTAACACTTCCTTGTATATATATGTCACCTGTGATGAGCTGACACCGATGGGGGTTTCGTGGTACAGAGTTCATAACGTAGAATAGCAATCTTCATTGCAGTAATAACCTCACTTAACAATCTTAATCACAAAACAACTCAAATCTAGGTAACTGACAGTTTCGTGCTGGATGTGTGTCTTCGTCGGTGCCTCAAATCAATCTGAGCTCCGCCAAGCTCCCACGCACCAGCACGACTCTGTCCACGTGACATTACCGAAAACACATTCGCGCCATTTTCAAATGACAAGTAACGTCACGCTGGTCACCATAGACTCTGTACTAAGTTAATCAACTTCACAACTTATTATTCAAGAATATCGCTTGCCGCGACATATATAATAAATTACCAGACGAAATTAAAAATGTTCAAAAATAAAATATACATGTATTTATAAATAAATTAAAACAATTTCTAATTCGTAAATGTTATTATAATATACTTAAACGAGTATTTAAACGATAAATTTAATAAATAAACAATAATACCAAAAAGAAAAGCAAAAATATTTTATAATACTTACCAATAATAATAATATAATAAGTAGGTACTTATAATAATTTAAACAAATATCAATGTATAAGTTCAATACATGAGTAGTAAAAATTATATGTAAGTATACAATTATTTATAAGCCTACCTCAGCCTATCTACACTAAACAAAAGACTAGTAGAGATTAATATAAAATTTTAAATATTCCTCCTCCCGTACGCAAAATACGCGCTTGGTCGTGGAGTTGCGGACACCTGCCCGTTAAACCTAACCTAACCTAATAGCCCTCCTCGTAATTCTCCTAATTTTTATATTGTTATGCCCGACAGGGCCCACAATGATGCATATAATTATTATATCCTTATGTACCTACCACCTAAGTTCACATTGTGGAATGCAATAAATATATTGAGTATTGATTAAAAAAAAACAACAGTATAGAAGTATCAATATAATTTGTATGTATGTATTGTATATAGGTAATTTATATTTATATTCTGTCGGAATTCATTCAAAAAAGTCATTGTTAAATATACACAAATAATTTAATTTAGCTAAGTAGGTATCTACTGCATAACACCATCCACGCTCGGCTCGCTGTCATCTTGACTCCGCCCAGTGACCTTGATGCACCCAATCGCGCACTAGCTTCGTCTATTATAGTGTGTCAGTTGTTTGCGTAAATGGAACCAAAATTGAAGCGTTATTTGTATGAGAATTACGTTTCCATAGCTTTTCTAATTCAATGAGCCGCCATTTCTTTAGTTGAAGGCAATTTTAGAAATAAATACTTACTTACAGAATGCAACATTATGATAATAAACATGGCGCGTAAAATGAACACGTGCAAAGAAACAAAAGACATTTGTCAGTGTCAGCCCCTTGTTTTTTTTTTTTATTAAACTTGATAACCCATATATAACCCAAGTTGAACAGTACAAACTTATCATAGCGTACCCAAAGCGTTCTCGAACTTCCCAAGTTGAAAGCATTTTAACTGATGCTACTAAATAAAGAAGCCACCCGAATGGGTCTTAGCTAAACGTATAACGTGACTTCTCTGATGAGTAGACTTATATCATTCGTACATTCATTCTCAGCAGTATGGCAATTGCCCGATTTATTTTGTTAATAAAAAAATATTCGTGGTGAACAGTGAATATTTAACCAGCTGGTTAACCAATGTTCAGGAACTAATCACCCGATTACTTAAACATTGATCAAATGACAGTCGGTGAACTCCGCCCTAAATGTCTTCTCTAAACGAGAAGTGGTGTTTGCAATAAGACAGTGCTGACTGTTGTTATCTATAAATATGCTGTTTGAACTCGTAATGTACCTACTCATAAGGCTCTTTCTTAACTAGCAAAATAATAACATGATTTATTGCTCTAAACATCTAAGGTATATTCATTTTAAGTATTTTATTCGGTTTTTTCTTTTTAGGAATAAGTTCTGAGTTGAATTTAACTATACCTAAGTATGGTTTTGTAGACTATACTACACAAATCAGTATTTAAAACCACACAATTTTGGCTTCAATTTCGTTCTCAAGAATAATATAATTCTCACCCGAATGCCTATAATTACACCAAGCAATTTACGCTTAAGCTATAGCGACTTAGGCAGGATAATAAGCATTGGTTAAAGTTTATCAACTTGCATGCAACAGCTTACAAAAGACAAGACATGAAATAAATTCTCATTTTACAGTGAACTATCACGTGCATGACCTTTTTTCTTTACTTTAATTTCGGGGACATACTGTAAACCTGTACCTAGATACAGTATGTCAAATATATATCTTCAGAGATGGTTCCGTAGAAGTGAATATTTGAAGTAGATACTCGTATACAATATTATTCTGTGTATATTTTGTTTGTACCTACACATCATTATGCACACCTTTTAAAATGGAACGAACCCTAAAATCGCGAATAAAATCTACTGCATTCATGTACAGGTACGTAACTCTATAAAATATACGGAACAGGATTTGTAAATACTATGTACTGTATTGAATAAACACTTACTAAAACGCTTCCGCAACGACTTCATTGTTTAAAACCATTTTCTGTAAAGGGAGTGATCGCAATTTAATGTGGCAAATTGTTAAGCGGGCGTTAGATGCTGTGATTGATTGAATTCATTAAGTGTCAGCAACCAATCGCAACGCGCTTGTTAAATTTCTGACGCGTTCCGGAAACGGGTGATATTCTTTTACAAACAAATGAAGATTAGTATTCCCGACTTCTGAAAGTCTTTCGATTATTCTGATTGATTGATTGACCATTGTTATTTCTTTTAACCCGTACTAAAAGCTTTTTACATCATTTTTACTCTTACTTAAGCAGACTGTTCAGTGTTCACAGGCGTTTAGAAACTGGCTGCAAGTTTTGGTTGTCCCATACTGTTTGGCATTTTCAGTTATAGGTAACTGTAGAAGTGTAGATAAGTCGTTATAAAGTAGATGTAAGTGTAAACGTCGAGATGGAACACCCTAAAATGACAAACGCTGGATTTGTCCTTCACCCTAGAAAGTCCCATCCCTTCTACCGGAATCATTTACCAAAAAATCTTATTGGCATTATTTTTTAGGCAAGTTAGTTGCGTAGTAGGAAACAGGAGGATCATCAGCAGGTGGCATTCTGTGGTTTTCACCTAGGCATATGGAAAAAGGTTTTATACATTGGTATCAATAGCGTAATATGCGTATTAAGCGTACAGGCACTAAAGAAAAAAATAAACCAATTTTTGTTTAATACTCTTACAATGTAGGTTAAGGTTTGGTGTCGTGAGAAAAGAGACAATAAAAGTTAAATAAAAGTTTTGAAAGAAATATACAGGTCATAGGTTAATTTGGAATGAACCGGTCTCGCATGGAGATAAAAGTTGCGCTTGCGCTACACAGCTCAAACATGTTTGTAGTAAATTAACCAGACGCTTGAGTTTGTTACGTATTTTAATGCTCATGTAGACTTAGGTGGTCAGAGTGGAGCCAGAAAGTCAGACAGTGTTTCCAATGTTTATCGATTTCCTCAGTTACTAAAGGTTAGATAAGTGGTCACTCTATGTAAAATGCTGGTATTCAGCTGCGTTTGTTAAGCCTAAAAGCCGACCCAAACGTAGTAAGAAGGAAAACAGTAAGGTAGTTGTTGATAACTCTCCAGCATAAACATCAAGGAATGCTTATTAATTGCACACAATATGTACAATCTTTTTATTTGGTTACTTTTTGTCTCAAGTGGGACTAGGTCTTACTTATCGGCTGCATGTCTCATATATTCTAGCCTAAGACCACCACAATGTGGGTCCCTAAAAACGTCTTACTGCATCAAGAATGACTTGGAGGTGACAACGGGACGAGCTTAACGCCTATAGGCGAGATTAGTTCATGTTTGCGTTGGAGCAAGTTCAGTAGAAAAAGGACTTTTGCCCTCTGTGGAACAAAATTACCTGTCTTTCGTAGAACGATGTAGTGAGATATCTATTGTCAAGGCAAAACATATACATAAATGGTCTCCAAGCACGTATGTCAGGCATAGCAAAACACGCAATAATAGATTTGAAATCCTAACGCCTCGTCTGCATGGTTATGTTACTGACATTTTACTTTTTACAACAATAACTGTTGATACAATGAAGGTCAAAGTCATACAATTCGATAAGGTTTTCAATATATTCTTGCACGATTGACTGGAACTCGAATCAGTAGCAAAAAACCCGAGACATACCTTGTTCTGGTTATTAATTGGTCACGTCATACACACATCAAAAGTGTCTAGGGATCAACATATATTTTTGCAATAACTTTTCTCCTGATTGATATTAATTAAAATTTTCTTTAAGGATTCATCAAATAAAGTGTTTTCGTTTGTCACAGTAACGATAAACCAAGTCACCTTTGCATTAATAAAGAAATTTGCCATTTTCCTAATAAAGGGATTTTTGACATTTGAACCACTAACATTAAAGTTCGAAAAAAAGACTGAAATAACAGTTTTCTTTAAAATTTTATTGGGTAACTTAAACAATTAATAATCCGTGTTTCTACCGCGAACACTAACAACACAAGAACATCGGTTTGGCATACTCAAAATGAGTTCATCCAAATCACGCTGTGGAATGGCCGCCCATGTTCGTTGCAACAACAAAAAAAGGTCTTCTTGCGACTGGATACCCTCCATATTCGGCAGAGCTCTTCTCTGTAGCATATCCCATGCATGCTCAATCGGGTTCAAGTCTGGCGACTGAGCAGGCCAGGGCAGGACATTGATGTTAGCTGCGGCGAGAGTCTGTCTTACAACTCGTGAGGCTTCATCACTCTTCAGGGAACTTAATTAGCGACCAAACGGTCAGAAACCGCCTGCATGAAGTGAACCTTCATTCCCGAAGACCGCTACGGGTACCACCTATAGCAATGCACAATCGTAGGATTCGATATCAATGGGCTCTTGAACACAGAAATTGGGCAGAAGAACAATGGCGTTTCGTGTGCTTTTCTGATGAGTCTCGTTTTGGTATGAGACCGGATACAAGACGTATACGACACTGGAGAACCCCTGGACGCCAACAGCGATTAAAATCCTGCCAGGAAGTCCATCCTTATAGTGGTGGAACCATCATGGTATGGGCGGGTATTTGGATCGGCGGAAGAACTGAGTTGATTTGGATCAGAGGCAACCTCAACGCTCAAATTTATGCTGAGACGATTGTATCAGACGTCATCGTTCCTCTACAAGTGCAAATCGGTCCCTTATTTCAGTTAATGCATGATAATGCACGACCGCACACCGCAAGAGGTGTAAGACAGACTCTCGCCGCAGCTAACATCAATGTCCTGCCCTGGCCTGCTCAGTCGCCAGACTTGAACCCGATTGAGCATGCATGGGATATGCTACAGAGAAGAGCTCTGCCGAATATGGAGGGTATCCAGTCGCAAGAAGACCTTTTTTTGTTGTTGCAACGAACATGGGCGGCCATTCCACAGCGTGATTTGGATGAACTCATTTTGAGTATGCCAAACCGATGTTATTGTGTTGTTAGTGTTCGCGGTAGAAACACGGATTATTAATTGTTTAAGTTACCCAATAAAATTTTAAAGAAAACTGTTATTTCAGTCTTTTTTTCGAACTTTAATGTTAGTGGTTCAAATGTCAAAAATCCCTGTATTAGGAAAATGGCAAATTTCTTTATTAATGCAAAGGTGACTTGGTTTATCGTTACTGTGACAAACGAAAACACTTTATTTGATGAATCCTTAAAGAAAATTTTAATTAATATCAATCAGGAGAAAAGTTATTGCAAAAACATATGTTGATCCCTAGACACTTTTGATGTGTGTATTTTAATTTGACCGACATTCTAAGTACTGGCGGCAGTTCTATTGAATTGTTGATGAATTTAATCGACAGTTTTACCTTTTATTTATTTTTAAGTCATCATCATGAGCTTAGCCTTTTCCCAACTATGTTGGAGTCGGCTTCCAGTTTAGTCGGATGCAGCTGAATACCAGCGTTTTACATGAAGCGACTGAATGTCTGACCTCCACAACTGGTTCAACTGGTTCGCTGACTTTCGAGCTTCTGACTACCTGAACGCCTGTGTAAGATTTTCAAATGACAGCCGGGACCAACGACTTTTCGTGCTTTCCGAGGCACGGAGGAGTGTTGTAATGTAATTAATAGTTACCTATCCACGGGCCAACCTCGTCATTCGTAGCTTAATCTTCGATCGACCGCTGAGGCTGTAATTATTTAGCCACCAAACTCCTCTTTTATTTTAAGTCATGTAGTACCTAAACGCAGTGTAGTTTGAAGTAAACCTTTACTGATAAGAAACCCAGTGTCGATAGTAAATTCGTATCACATTGGCGCCATATTATGTGCATATGTATGTCATCATGCGATTTAGATAAGGAGTGTGTTCATTCTATCGATATCTAGTCTACAAAAGACATAGTTTAACTTTTGCTTTTTAGTTAAATTAGTTCAAATTTTCTTGTCTGGTTGGAGTATTAAGTAGATAAGTACCTACTAGTAATACTGTCGTTTGTTTGAGCTCTAGGTAAGACTAAGTTTTATACTTCTGTTGCGAAAAATTCGTACGTTCCCATGACCTGTACCGGAGGGTGCAGGTGAGTCGATACACCAAGACGGGTTTTAGTCAGTAAGTCAATACCCCGGAAAACCTACTACATGTCTACCGTAGAGAAAACATGCGGGTTATTTTGTCAAAATAAACAGAAGGTTATGTTCACATTTAAAACAATAATCACCTCATCGACAGTTTGACATCCACAATAAACGCTCGGGAGTGTCAAAATGTCAAAACGGTTTAAAATAAACCGTCGACGCGACCTAGCGCAACGACTCACTGTTGACGCCTGTGTGTCGCGACTTTTATAGGGCCGCCACATGTGTTAAATATAAATTATCAGTTTAATTAATGATTCATATTGTATGTCCAAGTAAAATGTAAAAACAATTGTGTAAAATTATGAAGTCGATAGGTATTCAATCAATCATGCGTGCCCATGAACTCAAATTGAACCGAACCCTTATTAGTTTTATTCTAATAAGGTTCTATTTAATTTTTCTAATGATTTTGGAAATGGTGCAGCCATTTTTTTTAACTCTTAATGTTAATGATGATTTGAAATACCTACAATGTCTACTTCTTGATAAAAAAAACAGTTTCGATCTTAAAACTACTTGCAAAAGATAAAGCGATTAGGATTCTAATTTATTGAAAGCTGCTAAATTCTTTACCAGCCCTAAACAGAATCCAAACAAAGCCATTTTCGGCAGGAGCGCAAACTCTTCAAAAAGGTATCTTAAATCAAGACCCAGAAGTATCAAAATCGAGCTCATATGTTTACAATAGTGTCTGTTAGTCCATCTGTTCCTTACCATACAAATACGAAACAATATTGGTAGACAGTATAAATATTTATGTTATATTAATGTCCTGTGCAATGTCAAATGCAGCGCGGTGCTTTTAAGTAGCGACGAAGAGCAGGGGTTTATGTAACTTGTTCCGGGAATTACAGGATGCTCTAGAACTCAATATAAGTCTGGCTAATATCCACCCAGATAATATCTGGGTGAATGACATGCTAAAATACACAGGGTTACGTCAAGGCTGGTGTGATTCAGGGGTCGCGGAAGTATTGTCCGTTTTGTGACTTAGTGGTGAAATGGAATACTGGAGTGGTTTTTATTCAGTAAAAGTTTGACAGACCCCTCCACCCTCCTTGAGGCAGAGCATGATGGTGATGATGATTAATTTAATACATTTAATTATTTTAGGGTAACAAGTCCATCGAATGTTTTAGGAGAAGTAAATAAAAATGTATAAATTGGGATCATAATTGTAAGAAATATTTTAATAGTAATAAGCATGACCTTCGAACCCTTTTAACAAGTAAACTAAGTCATCCATGACAATGACGATGAATAGACCGATTATTCAAACGGCAAATCACAGAAAACAAATACGAAAATGTATGAATGGCGCTCATAAATTTTCGTTAACAGACCTACCAGAAATTCCTCTCATAGTCAGACACTTCGCAGTAAATACCTCCTTAGCTTTACCCAAAACAAATCCAAAATACATCGTGCTGTTGTCTGTAGTATGACGCAGCGCCGCCGGCGTCGTCTCGTCGACGTCACGCGCCCGTTAGTAGGCCGCTTCCGACAAAACTTGGAGATTTGCCCCTTGCCCCTTTAATGAGTCATTGGTTTCAATTACCACCGGTTTTACTAGCTCATTGTGTTCAAGAATAGGTATAGTGTGTGTGATTTTTTCGATCTCTGCATTGGTCGTTGTTGCGTCATGTTTGTTTTGATTTATCAGTATGATTGATATGATTGAAATAAGTGTTATCAAATCCAGTAGAAGTTTTGTTTTTCTGTTTTCCTAGTATCTCGGTCTATATGCATAACTCGTAGGTTTTGCATTGCTTTTCAAATACATTTTTTAGCGTAATGTAATTTATTAGACGAAGTACAAATTATACATTAACGCCACCAGCGGATTCTATTTCATTACCTACAGCCAGGATCTGAGAATGTTTATGCATCATAATCTTAACCAGTTTCTATTCGATATTGATACTGTTAAGCAATACGTCGATATAAATATGTTAGCGCTTTCCAACGGAAATTTTCCCCTTACACAACTGAATACCGATATTAAATTATCATTTATGTTGCCTTAGGCTGTAGTTAATGCTGCCCAACCATAAAGTATATCCTTGTCCACCTTCTACAGAATTTGAGCTTCTAATGTTTTTAATTCTCCTACGTGTGAATTCTTAAGTTTTTTATGTGTTGCGTTTAATGTCGGTAAACTTTTCTCCTTCTTTTTTGGAGAATCTTAATTGTTTGTTCGATTAGATACTTTTTGCTTTTGACAAATATATTTGCAATCAAATATTTAAATAACGCATTGAGTTGTAATATCTTTGACCAAAAGTATGATAAATTATCAACTTAGCGCCTACGGAAGCTTAAGTGAACCATCATTCTTAACTGACTTTAACTACTTGCGTAGGAAGACACATTTTAATGTCACATTCATCACAGCTGTTCGATAAGGGGCACGCAATCGATGTAGATGGTTCCAAAAATAAATAACTACAGCTGAAGCCATCGATAGACATATCCCTCACCCCTTAAAAGGAGATAACACCCGCTCACATGGAAGATCAATTTAATAAATGTCAGGTGTAAATATATCCAAGAATGACAGCTAAAAAACTATAATTATATCATCAGCTTAATAAATGTCAGTCCACTTGACGGATTCGTAATTGGTCGCGTCGTCCTTAGCTTGCGCGGGTGCAGTGCGTTGACACCGCTACTGTTCCGTGTTATTGATCCAAATCGAACTGAACCGAACGATCCACGAAACTTCCGAATATAGAACACTCGAAATGATTATTGAGACTGACAATAAAAGTTTATCTTATGTTTTTTGTCATGTTGCTTTATCCTTACTGCTAAATAAAAAAGTTATTGACAACATAAACAGATAAAGATCAGACTATATCACAATTTGTAAACAATTGATGTAAATCGAATCTAAAAACTTGCCATACCGCGCTTGCTTTTAATATATTCAATCAGAAACAAAAACAAGGTAGGTACAGAGTTGAAACTAGTAATTTATAAAGTAGGATTTCCAGTTGCGGGTTCGACCAAGTCAAGGATTTCCATATTTATAGCACTTTTTACTTGCATGATTATAAATGTTCCCCGTGACTACTAACATCGGCTCTGGCATTTATAAAAACATAATCTATTCATTAAATTTTACATCTATTACGTTTCCAACAGTTTGGTAATCCCGTAACGGAAAATCGATTACTTAAATCTAATCGAAATCTTAATAGTGAAACCGGTTTTGGTTTATTACTACAATTTCAAACGAGACCTCAAGTTTTATACGTAATACGGTAATAGTGTGTTGACGTTAATAAGGTTTCCTTGTTTCCTTTATGGAGATACTTTTTCTTTTATCTTTTACTTTAACATTTATGAAGTTAATTATATTATTAGTATCAAGATTATTCAAGCTTATAAAACTACTTTCTGTTTAATTCTATACTACGACCAAGACATCGCTTAAAAGTACCAGAAACCCTTTCACGTTCTTAATGCATATTAACTATTATTTAGTAACTGTTACCAACTCCATCGTCTATCTGTAAGTTCTAAGACATGTGGTATAAAAACGGCAGACTTTTACAATCGAAGCCCTTGGCCCTACAAAAGTCGTTACCTGCCCTACGTATTTACTAAAAATACATTAGTTTCACGGTGAATAAACACGGTTAAACCCTACCTGTTGAAAATGCCGCCCATACCACTATAACGCAAAGTAACAGTTGTCTTTTAAACTCGGTCGGTTAGTCCTGCGCCGGCGCATGGGTTGGCGATTCGTCTTGTCAGTTGCTCTTGCGCATCGATCGACGCCGCTACACGCACATTTTTCTTTGATTATTGATCGTTCTTATAGATCCTTTTTGTTATTTAGTGTAATCAAATCAACAAAAGTGTTTTCGTTGTACAGTGCAGTTCTGTTTAAGTGATCATCGTTTAATTTATTTTAAAGGTTTGTATTTTTCTAATATATTATTATTATCTTGCTTAACATTATCAAGTCATTATCGTTATAGATAAATGTGATAGTGGTTTCGTTCACTTATTAATAGGTAGTTATTTTTTGTAAACTGATTATACCTTTGGTTCGTTCCAAGCTTGATAAAGTAGGTACAAGATGTGTGAATCATATTGGCATAATAGCAACAAAAATAAACAGAATTTGAGTCATGATAATATGAATGAGTTCGCAAATGCACGTAACAATGTACTTAAATATGTACAAAGTGATACCATTGTAAACAATGTTATCGCTTGTACTAATGAATCTTTAATTTACATTGGATTTAATGGTCATAATTTGATAATGACACTAATGAACTTGATAACTGAGGTCAAATTAACAACAGACTGCATTCTTCTGTTTACTAATATTGATCAAATTAATATTTAAAGTTATCGTTTCTGAGCTCAAACAATATAATCTTCATAATAAATTCGAGAATTACTTGATTGAAATTAAATGCAACACTGTAATCGATGAGTTGAATGATATACTCAGAAAGTCCAAATGATACAAAAAATGGCGCGATCAGCAAGATAAATGCCCGTTTTCTAGTGTCATTTGTAAAAAGAATTGTTAATTAAGGAAGTGAAATTAGGCAGCTCCATACTAATGAGATCTACTTCAATTTTGTCTCTTGCTTAGTTATTAATGACGTTTGTATTAAAAACTTTTTATGTATTAACGATATAAGTTGTAACTTCAGTTTATAAAATCTTGGGTTTTAAATAATTATATTTCTAATAGCCAAACTAAGATTGTATTATGAAATAATTTGTAGTCAACTAAATGTATAAGTTACAATATTTTGTAAAAGACGAATAACCTTCAACTTTTCCTTGAGATCACAGAATGTGAAGTCCTCGTTGAATTTAAATAATATCTTATGTTATACCAAAAGAATTTCACCTTGCATTTACCTACGCATCTGACATCACAATATTTCTTTAGTTACATTTTTCCTGCTGTCATCCAAAACATCCTTAAAAAGATGACAATATGCAGAAACCTGTTACTTTCAAGATAGCGTTGGAAGACCATAAATGTGTTTGTCTAGTTTTATAGTAAACGAATTTAAGTCGTAGGTAGTGGTATACTTTTAACATTCTACGTGCTATCATGCATCTGTTTTCCCCTTTTGAGGCAAAACCCCAGTTGATATCGAAAGTACCTACCTATCAATAAACAATTCACAACATAAAACACTACCTAACTACACACTCTTGTAGTTAGATTTGTGTATATTCCCTCGAAATATAAGTAGAAACAACATTGTTTGAAAGTATATGTTGAGTTGATGGAAATATAATCAATCATGGTTGCGCATCTTGAAGAGTTAGGTAGAAATGCATTTGTATAAGACATTACTTGTTTTCTAATGCTGTTGCTACTATTGAAACCAACCATGGCGTTTACTGTTGCACAACCAATGATATTAGAAGTAAAAATGTGTACATAGGTTACCTAAACAACATTCGATCTTCAAAAACGGCACACTAAAGCACGTACCTGTCCGTTGATGCGACGCGACACTGAAGTCAAGTGTGGCTAGCTAGCCACATTTTAACGTGTCATGTCGCTTGCTGAGCGCTTATAACCTATCTACACCTTTTTACTTTTAATATCATCGTGCACAACACTGTAATCAGAAGCTGTAACAGAATACTTTTGTGTAAAAATGAGACAGTTAAAAATATTTTATGTGAGTACCGATTCAATCTTTAGATGTCGTCTATTAACAAGTCGCAATAGTTTTCTCCATGTAGGGAATAACATGCAGAGCATCAAGCACTTTTGACACAACGCTTCACTTTAAAGACTTCGTTGATCTAGTTTATACCCACAGTACATTTAAAACTGAAATAATGAAACATTTAGATGCAGATAACGTTTTTACCAAAACTTATGCAACGGCAGTTCATATGGTAGCTATACCAACAGTTGGTGACTCACTATTGGTTTTAGTCAATGTTTTGTTAAGCACCGTGTACTGTGCAAATGTTAGTTTAACCCGAGATAGGCACATGGGCTCCGTCGTAGGGTCACGTGGACATTTGATGTTATTTGGTTATCAATAAGCTAAATAGAAATATTCTCAAATATCATGCTTCTTAGAACTGATTTTTCTTTTGCCTTAGTTCCTTCAACTCACTTATGTGAATATATGCACTTGAAATTTTTGAATCTACAAAAGTAATACTGTCATCTGCAATCTTCGATAGAAGTGTAACTGCGTCTGAACTAACACCCACATCTAGTTGATGACGGCCATTGAATTAGAAAATGATGACGGCATTTGTTCCCAATGTGATGAGGGCGATTATATCTCCATTTATTAGACAACTACCCATACCTAGCCTTGTTTACAATTGTTGTACTTGTAGCAAAGCCTTGAGGAGACTCGATCTATGCATTCGAACATCGTGCACTAAGTCGTGCCTCTTGCCTTTAACGCCAAAGGCTAATATTGTGTTTTCTATTCTAGGACCCACAGTATCTCAGTTGAAACAAGACTATTATAGTCGTAATTGATCCTTAAATGTACGTTAAACTGTGGCCAGCACCGACCATTACGTAAAACCGTAAAGTTTAGGAACCAAAGAGAACAGTAGTAAAAAGTATAATGTTTTGTGTATTTTCAATGTGCATATAAAATGAAATGTCCATTGATCTGTCTCGACTGTGGCGTTAATGGTTCTTGAAACCATTAGACATACTTTAAAAGCGACTTTTACTATTACAGAGAATCGTTAGAGATGGTTGTAGTAGTAAAATTTGGTTTGCTCTATAAGCAGGGTATTGTTTGCGTTGTGAAGGGTTTTTCTGTTACTGAAACAGCTTTGAATTTCTTGGCCTTTCAGTTTAGAGCATTATGTCTAACTAACAAATGACTTTTTACTTTTAAAATTTTAGTTATTTAAGGAGGGTTCTCGGAAATTTTGTAAAACCCTCTCGAAGGCTTGACCAATTACCGTTTTATCAAAAGCGTCTTTCTACTTTAAACCATATCTCTAAGTTCCTACCAGACAATACGAAATTGATCCATCGATTTCTATATCATTGTAGGGTGAAATGAAATATTTAATATACCAAGTACTTTTATTCCTAGCAAGTTACCGCAGTACTCGATGTCAACGCACCTTAAAACACGTTTGCACCAAAGATTGCAGGAGCGTGCTTACAAAAAAGAAAAATAAATAAAATGTACCTCGTGAGTAAAGTAAACCAGACCGTATCAGCTGTTTTAACTCCGCTACATACAGTTGAGGAAACAGAATTCATGTAAACAGTACCTACTTATGAATTACTTATTTTATATCGAAAGCAAATAACTTAAATACCATTTCTGCTGCTGTATTTTACAGTAAGTGGGTTTTATACCACTATAAACGAAACGATTCGAAAGATACCTACGTTAAATGAAAACTCAGGATCCTGTGCAATATTTCGCGCAGGAGTATGACATTTGGCACATTTAAAGTTTTTATAGAGAAGAAATGCAGTAAGCAAAACCACGCGTGAGAGTTTCAACCACGCTTAATTTAAATACTACAATCGCCAATCTTGTACCTTCAAGTCTCTATATAAATTTAGTCTACTTCATTATGAACTTCCTATATTGTACCACTACCTATAGATATGCCTTGGGTTTGCTTTAAAATAAATGATATAGTAATCATGATCTCGTTAGCCAGTTTACGACCAGTTCCTTTTATCATGATATGAAGCGTTTCTGGTTCTTGTTTTATAATCTCTCTACCTCCTACAATCTCTATAGTAGCCACTGTCCTATATTTAACTTAAAACATATGAAAGGCGACAGTTTCGGATAAGTGTTTTACATCTACGTCTTCAAGTTAATCTAATTTCGTCGTCTTTCATCAAAAGTCAACATTAGAAATGTTTTCCTGCACCTTATCTTTTAACGTCGATAGCTATATGTCAAAGTGAGCCATCTGGTTATGATCAAAAAATCTTCTAACCCCCATGAAGGATTCCTTGTTAGCTGTTTTTATAGATTTATAACTGTTTCCGGCACTCGAAACCATCTCCCGGATGGCAGCGATATGTTTCGAGAGGGCAGGTTCCGCATAGCAAAAAAATATTGAAAGATACACACGGGATATTTGATTTATGATAGGAAGGAGATAGGAATAAAAAAACAGTAACAAAAAGTGAGTTTAGGATGTTGTACGAGTAAGTGTGTGCAAATGGTAATTTATTCCTTAGATTACTCGTTGAATCGTCAATTCATGAAACTCTGTTAAAAGCAGAATTTTCTTTATCTATCTAACATTGTTATTTTTTGTTCTGCTATTATGCTTTATTTTGCCATTGCATGGCAGGTAACAGGTACAAACTTACTGAATAACAACGTCAGGTGTACCGTATCAGCTATCACACCAAAAGCTTTGACTGGCAGATGTCAGGATTAAGAACCTTTTTTTCAAAAAATGTGAAATCCAATACTTTTGTGAATATAAAAACAACACAGCGTAGCTAATAAATCACTTCTCTATTTTTGATAAAAGCTGAACTGACTACTCAAGTTTCAAAAGCAAAAGATAAGAAACGCATTTCTTTATTTTTTTACGATTCGTTAAATCACGCACGCTTTAACTAATTGAACAGGTTTATTAATTGGTTATCAATTAACAGCAATCTTCAACAAATAGGGACAGAGAAAGATTGTTAAAATATTTTTTGTTTGCTTTTAATTATTGTAACCTACATTTTCTTTTGTAATCGAAAGAGATGTAACAGTAAAGTAAAACAAGGGACGAAATGAAAATGAAAACTATTGTAGGAAAAAAAGATTTTGTACAATGTTTTCTTGCCTTACCTAGTCCACGTATACAGGTACGAGTATATTAAATGCAAGTCGAAGATTGAATCATAAATGTCCTACTGTTAGAAGATAAAGATGAAAATCAATGCACTGCCTATCGTTATAAACAAGCTAGATGCCGTAAACTAACCAATTTGAGGTCAATCAAATTGGAATTCAGAGCAGTTTCTTCCAAGTCGAATTATTTAGATAAATACGTAGTTGCGACTGCGATTTACTTTAGTAGAAATCAGTTGCTACGGTATGAACATTTGATGTGAATAAACTAAGCACATGTTGTTGTAATACGAGTGTAAATGTGGGCAAGCAAAGACCAAATAAATAAAATAATGGCTAGATGGTTTTAGAAGGAGAAGAAGACTGAGATAATAATTAATAGAAGGATGGTTAAGTCATGCTTAGACCCTAAAGTCATTAGTATGAGGGCAATGGCTCGAGGATGTTGAATCTATCGTTATCATAAGATAGACCAGCCATACATTGATTACAGTTAGCATTGGAATTCTTGTCCTTGGTGATGGTATATTTTCTTCTAAAATTTTCATCAACATGGTATCCTGTTAAACAAACTTTTCGATAGTTCAAAGATGTTTCAAACTCTCCGAGTCTGATTGTCATTTTATGTAACAGTCAATAATTATTTATTACATCCTTCGTAGGTACAACGTTTGTAAGGAACATAATATCACAATAAGTATTTTATAAATGTGTGTTGTCGTTTACGATAATTTGTAATGATTTATTTATACTATGAAGTAATTTTTAATGCGATATGTTGTGTTGCAACAAGTATCTTGACTGACTAGATATATACGAGTATACTTACCTACAGACGCAAAAATCTGAGAACCAGACTTTGAAATTCGTTTTGTAAGTCTTTATACAATTAATCATTGGTAATGTCAATCTTGTATTCATACATACATATTAAATTAATATACACTAAATCGTACTCAATCTTGTATTTTTCAAATATTTTTAATCATTTAATGACCGACAATACACCAGCCTTAAAATATGTAATTTTTTCTCACATACCGCTATGGCACTGACCGCTATAGAGGAAATTCTAACAACTCAGCCTCTAAAGGCCGCTTAATAATATTCATTTCTAAACGTAAGTTTTATCATTTGTAAACTTATTGCTTTTGATGATAAAGAAAGAGAGAAAAGGAAAGAAATCGTAAGTCTGTACTTCTATTTTCGAAAGGTTTTTCACATAATATGCCAGTTGTCACGATGCTATTACGATTGCGAAACCATCACTAGTGAGTATGTGCATTAGTAACGACAGTCGATAGAAAGAAAGAAAGAAAGAAAGAAAGAAATCATTTATTTGCTGATAATGTAGGTATACATATAAGTTGGAATATTATTTAAGTGTCCCGATACATTTTACCTTACGGCATGCAAAATATTGAATATATATATATATATATATAATATATATATTGTTTATTTTTTTATATTGTTTGATTTTTGGTATCGATTTGTATGCAATTTCGGGAAGTTCATTCCATGAGCATTTACAAAATTGATATACACTAAATCGTACTCGTTCTTATGTTTCTCAATTTTATAAATTAATTTACTGACAGACAACTTAGCCTTAAAGACTTTTTTGTAAATATGTAATTTTTCCTACCTACCACTATGGAAGAATCTATAAAACACAGCTTCTAAATAATAGATTTCTAAAAGTTAGCTTTATCATTTATAAACTCATCCTAACAGCTTTTGATGATAAAGAAAGAGCGAAGGAAAGAAATCGTAAGTCTACTTATAGTTTCAAAAAGTGCTTCGCAAAATAATACCTATACCAATTGTCACGATGCTATTACGATTGCGAAACTATCACTAGTGAGTATGTGCATTAGTAATGACAGTCGATTTGTATGCAATTTTGAGCAATGCGGAATGCATTGCTCAAAATTGCATACAAATCGACCATTTACAAAATTGCCATAATTTGTATCAAAAACCTCTCGCAATTCTGCAATTTACTCATTACTTTTTTATGATTGAATCGTAGCTGTGGCTGTTCTGGCTTTCTGTAGTTCCTATTAGCCACCATGCGAAAAAGCCATAAGTTTCCCTTTCTATTTTAATGTAGCATTGCTCTAATAGTTATAAAAATCGTAAGTAAGGAGTGCATTGACAGTGAACTTTTGTCAAGCGATAGTTAATGACCCGTGTTTGGTCGAACTACTTACAGATAAGGAACAGATAAATGACCACGTGTCGTGGTGTGGGTGTGGTCGTAGGCCACAAATAGCTATATTAATAATCTCGTCTGAGTTTTACAATGTTGTTTATATGTAACATTGAGGTAGTTTCTGCTATACAGCTAGTTGAGAAGGCTTCAATTACTTAGCCAGGGGCTGCGGAAGAATTGTCCGGTCCCGCTACTCCCGGCGTAGGTGTGTGATCAACATCGGGATAGTTTTAAACCAGCAAGATTTTGACAGACTCATGGATGTCCTCCGACCTCTCAAGGGCAGCTCCCTAGTGACATCCATGAGCATTTTTTTCCACCTTGTCTTGATATCGAAAAAGTCATGGGCTGAATAGTAGCTAATAATTATATTGTTTCATGACAAAGCTTTTGTCTTCTTTCTATTTCATCGTTGTCTTCTATCGAGTTTCTCCATAATATTGCGAAAATATTAATGACAGCCATTTATTTCTATTCTTGGACGAAACGGCGTTTAATATTTATAAGATACTAAAGAGTTTCATAGTCTTCAGATCAAAGGAGATAAAATTACGAATATCAAAGCCGACAAAACTCGAAAATCTTTAATACTTCCAAGATTTTATTAATTCTCTAAATATTATGGCTTTAACACAATTCTACTGCTTCAAAATCTTGAGAATTGGGCAAATACTTCTGAAGATCTTTAAACCGCAAAGAGAAGTCTCAACCTAGATTTTTGCTGGTCGATAAACACAGTTTTAGTCAGGTAGAAAATTCTGAAACATCTAAATCTGAAATAGAATATGAACTGGAAGCGGGCTAATTTCGTAAGATCGATCGATTATTATGACCAGTACCAGATTGGTAACAAACATCATTTGATTGAATATTATCTGCTTGTTTATTTTATTTGATTGCTTACCGTGAATCAACTAGTTATGTCTAGTTACTAACTGTTTGAAAAGTACCTAAACATTATTTCAACGTGAACTTAAACCTAAGAACAGTTTTATAATGGCACCTGTTAGTACCTCTAGTACGAATGCTTGACATAAAAACTTAAAGCCAAAATGTACGATATTATTGTTGAAAATACCTATTTGTTACAAAATAGAGTTTTTCAAGTCATGAGTGAATAGGTTACTTCTAGGCAAGCGTATTTCATCGTTGACCACAGCATTGCTTACCATCAGGTGAGATAGCGGTCATACGCAAACCATAAATATAAAAAAAAATGTCTAAGATAGTTTTAAGACTTTCTTTAAATCTATAGGTGAGACTCATTGTTCTTGTCTGATTAATTTACATCTAAATGCTTCAAAATAGTTGTACCTATTTCAAAATTAGGAAATCAATCGAATTGATGTTACGCTTAAAACTAACTAGCGTGATAGGGCTACTGTTTGTTCTAAAGCAACGTTACATTAATTTGTTCCATGAATCAAGTATAGCCAACTGTCATACCTTACATGCCCCACTTATCTAAGTTATCTCTACGCTAAAGATAAGTGCATAGCTTCGAAATCTCCGCGTTTCCTCACATGCTGATAAGGTGCTTCGCAGTTGATGACGTCATCTTAAGGAAGTTGCATCTTCTGCCCTTATTATGGTGGCCATAAGTGAAGAGGAAAAACAAATGCTACCTATGTAATTATGCATGTACGAGTCATTTTATATCAAACTATGTTACTAGCACTATTCGTAAGTATACTTTTCAAGTTTGAGAAAATCTGACGACAAAATTTATCAAGCCCAAAGTTTGGGTGTATGGTTTTGTGCCATATATGAGCTTGACAATCTTTATCCTTATAAAATTTTGGCCGCGTCCAGACCTTGAACAAGCCTCATTCACAGTTATGGCATAACGAGCATTGTACCAAGCGACTCATTACATCAAAACATTTTATATAATGATGTCACCTGGTTTACAAAAAAAAAACAACAGCCAACATCAATTTTATTCTCACATACCTACTTAAAATTATCTTTTCAATAAGTTTCATTAGCATCCGTAACTGATTCTCTTTCACAACGTTTCTCCTTGCACCACACTTTATAGTACCTACGTGTATAGAATGAGGCAATGCTTTGCAGGCTTTATCAGTTTCGCCAGCGGATGCAGCCAGGTACCGGTGTGGAGGATGTACGCCTCAATAGTTGAAAAAGTAGTACAATTAAATGTGGGAATAGTTTTTTATTTGATGATATAGGCGAAAGAGCGGAAGTATTTTTTGTTGCAGAAACCTGTCAAAAACTTGGGAATAGCAAGGTTTTAAAAGATAAGGCTAATAGTCTAATTTGAAAAATAATTAATTTAATCTCATCATTATATTGTCTTTAGGGCTTTTACTATATGGGGTATGGGGGGTTAACCATTAAAGATACCTACTTGTAGTCAAGATGATTAATTTTACTTCCTGCGTCATCAAGCTACTTAAATATTCTCTTTTCGTGTCTTGTACTTAACGATGACGTATTTTAATCAAACAACGCAAATTACTCGCTCATCATTTGCAAACAAAACCATCGCATTAAGTTTTCCTGTACATTTCGTCACTTCATTACCAAAAACTTCACCAATTGTCCCTGATCCAATTTACACCTCCATGGGTCACGTTTCGGAGAACACAATTTACAACAATGAGCAGTTTGTGCGTATGTACATTCGCTCTTCATTTTATTGTTATCGTTGATGATTCAACTCTTGCAGAACCAGGGTTATCAGACCTTCTACCTTCCCCTGTTTTGTATAATAATAAGAATTTAAAAACGTAATTGAACAACCCAGCATGGGTCTATTTATGTTGGATGAGTGACCTCCAGTGGATTGTACGACGCATCAGTGATATCATCTATGCAGGTCATAACCTTCAATGTCTTCTGGATCTGTCATGGGAGTATTATGGCCAAAAGCATGGAAAATTTAATTTGATAAGGTTGGTTAGTTGAGATTAAGATCGGCATTGACCTTGGTAAAGGCACTGTATTTTGGTTATTTGTATGCTTTAAATGTTGCTTTGTACTTACAACTTTTAGCAATATTCATATCACACAGTTCTGAGTAAGTTTCAGCACCCATTGTCATTTTAATTAAACCGTTACAATTCATAACCGTTTTAATGTCTGAATGTATTTCTTTATAGTTCCCAGAATTGTTATTGTTACATTTTATACTTGCGACTTTTTAAATCCTTTTCTTGTAATTTTTCTCTTTCTCTCTCTCTCTCTCTCTAAAAGGTAGGCACAGAACCAAGTTATCAACTTTGTTGCCTACCTTTTATTATACATTACTTATATTTATTTTACACCTCGTTTCTAATAGTCAGCTTTCAACATAAATACCAACACAATATATCTCTTTTGTAATGTGCGATCCTATCAAGTTTTTATCCCCATAAATTGCTTTATAAGCGCCATTAAATTTTAAATGACTGTCATTTGTCTCCCTTCGTTAACTAGTCGAGTATTTACTTCAGTATCCTTTACTTACCACATTTCCTTACCAAGTACATTTTCAACCTTATCTCTGACAGCAGTAGGTCCTTTTTCAGTGGTTTACTCGTGTCTTCTATTATGATTGTTAATTTCAGCAATGTAATCCTCTTGACAATTGCTTGATTACTACAATTAATCGCAATTGAACGGAATTTTAACTTCCTGCATCAGTATATATCAAAATTGTTATCGTTATAATGTTTGTCCTTTTGTATTATTCATGCTTGTTCTAACCATGAAAATGATTGTATTGTTGTTTCACATCCAACCGAATTTTAAAGTTATTATCATAATAAATAATGCACTTACTGTTAATTTCGTGCATTGGTGATGTCGTCGTTTATGTCAAATTGTTTTGTTAGATAACTAGTTGAAATTTACATATTGTAAGGATTGAGTAGCCAAATTTTAACACGATATATACCTTCGGACCAAATGCAAATTTTAAGTGCCTCCATTGTTTTTAGTTCGAAATGTACGAGTCCTATTTCCCACCTAAGTTTTCCTTGTATTCCGATATCTAATGTGAATTCAGTAGCGTTAAAATGCGTATGTTTCTGCGAATCGGCAGGAAGCGACCGAAACGATTCGACATCAACTTTCGTTCCAACATTAACGCATTTGCGTGTTGCTTGTGCTCTATATTTATAACGATATGGTGTAACTTAACTATTTAATATGAGAATAAAATGAATACGAGATAAGGTGAAATATTTGAAAGACTTTTAAATTTTGGAGAAGATTTTAGTGTCATAAATGTGGGAGATCTGATGATCCTGCGCAGTTTTCATTTTTTGAAACTGAATGAGAACTCAGCATTATTATTTGTGATTGTGCTTTATACTTAGTCCTGGCTCTCTATGCTCTCTGAAACTACACATCTATGAGTTCATCACTGCGAGAAATTGTGCTACTTATAGAATTAAAGCTTATTCTCATACTCAAGAAAACAACCAAATAAAACATGTCTCTTAATAATAACACTACTAACGATGCCCGTAAAAGATTCGCCAGGAAACTGGCACTATTTATAAATTGATGCGATCTTTAAACTCGACACGTCATAATCGTACGTAACATCAAACGGTAGCTAACGTACTTGTTTCTGGCATTTGGAGTTCTGTTTTACAAAACAACTCATGATAGTTATATCAGCATTCTACAAAGTAAAATAACAAAAGCTTGGGTGAAAGATAGGCTTTTTAAAAGCCTTACCATAGTAAGACAAACTTTATAGATTTGGATTAAGATGAAAATTCATCCTTCGAGAAAACTGAAAAACTCCTTTAGCAATAATAATATTTTCAGTTAACGGTAATCTTAAGGAATTAATTATTATTAGTGTCATTTTGATACAGCGAAAAATGGTAAAGAATGTTGAATCGGTTATTATGCAAATAGCAAATACGTGTAGCCACATTGACGCAACGGTGGACGTGACGGAGTGCGCGGAACGTGCGCAAGCGCAATACTAGGGAAGTACGCTAATCATCGGCTATTTATCAATTAGTTACTGGACAGAGGCCTCTTTTATTAGACACACGTGGCTACACATTTAGTAGCCGAACGTCTATGATGTAATCTAGCTTCGTATTGGCTCCTGACAACAAATTACTAACTAATATGTAATCAATAAATGAAATGGTTATGGAGTTGGTTGAATTATGAAACATATTTCCTCATAAATTCTATTTGGTTTTTCTCCAGTTTTGCTTAAAGGTAATGATAAAGTCGGTTGTAACGATAATAATCATAGCTTTAATGATATTCTACAAGGTCTGAAGCTTGCTATAACAGTAGCCAATTAACTATTGTACAGTTCAGAACTACCTACCTCTAATTGCACACGTGTTAAATTGTCGGACAAAACACATGATGTCATTCAAAATGATAGAGTGTATAGTGTATCTGATCACACACTCTGCTAATATTATTTTGTACCGACCTTGGTATCCTTACGTGGTGAGCATTATAACCTTTTAATCTCATAGGCTTTGTTTCGTAATGGTGCTTTGTGGACTAAATCGGGAAATCTACTAGACGTGGAGTAGTACACTGTCTGACTTCTAATGCACGTTATAATGTAAGTTTTGTAACACTTTTTCATTCTATACCTGATTTGGAATCGAAACGAATCCTATACGCGTTCAAACTCCTTAAGCGTTAGAAATTAGAAAATACAGTCTCCCAAAACGCTCTTTGTCACTTACTTTTTTTAGCTTAAATGACTGGCTGTTAAGTTAAAAAAAAGTATAAGTAAGCAAGCGAAGTAATTCCACATTACCAAGTCATATAAAATCGTACTCATACTATTATTCCACTTAACCTCCTATATTTCTGTTGTGATAAATAAACAAAGCTGTTGCTAAATTGTAGGACTCCAATAAATCAAGCATTCAGCAATCGTTCACCTTACTTCAAAAAGAAAGACAACCATAAAATATAAATTACGTTTCGAAGACGAGAAAGGAATATTACCCGTGATCGTCAACACGCGACTTCGTTTCCATGACCGTGATACGGACGTTTCTCCAAACCAGTTCCAATAAAATTAAAACAGACGATTGGACATTTAGGGGTCAAGTCCCGTTAGAGATCCTGCCTTGCTCAATTAAAAGGATTAAGACTTGTTCCCACTAGGTGACAAATTGAAGACGATGAATGGCCCAAATCTAGACAAAAAAAAATTATAACAAAAATTAAGTTTTTGAATTGTGACTTGCTTTGTGAAAACTATATTGCTTTGAGTAGGTAATTGTGATTGGTTGGCCCAGACAGACACGCAAAGGGCCAATGATGGTAATACTTCTCTTGTACGTCTCTTCAAAGGTTTGTCTTCGAATAGTCACAGTTTTACAACAAAAATTACACTTCCTTTTGTACCAATACTAGTCGTGTCATGTGTAAGCAACTTAACACCGAAGGGACGAACCTTACCGTTGTCTTTAGTAGCAGTATCTTTGTTTTATTGTAATTTTTAAGTGAATTTACATGTGGTGTTAATTTCGTTTGATTGTTGTCTTGTAATTGTCTTCCTTTTTTATTTTTGCGTTTTTAAACAGCAGGAACTGCAATTAATTTTATTTATAAAGACGCAACACTTTTTAATTTTAGACCCAAAAAAAGTTTCTTAAGGGAAGTGTAAATTTGAGACATGCAGTAAAGTTTTGTACATTTATGGGATAAATCGTCAATATTCCAAAAATACCTTGTCTTATTACTATATCTTACTCACTACATTTTACTTACTTTATTCAGATTGTACAAACTATGAGCAACAATGTTAAGAAAAGAACCGTAGAACAACACAGCAGTGATCAAATATTGGACCACCGGTGTGCATTTTCTTTGAAAAATATGAATACCTGCCACTCCTAAGTGGGTTTAAAGCACCATTTCAAACACACCACCCATCGGAATCAATGTAAAGTGATCTGAATACCGTTATTTATTCAAAAAACAGTTTAGTGAAGAAGTTTCTGAGGTACAGCATGGTTTTTATGGCGACATGGACAATGATTAGATTGTGTATAGGGTCGCCCACTAAGATAAGGATTTGAGCCGGTTTAGCATTATGTTATGATGTTTATTGTAACTGATAAGATTATTTAAATCTTTTCATTGTTGCGTCTTTGAGTTGAGAATCTATGTTATGTTCACTTTGCATCGGTATCGAATGAATTAGAAATACGACGTCCTACTACGTGTTGTATTTTGTTTATTATCTTTTCATCATTATTGTATAGTGTCGTCTCTTTCTAAAGCATCTCTAGACCTTAGTTTATCTTTTCTTATTTTATTTTCTGCAGGTTTAAATGAAGCCATAAAGGCTATAATAAATTGATTTATATCAGTAAACAACAGCGTCGTTAGTTTTTGTAACCTGAGTTTTGTCCCCATCATATGTCCCATGTCCCATTTTAATGTCCCAAGTCTGTTTTGTTTACACACAAATATGTTTGACAAAAAATACGGTAGACTTTACTGTCGGTTTGTTTTTTGTTTATTTTACGACTGGGACATTCACTTTCATTGGTTTTAGGTAGTTTTGTGTTAATTAAAAAGGCATTAAATTTTTAGAAGGGTTTAGTTGTAAAACTTTAGACAGTTGGTTGTTGCGATTCTGAGTGTTCTTTTTTTTCTTTGTTCTACTGTTTCATCGTGATAGTAGGAATGTAGATTGTACTTTGATGCAATTGGCCAGAACTTGCTTTGACTCGGCGACTCGCTAAAGTCCGCCCTTTATTTGAGAACCTCCATTGCCAACATTTAGCATTTATTTCATATATTCCTCATCTAATATTTTACAGTATTTGGATCAAACAATATCAACACTCTGACAATTGCAAAAACCGTTCACAAATACATAGTACCAATTGGTATCGCCAGACTAAATAAACATGTCTGGCTGAAGACAGTTACAATCATCTATTCAGTAGATATATGTAGTAAAGGAAGATACAAAAAATACTCACTTCCAGTCTAATTTTAAACGTAACAGACACCCGACAATTTCACAAACCATAAGGGGATCATTTCTTAACCAAAATTAGACAAACAAGACTAATTTATTTAGACCCCTGATCATTATACTGCCTAGTTTGAAACAAGGTTAGTTTTACATTGGTCATCTCAAACAGTAGTAGGATTTAGAAAAGCGATTTGTCTGTCTGTCAACAGAATAAGGGATATTTAGCGTTTGCTGCCCACGCATAAGATTCGTCAGTTCTATATTTAAAATATATTTAACAGGGAAGAAAAATTGTCCGTTAAGGAAATGGAATTTTAGTGTTCTGTTAAAATTTAATTAATTTTCAAAGGAACAGAGATCGTTGGGTTGATTTATTAGGGAATTACAAACTGAGTAGGTATGCGTTTAGCTGAGAAAATTATTTTGTATATAACATTCTGTCAACGTTAAAGTTGCCAGACTTGGTATTACGCAGCAGCTTGTATAACATAAAATAAAACAATTTCTAGCTCACCAATAGGTAAACTAAGGATTGCCTATTTTCCACCATGGAATTAACTCGAAACGCCTACATTCATATCATCCTAGATTGCGTAACAAGGCTAAGACAATGTGCGTACATAAGTCTAATTAAAGACCGATTCTACTTTCATAGCCATTACAATAGCAGTTGTTTTTGATTTTATTATCAGTTAAAACTTTTCTGTTGCATGATGTCTGCCAGATGTTTTAAAAAAAACACGATTTTTTTAATCTTCTGAAAGCGGCCTTGAACGTGACAGAAACGTCAGGATTTAAATTTTAAAATCCATTTTAATTTTAGAACTTGTGTTCCCGCGGCGCTACACTAACGGCCGGTTTATATTTAGAACGTGTTCTATTCTCGAACAGTGAACTCGCGGACGATGCCTTCTTATTGTTTTTGCTTGGTGGTTAGGGGCTGCTCAGGTCTCAAGCAATAATGGCGATTTCCAGACTCTAAAAAGTTTTTTTTCTTAGGGAAAAGATGCTATTGTTTCTTGCATTGTCTATGAACAATGGGTATTTAAAAGTACTTTGCGATACGGATGCTGGTGAATGCATTTTGCTCTTTAGTTTTTTTTTTCACATTGCTGTGTTTTCTAAGCGTTTTTTGTTACTAACTTACGCTGGTAAACCCATTTTTGTATTAGACTTTCGCTGTATTTACTCAGATATTTTGAAGCATTAACAATTTAAGACATGTATGACTTTCATAACCTAAAAGATTTTTCGCTTCTCCTTAGACTTCACAAAGTATTATTATTGTGCTGACTAATATATTCTACTTCTTATTAAGCACGTTAAATTTTAACAAAACTGGTGATAGTAAAGACACCAATTCTCGTAATTTGTGGTACTCGTATGTATTGGAATCTAGATTACAGTTTATAATTCATTGTCAAAGATCGAAATAGTGGTACGGTAATTTTTAGCTTTATAACTCTTCTATTCGCGTAATTACCCTAACATGGAATTAAAAACCTGTTTTAACTGCAGGACAAAGTTTTTTCTTTCTATTATTAAGCTTTATACCAAAGAATCACCATTCCGAAGACATCTTAAATAGTTGGCTTTCCAAAAGTTATTTTAAAAGGAAAACAATCAATGTACAGTCGCCAGCACATCAAGTTTCCCCAATGTGTCAAATTTTCCCAATTGAATATGAACCTTATTCTGTTTGACATAAAGTTGAAAAACGACCAAAGAAATTTGACACATTGGGGTAACTTGATGTGCTGGCGTCTGTACCTTTAGTGTTGTACTGTCAGGAGTTGATTGAAACTGTTAAAGATAACAAACAGCTGTATGTTATGTTATGATGTTTTATGGTTCGTTATGATAACAAAAGTCGTTTCGTTTGTTATGTAACGCTTATTATGAGTAGCTGATGTATACTTTCGGTACTTATAAACCCATTAACTATAATAGCCTATTAATATATTGTTAACCTATTTAACGAAGGATCAACGGAATGAGCTTAACAGGGGACAATTCCATGTTTTTTTTTTTTTTAAGTTTATCTGTTTTCTTATTATTTTTTGCTGTAACCTAAGTACAAAATAGTACCTAAGCGAATTGAACCACTATCACTGTTGTCACGTTTTTTTGTATCTTTTATTTATTTTTTCTTTTATTTTAATTTTATTTCTTTTTTTTTTCAAGGTTGATTCTACGAAGTGACAAAAATGAGTGCAAATGAAATCTGAAAAGTGAACAATGTTATGTTATGTTAGTGTTTTTGTGTGAAAAGTTGTGTGATAGAGGCCCAACCATTCCGGACTACGTGCCAACTGAGGGGCAAATGGGTATGTTTAATGTTTTTTTCAGGAAAGATAATAAAAGATAAATCCTGTCTTTTTTTTCTTAAAATCTTAAAATTCGTTGGTCTCATTTTTACTAATTTCTTTCTTATTCAAAGCGAATAAAACACCTTCCTATAGAAAAATCTAAAACAAGTAAGAAATTATTCCAATAAAGTTTTTCATCTCATTAAAATATACTATTAATATCTTCAACAGACAATGCTGAGAGTATTCTTGATAAAAAGATACAATACACGCTATTATATTTTTAAAAGATAAAGTCTTGGACCATTATGAAGAAAATTAAATACCCATACAAAATCGGGAGCATTTCAGACTTATAAAGGCCATTTGTGTCAAGCTACATCGTGTCCAAAGGTGTAAAATTGTATGGCCATTGTTCGTGTCGCCAAAATTTCTTACAACCAAAAATAGACTTAAATCCTTTGAGATTAAATTCTTTTTACTACAGCTTTACTATTTTCCTGTTCAAAATTTCATTAAAAAAAAAACATTCGAAATGATACTTTATTACGTCAGCAATAAAACATATTTTATGGGATTCGTGTAGAGCCAGACTGCATGTTATTTAGTTAGTTTTGACACCATTGAATTTTAAACTGTGAAATCCAAGGTATAAGATTTATTTTTCTTTGTAATTTTTGATATTACAGAAGTCGTTATATCTTCCATTGTGATCTTAGTACGTGAGGCGAATGTTTACTTTTCCCCATAAATTGCTATAAGGAAAGGTGTTTTTATGGTTACATGGCATTAAAGAACAATAAGATTTTAATCAACCACGTAATGCGGGCCGCATAGTTCTAACTGTCTTTTTAATTTATGGTGTGACATGGTGTTCTAAATTATATGAAAGTTACTGAGTTATTAAAATAAAGTGTTTCATTCAGATGTACCTATAAATGTAGGAAGGTTTGTACTTAACTATGGAGTACCTCTACTTTGAGAGAACTTTAATTTAAGTCTCGATGGCAAACATAGCTACTTACTTATATTAAGCTTGACTATGCTTGATTAATGACGATAATAATATGAGCATTTTCATAAATGAAACTATATATTTTTTTAAGTTTCATTGTGTTTTTCTCATACAGAGAACGCACGCGCATTAACCACACGCTTGCTCAATGAAGTTTGGCGATTTTAGACTTGAAGTCTAAGATTCCTCAAAATGTTTTCCTTCACCGATGTTAGGATGTCGTCCAGTCCAGTAATGTTACATTCGAATAAAATATATTGGCTCGAATGAGGTAAACTATTACACATTACGCTACTACGAGTATACGACCCTTAGGAGAGGGTCAATCAGGGCACCGTTAGTTAAAAATATCGCCTCCCCATGCAGCCCAAACCAAGCTGAAATATCGATAACCAAGCCACCACTGTATATTTACTGTGACAGCTCATATCAGTTTATTATCAATCAGTTCAAGGACTTGTCCGATATCTTTAGGTAGAACTGCTGTAGGTTAGTGTACTTCGGACATGTTTAAAATATCAATTGCTATGGTTTTGTGCTTTCGTTTTTAGCATTTTGGTCAGATTCAACCCTTTTTGGTTGCTGCTAGAGCTGGCATTATCATAACTTATCAAAGTTAAGTCCAATTTCCACCATTTCACACTGTTCTAAAGAAAATGCGGACTTCTAAACAATAGTTTCATGTTTGTTGGAATTTATACGGATTAGGACTCGTTGTCGTTTGGTGGAAATCGTATATAATCCTGTGTGAATAAATTTCCCCGAATGCTCAAACTGCGGCCTGCGACTTTTCTGACCATGGCTATGACAGTCGAAACTTGTGTTCAGCGGTTAAGTCGGTGATGGCTTCTCTAGAAAATTCCACGCTCTGTGCTGATTATTAGGTAACCGGTCGGATGAAAGACCGTAGGGACCAATTCACCGGTGGGTATTGCAGGCAGGCCCCTAACAATACTTGTATAGTCCAAAAGCTTAACAAGAGCCTCTTCAAATCCCCAGGCTCTTGGCTAAAACAATAGCCATTCGCTATCAATAAAGCTTTACAAGTAAATGATTCATAGTTTATCATAAAGCATAGAATTACCTTTAAGGGTGTCAGAGACAGTCGAGATGTGACAACACGACATAAATTGCGGCACGCGTTTTCATTGAAACCATTCAGCGGAAATAACTATATCGCAAAATCATGTCGCATTGTCACGCCGCCGCCGCGCCTGTCTGCGGAAGCCTTTATGTGTATTAAATTGACAGTTGACAAGCTAGGAACAACTTTTGAAATAACCAATTTAGGTTTTAGAGATTAATTATATATTTAGAACCTTATCACTAGGTCATAGGGTTTGTTATGCCCAGGGATTTCAGAGTCGAGTAATTATGCATATTACTATGTCCGCGCTAATGAGCCGGTAATGAAATTAGTCGCGATTATTATATCAATGTTGAATTGTCGAGGTTAAAACAATGGCTGTTTCCGCCAAATAATTTGATTGGCTCCCGTTCAATATATTGGCCTTTTAATCGAATTTAATTTGATATTATTAGTTGGGAAATGATTTAATGTTAGTTTGAGTTTTGTGCTCAAATTGTTGCTTTCATTTTCTGCCATGGCATAAATAAACCATAAGTAGGTACTTAGCCCATAGGACCCGAAGTCAAGAAGCAAATTACTACTTTCCAAAGCCAGAGTTGCCTCATCTATAGGTGCCATAGATATATGATAGGTAAGTACCTATTAACGAAAGGTATTTACAAGGCAGATGTTGGGAACGCCGGGAGGGGACGCCCTAGAAGGACATACAGACATAGATCTTATTGGTGAGGTTATTCAGAAAGGTCAGGTGCGTAGTATGTATTCGCAACCGTCGTGTATGTATGACAACATGTATGAATGTAAATGAAACAAAAGAAGTAGTATGTAAGAATCGTTGCATATGGCGCTCTGCAGTTTCTGCCATGGGTAAAAGGCGTGAGTTTATGTATAAATGTACAGACGCCAGCACATCAAGTTACTCCAATGTGTCAAATTTCTTTGATCGTTTTTCAACTTTATATCAAACAGATTAAGGTTCTTATTCAATCGGGAAAATTTGACACATTGGGGTAACTTGATGTGCTGGCGTCTGTACCTACTATTACTATAAAGAAATAGTTTGTTAAGCTTGTACCTACTGTACATGTGATGCCCTGCAGTCGGACACAAAGAGGCTGGTATATTAGTGCTTTTATAAGACCACTTAAATTACTGGTAGAAGCATAATAATTAACACTCCCGGGTCCATTATGAATGTAATTGTTTTTATACAATACAGTAGCATACACCAAACAATGGCTAGCAAAGCCTTGAAAAAAAAATCACCTGCATCGATGTACATTTTGAGAATCATTTTAATAGCACATGAATCAGTTAGTATGTAAAACTAATATACTATTAAAAACGGTTATCTACCATCAACCGTGTTCGAGATTTGAATGCATCGTAACCGGAAGCGGTACCTGCGACTTCCGGCCCTTCCTGGTCACTGAATGGCACTCTGTTAGCCCTCTCAAAGGGCTATTGTGAACTATGGGTTTATTGACGTTTTTATTACAGCCTTTATTACCATAGGTGTTGTAAAGGGCGTTGACCTTGTTAAACTATTGTTTATTGTTATGTTTATTTATTTAATCTGTGCGTTAGTTGCGCGTGCGCAGCGGGTTGCATTGATCGTCGATTAAAAGCTTTTGTTGCGTTGTTAAATGGTTTGATGTGATCTTGTTAGCGTATCCTGTTTGGATATCGTGGTCAACAGTATCTATGCGACATAAAGTACTTATGTTCGAATAAAAAATAAAACAACATATATATAAGTATGTATACTATCATGTCACGATGGGCCTTTGGTTAAGGCGCATGCCTCTCATAATGAGAGCAGACGAACCCGTCTCGTGAGGGGACTCCGAACAAAATACTACCAACATATTTTTTTTTTATCGAGTCCATTGCTTATTTTTTATATAAGTACCTATCTCTGTATAGTTCTTATTACCCTAGGTGCATCGTCCTCACATAAAATCTGATTGTTGTATACGAAGTATTGTAATCCTATTTTAAAAGAGTACCTAAGTATGGAGTTTCTTGCACATTCTTCTCCATACGAAACTACCATTTGGAATGTGCAACTAGAATCATTCTCTTAATTTATCTTATTTGTAAGTTAACGTTCAAAAGTGCCTGTTATGGGTCTAATTGATATAAACGATTTGACTTATTTTCTTAAATATCTACCAATGTGACTTTTTCTTAGCTTGTCTCAGACATCATCGGTATCGGTAAAGGAAACCTAGACTTAATAATAATATTAAGGAAATAGTAATAATATTCCACAAGTTTCACACAACACCTTCTAGTTACAAACTAAGCAGAGCTTGTGCTATGAGTAGGTACCTACTAGACAACTGGTAAACAGAATTATGTATTTCTAAATACATACATACTTGGTTACACTTGTAGTTATACTACAAGTCTGAAATCACCAATCCGACTTGAGCAAGCGTGGTGATTAATGCTCGTCGCTTGTGCCTTTTCTGTTGGAAAAGAGGCATTACGCAGACAGACAAACAGACGTATGGTACTATGGACGAGTATGGTATTTAATAATGATACCATACTGTCTAACGTCTGTCTGTCAGTGTCTATTTTCTTGTTAGTAGTCAAACTTTTTGTAATTGCATGAAATGAAATGAAATGATGAAATGAAATGATATTTATTTCTGTAAGTAGATCTTCTCAGATACTTTTACATGTCTTTTTTTTGTAAACTAAACTAAATGGCATTTCCAAAGTGACTGATCCCTGAGAAGAAATGCCGAAAGAAACTCAGGGGTCATGGTCTCTTTTAAAGTCCAGACATAAGATTATATTCATTTACTATGCGAGTCTCACGATGCAGGGCTAAGTCTGGAATAGCCTTTTGAAGAAAGAATCAATTCCGCTTTGAGCCGACCTGTCAGACGGCATGCATGAAACTCTTAATACTCTGCTGCGGCAGTTTATTTAGTTACTAGCGGACGTCACGCGGTTTCACCCGCATATTCCTCGTTCCCGTGGGAATACTGAATTAAAAAATAGCCCATGTCACCCTGGGATAGCATAGCTTCTCAACGGTGGACAAGATTTTCAAATAGGTCTAGTAGTTTTTAAGTTTATTCGTTACATACAAATCTCTCCTCTTTACAATATTACTGTTTCTGTATACAATAGTGTAAACTGTTTGGTACAAAGAGGTCAGGTGTTTAAGAAAACATGTTAACAATAAACTTGTGATAGAACGTGGTGTTTCTAAATGTTTACCTAAAATCGAGTGTTTAAAATGCAAAACAGTATAATTTAATTGCAGGTGCATACCTAATATGTAGAATAGAATAGAATACTCTTTATTGTTCACCATTAAAACTTACAAATTATAATTTTAAGGGCTACAAACGGTGATACAATGGGCGGCCTTATCGCTAAAAGCGATCTCTTAAAGATAACCTTTGGATGGACTTGATAGTGGAGGAGAAAAGATGAGTAGGCAGTGTGTGGTGGCATGTAATACAATACTGAAAAACCAAGTACCTACTATGAAATACCATGCATTATCCTGGGTATTATCTATCGTAGAAAATCCTTGCTTGCTGGCTGGAAGCAGCTGGATGACAGTAGTCCTAGGTCCAAGTGTGGACTGATGACGACAGAGTCAGGCTTATTTTTAGCTCATATTTAGCAAGGTTGGTCCTTTTCTGTTATTTTACATTACACTGCAAAAAAAACATGATTCCTGACATTTATCTCAATTTAAATTTGAATACAAAGAAGTAAGTGCATATTTTTTTTTAATCTAGACGCAATCTTGACGAAGACGATTTATTCATCACTTTTTATAGAATAATGTAAAATAAAACACCAGAAAAAATGTACGTATTTTTCTAGTGTTTCATTTAACATTAACCCTAGATTACTACTCTACGTCGCAGAGGCGCCCGTGTTTTTGATGTATTGCTCTGTTGTTTAATCCTTCGCGCGTATGGCATTCACGTTCTAGGACATCTCAGTCATCGCCAGCCCGTGTCGAAGGACGGTGGTTGCGTTACTGTAAGTATGCTAGTTTTTTTGATATTGCTACCCTTGGCGCTCCAAAGACGTATGAGTAGCTTGAACGTAAGTTTTACGCTATTGATCAAATTATTTTGAAGTGTTTATTTTTGCATTATTAGTTACTACCGGGGTGTGTTTTATCTTTTTTTAGGCACGTATTGAAACTTCCACATAATGAGTAGTAATAGAAGAGTTATGGATGTTATAAAAGCTAATTGGCTAGAAGTAAGGGACACTTGATGGCCCTTTGACTTTGGTCAAAGGAAACAGGAACACCATTTTAGCTGGTTTTGGTTTGTTTCCTACAAACCAAAACCAGCTAAAATGGTGTTCCTGTTATCTTCGTGCGACGAAAAGGGGCTCATAAACTAATGAAACTGGAAAGCCGGAGATGATCATGTTCTACAGCCAGACCAAAGGTGGTATAGATAGGTACATTGAAACAAATGATTTCCTCTTTGTCATGTTCTAGAAAGACTAGGGCTACTTTGTATGACATGCTAAATATATCTTTCGTGAATGCATTTATTATAATTATATTGTCATAATATATCAACAAAAAATAAAAAAAAAACCCTGAGTCGAAGACAATTTGTGAAGAAACGTAGCACGAAGTTGACTACTGAATGGATGCAAAAAGATTAGAAGCACCTACGTTGAAACGCAATATCCGGGATAATATCGAAGTCATCCTGAAAAAACGACTCTTCTTTAGAAAATGAGAGTCCGCCACCGCCAAAAAAAGAAAATGTTGTAATTATTGTACATCTAAAAAGAAGAGGATGGCCAAAATGACGTGCGCCAAGTGTCAAAAATCTATCTGCGGCGAACATCAACTTCATGTATGTATCAAATGCATCTAAAATATTTTTTTTGTTACTATGTTAGTTTTTTTTAGTTAATAACTTCATAATTTTCTATTTTTGAAGAGAAATGTATACTTTAAATTATTTTTTTATAATTTTTATTGAGAAGAGTGTTTAATTGCCTAAGTTCCTAAAATTTGTTCCTTAGGTTTATTTACGCGAAGATTTGACAATAAATATATATAAATAACATGTAAAATTGTGTTTTTCTTTTTTTACTAATATACACAATTATATAAACAGTCAAAACATATCAATAATACTTATAGGTTTTAAATAAAACCAGAGTCAATATAATGCGCCTCGCGGGCGTATGAGTAGTTTCTTTGTACGTCGCAACATGAGTAGTAATCTAGGGTTAATATAACACAGTGACAAAAACTTTCGACAGTGGGAGGTCTAGAGCCATGTACGTACATTGTACCGACGCTGGCACATCAAGCTACCCTAATGTGTCAAATTTTCCCAATAGAACATGAACCTTATTCTGTTTGCTACAAAGTAGAAAAACTATCAAAGAAAAAGCTGTGCTGGCCTTGGTACCTACTGAACTCGAATGATCGATGGATCCCTTCCACCCTGATACAATAACCTACACATAAAACACTTTAATAAAAGGAACCTTGTGGACACATTACTACGTCCTACAAACACACATTACGTGCTAACTATGGTGTTCTTTGGCGCACAACAGTGCGTGCATCGCTAAATGTTCGTCAAACAACATCATGTTACATTATATGCTGTAATATTAAAGGTATACAGTTTCTTACATTTGTATGAGCTTGTGGCTGAAATAACGGGCACTCGGATCGATCTATGGTTAAAATTCGGTTGACGAAGTTGATCCGTGAATGGTTGACTATTCATCACACATCAAGACTTTTCCGCGAGCCAGAAAAGTTTTATTTCTAGTACACCTCTTCCTAAACCTTTGTAATACATACGCCTTTTTCCCATGGGGGTAGGCAGAAACTACAGAGCGCCATATGCTACGATTCTTACATACTTCTTTTGCTTCGTTTACATTCATACATGTTGTCATACACACACGCCGGTTGCGAGTACTACGCACCTGACCTTTCTGAAGAACCTCACCAATAAGGTCTAAGCATGTCCTTCTATGTTTCCACTCCCGGCGTTCCCACTTACATCTGCCTTGTAAATACCTTTCGTTAGTATAAAGTATAAATACCTTTGTAATCTCCTTTAAAATTCTTCAAATTGATAAATAGTTATGTACTTATTTACTATTACTTATTTATTTATTATCATCCTTACAGCCAAACCGCACGTTTCAGAGGAATTTCCTCCCGCGTACACTTGGATTGTGGAATGAGCTCCCTGCCGAGGTTTTCTCAGAGGGCTACAGTATGGGGTTTTTCAAAAGGGGAAGTAAATAGGTTTTTAAAGGGTCGGCAACGCGCGTGTGGCGCCGCTGGTGTCGCAAGTGTCTATAGCCTACGGTAACCGCTTACTATCAGGCGGGCCGTAAGCTTGTTTGCCACCGTCGTGGTATAAAAAAAAAGAAATTCATGCATGACAGGCCTCAACCTAATGCGATAACTATATCTTCTTCTAAAATACAAAAAACAAGTTTATTTTTGGTTTTCATTTTGCTGTAATTAGACCTGAAAAATAACTTTGCCACATGCGTAAAAGTCCCGTTGAATCCGATACAATAGTACTTTGCAGGTGTACGTTTATAAACCAACCAAAGTAAGAAGCACAGGAATTTATTTACGAGTACAATGTTATATCCACAAGTGAACGTGCGTTGCTAAACGTTCAACAAACATGCGCGCACGCAGATTATGTGTAGATGATCGCTAGGTATTCGGGACGGAAATTGTATTGTTTACATAAAGCAAATGTTTATGATTGTGTACATTAAGGGATTTATATAGATTTCGGTAGATAAATAAGTTGCACAAAACTAAATACCGACTGGACTGGACTGTTGGTCTAGTAGCAAGTGACCTTGACTGCTATGCCGGAGATCGTGGGTTCGATTCCCTAGCCCAAGACAAATGTGTTTGTGTGATGAGCACGATCATTTGTACAGAAGAAATGCAATACAATGCATGCAGTGCAATGTAGCTTAATGGGCTTATCACTTTCCGGTTTGTAGGAAACCTAACTGAGAAATTGAAAGATGTAATTGCAGTAAAGATAGTGTGGATCCGATTTCTGGTACCGACCGCTTCTTTGCTTCCTAACTAGATTCCTAGTTAGGATCCTGCAAAATGGATAGTGTAATAAGCCCTTAAGTAATAATAATAATATTTATTGCCAGTTTACAATTTTTAACATAATCCTTGGTATCATGTAAGAATCACAGTAAAATTGTATATTATATACACAAGTGTTTAGACCTCTGACTCCCAAGCTAAGATCAAACTTGTGTTATGGAAGTCAGGGTTCTCAGAGATTATGCGGTAATATTCATTCATATTCAATTGACAACATCTCAAAATTGACATGACCCGAAAACAAAAATACCGTTTCTTCATTTTTGTATGCTGAGTTCAAATATATATTTTTTTAAAATTTTTAGGTATAGCTTAATTTCTGAGAAAAAAAATAAAAACCAAAAACCATGCGATGATGTCACTTATACGGTGTTTACCTTTGCGAAAGCAAGCTCATTTTTAAGATGAAAACTATAATGTCAAACAAGACATTTCTGTCAAAAATTACGTATCTAATGTCAAAAAAAGACACATCTAATGTCAAAAATTACATATCTAATGTCAAACAAGACATGTCTAATGTCAATGTGTGACATTGACAACTGCTAAATTACAGTGACATCTAAGAAACTGAATTTTTTTTGACGTATCACAGTAAAGCAAAGGAATTATCGCCATTCCACCGTATGAATGACGTCATTTGGTGCTTACGTCTTTTTAGAATGCACCGAATTTCAAAGTTAAAATTATGAATGAAAAGTACATAATTTCGAAAAACCAGACTTACTTACTTTTAGATAACATAATAAAACATGGAGGTTAAAATTTTGAAATGTTGTCAATTACATAATAAAGTTCCGAGTTGACGGTCACTCGCTGCAGTTTTACATAAAGTTAAGACAATCTAGCAACAAAAACTTTTTTGCAAAAAAATTAAACCGACTCTAAAAAAAACACTAAACGGTGTAAAATAACTCTAAATTAGGAAGTCTGTGGCTTTGGTGGTTTTGTCTTATTCATGATGGGCCACCGACTTCCGAATTTAGAGTTATTTTACACCGTTTAGTGTTTTTTTTAGAGTCGGTTTAATTTTTTTGCAAAAAAGTTTTTTATTTTTCCATTTTTAGTGGTTCCCATACAAATATTTGCTATATATATTGTTAATTGTAACAGTACATGTCATGATAATAGGGTTATCCACTTATCCCTAATAAATGAAAATTAACATACCTAACTGTCGAAATCTAGGTATATTGTACACATCTGCGTACCCCTCAGAGCATACCAGGCGTGATGATACGTCATGATGTTGTATAAACAATAAACATCCAAGCGATTCCAGCAATCACGACAGATTTGCCGTCTATTTTTGAAGAGTTCCGTTGCATATCTCCGAAGATCAGCACCAGATCTTCACCAAATTAAAATGGGACCACCTCGGGAGTATACTCTTTCGAATAAAAAAAGAATTTCGAGAATCGGTCCACAAATGGGGGAGAAATCAGGTAACATACATAAAAAAAAAAAAAAAAAAAAAAAAAAAAAAATACATACACACGAACATAGAACCTCCTCCTTTTTTGAAAGTCGGTTAATAAAAATAGAGAAGTACAAGTAAGAGAAGTACTCCTTAAGTTACCGAAGTGGCTTGTTGGCGTACTTCATAAACCCTTTTAAAAATAAATAGGTACTTAAATACAACAAAAGGCACCATTTTGTAAGATCAGATAAGCTATTTACAAAAGGCCTTACGGTACCTATGGCTTTGTTTAAGTTTTTGTATTGTGTATTTGTGTAAGTAGTGTTGTACCTACAATAGTTGTTTATATAGCTTTTGTAATTATCTATATATATAAAAGAAAGTCGTGTTAGTTACTTCGCTTATAACTCAAGAACGGCTGAACCGATTTAGCTGAAAATTGGCAGGGAGGTAGTTTAGAGCCAGGAGAAGGACATAGGATACTTTTTATCCCGTTCGACAAACCGATACGATATAGGTAAACCACTGCTTAACCCTTAGGGATTACAGGCATCGTGTTTATGATTATACCTACGTAATATTGCGGCTTGTTGTTCGATTGTAATGGTCACCAACTTTCTTATGATGGAACCATACCGTAAAACGGGGTGATTAGAAACTTAAGGGAATAGAAACAAAACTTTTAGGAGGATTATCACGCTAGTTTAATATTAATTTGATATTTGATACTAAGAAGGTGTCGAAACTATTTATTCCAATGATTTTAAAGCATTTCAGTCCTCGTATGTGACATGCAACTTGTAACTTAAGTGAATATCCTCTTCAAAGTTCTGTCTCTATCCACCCTTAGTTTCTATCCACCGCGTTTTACTGTTCCAAGTATTACGATTCCCAATCGTAATAGTTTCCCCGTTATCTTCTCAGAATAGTTTGTCATAGATTCCTTGAGATTGTCACCCGATGTCTAATCCAAAAACTTTGTTCATATCATCGAATGTTTGTATTACGTCGATATTATTTCACTAAACATGACTCACCTTCTTAGAAAATCACGACAAGTGTGACCGTGACATGTGACGTCATACCATCGTGTGTACCTGTCCTCTACAATAATAATGTACCGAGACACGGTTAAACATATAGATAGTTAGTTTAAGAAGAGTAATTCCGGGCATAATTCTTGCCCAAGCGATATGTTTATGCTAGACAATTTTGCATATGAATAATTTGATACTTTTTAACCGACTTCAAAAAAAGGAGGAGGTTCTCAATTCGGTTGTATATTTTTTTTTTTTTTTTTAGGGTTTGTTACCTCAGTACTCCGTCATTTATGGACCGATTTTCAAAATTCTTTTTTTGTTTGATAGGGTATAGTAGCAGATTGGTCCCATTTGTATCAAAACTCATATCTGATGAGGGATCTTTGAGGAATTGAGGGAACTCCTCAAAAAATATAGGCACACACCCACCGATTTTAACATTTTTAGTAACAAATCAAGCATTTTCATTTAGAAAGTATCATTTGGTGAAGAAAAACTGATGTAGAAGACAGGCAACGGAACTCTTCAACGCATAACAGCAAATTATTCGCGATTGCTATAGTCAGATGTCTATGCTGAGCTTTTTTATTCCCTCAACATAACATTACGCCATTCTATTTTAAAAGGGGCCGGCAGAGATGTATAGATTAATGTTTAGATAGAACTTCTTTAGCAATTGTTATCCAATTTCAATGATTCTTTCAAGTTTTGAAAGACTTTCTTTACACACAAAGAAACTAAAAATTACAAATAAAACAACCGACTTCTTAAAAAAAACTAACAGGTGAAAAATAACTCCAGTTTCGGAAGTCGGTGGCCAATAATAAACAAAACAAAACCACCAAAGCCACAGACTTCCGAAACTGGAGTTATTTTTCACCTGTTAGTTTTTTTTTAAGAAGTCGGTTGTTTATTTTTGTAAAAAAGTTTTGTAAAATATTTATCCGAAATAGTCATAATAATTATACGAAAGAAAAAAGAAGCGAAAGTAAATAACTTTAAACAGCTGTAATATTTGGGATTTACACAGTCTCTATTGAAACCAGATCAATGCTTACTTACCAATTCAATCCCACCACACCATTCCCAAACCACTGCAACTCGTGAAATCTACAATCAACAGTGGTGACCACCAGAAAAGCGTCGGGGTAAAGAAGCCCGACGATTTTCGGAGCAACTATTCAACTATCTTGGATCTCGTAACGTAATTAATAAGGAAAAAACAGCGTAAGAATTAGGAAAATATTGAATTTCCTCTTATAAATAGATAGAGCTTGGTGACGAAATCTTGCTTTTAGGGAATCCCCAAGTTAAGATATTTTTCGAGGAACCACTAACAAACAATGGTTTTATAAAAACTCAGTCTCGGTCTGTGCAAACCATTGTAATTTTATATAGAATGCACTTGCATTGTGTAGAGTTAGTGTAAGGCTTGTGGCTCAATATTTTTAACCGCACAGGGTTGATTGGCCAATGAAGTAAGGCAAAGGCCGCTGAAGTCGGCTCGTGCATGTGTGACTAAAAGTTTGACAACCAGTTTAACCAAAGGGGAACGTGGTACCTACTGAGCCACTAGGTTGTGGAGGGAAAATCGGTACTAGGCTGTCGCTACATGTAAAACTGTTGGAACCTCTTTACTGTAGATACTAATCAAAGTACTGGCCAGTTTTGTATGTTTTATTAGTTATGAATATTTTTACAAAGCTGTCACCTATAATATTTTTCTCTTCTATTAATACACTATTTTTTTCTCTTCCAACACACATATTTTTATTATTAATTTCTTGCTTGGTCTACCTACCTCTCTCACAGGTTATGGGCCCAGGCCACGTCCAGGCAAAAATATAATAAAGTAGTGTCTGTGTTGTCGTAAAAGTACGACAATATAAAAATGGATGGAGACCAGTCGTCGCTGCCGTTAGCCTCCCCTAACTCGGCAGCCGTCAGCAGTGCTAACATTAGCTTTACAAAGCTACAAGGAAGTTCGAACTATGCGACATGGAGCTTTGCTATGGAGATGTTATTGGTTGACTACGAGCTATGGGATGTAATCATCAACCCTGCGGAAGGACCTCCTACCGAAGAGTTTTGTCGTAAAGATGCTAAAGCAAGAAGCAAGATATGCTTAAGTTTAAGCGAGCATCTATATCCCGTGGTCATGACAGCTAAAACATCGAAGGAAACCTGGAAGCGACTTCGTGAAGCTTACGCAGATAGCGGACTTACACGACGCTTAAAACTAATGAAGAAACTGCTCAGTATTAAACTTGAAATGTACTCAAACATAGAAGCCTACGTGAATGACATACGTCAAGTACAACATCAGCTCGTCGCCATCGAGTCTGGCCTACCGGATGAACTTGTTGGTGTTATAATGCTGGCAGGTCTCAGCGAAACATACAACCCGATGGTGATGGCAGTTGAACACTCCGGCACCTCAATTACGATGGACTCGGTGGCATCTATTCTTTTAAAGGAACAAAATCGTGATGTGCCTACTACAGCTACTGCTTTATGTAGTGTAAATTGTGTGTCTGTAAATAATAAATCTAAGGTGTCGTGTACATTTTGCAAGAAGTCAGGCCATGTGGTGTCTCAATGTTGGAAACGCAAAAAACTTAACAAGAAGTGTCCCTCACTATCATCATCATCGTCATCATCGTCATCATCTCATAGATGTAATACAACTGAGATAACACTTTCATCTTGTTTTAATTCAATTCTTGCAGATTCCACTACTTCGTCACTTTCTGCCGATTGGTACGTTGATTCTGGTGCTACTACTCATATGACTAATAGGAGTGATTGGTTCTTGGATCTCAAACAGGAGTCTAAACCGAAACCAATTGTTGTGGCTAACGGTCAACAAATAAAAAGTGATGGCAAAGGTACAGTTTCTTTAAATATTTCAGATCAGGTTAAGCAAATTTCAGATGTTTTGTATGTACCTGACCTAAACATTAGTTTACTTTCAGTTAATAGCTTAGTTCAGAAAGGGCTTGTAGTGGTTTTTTCTCAAAAAGGTGCCTCAATTCTTTTAAAGAAAGGATGCAAAGTGACAGGTTCAGTCGTGGCGACAGCGTCAAATCATAAGGGCATGTTCAGGTTGGATACGTCACAAAATAGTGCCTATTTTACACAATCAAAGGAGTCTGCCTTACTATGGCATAGACGTCTTGGCCACTTACATTATAAAGCTCTTACAATTTTAAAAAATCGTGCGCTAGGTGTAGACTTTACAAGTTTATCTTTTGATGATTTGAATAAAACCTGCGTGCCATGCCTACAAGGTAAAATGTCAATGAGACCTTTTAAAAATTCGCAAAGTAGGTCCAATAATAAATTGGAATTGATTCATACAGACCTCTGTGGACCAATGAGTACGCATTCATGGGGCGGAGCACTTTACCTACTTACATTTACAGACGACTTCACGCGTAAGACCTTCGGCTACTTGCTCAGATCGAAAAGCGAAGTTTACACAAAATTCGTTGAATTTAAACACCTTGTAGAGAATCAAACCGGTCTCAAAATTAAAACTTTACGCTCTGACAATGGTAAGGAGTACGTAAACCATGATATGATTCGTTTCCTAAAGGAAAATGGAATTATTCACCAAACTACAGTTCCATATACACCGCAACAAAACGGAGTATCAGAACGAGTCAATAGAACTGTGGTCGAAAAAGCTAGATCTATGCTCCAAGATTCCGGCTTACCACGACCTTACTGGGGTGAAGCTGTTTCTACAGCTATTTACCTTAAAAATCTCTCGCCAACTCATGCATTAAATAACAGAATCCCTGAAGAGATGTGGACTGGAAAAAAGGTGAGTTTACATCACCTGCGAGTTTTCGGCTGCGAAGCACATGTTCTGATTCCAAAAGAGAAACGGAACAAACTCGACTGCAAGACTCAAACCTGTATCTTCGTTGGCTATTCAGCAGATACTAAAGGATTTCGTCTTGTTGACCCTCAGAATCCACGAAAAATCATTGTTGCGAGAGATGTTGTTTTCATCGAAGACAAACTACCAACTATAAAAGCTGGTAAAGAAATAAAAAAGATTTCTGATGAACCTCAACCTGTTAATCAAGAAGTCATTATTCCCATAGCTCCAGGCTCCTCACTTGCACCTCACCGTCAGCCTACACAAGTAGAAACTCCATGTGAGATCTTACTTACACCGGAACCAATGGTGGAAGAACCTTCTGTTTCTCAGTCGCAACCTGAAGTCTTCTCTGATGCTCAAGATGTTCTTATCCCGTTAGAGACTTCAGAAGGTATCACTACTCGAAGATACCCTCTTCGAGAACGACGAGCTCCAGATAGGTACATGGAAAATGTTAACTCAGTCAGTATTGACATTGAACCAGAAACATACAAACAAGCCCTAGCAGACTATAACAGCCGAGAATGGCTGAATGCTATGGAAGCTGAATATATGTCACTAAACAAACATGGAACGTGGATACTTGTAGATAGACCTGCAGATAGGAAAATTATTAAAAATAAATGGGTATACAAAGTGAAGAGGAATACCGATGGAATAATTGTTAAGTATAAGGCAAGACTTGTAGCCAAAGGATTTACTCAAGTCTATGGAGTTGACTACAGTGAAACTTTTTCTCCGGTTGCAAGACTATCCTCAATTCGTTTGTTATTAGCATTTGCTGCTAAACTTAATTTAGAAATCGACCACCTTGACGTTGAAACAGCATTCCTTAACGGCGATCTTGAGGAGGAAATTTACATGGAGCAACCAGAAGGCTTTTCTAAAGACAATACTAAAGTTTGCCAACTGAAAAAGTCTCTCTACGGACTTAAACAAGCTCCACTACAGTGGAATAAAAAGGTTTGTGAATTAATGGACAGACTGTCATTTAAACGTTCCGAAAAAGAACATTGTATCTACCACAAGCACGAAGACTCTAAAATGCTAATTGTAGCCGTGTTTGTCGATGATTTCTTCATCTTCAGTAACGACAAGAAGATGAAAGATGGTTTCAAAGAAGAATTAAAAAAGTCCTTAATAATCAAAGACTTAGGTCCTCTAAAAGATTGCTTGGGTATGAGAGTTACAAGAAAAGATGGCTGCATTTCAATCGATCAAACGAAATATATCGAGCAAGTGATTGATAAGTTTGGATTGACAGATGCTATTCCTGTCTCAACTCCTATGGAGACTGGTACAAAACTCGTTTTACCGGACACCTCGGAAGATCAACCTGACTTACCATACCAGCAGCTCATTGGATCTTTAATGTACATTGCAATTGGAACTAGACCGGATATTTCACACGCAGTATCTTTTCTCAGCCAATTCAACGTACATTACGGGGAAGTACACTGGAGAGCTGCCAAGCGTGTTCTCCGTTATCTAAAAGCTACTAAGGACAAGAAGCTATCTTACAGAAATCACTCTGGTGATATGAAAGGATATGCTGATGCTGATTACGCTAGTAATCTAGTTGATAGACGCTCCTATACGGGGTATGTATTCCAGATGGGCGGCTCATCAGTGTCGTGGGAATCACGAAAACAAAAAACAGTGGCCCAATCAACGACCGAAGCCGAATACATGGCACTTAGTGAAGCCTCCAAGGAAGCCATTTACATTCGCTCTCTCATCAACGAAATCTTTTCCATCTCATCACCAATCACTATCATGTGCGACAATCAAAGTGCCATCAAGCTTACAAAAAATAACACCCATCATGCTCGCACTAAACACATCGACATCCGACATCATTTCGTTCGCGAATCGATTTCTTCCAATCATGTGCATGTCGAGTTCATACCATCAACTCATCAAACTGCAGACGTTTTAACAAAACCATTGCCTAAGTTGAGACACTACAAATGCCTGACTTCTTTAGGGTTAGTCTAGTTTTTAACTTAGTGATTATGTTTTCTGTTAGTTGTTTGTTGATTTGTATAGGGTGTTAATTTTAAGGCTTTTTGATAGATGATTTATGTATATTACGGTGTACACAGTGCTTTGATTACGGGGGGATGTTGGAACCTCTTTACTGTAGATACTAATCAAAGTACTGGCCAGTTTTGTATGTTTTATTAGTTATGAATATTTTTACAAAGCTGTCACCTATAATATTTTTCTCTTCTATTAATACACTATTTTTTTCTCTTCCAACACACATATTTTTATTATTAATTTCTTGCTTGGTCTACCTACCTCTCTCACAAAAACACTAGCTGAGCTACATCCTGCTAGACTAGAAGTCAACCGCAATACAGTTGGGAAGAGGCTAGACCGATGATGATTAGAATGCACCCGGCAGGCATTATGCAAAATGCTATTGTTTCTGCTTGTAGCCAACTGTTCCACCAGAAGAAGCACCTTCTCTTACAGTAATGCAACGATTACAGATATTAAAGACACATACTCGCTCACGTCGCGACGTCGTCCGCGTGCGTTGCGTTTTTTACATCTTTTCCTTTCTCAGGTATTTTAAAAAATATAGCCTATCACACTCCCAAATTATGTGTCAATCTATTGGTAAAAGGTTTTACGAAATCGGTTCTCTAGATCCAGATTTTACCCCCTACAACGTCACAAATTTGATCTCTTTATGATGTTAGTTTAGATAAGTAATAGATAGAAGCAAAGTAATAGTATGTTATTTATAGTCCACAAGTTTTGGTTATTGTTGTATTGTCGTAACCTATGTGTATTAATAACTAAACGATCTCGTAAAACGCTACCACTCTCCTACACTTTTGCTGAGTCTTTCAGGGTGTAATTGTCTGAACTATAAAGTTACCACCTAAGAATACATTATGGAAAGCAATAAAGTATTGAATAGTAAATAATGACAGACACAAAACCAAAGCTTACAATAATAATAAACATAGAACAAGTTGTGTAACACAAACAAATCTTAGAGCTAGCGGCGTTGCAAGGTCAGCAGGTGCTGTAGGGTCAGTGCATCGAGTAAGGCGCGTGGTTTCATTGGCTTGGACGATACGGTAATATTTTACCGTTACCAATGAGGAAAATAGAACTTTTGACAGCACCTACTGACAGATACTGGACGTGTTTCGAGGTGATACAATTGGGCTTGCCATTAAAATATAGGTTACTGGTTGAAATGAAATGAAATTAAATTATATTTATTTTTGTAAGTAGATCTTCCCAGATACTTTTACATGTCATTTTTTTAACTAAATGGCATTTCCAAAGTAAATCTTTGAGAAAAGAAGTAGATCTTTGAGAAGAAATGCCGAAAAAAACTCAGGGGTCATGGTCTCTTTTAAAGTCGTCTGGACTTTATATTAAATTAATATATATAAGAGTATATTAATTTATTAAGCGAGTCTAACGATGCAAGGCAACGTCTGGAAAAGCCTTTTGAAGAAAGAATCAATTCAGCTTTCCTGTCCCGACAGATGGCATGCATACTTCAGTCACCGTGTAGCTCAAACCTATTTCAGGGAGCTCAAGGGAGCGGTTACTGTTAGCCCGCATCAACACACTGCTGGGCAAAGGCCTCTCCCCATGACTTCCAGTTATTTCGATCCAGGGCTAAAGTGGGCCACTGGTCGTTTATTTTGTCCCGGTCGTCCCGTCATCTTCTTCGGGATCTGCCGCGACGCCTTATAGCTGTGTCAGGGCTCCACGTGGTGGTTATTTTAAGGCCGTATTCATATCTATGGGTGGGACAGTACTTGCCCCATGAATGTTTTCATGTCTTTGTTCCCTACATTTCACAATAAATATAGGTGTTAAATTCATAAAAACAAACCTCCCAATCCAAAATACATTGGAAATAAACCCTGATCAAGTCATCGAACTCCCTTTGTCCACCCTTTATGGCCACCATAATATTTATTGCAAGGGTCTTTTGTATCACCTATTAATAAATCTGAGAGTGCAGCAATGCAAAATATACATAGGTATCGGTATATTTATTTCGTTCCAAGCGTATTCTTATGCTAATATCGTTGAAGATATTTACATTTTTAATCTTCTAAGAACTATTGTGTTAGTTCTACTCTTTTGTTTGCGGTAATAATGTTTTTATGAGACTGCAATATAGGAGAACTATTGCTATTTTAGTTTGGTTTCGTTCGAAGATTCATTTCGCTTTCCAAAGATTGATCCAGGACGTGATCATACAAAAGGAGCTAAGTACACCGCTAAAATCGTATTTTGTGTTCAAATTAAAAAATCTATCTTCTAATATACAGGGTGTCTCATTCAAATCGGTCAGTATGGGAAAGTCTGAAACTATAAGACATACGAAGATCTGTTCTGAGGAACCATGTCATCGATTTTAATAACAAGAAAAACTGCATTCATACATTTTAAAAAACATCTGTACTCCGTTCAGGAATCGAACCCAGTTATTTTGAAAAAAAATAATAATAAAAAAAATACTAATATAAAACAGATGTTTTTTGAAATGTATGAATGCAGTTTTTCTTGTTATTAAAATCGATGACATGGTTCCTCAGAACAGATCTTCGTATGTCTTATAGTTTCAGACTTTCCCATACTGACCGATTTGAATGAGACACCCTGTATAAAATTCTCGTGTCAACTCTGACACGAGGTTTTTTGTTTGCATTGAATAGGCTCCGAAACTACTGGACCGATTTGAAAAATTCTTTCACCGTTGTGAAGCTACACTATCCCCGGGTGAGATAGGCTACTTTTTATCCCTGTATTTCCACGGGACCGGGAACTACGCGGGTGGAACCGCGTGACGTCTGCTAGTAGGTATTATAAAGAGGAAAGATTTGATTGTTTGTTTTCATTGAATTCAAAAATTCTTTTACCGTTAGGAAGCTACACTATCCCTGGGTGACATAGGTTACTTTTTTATTCCTGTATTGCTACGGGAGCGGGAACTACGCGGGTGAAACCGAATGATATCTCCTAGTAATAGTAATAATGTCCCCAAACATAAAAATTTCAACATTATACTATTAAACTGATAACCATAATCTCCACTAACACAGTCATATCCTCTAAAATACAAAAATCCGGCGGCACATTATCACATCGTAACACTCGACGTTATCAAGGCTGTTCATAAAAACGAGAGCTGTTATCAAATAGCCATAGTTTTACTGAGAATGAGTAAGATCAAACTGAGTCACGAGGATCGCCCATTGACGAGAATGATTCATCTGTAATCCAGTATAGGTTGAGACATGGTCAACTGAGAAAATTAAATATATCTCAAATCTTTTTCTTTAAAGGTACATTTCATTGATATCTTTGTTTCCCTGGTGATTAACATTCTAATAGCTATTGTATGCTATTTACACATAAGTTCATACCATTATGAATATGATGCCAAATGGAGCCCGCTTGTTCAGAATATAATGGATAGTTATTTGGACATATTCGACGTTCAAAAGTGCCTTATAGGGGCCTAATTGAAGTAAATGGTTTCACTTTTGACTTTGACAGATTTACCTATATTAGAAGTAACATAATATTAAGTGAATACTAACTAATATTGTGGGCCTAATAGTTGTATTTTAATAAATAAATTATTATTGGAATATTACAATATGACGGTTTGGTTGGCAAAGTGGTTTATTGGCTGCTGCCTTGCTTTTATAACCGACTTCAAAAAAAGGAGAAATTCTCAATTCGACGGTATGTTTTTTTTTTTTTTTGTGTGTTTTTTACGCGATTTTTCCCCCATTTGTAGACCGATTCTCAAAATTCTTTTTTCTTTGAAAGAGTATACTCCCGAGGTGGTCCCATTTTAATTTGGTGAAGATCTGGTGCTGATCTTCGGAGATATACAATGGAACTCTTCAAAAATAGACGGCAAATCTGTCGTGATAACTGGAATCGCTTGGATATTTATTTTTTACACAACATCATGACGTATCATCACGCCTGTATGCTCTGAGGGGTACGCAGATGTGTACAATATATCTAGATTTCGACAGTTAGGTATGTTAAGTTTCATTTATTAGGGATAAGTGGATAACCCTATTACCATGACATGTATTGTTAACAAATAACAATATAAAAATAAATTCATGGCAAATATTTGTATGAGAACAACTAAAAATGGAAAAATAAAAATCTTTTTTGCAAAAAATAAAACCGACTCAAAAAAAACACTTACCGGTGTATAATAACTCTAAATTCGCAAAAAAATCTTTTTTGCAAAAAAGATTTTTTTACTATGGTACTAACATTGAAATCGGCTGATCCCTACATTTTATGAAGTAATTCGAATCATAGAAAGAACAGCTGCGCGCGTATGACTAGACATGTATGAATGTAACCGAAGCAAAAGAAGTATGAAAGAATCGTCGCTGATGGTGCATTTCTGCCTTCATCTATGGGTAAAAGCCGTGAGTTCATGTATGTATAAAGAACAGATTTTAGTTTTTCATTTTACTTAGTTGTTGATCCTAAACCAATCAATCAATAATATTTATTTGTGAACATAGGTAAGCAGCAGTTGCTCCATGTAAAACACTGGTGTTCAGCTGCATCGGATTAAACTGGAAGCCGATGCCGACATAGTTGGGAAAAGGCTAGGCGGATGATGGTGACATGATAAACGAAAAGTTTATTGTAGCGGGGTATAAGCATTTTCACCCCTCGTAATATTGCTAATAAACTAAGTTCAGCTAGTTTTAAAGTTTAAAGTACATGTTGTTCTTGTTTCACACACTGGAGATTTTCTTTGATTCTTGGTGTATTTTCTCAGTCGTGACTGTTTTCCGCAATGACATCAGAGGAAGAGGAACATTTTGAATGTCACAGCTGCATGATATTATCTACACGTGTCTATGAGTAAACGGGATAGTTTGTGTCGCATTTTGTTGTATTTCTTTTCCACATTGACTGTAATTTATCCTGTATTTCTTTCTTTTGCTCTATATTTGTTCTCTCAAGTATAAGCAGAAAATATTTTACTCGCACAGTAGCGGCCATAAGACCTTATAAACCCTCGACTGTACCTTCTTGAGATTTTAACACGTGCATGAACAAATGAATATTCAAAACTCTTACATTGATATTTTGGTTATATATATTGTAAGGATTAATGGTGTACAATACTGTTGCTGGTGTCTAATCTATATATTTTATTGGTTGGATATCAAACGTAATACTTTAATACTAGCAGACGTCCCGCGGTTTCACTCGCGTAGGTCCCCTTCCCGTAGGAATACAGGGATAAAAAGTAGCCTATGTGTTAATTCAGGGTGTCAGCTAACTCCATACCAAATTTTATTAAAATCCATTCAGTAGTTTATACGTGAAAGAGTATCAAACATCCATCCATACATCCATTTATCTATCCATACTCACAAACTTTTGCATTTATAATATTAGTAGGATTAATATGAATAAGATTCGTAGCTGTAAAAGTCAATCTCGGAAACAATTGAAATCTTGCCATCAGTGTTGTACAGTCAGTAGCTTAAATACGTTGCTATGTTTTAATAAAAGGACAATTATCTCATGTTATATTGCAATTTGAAAAATTACTCATTTGAAAAAGGATATTTTTGGAGTCATAACGAATTAGGTAGGTACTATATCCATAACACCAAAAGTCTAATTACAAAATCTAGTCAAAATATAATCTAGTCTTGAGTCTTGAGAGAAAATCGTTTTGGAAACTTGCGTTAGTGTTGTGTTGTACAAATTATATTCGTATGTGTACCAGAAAGACGTCTAATGACTAATATCAATTGTTCTTGATAAAATTATACGTAAGATTAATTACTTAATCTACATTATAATTTTATCAAAACCATTAACTACTGAAACATGAAATTTACCTACAATTTGTTATTATTACATGTAGATTAAAATCTTTAACTGTAATGACCTGAAGACCCTAATTACTGACAAAAAGAACACACATAATTGTGTTATTAATATTTTTATAGATTCTCATCATACCTACTTAGTTCGCGAGGTATTACAGAAGCCATTGATAAGGATTGCAATATGCCTTTATCAGTGTGTCAGTATCATGTGATCTCATCGTAGCAGCGTAATTTTAATACCAAGTCGTTTTTACGAAAAATTGTGGGCCATATTATTTTCAGAATTGCATTTTTCAGAATTGTTTATTTAGTGTTAGGTAATCATGAGAGTATTTCTTCGATTTTTTTTTACCCTAAACGTATGAAACGGCGATTTTCAGGTTAAAAGTACGCAGATAGTAAAATGATTCTTCACTCAATTCGTGGAAAATAAAATATTTTACTGACTGCATCGTTGAGCTAGTGGTCGCATGCGCTACTGCCAAACATATGGTCACGGGTCCGGACCCGGGGATCGGTCTCCGGTCCCCGGGTCTGGCATAGCGTTATTGAGTGTTTCCATCTAGAAGATCTCAGTAGCATCCGAGGACATGGTCTCGATTAATGGCAATATATTTGCCCCTTATTGCATGCCGTCTGTCGGGACAGGTCAACTCAAAGCTGAATTGATTCTTTCTTCAAAAGGCCTTTCCAGACTTTGCCCTGCATCGTGAGGCTCGCATAATACACGAATACAATCTTATGTCTGGACTTTAAAAGAGATCATGACACCTGAGTTTCCTTCGGCACTTCTTCTCAGGGATCAGTCACTTTGGAAATGCCATTTAGTTTTAAAAAAAATTGACATGTAAAAGTATCTGGGAAGATCTACTTACAGAAATAAGTATCATTTCATTTCATTTCTTATGAAATGGGACTTAAAACATAACTGGCGAAATGAGGGTGTACTACAGGCACACCTCTGCCTAACACTATGGAGTATACAGGCGTGATGTTACACTGTTAATGTCTAGTATTAGTAAAGAATGACAGCACTAATCGCCTTTACTTCACCTACATTTTTACGAAGTGATTTATACAGAATGACACTGCTGTGCATACCTCTATGCAATGATATTATAAGTAAAAAGGTGTAGATAGGCTATAAGCGCTCAGCAAGCGACACGTAAAAATGTGGCTAACTCGCCACACTTGACCTTAGTGTCGCGTCGCGCCGTCAACTGGCGCGTGCGTGCATTAGTGTGCAGTTTTTGAAGATCGAATGTTGTTTACGTAATCTATCTACACCTTTACTTATAATATCATTGTGCGTATGTTCATAAAATTTAACTTTGGACAAAGTGAATACTTCTTTGATATGATTATTTTATTAATTACTATATCTATTTTTGACTTCAACTATTCAAATCTTTGCTAAGTTCGTAGGTTCACTGTCAATGGCAAACTTAATGTGTGCTAAACGGATATTGTCAACATTACGTGGGAGTTTCGCCAAATTTTGTTACTACACACAATTGATTATATTTATTTATGTCTAGGCATGTCATTTTGTGTCACCGAACAAAACAAAACATCGTGAGGAAACCTAGACTTGCAGTAAATAAAAGTCTGAAATCGCCATCCGCCTTGAGCAAGCGTTGGTGTTCAATGCTCCTGCATTCTCTGTATGAAAAAAGGCCTTTACCCTTCAGTGGGACACTAACAAGCTGGTATTATTATTATTTCATTTTGGTTTTAAAATCTAACAGCACATTCTAGTTGTAATTTTATTTGTAAGTTAACGTTCAAAAGTACCTGTTATGGGTCTAATTGAAATAATCGATTTGACTTTGACTTTGCCCGGCAGAGTGTTAGTAGGTATTTGCAAGTGAATTTACTTAATCACAGGCTGGAGTCTTGATTAATGCCTGGTTGATAGAGTAATAAGCCTAGTCTCTTATTTCATGAGAATTATGTGGATGTGGAAATGCCAGCAGATCAAACTATCCCAAACTGAACCGCAATTCAAATCGAACAAGAACCTTATTCTGTTCCTTATAAAGCTGAAAAACTGTCAAAGAAATTTGACACATTGTGGAAGCTTGATAAGTTGACCGCTGTTTTAACCTCCGCGGATTGCAGGCATGATATTTTGCTATTTACTAAACGTCATAATTGTGTTTGTAAATATTTGAGACCTGTCATCGTTATAAATTAATGTTGTACTTACATACTTAACATTATGTGCTTACATATACGTTTATGTGTCATTAATATAATAAGATTTACATTATCACGTTTTTATAGCGCTCACGCCATTGCTATAATTGATTTAATTGACCTAACAATATTAGATACTACTAAATTACACCGATGAGAAACTTTAAAAAAATATACCCGCTGCTAGCATGATTTTGTCGTGTCTTCGAATCCGAACTAGAACCAACGCTATGAATTATTTATTTTTATAACTGTTTATAAATATTTTTTAATTCATGTTATGTTAAATTCTTTTTAAGTTTTTCTTGGATGTAACTTAGGTGATAGAAAACATCGTTACAAAAATTAAACTTATATTTATTAGATATAGTCATAGAGAGCTGAAATTGCCAACGTATACCTACCTTGCGTGATCAAACATGGTAATTAATGTTTTCCCTTCTCTGCATAAGAAGAGAGGCGTATTCTTATACCTTCTCACTACCGTAAAACGGGGTGGATAGAAACTCAAGGGTGAATAGAAACAAAACTTTGAGGAGGATTTTTACGTTAGTTTAATATTGTTTAATACTAACAAGGTGTTGAAACTATTTATTTTAATTATTTAAAAGCATTACAGTCCTCGTATGTAACAAACAACTTTAAACTTACGTGAATATCCTCCTCAAAGTTTTGTTTCTTTTCACCCTTGAGTTTCTATCCACCCCGTTTTACCCGGTACCTAAACCTTAAAAAAACCTACATGAAAATTACAAACATCAAAAAGAAATTCTACGTGCCTATAGTTATGTATTTTCAATGTTTTATTTTTTAGAGGATAATGATATTTTAAACCAGAATGAAGACACATTGTGTCAAGTTTTTTAAAATACAAAAAACTCTGACGTTAACTATCACGTTACACTATTTAAAAAATGATAGCTTAATTTCCTCCATCTAGCCGAGCCAAAATGAACTCTAACTCATTTGTAAGAAGGTAGTAGTAAGTTTAGCTATAACCTCATATTTGCCTTGTAAAAAAGAACTATGCTTTCGAAGACGTACGGATGAAGTTACTCGTTGTTTTAGAAACGGAATCTCTAACCTTTTCTTTTTTGTTTAAAATAATGGTGTTTCCTTTCAACTCATATCTTGTGTAATTATCACAGTTTTTTTTTATTTATGGTGGAACAGATAAATGTAGCGCGACTATGTATCAACGCGTTCTTATGGTTACTGATCTATCAATCCATTCTATAATATTATAAATGAGAAAGGTACTTACTCTGTTTGTCTGTTTGTTTGTCGGTTTTTCACGATTAATTTAAACAGCTGAACGGGTCGTAATGAAATTTGGCGTAAAAATAAATCATATCCTGGAGACGAACTAGGTATAGGCTATACAAGGTGTTTTTTTTTATATCCCATAACTCTAGGGTTATATTCTGTAGGTAAAAATAATAATAAAACTCCTAGAATAGATGGTCCAAAAATGTATAGTTTCGGAGATATCATCAATCATAATTAAATTATCAGTTGTTTAGTACCCGTAACACAAGCTCTGATTAGCTTGGGACTAGATGGCGTTGTGTGAGTAGTCGTGGAATATTATTATTATGTACCTATTATTAATATCATTTTTATTACCTAATTAGTTCAAAAATTGTCACCAGTACGACGAATCTTCTTTCTAAAAACATAATTCATATGCCAGTTGATTCTTTGATATGGTCTCAATCAGACCCTAGAGTTATGGGATATCAAAAAAACACGTTGTATTAGCAAATTTACTTTCTTAAACATTTTTCAAATATATGGTAAAATGTTTGAAAAATCAGCGTAAAATAATTCTCTGGCAGAACGAAGTTTGCTGGGATCTCTAGTATTAAATAATTTCTATTAAAAAAAACCGATTGAATTGAGAACCTCCTCCTGAAGTCGGTTAAAAAGAGGCGACGCGACATTGCAACTACAATTCGACTAGCATTATTGCATCAAAGTCGAGAAAAAAGAAGAACTCATTGCTTCCATTCCATTTTTGTTATGGCAAACAAAGACGATGCATATTCTGCCAATTTCTAATTTGAATTGGAAAGCAAGTGCGTAAAAATAGAAAAATCAACTGTGAGCACGAATCAAAATCTTAAATGAATACAGTTGAACTCAATGTAGTTCTTCATGGGTTACAAAAATATAATTGTTAGTATTGTAAAAACATTTAATAATAATATACCACATTCAAACAGACAGAGATTTAGGGAGACAGCTCACAATTTAGTTTATTTTAATTCAGACTGACTGCCGTACGTGAGCGAATAATCAAAATAACTCAATGGCAAAGTCAAAGTCAAAACATTTATTTCAATTATATTATGCCATTAAAAATACACTTTTGAACGTTAAACTTTGGTGCTATATAGTTAAATAAAATATAATGATCCTAGATGCGTCTTCCAAAAGATGGTTTCGTAATGCTTAGCAATGTGAAGTTGATTGCATCGGCTAGATACTTTTTGTAATAAAAAAGATAGTTCTAAAAAAATAATACAAAGCGGTTTCATGTTGGCTTACACCACCGTAAAATATGTACCTATGTGTGATGATAAACCATATTCAATGTGCATCCCTTTCTTAGAATATGTTATCTTTATTCTTTAGGGTTGCCTAAATCCTGTCCTAGAAATTCATTCTAGGCCGAATTTTCTCGAATTTAGGTTAAGTTAGAATCAAATAGACACTATTTACTGCTCTTGCAGCTTAGATAAGATTAGCTACATAATCCTTAGAAGCCATGTTTTGGCTGACTTTCCAAATATACGAATAGGATTTTCTTGAGTTTGGAGAACTGTAAATGAGGTTTTTCGTGAATTGCATGTTTTAACAAAGTGACTGGGTCATGTCACTGTCATAACATGTGAGTGTTAGAAATTTCAAAACAAAGATATGACACATGAAAATGTTCAATGAGAACTTCTCATAACAAAGTTACCTAATTATGAATTCTCATGCATTCATGCATGCAGCATAATATTCACCATCCAATGTTCATCCAAAATTATAGAAATCAAGAGTAGTACCCTAATTGTCAAAGAAATACAATTCCAAAAATTGTATTCGTCGCGTCCTCCCAAAATACATTGAAAAATAAAGATCGCCATAACAATGAATGAATCGGTTATTGAAATACTGAAGGTACCTAGGAAATAAAAAAAAACTTATTTTATTTATCCAATCTTGCAATTCAAGTAGGTTACAAATAAGCATTAGAGCTGTCATAGTTTTTGTTTGTCATGTATTGGTATTTATTAAGATTGTTTAACACAAAACACATACACTCTGGTTCCCGTAATAGTATTAACTGTATTACGGTGGAATGGGATTCACTTACGCCCGATATTAATATTCTATCTCAATTAAAATCCCGATCCTTTGTTTTTGACGGCTGCTTCTGATGGGACATCTTTAAGACTCGGATAGGCGAATTCGGTCGTTGATTGGTTACAGACAAAGATCGGGATCAAGATAGCAACCGAGATAGATTATTAATATCCAGCGTTAATTTATCAAAACTTTATACACAAGTTAAAAAAAAAGTGTACAAAGGCGGACTTAATGCCTTAGGCATTTTATCAATCTACCTTTATTCATTAAACCCCAAGAGGACACCGGTGTCCACGCTGTCATTGTCTTTCCATTGTGTCTCTAATTGACACGATTGAAAGGTTAAAGGTGGTGGTATACCTTTATCAATGTCAATCAACAAGTTAAGTATTGAGATTTAATATAAAAAGCGGCCGTAAAACAAACAAGTAAAAGTGTCAACGTGCCCTATATTATTTTGTCTGACAACCCTACCCCCAAAAAATAACATAACCTTGGCAATGGGCACATGGCGGGCTTCAGTAACTCGAACTTAATCTACAACATGTGTTGGACTTTGTAACCGTTCTGATGTGTATTTCGAGGGCTACATGTGAACTGATTCTGATGATAGAGAAACGTAAGCTTAATTAGTTAGAAATGTAGTTTTTGATGTCACGACAGAAGCCTCCGTTGATTAAAAAAATCACATGTTTATTTAACCAAGCATTTTTTATTTAGGTACATGTTGTGGTTCTTAACCTGTGCGAATCTATGTACAGACGCCAGCACATCAACCTACCCCAAACTGTCAAATTTTCACAATTGAACATGAGCCTTAATGTGTTTAGAATAAAGTTGAAAATCTATCAAAAAAAAACTGACACATTGTCACACGTCTGTTCTTTACTAACTTGTAGTTGCGTTCGGATACGTGGGTGGGATTTGAATGTAAAAAAAAACATTATAAACGCTAACTGTCAATTGTGTGCAAATCACTCGATGTATGATAAATTGTTCATTGATGTAACTATAATCCAAGCAGCTCTATTTTTTAAACTTCTAATAATATGTTTATTAGATCATATATTTTAATTATAGCCTCAAGGAATTGCGATATAAAAACAGCCTAAAAAGTCATTGACCATACGAAACTAACCTAACGCAACAACTTTCGACTCTAATTAAGATACGATCTAATAGCTGATATGATTTATGATAACATCGTCATGTTATTTGAAGATATTCGAGCAAGATTAGCATGTGATAATAATCAGTTACCTTAATCCAGTTAATAAACTAAAACAAAATTTTCTAGTAGGCACACACTAGCACATCAAGCTGTCCCAAATTGTAAAATTTTCCCAATTGAACATGAACCTTATTTAGTTTGTCATAAAGTTGAAAAACTATCTTAATTTAACTAACACAGCTTGATGTGCTGGCCTCCTAATTCTTATGTAATGTACAGACGCCAGCACATCAAGTTACCCCAATGTGTCAAATTTCTTTGATCGTTTTTCAACTTTATGACATACAGAATAAGGTTTATATTCAATTGGGAAATTTTGACACATTGGGGTAACTTGATGTGCTGGCGTCTGTAGTTATGTTTACTTGTCAGGTCTAGGGTAAATCTGGCAACCAGAAGTAAAATTTATAATTTTTAGAGCTAAATACCTATGTGTTTGAGCAACAAATTTTTCACTGTTCATTAATCTTGTAATTCCTTTTGTCTTTTTATACATATTTTATACAGATGTTTCGTAAATCATCGTATTTACAAAGCGATAATATTTATTGACATTCTCATCGATACTTTAGGAACGAAAGTCAGGAACCATGTCTCCCAGTTTATCATTCTTATCTAGATCGACAGACACGGCACTCCTATGTTGATGAGCTACAATTCGCACAAACATTCCTTATAGATAACCCTCTTTCCCGTTCCGTTCGTCACCAAAACAGCGCCCTTTTTCCAACAATCTGCTGATAAAATCCTCTTTATCTGGGGTTCCAGTTTGAATACAAAAATGTTACCCGTATAAGATTTAAATAAGGAACATTTTTACCGTCACCGAATTCTTTTCCAGTTTTACATAACATCAATAGTTCCACTTACATTTTGCTTGGTGAAATTAGTTAAAGAAGGAAGTAGAAATTGAAACATCTAAGGGTGAATATAGTAAACATTTCCAACTTTTTCTATTATGGACATATCATCTGCTAGATAGAAGCCATCATTGCAAACGATGGAGCTCCACCTAGCCTAGCAACTCTTACTCCGCTTGCCGCTTCATGCTCTTCATTCAAGAACGCGGAAAGTGACATGAAACATACCTATATAATCAGCTAAGGGTGTGTGTCATACATAGGTTCCTAATGAATAGAGTAACAAAGACAGCAACAGTTCCTTAGAGTCAGTTCTTACCGGTCTCCCCCCATATCCTACGAAATCGTCCTCCAATTGTCTCCTCGAACAAATTGATTCAGATTAATAAAGTGCGGACGATAAGTGACGTCGCCTGTTATCAATATTGTTTCACTTGGTCGCTTCGACAGTTGCTCGGGCACCGGCTGACTGTGCGATCGTTACTACTGCATCATCAGAAACCGCGAATTTCTTAGGAAATGCGACACTTAGAAAAACTCGTGAATATTTTTTTGGTGATAGTGTTTGTTCTGTGCTCAAAGTGTGTTCAATAGTGATTTCTGAATCGTTAGTGATAACTTAGAGGTGTTTCTTAAAATAAATCTGACTAATGAAGAGATGACGACGTTACGGTTGTATGGAATGTTAAATGATTGCCACTCTGATGGGAAACTGTAAGTTCATATATTTTTTTAAATAAAACATCAAATACTCTTACAAGTTTCAACACGTTTCTTAATAAAACTGTAAATGCATTAGTCATAACAAAACCAGGATATAATGATAAAAATATTGTGTGCACCGTTTCTCTTGAGTCATTGCAATTTCTAGCACGATATCACATTATGTAATTCTGAAATAACAGTGCATTACTATTGTTTGCCAATTATTATAGTAACATTTTCTGTTATAGAATAATCATAAAGTACATTTTTGTAATAAAATCGTATCGAAGTATGTGTCGATATGTGTGTTTTTGAAGTTAGGCTAAACGCAAACTTACGTAGCTGTATGTAGGTATATATTTTAAATGTTTTTATGTAGTTTTATGCATTTTGTATGTTATCAATAATTTATGTAGATATGTACACAACATGGACTAGGTATATCTTTCTCTTGTTCTCTTTTTCTTGTTAAAAATCGCTCTTAGCTTTAAGGCCACCTTTAGGCTTTATGTATTATAACACCCTATGCACTTTTTAAGAAAAATATTTGTAGGTTTTTATGACTTACAATTAAAAGTATATCCTTTTCTAAAAGTTTGAAAGCGGGTGGGAACTTTTATCAAATTCGATTCCATTTTAAGGTATTTTTAATGTACATATCTACGACAAGACCCGGTTAAGAATTCAAATGTCTTTAAAATCATTTAAAGCAAAACTTTTAATGATGTCATCCTCTGCGCATTCCTTTTGTTTATCTTACATTTTTATGTTTTACCACAACAGACCCAAAGCAAACTTGATTTAAAATGTGTCATACTGCAAAGGTTTGTCAAATAAAATGATTAATACGTTTTTTACATCGAATTGCATCGATCACCATTATGCTTGCCAAAATTCGGAGATATGACATCATTCTCATTTCTTCAATTATTTTTGTTGTCAGCAATCTATTATTAAATCTTAGTAATGGCTAAGTACATATTATTATGTTGCATTTTTGGTTAATTTTTCCTTCTTTGATATTTAAAACCTATTGAACAATTAGCCAAGGTTTTTGAATGGAAAGACACTTAGTAGAACTTAATATGTTTATATTCCGACATATCGAAGTACGTGTTTACTGTTTACATAAATTAAATCAACATGCGTGGGATACTAAGCAGCATATATACCTTCTCGTATTCCCATGTAAAATATATAAAAATACAATCACACAACCGCCATGTAATCTTCCTGTTCATCAAACTAATAGTTCACAACACAGAGTATGAATAAATGGAGTGTGTACGCATTTGTTTTCTATGATCTGGTCACCTTTAAGTTTAGTTTAGTTTGTGTTTTTTTACCATGTTTTATGCATATACAGTTATTCTATTCTGTTATATTCTGAAAAATATGGGAACTTTTTCTCTGTAGAAAACTGTTCTGAGTAGAGAAGGACGACGCTGGAAGTTGCCATTTTCAAATAGTTTATTATTATAAAAAATATTGGTATATTTTGTTATTATTTCGTCACTTACTAATATCTCAATAGTTTCAACATAAACAAATTATTATAAAAATAAAATCGTTATTTTAGTTAACGATAAAGTAAACACGCATGGCTAGGCCAGCTAATAGTCTAGGCTAAGTGTACCCAAATACTGCATTGTCTATGTGCATAGTGCATGACTATGCAATCTCTCTCAAAAGTAGATTATAATAATTACTCAAGATTGTGATTTAGTGGTTGCATCGAATTTCTATGCAGTTCACAAAAAGCAACATGACTGCGTTGCCGCATCAGACGTTTCTTCACACTTTAGCCCTCCATTTGTTCTTACTCCAGGGTTCACACCGATGCCTCAAAGGGTCACAATAGGCATTGTTTTCAAGCCCATTGTCTGTAGCTTGTCACTTTCATTTGCTACCTTTTAGTTTGGTAGACATGTTCCTAAGTAAAGCTCGAGCTAATGGGAGATATAATTGGTTTCTATTGTGTGGTCCTGGTTTTATGAGGACCACACAAACACGTATGCCTGTTGAAAAGGTAAATGTTGCTACTGGTCATTAGTAAATTACCTTCAGGTTTTTTTTCTAAATTGGCAAACCCATTGTAATTTTACTGAATACTAGCTCCACCTCTCGGTAAAAAGTCAACATGAAATCATTCAAAATTTTCACAGAATTACTTACTTTTCTGGATATAAATTATTAGCCTATGGAAATTAAGTTATTAAGGATATAAGTTACCTCCACAAATACCGCTACAAATTTCATTTAAATCCGTTCAGCCGTTTTAGCGTCAAAGATGACCAAATATACACACATACATACCGACAATGTTTCGCGTTTATAATATAAGTGTGATGGCTTCTGTTATTGTATTATAGTGTCAGATAACGTCTGAAACTTGAAGGTCGTTCGAAAACCTGATTTAACATTGAGCATCGAACACCGAAAAGTTCATTTACTTTTTCTTTTCGAACAATGATATAATCAAGACATGGCATAGGTATAATTGGGTAACGAAAGGAATCTTGTAGGTGATCCCATGCAGTGCCATCATTGATCAATGATGGCACTGCATGGGATACTCAACATAGGAAAATAAATCTATCACAAAAGCGAGACATTCGTTTTATACATTAAACAATGCGACTGCTGTTAAGTAAACGTTATGCTCATGAATAATTTAGAAGCAGAAGATTTTTATTGATCATTTTATGTTAATTTTACTCCGAGTAGTTTATTTATTATCTACATATTTATTAAATATTTTTCAATGTCAAAATACCTGGGTCTATTAATAAATGATTAGTGCTTATGTTTATATTTTTACTAAACGACTTGACATCGTATTTGACATGACTGATGGCATTATGTTTTAATAGTTCGACTGGCCTGTTGGTCTAGTAGTTAGTGACCCTGACTGCTGAGGTCGTGGGTTCGATTCCCACCCAGGACAAATGTTTGTGTGATGAGCACGATCATTTGTTCTGTCTCTGGGTGTAATTTATCTATAATTTGTATATATTTAGAAATATATAAGTATGTTTATCAGCTGTTTAGTAACCATAACACAAGCTCTCAAGCTTAATTTGGGACTTAATGGCGTTGTGTGAAAAGTTGTGGAATATTTATTTATTTATTATTTATTTAATAATAATAAAGTTTAATGCACAATTTCCAAGTATTTATTTTATTACGTTGCTTTACTCATTTATTTAAGACATCACGAAGTGTTATTAGTGTCACTGTCATTTTGTAATTGTATTGTAGCGACAGAAATATTTTTAAGAACGACATGAAGTTAAGTATCCTAGTGTCTCTGAAGGATTTAAAAGTTAAAGCTAGGTAACTACAATCTGTTTATATTTTGTTAGTCTACCAAATGCAGAATATATACTACATTAACTACTTAACATAACGTCACGCCTGTAATCCCCAAAGAGCTAGGCAGAGTTGTATGTACACCCATATTTCGCCCCTTATGCATAAGTCCCATGTAATAGGGGGCAAGCCTATTGCCATTAATTGGGCACAAATGAAGATTCCGGGCCGCTACTTACACATTCCTGATGGAAAAACTTAATAACACTGCCCAACCTGGGGATCGAACCCGGGACCTCATGCGCAGTAGTAGCGCTTGTGACCACTAGATCAACGAGGTAGTCCACTATATACTATACTACATAATAAGAATAAAACCATATAATATAGGGAACAATTGTACAATTATAGTGTTGGTGTGTTAGTATTACTGTAACAGGTATTCGCAGTTCTTGCAATACCTAATAATAATAACAGTAATAATGTAAAGTATTAAAATATTTATATAAAAACAATTAGATGACTAATCGACGCGGAATAAGCATTGTTTTTTTAATAAGTAGGCAGGTACCTACGTATATCAGTCTAAATTTAAATACTTTACACTACATAAAACAATTTCAAAACAAATCATAGCAAGCATTCAAGCAAGCAAGCTCTATAATAATGAGCTTAAAATCGTTTTCACGCGTCCGCACTCAGAAATAAATTGGCCTGAATTGTATGGCATGCGCGCACGCCGTTCGTAGGTAAATATCGAGTGTCTGGATTATTTTACATTGTTCAATTTGTATATTAACTAGACGGCCTTTGTTTTCATTTGGGACTGAAATATCTTGCGTTTCCTGTAATTAGTAGATATAATATTGCGGCATTTTCTTTTATACATTGTGTGGCTTAAAGTTTCTTAGAGCAAATTGCCTATTAATTAAAATGAAATATAGATTACTAACATCATAAACAACAACATTTGTTCTACGACTTTTTCGAAAACAGACAAAAAAAATCAACTCTCCATACATTATATCCGAACAGTTGATCGAGTTTTGTTTATGATGTTAGTAATCTACTTCTGCGAGGTTGTTGGTGTTTTACAAATAACCCTGTATATGTATATACAGGGTGGCAGGGACATCGACGCACATCCGCTTACCATGGATTCAGTACATGATTCTGGACCCCCCTGCGTTGAAATTTTTCGTCGGCTTTTCCTTAAATTTTACGTTTTTTTCTGCATTTTTTTTTACTGTAAACTGTATATAAACATTATTTTTACCTATTCCAATGAGATTTTGTAAATTCACTTGTTTCACTTAAACCAGCAATGAAAGTAAAACAGGAAAGGGCTACCTGATCAGCTGTTTTTCTAAAGTTCAAATGCGAGGTCAACACTAGCATAGTAGGTGCCTTCGCTTTTCGCTTTCTACCTAATGCCAACATTCTATTGTCGGCCACAAAGGACGCCACCGCACCGGGCGGCGCGCGGTCTAGTCTGTACGATATTTTTTTAACCAGCCATTTCCGAGATGAATGACCTTCGTAATTTCATTTATGGCATCAGGTGCAACCTTTTCACGACGTTTGCGCGTCGATGTCCCTGCCACCCTGTATATATTCAGGCGTCGACGGCGCATAGCGTGTTAGTATTCAGTGCAAAAATAAATTACAAACTATGTTAGCAGTAACACCTAGACACACCTGAAAACACAAATACACAACAAAATAAACAGCCCCCAACTCGAGGAAGATTTATCAAAACCCATGTCTGACATGCAGCTTGATAAACCTATCCATCGTAGGCCCTTCCAATCTTTCTTAAAAAATCAATTAGCTCTCTTATCATTCATAGTCTATTAAAGCAAAAAAAAACGTGGTATGTTATTATGAAAAGTGAAAACACGATCGTTTGTCTATCGGTGCCAAGGCTAGACAAGTTATCAAAACAACTGGTCTATGCAGCAAGGTCGGCCAATTGATAGACTACGCTCCGTTTGAGCATTCATAGTATAAATTACCTTGTAGGTATTAGATAGCAATGATTATTGAAGGTAACGGAGGGGTTAAAGTTTTTTGAACTTTGGTGGATCGATAGTGCTTGCTCAGTGGTCAAAATTCGACCGGCTTAGGTTTTTACACACCTTGACCATAATTATAATTATAAATCATAATACGTCAAATTTCACACTACTCTGTGTTTTGGGAACTAACGAAGATATTTTTAACAAAATACATCTTTTATAAAAGCTTTAATAAAAACCACTAAACGACATTATAACAACTAGTTTGTTATAATGTCGTCCCGCGGTTTCACCCGCGTTGTTCCCGTTCCTGTGGGAATACAGGGATAAAAAGTAGCCTATGTCACCCGGGGATAGTGTAGCTTCCCAACAGTGAAAGAATTTTCCAAATCGGTCTAGTAGTTTCGGAGCCTATTCAATGCAAACAAACAATCAAACATTTCCTCTTTATATATTAGTATAGATAGATTAGTAACTAATAAAACAAAGAAAAAACTCTGAAAGGTGCAAAAAACTTATTTGTTAGCTGTATAAGTGATTTTGCATCTTTCAGAGTTTTTTTACTAATTCGGTGAAAATTTTTTGAAAAAAAAAAAACATTAAACTTTATTTTTGAAGTACCTATTGAAGTTCATAATATTGAAGTATATTTTGTATCTGAATGTCAAAATAGTGGTATGCAAAATATCACAAGATCTATTTTTTCATTATAATTTTCGCCTCTTTCTCTTGTCGGTCAACTCTGAGTACCGGGCACTTTTACTCCTGACAGGTTATTATCAATACATTATAAATAACTGCGTCCTCGCAACCCGAGGACAATAAAACAGATAAAGTGTTGCATCACAAATACACATACAAACATACGGACAGACATAGGTACGTATTGCTCTTCGATCACATAAATCTTAGTGTTGTGGGTCACAAGGAAACGGGTGCAATTAGTATCTAATGTACTTGTTGCCTTTGTATGTATTTGTGAGTGCAAATTGTTACTGTCACAAATAGAAGAAAATTCAGCCAAGAAAAAGAAGAAAATAGAAGAAAAGTCAGCCTAATAAGTCGATATAAGTACATATCCATATTTCCTAAACTCATGAACACAAATTATATATAATAGCTTACACAAATTGCTAAACAAGACTAGTGCCAGGATTTAACTAACGTCATAAAGGTTTAAAATTCACTAGTTAATGGTAATGTTTGCATGCCGATTGGTAAAATGTGGCTGAGCTAAATTTAATCTTAAGAACTATTATGTATTACTCATATTTGCAACATAAAATTCTATTCTATTCTATTCTATTCTATTCAATTTGTGTAAGCTAAGGTGTTCATGAGTTTAGGAAATATGGATATGTATATCGACTTATGAGGCTGACTGTACAGAGGCCAGTACATCAGGCTACCCCAATGTGTCAATTTTTTTTTATGGTTTTACAATAATTTTATTACAAACAAAATAAGGTTCATTAAAGTGGAGGTTTTAAAGTTTGGGGTAGCTTAATGTGCTGACGTTTCTTTACCCATTGGCACCGATCAATCATACCCGCTCATATACCTGCTGCACTACCTCATGAAACATAATTTAGAAAAACAATAAGCATCCTTCTGAAGAACCGACTTCTCATTTATGGAGTGGTTGGAAAAATAAATTTTGATCAATTTTATACTCACTCTAGATACACAATTAGCTACAATGGTCACTCACGTGTAGTCAGAGGCTCGAAAATTGACAGCCAGTCTAGCCAATGCTCGCTACATGTAAATCATCTGCATTGAGTTAGACGCCGTGGCACCGCCGCCGGTCTGATGGAAGCCTATTTTAAAAAGAGCTGTGAAGAAATAAGGCAAAAAAATATGAAATATCTGTGGTCTCAATTGAACAAAAATATATTTTGACCTTGTAGCGGATTCCCCGCAGTATCACAATAATCGGTATATAAATTAAGTACTTTATTAAAAAGACGTTAAGTTTGTAAGTTTGTGACGTTGAAGGGGGTAATGTCTGGATTTACCTGCTTACTGGACCGATTATGAAGATTCTTTTACAAATAGAAAGCCACATTCATTGTTAATGTAATAGTCTATATTTTATTTATGAGGAGGGGGATAATTAAGTACGAAATGTGCGCTATGTATAGTATGTATGTACTAACCCAATTATTTCTCTTGTCCACAGGCCTCTTCAAAGGCTCAACAACAACGCTAGACGGGATCGGTCTGCGGCCGATGCCAGCGGAACGACCGAAAACGTTGAGAAAACTAAAGTCAGTCTACGACGCGTCCCCGACTGAGCCGCCGCCACCACCGCCTTCAGTCTTGAGCAGCAATGGACAGGTTACTGAGAGGAACATCAATGGAGTGGAGGACGAGGTTAGGAGACGCAGTAACACCACCAGTTCGACGCAAAGTGGGGAGAAGTCGCTGTCTATACTCAGTCCGTTTGATGAGCAGGTGAGGTTCTAACCTATACTTATTGGTGTTTGTGTACCATCTTTAGAAGACAGCTAGCATATGGTTGTAAAACAGTTAAGATTTTAGCGAGGTTGATAAAGGATATGTTGAATCTGTTCTCGCGACTTGCTTAGGTCTAAAGTACGGCTGTAATTGACTCATATGGCAAACTATGTAGTTATAGGATGCAGTCAGTTAGATACCAATGATCTTTATCATCCTGCCCGCATTCCAATTTATTTAGGGGTCAGCGCAGCATGTGCTCTTCTTCCATACATCTAACTATGTTTTCGTTCTAATAGTGATCACCTCTTTCCTAATTAATAAATAATATTGTAGGGATACACATCATCTTGCTGCTAAATTCACAGAATCATATTGCATAGTTTCGCCACCACAATATACATTACATTGCATACGTATAAAACACATATTCTAAGACGAGTCAAAACAACATTTACAATAAATTGAATATGCAAAATAATTACCAAATACGATACCTATGATACTGATTTTTAATTAAAAAAATTTGTTTTCTCTATTAAACAGATTTTATAAACGTTTTGTGTTGTAATTGCATAATTTCTAGAAATTATTTTCAATAAATTCCGTGACTGCATCTACATTTGGTCATAAACTGGCTATTACAAATAACAACCATTTTCAATTATACATCGTAATTTTATGTGGTTATTAACTAAAATAGAATTAATTAACTTTGAGGTCAGAGCTCGGCGGGTCAAATTATAATATTACGTCACATTGGAATCACGACGCGTTACCATCTGTGTGTGAAAGTGCTCTGTTGTGCTACTCGTATAAGTACCTAAGCCTAATAATATTTCAATTATTTATAATTATTTAAATTATTTTTGACTGGCCTGTTGGTCTAGTAGTTAGTGACCCTGACTGCTATGCCGGAGGTCGTGGGTTCGATTCCCACCCAGGACAAATGTTTGTGTGATGAGCACGAACATTTGTTCTGTGTCTGGGTGTAATTTATCTATAATATGTATGTATTTAGAAATATATGTATAAGTATGTTTATCTGCTGTTTAGTACCCATAACATAAGCTCTCAAGCTTAACTTGGGACTAAATGGCGTTGTGTGAAAAAGTTGTGGAATATTTATTTTATTTGTTTTTATTTAAATGAAAAAAAAAGCCTCCCACGCAAAAAAGTAAAGCTCGCTTAAAAATAATACAGAAGTCATGAACCGCATCATAAGTAATGAATCTTCCTAGTAGGTGTGTACTTATTAGCGGTACCCCGACTTCACCGCGTGAAAGTGTAGGTGAAGTGATGGCGAATTGAGCTGTGATTTCAAACTAATGCTAGGCATTGACAGTTCACTTCACTCAATATTTTAACGAATAACTTTTAACGAATCGACCAGCTGTTATGATTATTCGTGGGGCTTACTTGTTGCGGCAGCAAATCATTTCTGTAGTCACATGAATCGTACTTGTCATTTAACGGTTTTTCGAAATACTCTCTTCAACTGTAAAGCCAAATGCTGCATAATAACATGGGGTGTGTTAAACCACAGGTGTTTAACGTCAAAAGATAATTCCCAAACTTCCTGCCTTTGTTAGATGCGTCACCGTGTTTCAAAGCTATTGTTATGCCAAATTGTATGGCTGTCTGTCATGGTTCACGGGTTCAGACGGTTCGTTACCTAACTGATGGGGCTGGGTTCGGAAGACGGTTGACTCAAATTAGTTCTTTACGTGAAACAGAGTGTCATCGTAATGTTCCCACTGCTGGAAAAGAGACCTCTTCATTTGTGAGACAGTGGGAAGTAATCAGGTCTGTCAGTGCTGGATATAAGATTTCGTTGACAAATCTCTTGATTTTTTGTTACTGTTAAATACCAATTCTCTCGATTTCAAGCCCGGCGCTTCATCGGCTCAAATCAAATCAATTTATTTGCCATAAGTACATCAAATACATTTTTGGTTCTATCATAAATATCTAAACAGATTATACTTAGTTAGCATTATTGTGACATGCAAATATTGAGGAAATCGTTTTACTTGACTTGACTGTCAATGTATACCTAGTTAAAATCACTGGTTTAGAAAACTGAAATTTGGAAAAGAGGTTTATTTTGTAATGTTTCAATTCGCGTAAGCGTATCTTTCCTTACATGATACATTGCACTATGCGTTTGTATTTATGTTTTTGATTGGTAAGTCGATGGATAAAATATAGCTTATTTCCCAACAATGACACATTTACAATACCTATGTACATAGTTCTTGAGCACTGTTTAGATATGTGTTTGTTGATGAAATTCGCCCTTAGCTATGAGCCACACATAAAACCAAGCGTTTAAAATGCAAATTCCGACGATAACGTTTTGTTTCATAAATTAAAAAACACTTAAACTGATGTTCTTTGCATTTTAAATACTCATTTGTATACTTATCGCTAAAAGTTTTCCTCTATTTATTCAAAGAACTTGTAGGTAGATAAGCGCTTCGAAAACTACGCTTTTTACTCATTATTTACTGTTTTTTATCATTATCATTCATTCATTTTAATTCATTAAAAAAAATTAAAATTGTTTAACTGTTTACTTTTTGTTTCTTTCTTTGTTGAAACTGTTTTAAATCCTTTGTAATGTTAAAAATATTACTCTGTCTCTTTGTTGTTTTTTCCATAAATATGTTAAAATCTCATGCTTTGCCCTTAATCACGACATAGGTTTTTCATGATTTGTTAAAGCTGCTTTATACAATGAATTGCGCTGATTCACAATCAGTCATACTTTTATTTAATTATTTTTATTAGGAACAAAACCAACAACATGTTAAGAGCAGTACAATAAATCCTTAACTGACATGAATTACTAACAATTAAAAAATGGGTAGAAGTGAAATGCAAACGAATACAAAGACAAATATTTACCTATAATAGGCATAACATAATTTTAATTTAATTTAAAGTAGCTTCCATAAACATTACTTACTCTATTTCATACCTAATATTATGATGAGGATCTTGAAACCGTTTATCGGATATTTCTAGAACAACCGCCAAGGCATACAATATGTCCCTAATTTGCCACATTGCCAAGAAGCACATATAGCAAAACACAAACTGCATTCTTCCATGCTAACGAACTAGGTAGCTCAACAACCATCAAACAATACCGCATCAGCTACTAACACTAGTAATAAGCATCATTTGAGGACAATGCATCATTTATGTCTCATAGGCTGCACAGGTGTCCAGGTGTTTAATGTACTCACATGAGGACAGGTGAGCGCCCGCAACGTTGAACAGGACACGTTATTGCCGGCGTGTCCAATGGGCAGATGTTGTGAAGGATACAACTCAGAATTATGCGCATTAAATGCAAATCAGCGATTAAATTTTCAGTTTGAGATATGGTGAAAGCATCTGGTGTTGAGTATCTTTTTTTTGTATATTTTGGTTTAAGTCTTGATAAGCAGGAAATGGAAGTACCTACCTTAATATCCATCTGTCGTTAAATGCCAAAGACATTCAATACCTATAGACCGGACATCACGAACAAAATTTACGTCCGAAAAAGTGTGTCCTGCTGGATACAAGTCTATGAGTTTTATGTAGTACGCCCCGCTGCCGCTCCAATATTCATATATTATTCTAGATGGCGTTACTGAGACATGGGATCAAAGTTTTTCTATGACATTTCCTTGACATGCCCGCTCTGTAGTATTTTAAATCCCTTTGTTAAATGCTATATGATATACCTTTGTAATATTTATGTCTGTAAATCTGATTTTGAATAAAACAAACACTTTTACATGTCATAAACTAACAGAAATATTGTGACAAGTCTTTTTTTAAGTCGGTTCTAAATTTAAAAAGAACTTTGCGAAGTCATTGCTCCTAAGCTAGGGGAAATAACACCGAAAAATACTTAGAGACATGTTATAGTCCCTTATAACGTTCAGAATAATCTTGGAGCATAATGACGGGTCTGAAATGGTATTTTGTGGAAATAACCACATGAATGACATACCACTGACACACAGTAGACAGTCAGTGCACGCATTTCATTTTCTATGAAGCTCAAACTGATATTTCTTTGTCAGCAAGGCTTATCTTTTTTGAGATAGAGATATGTTTACTCACATTTTTGACGTCTGAGCTGCTTTCGGTTTCATCACATAATATCAAGCCTGTATTATTCTAAAGGTGTAGATACCTATAGTAAATACACTTGGCCAGTTATGTTCCATGTAATAGGGAGCGAATCTATTGCCATCACCCCGACAGTTGACTCCTGGCTGCTATTAAAAAGAAACAGATGAAAATATTCTCTCCGTGAATTATTATAAGGTGTTTCGAATCCAAGACTCATGCTAGACCAATAAGGCGAAGTTTCGATTACGACAAATTTACAATCTCCAAAGTACATTAGATGAAACATACATACATACATAAACTCACGCCTTTTTCCCATGGGGGTAGGCAGAAACTACAGAGCGCCATATGCTACGATTCTTACATACTTCTTTTGCTTCGTTTACATTCATACATGTTGTCATACACACACGCCGGTTGCGAGTACTACGCACCTGACCTTTCTGAAGAACCTCACCAATAAGGTCTTTGTATGTCCTTCTAGGGCGTCCCCTCCCGGCGTTGCCACTTACATCTGCCTTGTAAATACCTTTCGTTAGTCGCCTTTCATCCATCCTTTCAACGTGACCAAACCATCTAAGCATACTCCATACCATACCAACGTATTAGATGAAAATGTTCAGTAAATCTTATCTATGCTTGACTACCTCGATGAGGCTGGCCATAAATATTTATACGAACATATAGGTCGATTACAATAACAACCTTATGTACACTATTCCCATTGACGTCTCCCAAAGTCACCACAGTACATCATTGTCCCACAAAAAGTTTAACAAAAAAATATCACAAAAAGTGTCACATCAATGCGGGCGATCCCCACATATCGAGGCCAAACGTGGCCACATTACGTGCTGATCCCGATAACGTAACGTCGTGTAGGACCAAGAGTAGATAACCAATGGAGTACTAAGTTTGGTACGTACAATTGCAATGGCGACAAAAAGTTCACGAAGCTTAGGCGAAGTCACATCTTCATAACCGATAACGAAATTCGATGATGATTGAGCTAGAAGATGATTGCCCCTTGGCTTGCTAAGTCTGCTTGTAAAACGTTGTTTTTTGACAGCTTTATAGAGTGTGCTAAACCATAGTGCACACGCGAATTGTCTGGAAATATTGATGACTGATTTAAACGACTATTTCTAACTCATTCGTAAAAATCGGCAGTCAGAAAATAAATGAAGTCTGGCGGCCCTGGGATTTTGCTATTTTATGCAATATTTTAATAATGATAGGTGCGTTTTTAGTTCAATCTAAAATAAAACTTCTTATTCCTGTCTCTGACATCCGCCGTAGTATTTGTGCCATTTACGTGTCAGTCGCTTCGCCATCGCATGCAGTTCGAACTCTGTTGCGCATTATACTCCCGTCTTGTTCAGGTAGGCAGGTGGCAAAGCAGATGTTTGAATGTCGCGTGAAAGCGATTCGATGCTTCACATGATAATTTATTTTTGTTGATAAAATCGAGGTGTAATTTGAATTTGATGTGGTTGGTACTTCATGTATTATTTGGCTTTATAAAGTTGTCAGTTTGAAATGTTTGAATGCAAGTTGTTCTGGTATTAAGAAATTTTAGTCAATAATACAATGGCATGTAGAGCCTTTACCCAGCTTATAAAACTTTACTCAATAGCTTCTTACTGTCTACCCTTTATGTAATGTTATAAAGCTAAATCTAGCTAAGCTAAAAAACATGTGTGCTAGCTTTTTCAATAAGGAAGTCTCCCTATATGTATTTACTCATGTTCTAATTTCATAGAGTAGATAAAGTTCATAGAGGTTTAGTCAAATGCCCGTGACGATCAAACAATTATAAAATTATAAAGGTGTATCAACTTTATAGACCGAACACAAGGTTGATAGATAGAACACTATTGTCTACCAATTCACACGATGGTTTTTTACATACCAGGGATTCAAAGAAAAACAGATTGTATCATTGTGAACACGTTGTATATCTATACTTGTTTCAAAACCTCATGAATTAGATCTTGAATTACTATGGCAAGCACGCTGATAGTTAGGCGTGCTTGCCAATATACATTTCCTCAGTTTTGTCTTACAGGATTGTCGATCAATTAAAATGTTATTTTCCTTTGCAATTACTACTATTATTTATTAGTTAGTAAACGACCATAAAGTTTAGCGAACTCGGGCGGTTCTACTTCTATTCCTAACAAATATATTTAGTTGTAAATATTTTGTAATACCTTTACAATTATAAAATTCAATCTATTATTTACAGTTTCCATTTTTCCAACAGGAGGAATGGGCCAAGATCTCGGAAATAATGGCGTCGTTTGGCAGCAAGCTCGTCAGAGAGTCGGTCTTCGTGTCTGAACTTGAGCAGGAGTTCACTTCAAGGCTTGGGTTGAGCTGTTCTGAGTCCAGTCTGAGTCCATCTGTTGCTTCCAACCTTGGACTGTGGCTTTCTGGCATAGGACTGCATGACTATGAGACCCTGTTCTTGGAAAGCGGCTTCGATGATATCGAATTTGTTGTGAGTATACTTTCGGTTTATTAATCACAAATATTGTTTTAAATTACGCAACCAATTTGGCCAATTTGAAAAATAAATTTAATGATAAGAAATTTTTAAAAATTACCTTACATCAAATAATTAAAAAATATGATGTGACAAAACACAGACAAAAGACTAACATTGTTAAAAAACCCGTCTGTTATTACCCATTTTCAATAATCGACTAACAATAAGCGTTTGTTCCAGAACGGTATTCTTGACGAAACCGACCTCCGAGAGATGGGCATAGAAGAAAACGACAGACAAAAAATACTAGAATCAGCTAAACAATTACCTCTTAAAATAACTGAAATAAGCAATAATCATAACAATAACAATATAAGTAAGAGCCAAAACGAATCTGTAGAAGAATGGCTAAGACATATAAACTTAGAGCAATATAGTGATACTTTTAGGAAACATTTGTATGTAGATATGGATAGAGTGAAAAGAATTTGGGAAGTAGAACTGACTGCTGTTCTAGAGATTCAGAAGGCTGGACATAGAAAAAGGATTCTGGCTTCGGTGTCTGGACAGCACAATGGACCTGCTAATCATATGGAAGATATTAATGCTGATCTCAATTCTCTGGTAAGTGACATTTTAATCCTAACACTACATATAATCTTTCTAAAAAGTACATTTCAAACAGTAATTTGGCCACGCAACTCATAGTACCTACCTATACAGCAATATCCAAGATACAAATATCATTGAAAAATTCTTCTGCTAAAAAGTTCATCATATGGACAGATACAATGAACAATAGGATGGGATGATATTAACATAATTACTACTTAACGGATTATTTCATGCTAATAAAGCAATTACTCATTGATTTCTGAGAAATCATCTCTTTGATGTCTTGAGTTTAACGTATCTTTTACTCAAGTGTGTTCAGTAGAACATGTACTTTATTTTATTTTATTTTGTCTACGTCATTTTTAACCCCAGAAAAATCAATTTTGTGTATAATATAATGTTAGTTTTCTATCAAAATCCAATTTCGTTTTAAAATATAATCACGTCGTGACCAACGACAATTACCTTGCGGAAACCCGTCGTCGCGACGATGAGTATTGACGCCCCGATAGCGAACACTCGGTGCATACAGATATCAAGGAATCTACTTGTCCAAAAATGTAATAATTAACACAAATTAACCAACAATTAGGGTCGTCAAATCCGTTCTAGTATTCTTACCCCGAAAAATCGAGCAAATTAAAGTGCATTCAAGGCAGCAGACACATTAAACGATATCAAATATTATGATAATGCTTATGTTCATGGGTGTCACGAATGTCGGTGTCAACACCATGCATACTAATGCACGGTTTCCCATACACCATGGTTGATCAATCGTAGGAGAAAGCGATTACCACACTGATATAGGTAGTAAAACTGTGCTATAAAACGTTGTAAAATATCACGTAACGGATTTTTGAGACAGCTAGTTGACGAATTCTAAGTAGATAGATCTACTTGGAAGACGAAACGAGGGCGTCGGTTTGGGTGTGATATATATTTTAATTATGTAGTGAGAAAGTGAGCTGATTTTGATGGATGAGATGTAATGAAAGTAAAAGTGCAAGGCGGTAGAATTGATACAGTATTGTTATTGTTTTATTTGACGAAAAGTAGGTTTGTTAATAAATCTGTGTATTATAATCAATGTTCTATTGATACAGATAATTAATTTTAAAATGAAATTGCAATTGTAAAGTGATTGAAATCGTAATGCAAGCAACTAAAAGAAAAGTCGATTGAAGACCGCGACCAATTCAGTTCAGTTCAGTTCTTAAGAAACAGACATCAACTTACTTCAATAAATCAAACATGAATGCCCCAGGATGGTTCAATCTGAGCAATGAAGTGAGCAATTCGCTCAATCAAAAAGCTTGTAAAAAGGATATCCGTGCAACAAGCGACAATTGTCAACGACAGAGGGCGTTGCTATGATATCGGATTGAATAAAGATCGGTGAAGCGATTTATGGCAATCGGAAGGGTGAGAGACATCATGATACTGCATTTACTCATGTATCTCTAATTGGACTACAGTATGTAAAAGATGATAGCTTGCTTCAAATATTCATGGAGCTTCTAAACTATTTGTAATCATTCCTAAGTTTGATTTCTTATATCTCTGCTATATCTCTTTCTTGATCGTGATCATTGGGTACGGTTTGATCTTGAGGATCGTTGTTTCTGACTTATATTGATGGTGTAAAATTAGTGTTAAATAAATTCACTTTTATTGCTTTTTACCCAAAAGTTGAAGTAAAATCAAGAAAAAAATAAAAGGCAGCAAGTGAGCAAGGCTTAAAGCCCGTTTAAACCCCAAATTGTTATCGAATAAGGCTTAATACACACGGTAGGCAGGTGCATACTTATTGTGAGGCGATTGCCAATTTATTTCGCGCGGATATCCTTTCGCCTTAACTGGTTTTTAATATTATTATATTATGGTACCCACCTGCTGTACTCGGCGTTATTGCTTTCCGATCATGTGTTTTGGACTTATTGAGATTTTTATTGGATTTTACATAAAGGCATCTGAATTGTTTTATTTTTAATTTCTTGGATTTATTTTGTGTTTCTGTAGGTACCGTATTTAACTTCAAGTGAAAGACAGATTGAATCTTTGCATTTTCTGTAGCATCTGCAATATAAAGGGAGCTTGTTTTTTGTAAAAAAAACTTCTAAAATAGGAAATTATAGAAGTTTTTTTTACAAAAAGCAAGCTCCCTTTATATTGCAGATGCGTGTCACCAAACACTACACAAGACAGTCGTTTTCCCCAACTTCATTCAGACGTATCAATAAAATCCAAATTCATCAACAACATTCCTCCTTACTTTATCTCGACACCTGTGAGGGCGTTGCTTGGCTACCCCCCTGTGGCACGTGCGTGATTATAATTAGCAGCCAGATGAGCAATTTAACAAGGATTAGCAGGTTTAATCTCGTCACATGTAAGTAAGGCGTGATGAGGTGGCGAGATGAGTTTTAAATAACGTGTTAGCGTTAAGTCCTTACAGATTTTAAGTTGTATTTATGTAACTATCAATTTTTGGGGTGAAATGTGTAAGTTTCTTGATTATCGCCACGCGATTGGGTTCTTCTTATTTCTTAAACCCTTTTACTTTTATATTAGTCTCGAATCTGCTTGCAGTATAGATATAACTACTTTGCTGGGTTCGTCAGTAATTTTTTTGAGATTATTATGTGCTAAAGTTATGAGGCTAATCTCTGTTTCGACTCGTTTGTCATACCCACCCACCGGTACACGGTGTTCATCCACCGATGTTGATTTTCTCTCCTTTATCCTAGGATAAAAAATAAACTGGCTCCTACCTTTTATTTGCTTTATTTATGACAGTCTAAACAATAATAATAAAATAATATAGAACAAGTTGAGCTTTCTTAAGCTGACAAAGCAAAAAATTAAACACTTTCATGAATCCCTCTCATAAAACCTACTCGTACTTTTGGCTTATAGAATCATCATTGAATTAAAATCCAAGAGATCATTAAGCGCAACCAGGTGCGAAGTACTGGAGACAACTAGTAGCTAGTGAAACGAACATAGAGGCACTCTAAATAGCCTGTGATTTCTGCCGCGACAGAAATTGTCTGGCACAAAGAAGCAAGCCAACATAGCATGTAGGTCAGGTGCGTCAAGTGTCACGGAGCGTCATGCAGGGTACGGTAAGCTAACCAAGTGTTTACCTTACCTCTAGCGAGACATAGTTCCTTTTACATCTTTTAGATATTTATTGACGGCATTGGAAACTGTCAGAAGCCCATGGGACGCATAAAAACTCTGACACTAGGTTAGCAACTAACCAATAGAAAAGAAGAAGAAGCCTTTTCACAAAGGCATTATCAGCTTTAAACGTCCTCACTGCTGTAACACTGGCTTCCACTTTGATAGAGGGAGTGAGCCATGATACAACAGGCGGGTTCAATGTTTGGTAGTGGATTGGAGACTAGCCTAAAACCAATGATAGATACTATAAGTAAAAAATTGTGATATTATAGCGCTCAGCAACCGACACGTTAAAATGTGGCTAATTAGCCACACTTGACCTAAGTTTCGCGTCGCGCCATCAACGGACGTGTGCGTGCGTTAGTGTGCCGTTTTTGAAGATCGAATGTTGTTTAGGTAACCTATCGACACCTTTTTACTTATAATATCATTGCCTAAATTGGCATGTCCTTTAAATAATAACACATTGTAGCCGCGTTTAGTACAAAGCACGAGCGAAATCGTGTGTCCACTTTATTATCTTTGTGTGCGAGAGCCGAATGTGTTTACTGGCGAGCCGCTTTCGACAGAACGTGACTTTTAGTGCTTAGTTCTTCTAATAAAAGAAAGAAAGAAATAACATTTCTTGGCAACAGCTGTATACACGCACAGTAGATACATAATAAACAATGAAAAAAGAAACACAAAAATGGCATGTCTCACGGCTGCGTTAAAGGTTAAAATCAGCTGTAATGCCAGACTGATGCTAAAACGCTGCCACACGCTGCTTTTCAAATACACCAGTACTTCTACTGACACGGCTTGCGGAGCAAAGAAGTCATTTTTGGCTCAGTTTTAGTTGCTTAACTTTTTGCACTCGCACTAGATTTCTAAGCGTTATTATTCTACGGGCAAACAAAAGATTCCCATCACGATGTTTCTCTTTACAATATTCAGAACACTGGTAAAGAGACCTTAACCTTTCTCATGCCGGTAATTAACCTTCCAAACAAATGATACCAGAATCTAATCGAACTTAAGACCTGTTGGAGACCATCGCTTAGTGCTAAACTATTTAGCATAAGTATTTGGCACATGGGTACTAAGTCGCATAATATTAGCACTCGTCTGGTTTACGATTCGCGCGAGTTTTGCGTAGAATTTTAATGCTTAACATGGTTATTAAGAGCAATTCTTGCTTTTCTTGGTTGCTTTATAGAATTTTAGATTGTACAGAAAAATTTCTTAAATTAGATTATTTACTAAATAATTAGTTACGTGAACGTTTTTCCTGGATTTGAAATTGGAATATCTGGAATTTCCCCTATTACATAGGACTTAAACATAAAAGGCAAATTGTGGATGTACTACAGATCGAGGATTACAAATATGTCAATATGTTATGTAACTTCTTGTTTAAGATTTTTGTATTATATCATATTTACTATACTATATTTTTACTTAATTCAGGTTCCTGGAATATTTCTTATAACACGATGGTCTGGGTTCTACAATACCCCTTGGAATAAGACTATTGGTTGTAAGAGTAGTGCCTCTGACTCCCCGTAACGACTAGGTATCAAAAATGTACAAAAAAACAACCGGGACTAATCTAAAACTCACTCTGCATTATTTAAGTATCTCTGTAAGCATTTTTTGGGCCTCATCAATATCATCGGGCTTGTTTTAACATTGATACACCCCATTGAAAACTTACCTCATACACACTAATTTTGCATCCACTCATCTGACCGTACATCCACAGCATCCCATTCATTCAAAAGCGACGCTAATTCAGCCTACATGTACATACAGCTGCCTTTTTTTTTAATTTCACACGTCGGCAACTCTGTATAGGTAATTAGTGCTCAATTCCTCGTCTATTCAACTCCGATGAGTCAGAGTGCCCCACTCGTGGAGGGAAATGTAAGCTCACCACGTTAGCCCTAACTATGGTAGCGTTGGAAAATGTTTTCTCGTATGGATTTTTGTAAATGAGAAGTGTTTATTTAGTAGAATTACGTTTTTTTATTAGCTAGCTGCATTTCTAGCTTGATTGTTTGCCAATGGAAGGGAAATTAGCGGGTATTGTTCAATTAATGCGAGTTGAATAGCTTGCGACTAAATAATACCCGCCTCACGGGTAGATCGACGGACAACGCTTGACAAGGTTGGCCGTTCGTTACATATCAAAACTCCTCCGTGCCTCGGAAAGCACGTTAGGCCGTTGGTCCCGGCTGTCATTTGTAAATCTTGGACAGTCGTTACTTGTAGTCAGAAGCCCGAAAACCTGACAACCAGTTTAACCAAAGGGGTATCGTGTTACCCAGTAACTGGGCTGTGGAGGTCAGACAAGCAGTTGCTCCATGTAAAGCACTGGTATTCAGCTGCATCCACTTAAACTGGAAGCCGACCCCTACATAATTAGGAAAAGGCTAGGCAGATGATGATGCAGTTGGAATTCCCAAAAGAGTTTTACTTGTTCGTGTTTTGGATACTTGTCGCTTATACTACATGAATTTGAATATTGCAACCATAATCTCAATTATACGCCATTTATAGTCGCCACCCAAATAACCTTCAGACAGTACTCACCCACTTTTCGGTCAATTAACTAGAAAAACCTCTAGATTCTCAATGTCAAAGTAAAAAAAAACCGTAGCCAGTTTGAAAAACATTAAAGTGTCTATATCTTATCTCGATTTTGTATCTGTAAATATCATTCGATACGGTCCGCTTGGTCTTATAATGATTGATAAAGATAATCTGACAGGATTAATAGAAAAATGACAATACTTTGTGTGTCATATTCGTATTAAAGTCATGTGATCTGTTAGTTTAAGCAGAATTTTGTTAGCATTATAGTATGTTACTTAAGTAGCAAGTTCTTATAATACTACAAAATCGCCATCCTCCTTAGGCATTAGATAATTTTTTCCTAGTACACTACTGAAGATGTCCTTGATAGCAAATTAAATAACGTCATTTTAACATCAAATTGTCTTAGCAAAATCTGTTTGGAATTTGTTTCTGAGATGCTACTAAAACCAAACGCAAGCAAAACTACTGGTGGTCCGCAAGTTGTTCTAATAAAGTCGTTACAATATTTTACTACTATACAAAGTAGACCAAATATTAACATGAACTTTATCTTGCAATTTCGAAAACCGGTACTAGTGACTACGAAAACTACTCGATGGTAGGGTACATCGATGTTTAGAACGAGACTGTCACATAATTATGAGAGAGATAGATGATGTTCTACAAAATTTTATAAAACTTGGTAAGCCGTATCTACGAGTACGACTGTGTAGTGTAGTAATCACAGGTCTATATTATGCCCATCCATTCAAGTTTATTCTGACGGAACAACCCTTTCATTCCCGTCGTAGTTTTTTTCATCAATGACACCATGAAATCTGATGATTCAATTATTTACTTGTGCACCTTTCATTGCCTTCATTAAAATTTTACGCCTACTGGCACTGTTTTTTTTTTATTTTTCCCCGTCGCGTTTTGTTTTGCACCTCTGAAGTGTGAATCTGTGTACGAGTGTCACTTTACGTTTTGTTGCGTATTGTGCTTTGTTGCCATTTTTTTATTTAATTAGTGCTATGAGGGGCGATGTTAGTGTCTACGCTTGTAGCGTGGTGTTTATACAAAAAATAATCTCGGAAAAACTTTTATAAAATTGTGTAGATAACTTTTGAGCGTTACACTAAAAAACATTTGTCTAAACCTTTACTAATAATAGCGCCTAAATTCTAGACTTACAACTATTAATAACAATTACTTTCTTCTAGAAGAGCAACATACAGCAGCTGAAAGAAGAAATCAAAGAAAAGTTACCACCTTCAGAAAACCTCAAACCGGTTCCACCTCCAGTTGTACCTACCCTGGCGCCACCTGGTGGAGAGACTCTAAAGCGTAGCAAAAAGAACAGGCCTGCTCCTCAACCCCCCAGACCTTCGGACCTGGAGATTAGGGCACCCTCGGAACTTTTGGTTGGAGTACCAGGGGCACTGAAGACTCAGTGGAAGCATCAGCCATTTGTTCTGGTTACCGGGGCTGTGACTTATGTAGCTAATGTAAGTGTTTTTAATTAAGTACGTTAATTTTTTCTTTAGAAACTACATGATGTTTTTTTACTAGTGTTTGTACAAATTAGGCCAGCACATCAATCTACCCCGATGCGTCAGATTTCTTTAATAGATTTTCAACTTTACTACAAATAAAATAAGGTTCATGTTCAATCGGGAAAATTTAACAGTTTAGGGTAGCTTGATGTGCTAGTGTCTGTACCAAAAGATACATTTTATAAGGATTTAAAACTACTAAGGTTTAACAACACCAATTTCATTTTTGTGAAATTTACTCAGAAACATATTTAATATAGAAAGTGGTTTAACTCCCATCTTTTGATACAGTACTTGGGATCAACCGTGGTGAAAGAGCTTCGAGGTACGGAGTCAACAAAGAAATCGATACAGAAGCTGAAGAAGTCTACCAAAGAACCGAGGGACTCTCCTGACATCATCCTCTCTATCAGTTACAGAGGTGTCAAGTTCCTAAACACTATTACCAGGGTAAGTGACTTCAGCTGATCCTGATTTAGTAAAAAAAATATAATTTTTCAAGTGCACGTATATAAATGTTTTCTGTGCCTATTTGGTTGGGAGGATTTTCAAATTATGTTTATTATTGTTAAATCCTTTGTGAAAAACATAAAAATTATAAGTATATCTAAAACAGTATCCAGATATAGTTTCCTCACATCACTAAGCAGAAAATATATATATAGATTAATTATCAAGTAATGTATATTCCAAGTGCATATACATAGATACAGAAACATTTTACTGAAATAAAATATATTAATAATTAACTTAATTAAGTTACCAGGAATTAGTAATTAGCAGAGATGCCAAGCCGGTTTATTAAAATATTTTGTCAGTTAAAAGACATATTTTATTTAAGCAAGAACAACTTCTGAAAATAGCAAACTTGACCTTTTAGTCCGGCATTTTTTTTTTACGTTCACTGAGATGAAAAAGTTAAAAAGTAAAACCTTATTATATTGTATCTTTTTTCTAAACTGCTTTGTTTCCAAGTTTGTAGTTTCAGTCCTTGACGGGCAAACTTTTGAGACTTTTAGAGGTCTTTGAAGATCATCCATGTGTAAGACGGCAAACATCCCGGGGTCGGTAACAAAGGAACTACGAAGACCCTGAATTTTGCCTGATTTTTAATTACGGTTCATCCCTCACACTTGATCGGACGGATGACCAATCTCTTCTTTGTGTTTCTTAAAAAAAGGATTGTTTTTCTCTCTTCCCCTTTTTGTACAATGATTTTTTATGTTAGAACTCTTCACGGTTAGTTAAGTGGGATAATTAGTGTTTTTTTCAATGTTATGCTTGCGAAGCACGGCTGATATTTAATTTGAACTTGTTTTTTTTCGTCAAAAAAGAGTTGAGTATTTTTTGGGACAGCATTCGTTAAAAAAGCTCCAGCCTTTTTTAAATTGTGACGCGCGACGGTTAATTCATGTTTTGAGCCAGTAAACGATAGTTTCACTGTAAATTTTTAAGGACTCCCAATTTGCGAACGCTTTTATTTTATTTATTTATTCAAACTTTGTGTAATAGTGTAAATAACTGTACAAAGGCGGACTTAGGTATTTTGAACCGGTAAAATATTTCTGAATCGGTCACATAATCTTTTCAACAACTGTATCTTTCAGATACCTTTCAGCAGCTTTTGTATTGTGTCAGTTTTTTGTTATTTTATGATTCGACTTGACTTTTGTAAAACTTAATATTTTTCCGAATGAACTACTTTCTTCCGAATCAACTACTTTGTTCTCCTTTTGCCTAGTAGAGCTAAATATTGTTTCCTCCAAAAAAATTGTACTTATTTATATATTTTGTCCTAGGAGTTGGTATGTGAGCACGAAATCCGTAACATACACTGCGCATGTCAAGATGCTGATGACCTCACTCACTTCGCGTACATCACCAAGGATCACACTAGCAGGAGTCACTACTGCCACGTCTTCAGAGTCGCTACAATGGTAAGCTAGTCATTTGTTTGATGATTTTTATTTAGTGCCGACATTACAAAAACATAATTCATCAAGAACCGCTAAGTTCACTTTGAGAGTAAAACTATTCATTTCTTTACTGAAAATTTAGTCAACGTTGTTCATTATCCTTTTCCAGGATCAAGCGACCGAAGTAATCCTAACACTAGGCGAGGCTTTCGAAGTGGCTTACCAAATGGCACTAAGAGAACAGTCGAACAGGACCAGGGTTACTACCCATACTTTAGCCAAGACTCCGACCCACGACCCAATGACCACATCTAACAAGGAGAAGCCTAATGTAAACCACGGGAGATCACATTCCATTACGGAGATCAAGTTGAATGGACATCAACTGAAGATAGCACCGTTACCTGCCTCATTGTCGAACGAAGACTTTCAAGCACCTTCCAGAAATACTGAAGGCTCTAAAAGCCCAAGAACCCCACTCCTTAAAGCTCCTATAGCGTCAACCGAAGAATTGTGAAAGGTAATGTTAACTATGTCTTAGATCGTTGCAGTCAGTTTCTAGATTCTAATGCCCGGTTACATGCAGTGACGCGTATGGAAATAAAATGTGGATTTCACACGATAATGAATCGTTTGCACTGTATGCCGGTTGATTTACCCAAATAATATGGAGTGTGTAACCGGGTGTTTAATCGAAGAAATGATAATTGATATAGTAATAGTTTTTGATGTTGATTATTTTGGCTAAAATGTTCATGGAATTGTCTTCCCGGAAGATAAGCTTCCTATTATAATGGAAATATTAAAAGTAATAAACGAAAATATAAAAATAAATCTAAATGTCTCGTCTATAATTGTTTTGGAAATTGAGTCAGACATTTTGGATTTGTGTAAAAACCAAAAAGTATTGTAAGTGTCTGTTAATCTTTAGCATGTTTTATACTAACATTATTTCTTTGGAAATGCAGTTGATAAAAACAAAGTAAAACCCTGTATTTGGGTTTCGCCGTAGTCGAGAGATATGACGGCAGCTGAATAAAATGTAGTGGAAATAAATTTTGCAATATTTTAATGATATTACTCGAATTTTGAATCGATATTTTAAACTAGGTTTGGATATTAGTGTTAATTTAAGGTTGGCACACATTATTTTTAGGTGTAATAAAAATAAGGTACTAGGTAAAAAATACAATAAAAATATGGTTTTAAGTATTGTTGTGTTCATTTGGAATTGCTACAAGCGCGTTCATTTATTGTGTAAGGACAATTTATATTTGCTTTAAATATGGCGGGTCAGTCGTACTGTGTGGCAACCTTTTTGGGCCAGCATCAAAATTAACAGAAAGTGCTGGCCACTGACTATTACGAGTTTATTAATGGATTTTTTGTATTTGAATTTCGACACTGCTTTTACGAACCATAACCTTATTTATATGAACTATTGTATTAAAAATAGTTAAATGAACAATTTTACTATTGAATAGTAAAATTATAGGGGCTGTTATATTTATACGTAGTAAGTTTTTATTGATTGTATATTTTTGTTTCTGTTTAGACTATTATGTGAATGTAAAATAAGTCCTGCTGTGTAAATGTTTTGTCCAGTAATGCGTTGAATTAAAGTATTGTTTTCTTTAAATTTGTATGTTACAGTAAGCTTGTATTATTTTACGCGTTTTGGATAATCATATTTGGATATTTGGGTAGGCCTAACTATATAATCTCGATTAGCATAGTTTTACGTTACCATTTTCGGTGTCGTATATATTGTAACTGTAAATAGTTTTTATTGTAAGAGTTTCCATATATTATGAAGATGGGTTGTTGATATTAACACAATCTTATGACGAGAATAAAGCGAATACGCCTAAAATAACATATAGTACATAAAACATATCAAACTGATGTTACATGTTATTTAAAAGCCAGTTTAGCTAGATCTCTACTATAATATGATTTACGAAGCAAAGTTTTGTGATTCGCTTGCATGTAGAGGCCTATTTAAAATGGTCGGCAGTTTGTAATTTAAAAGTTGAGCTTCCGATGTTAATTTTGCGAGTAGTTTTATCGAGTTAAAGTACGTAGGTACAATAACCGTGTCTCAAAATGACGAAAAAAAATGTTTGGAAAAAATGTTTTTCATGGTTTTTCTTCAATTATGGCAACTGTTTGCTCAAGCCAGTGGCGATTTGCAATTGTTTAAAATAAATGTTCGCTAATTTATAAATTTCGAAATTTCTCTTTTGTTTATGTAGGTACGACATTGTACTCGTCGAACTTTGACGTCATAATGTGGCATAGCTGACGTTGCTACAATCTAACGTCACTTTGACTGTTCTATACTACAATGTGACGTCAAATTCTTGACGCCTTGAAGTCTGATTATTTGATTTGAGATTTGTGTAATCCATGTGATAAAAAAGTAAAAAAATATACAAATTATTTTTGTTTCTTTCATTTATCATCTACCTTCTGCTTTTTAATTATTTGTATGCATGTATATGTGACACGGCTTTTATAAATGTTAAAGATGAAGTTATATTGTCATAAAGCTAGATATATCTATCGATGTTCGGTTTAATAATGTAGATTATATCAATATTTATATAATATAGTATAATAGTTTATAATATAGCGATATAAAATGTGCCAAAATGCAACACTACAGGTAATAACGCCAATATACAAACCCCATAAAAATCCCGTGAAATTGAAACTGCTCATTAGAAACACCAATTTTGTAACAGATTTTCTTGTTTTACAATATTTAATTACCATTACCGTCCTTTTTTAAAAAAAGTTTTTAGTAAAAATACCACTAGATCATGTAGTTTTTTTTACAAATTTATTTTGAAGTTTATTTTAAAAATAAATTAAATTAGGAATATATTTTTACCATTTCGGCGTAATTTTTTAAAAGTAATTAGAGAAAATTTAGTGTTACCATCTTATAATAAATATGTGAGCAAAAACGAATGTAGGGAATACTGAAATAAGACCGAAATAAATACATTTTAATGACCTCAACTTAATAAGTGAACCACGCAACAAGTTAGCTAAATATAGTTTATTATATCACTGGATGTATACCAAAGAGTTATATAAATTATTAAATACTAGTGAAATAGATCCCAACTCAGTAATTTAAATATTTTATATACATATAAGTACTGTATCGTTAAATCATACTGAGAATATATAAAATAATCACTGCCGCAGGAACAAAAGGTTTTCATAATAACATAGAGCTTCTACTTTTATAAATTTATATGTTCTTCAATGATACGAATCTGTTTAGATACACCTTCATTTAACGCTAACACGTGTTCATTTAATTCCAGGGCTCTTTTAAATGAAGTCAAATAAACGCTTTCTGAAGTACCTAACTATATCTATGTATGGTAGAAGGTTATTGGTTGTGTACTATTATTTATTTAAATGTAGTATTACGGAATTATATTGTAGTTCTGAACATTCGAATACTATTGTAAATACCTATCTATGATATTATATTCAAAATTCAATAAACAGTGAAATATATATTTGGCTTGTTATTTACTTGCTTCACCAGACAGTTATGTAGTGCTTACGCTTTTTATAAGAAGGTTTTAGCTGCCCCTCCTCAATTTTACTTTTAGCACATTGTAACAATGTGATTGACAAGAGCAACGTTACCGCCACCGTTACCGTTTGGCGGCACTGTTGGAGCAGTAGCTGGGCCAATCCTCTGCGTGACGCAGGTTTGATTCCCACACGGAATACTTATTCTCTGTCTCTAGTCTAGCTGTTTGTATAAGTGAGTTGAAATATTTATGAACGCCCCCAAAACACGGGAATAATTCCTAGTGGGACAAAGTTTAAAAAAGAACAGTGCCCGAAAGAGGTGGAGGCCCTGTAAAAGCCTTATCACCATGGAGAAGGAAGCGTGCTACGTATATAGGTACCACATATCACAAGAATCATCTATACCGGTAAACAGTTTTGCTAGGCTAGCAATTTGGCTTGCGTAATACCACATTAAGCATTACGCCGGCCCAATTGCTCGCCGAACAGTTGGTCAATAGAGTTGAAATATTCTGGAGCGGGGACGGCGCCGCCGGCGGACCGAAAACCGTAGTGTTGATAGACCTTTCTCAAGGTGGACAATAAACCCAAGACCTAGACTGGTTGGTGTGAGGTCGCTTAGGGAAGTCGCCAGGCCAGCAGTGGTTGTGTTTCGAAAAATTATCATGATATTGATGGTCTATGTAAGTAAGAGGACAATGTCGCAGACTAACAGTCTCTCCGTTTCTAGTACGTATGCGAGTAGGTACTCACACTATACAAAATACTCTGTCGATGTTTAGGATGCTTAGGGTCTTCACAATTGACGTCTGTTATGTGAAAGTGTGAAAAGAAACGCGTAGGTGAAACTAAACATACAAACGAGATTTTCACGTTATTCCTTTAAAACTGGTTAGATATAATAAAATTCATATCAACTAAATAAAAACGTCTAAATAAATAGTCCTTGTATGTAACCATAATATTTAACTCCAACTCCTTTGCAAGCAGTGCTAGCCTTGTGGTCAAATGTCAATTTTTAACCTAAGGAACGCAACTTCGACCTTTCGTATTCAAGTGAGACTGTGCGTATTGTATAATTGATTCAAAAACAATAACAGAAAAAAACATCGTGAAGGAACTAGCATCCTGAGAAATATTTCTCGACGGCTATGTGTAGTAAGTAAGTATTGCGAAGCCGAACCATAAACATAGGGAATGGACGGAGTGTTCCTTTTACAGCTGTGAAGTAAATACGGGTTAATAATATTCCACAACTTTTCACAGAACGCCATTTAGTCTCAAGCTAAGCTTGAGACTAAATGGCGTTCTGTACACCTACATATTTCTAAATACATACTTATTAAAGATAAATTACACCCAGGCACAGAACCATATGTATTTCATATGCTACGGTAACCGCTTACCATCAGGCGGCCCGTAAGCTTGTTTGCCACCGTCGTGGTATAAAAAAAAAAAAACAATTATCGTGCACAACACACAAACATTTGTCCTGGGTGGGAATCGAACCCACGACCTCCGGCATAGCAGTCAGGGTCACAAACTACTAGACCAACAGGCCAATAAGAAAGTGTGAGAGAGATAAGGCGAACGTGCGGCCAATAGTTGTCTCTTTCTTTCCTTCTTTAACCATAGACCTACAGAATCGAGACCGGTATGGCCAGTCCTTATGTCTTTTTCTAGGGAGTGGTCAATTTTGTGCGGGTATTGCTCAGTCTATTCTATATAGAATAGACTGGCTTTGGCTGACTGGCTTTGGTTTGGCTCATAGACATATGTCTATGAGCCAAACCAAAGCCAAGCCAAATGGGTGGCATAAAACTCAGACACTCCTTAAATTTCTAGCAATTTGGTTTTCTTCTTGAAAATTCATCTGTCTTTAGGTACTTGCATCAAGTTACCCCAATGTGTCAAATTTTCCCAATTGAATATGAACCTTGTTTTGTTTGAAATAAAGTTGAAAAACGATTAAAATATTTTGACACATTGGGGTAACTTGATGTGCTGGCGTCTGTACCTACTATTACTTTTCTTTTTTTTAAAAAGCATACTAACAATGTGAGTTGCAAATTGTCTCCCACAAGGTGTATTTGGCAAAATTTCATCAAATAAGTCTTCGAATAAGTAATAACAGGCAGAAACGCAATTCCAAATACTAGGTACTGGTACTTATATGTATACCTCCAGAATATTATTGCCTCGGGCCAATTTCAATGCATGTTGATGGATTAGCACTTCGACTGATTGCTTCACAGGTACCTTATAGGCACATTCAGATCGATGGTTATAGGGAATGTGTGAGTAGATGTAAGTCTCAGTTATGTGGATCTTTGTTTCTATATTGACAAGAGGATGCGGATAGGCAGGAACAAGTTGTGCATAAACTCATTTCAATATTCTATTTGTGTGTGTGCTTGTGAAAAAGATAATTTTAAGTATTTTGCAAATATGGGTAACACTAATAGTTGACAGTAAACATATTGGTAACAGGTTCAGTCATATTTTACGACGATGTAGGCATGCTAAAGACATTCAAAATTCAACCTACTACCACTAAATATAATTTTGAAATAATAGGTACAAAAAAAATATTTAAACTATTGCTCACTAAAATCCTTCTCATTCAGGTCCTCACTTAAGTTATAACATGTTTCTGTTTAGAACTAGATGAGTAACTTCTGCAAAATACTTATTTTAAATGTGACGATCTTTATAATGGATGACAGTCAACAAAACCAGTTGGTATATTGGAGTGTGCTAGCTATCAAGTGACAATCATTCTAAAATGTAATGATTTACAAATTTTACAAACCTTTAAGCTATTGACAGAGCATTTCATTGTATAGCTTCCAGTTCTTCAAACGAATCAGAGACAGTAGTGTTGCTGGGAAGCTTGTTCCGCCACTTCTTGTTCCCAGCAAAACACTAAGAAGTCGAGAAGGGTGGGCTTTTTGGGGGACTGTCTTATGTATGTATTTTTTTGACGTTAAAAAGTTCTGATTTGAATAAAGACTTTTGATTTTGATGTTGTAGTACTCGTATGCCATCAATTTCCTTTTCTTAGCAAATTTAGTCCAGAGCTTTTGAACAAAAAATCTCAATTACCCCTCTTAAATAAAACCACCTTTAAAATATTCAAAACAAAACAAACCCCACCATAAAAAAACCGTACCAAAAAACAAAAATCATAACTCAATCGCACAGTGAACACGAAAAACAACGAGGAAATCCAATCATAAATTTTCTCCCGTTTAGAAACGGCTATAAAAAAACGGCTAATTATTTTTGCGCCATTAGCTTAGCCGAAAAAAGGTTGAATTTTAAGCGTCATTTATTAATCTTGGTTTGGCACGGATCGGCACGGTCCATTAGTCGTGAGGGATGGATCGGTCTGCGCTGTAACCGTTACGTGGCTGGACACTTTAGATCAAAGATAAATAGCCAGGTTGTGTACGATAGTGCTTCGTCATTGTGTAAAGGCTTTGCGCTAAATGAACGGGTGTAAGAAAAACGTTTCGGTCCTGTAAAAACGGGCGGATAATTTTTATTACATAGGGATGTAATGCTGATTTACACTGGCTGTTATCCTTTAGATTATCTCTTATTGCTCCGTAATTAGGATTATAATGCAGTGTTTTAACTCGCGTGCTCTGAATATCCGCTTCGGTGCGCGAAAACCCGTCAGATATAAAGGTTAGGTTAGGTTTAACGGGCATTTTTCGGGGGTCGCGGAAGTATCTTCCGTTCCCGTGACCCCCGGCGCAGGTGTGAGAAGGAACACGGGGTGGTTTTTAGTCAGTAAGAGTCTAACAGACCCCTCCGCCTCCCCGGGCGGGGGACATCCATGAGGATTTTCCACCCCTAAAAAAAAAAAAAAAAGGTTTAACGGGCAGGTGTCCGCAACTCCACGACCAAGCGCGTATTTTGCGTACAGATATGAAGTACCTACTTTATGTGTGTTTTATTTTAATGAAACACTGCTACTTTTGTGTTTTTTTTTTTGTGGGTTGTACTACAAGGTACACCTCTGCCTAGCCCATCGGGGATTACAGGCGTGACGTTATGGATGTATGTATTTTAATGAAACCATTAATTAGTCTAAACTGTTCATAAAATTTGAAATATTTTACATTCACCATTTTTTTATATTTTTTTATGA